>AP028282.1:6538807-7138807 GCA_030269945.2 Trilocha varians
ATGAAATGAAATGAAATGAAATGAAATGAAATGAAATGAAATGAAATGAAATGAAATGAAATGAAATGAAATGAAATGAAATGAAATGAAATGAAATGAAATGAAATGAAATGAAATGAAATGAAATGAAATGAAATGAAATGAAATGAAATGAAATGAAATGAAATGAAATGAAATGAAATGAAATGAAATGAAATGAAATGAAATGAAATGAAATGAAATGAAATGAAATGAAATGAAATGAAATGAAATGAAATGAAATGAAATGAAATGAAATGAAATGAAATGAAATGAAATGAAATGAAATGAAATGAAATGAAATGAAATGAAATGAAATGAAATGAAATGAAATGAAATGAAATGAAATGAAATGAAATGAAATGAAATGAAATGAAATGAAATGAAATGAAATGAAATGAAATGAAATGAAATGAAATGAAATGAAATGAAATGAAATGAAATGAAATGAAATGAAATGAAATGAAATGAAATGAAATGAAATGAAATGAAATGAAATGAAATGAAATGAAAATAAATGAAATGAAATGAAATGAAATGAAATGAAATGAAATGAAATGAAATGAAATGAAATGAAATGAAATGAAATAAAATGAAATGAAATGAAATAAAATGAAATGAAATGAAATGAAATGAAATGAAATGAAATGAAATGAAATGAAATGAAATGAAATGAAATGAAATGAAATGAAATGAAATGAAATGAAATGAAATGAAATGAAATGAAATGAAATGAAATGAAATGAAATGAAATGAAATGAAATGAAATGAAATGAAATGAAATGAAATGAAATGAAATGAAATGAAATGAAATGAAATGAAATGAAATGAAAATAAATGAAATGAAATGAAATGAAATGAAATGAAATGAAATGAAATGAAATGAAATGAAATGAAATGAAATGAAATGAAATGAAATGAAATGAAATGAAATGAAATGAAATGAAATGAAATGAAATGAAATGAAATGAAATAAAATGAAATGAAATGAAATGAAATGAAATGAAATGAAATGAAATGAAATGAAATGAAATGAAATGAAATGAAATGAAATGAAATGAAATGAAATGAAATGAAATGAAATGAAATGAAATGAAATGAAATGAAATGAAATGAAATGAAATGAAATGAAATGAAATGAAATGAAATGAAATGAAATGAAATGAAATGAAATGAAATGAAATGAAATGAAATGAAATGAAATGAAATGAAATGAAATGAAATGAAATGAAATGAAATGAAATGAAATGAAATGAAATGAAATGAAATGAAATGAAATGAAATGAAATGAAATGAAATGAAATGAAATGAAATGAAATGAAATGAAATGAAATGAAATGAAATGAAATGAAATGAAATGAAATGAAATGAAATGAAATGAAATGAAATGAAATGAAATGAAATGAAATGAAATGAAATGAAATGAAATGAAATGAAATGAAATGAAATGAAATGAAATGAAATGAAATGAAATGAAATGAAATGAAATGAAATGAAATGAAATGAAATGAAATGAAATGAAATGAAATGAAATGAAATGAAATGAAATGAAATGAAATGAAATGAAATGAAATGAAATGAAATGAAATGAAATGAAATGAAATGAAATGAAATGAAATGAAATGAAATGAAATGAAATGAAATGAAATGAAATGAAATGAAATGAAATGAAATGAAATGAAATGAAATGAAATGAAATGAAATGAAATGAAATGAAATGAAATGAAATGAAATGAAATGAAATGAAATGAAATGAAATGAAATGAAATGAAATGAAATGAAATGAAATGAAATGAAATGAAATGAAATGAAATGAAATGAAATGAAATGAAATGAAATGAAATGAAATGAAATGAAATGAAATGAAATGAAATGAAATGAAATGAAATGAAATGAAATGAAATGAAATGAAATGAAATGAAATGAAATGAAATGAAATGAAATGAAATGAAATGAAATGAAATGAAATGAAATGAAATGAAATGAAATGAAATGAAATGAAATGAAATGAAATGAAATGAAATGAAATGAAATGAAATGAAATGAAATGAAATGAAATGAAATGAAATGAAATGAAATGAAATGAAATGAAATGAAATGAAATGAAATGAAATGAAATGAAATGAAATGAAATGAAATGAAATGAAATGAAATGAAATGAAATGAAATGAAATGAAATGAAATGAAATGAAATGAAATGAAATGAAATGAAATGAAATGAAATGAAATGAAATGAAATGAAATGAAATGAAATGAAATGAAATGAAATGAAATAAATTAAATGAAATGAAATGAAATGAAATGAAATGAAATGAAATGAAATGAAATGAAATAAATAAATGAAATGAAATGAAATGAAATGAAATGAAATAAATAAATAAATGAAATAAATGAAATGAAATGAAATGAAATGAAATGAAATGAAATGAAATGAAATGAAATGAAATGAAATGAAATGAAATGAAATGAAATGAAATGAAATGAAATGAAATGAAATGAAATGAAATGAAATGAAATGAAATGAAATGAAATGAAATGAAATGAAATGAAATGAAATGAAATGAAATGAAATGAAATGAAATGAAATGAAATGAAATGAAATGAAATGAAATGAAATGAAATGAAATGAAATGAAATGAAATGAAATGAAATGAAATGAAATGAAATGAAATGAAATGAAATGAAATGAAATGAAATGAAATGAAATGAAATGAAATGAAATGAAATGAAATGAAATGAAATGAAATGAAATGAAATGAAATGAAATGAAATGAAATGAAATGAAATGAAATGAAATGAAATGAAATGAAATGAAATGAAATGAAATGAAATGAAATGAAATGAAATGAAATGAAATGAAATGAAATGAAATGAAATGAAATGAAATGAAATGAAATGAAATGAAATGAAATGAAATGAAATGAAATGAAATGAAATGAAATGAAATGAAATGAAATGAAATGAAATGAAATGAAATGAAATGAAATGAAATGAAATGAAATGAAATGAAATGAAATGAAATGAAATGAAATGAAATGAAATGAAATGAAATGAAATGAAATGAAATGAAATGAAATGAAATGAAATGAAATGAAATGAAATGAAATGAAATGAAATGAAATGAAATGAAATGAAATGAAATGAAATGAAATGAAATGAAATGAAATGAAATGAAATGAAATGAAATGAAATGAAATGAAATGAAATGAAATGAAATGAAATGAAATGAAATGAAATGAAATGAAATGAAATGAAATGAAATGAAATGAAATGAAATGAAATGAAATGAAATGAAATGAAATGAAATGAAATGAAATGAAATGAAATGAAATGAAATGAAATGAAATGAAATGAAATGAAATGAAATGAAATGAAATGAAATGAAATGAAATGAAATGAAATGAAATGAAATGAAATGAAATGAAATGAAATGAAATGAAATGAAATGAAATGAAATGAAATGAAATGAAATGAAATGAAATGAAATGAAATGAAATGAAATGAAATGAAATGAAATGAAATGAAATGAAATGAAATGAAATGAAATGAAATGAAATGAAATGAAATGAAATGAAATGAAATGAAATGAAATGAAATGAAATGAAATGAAATGAAATGAAATGAAATGAAATGAAATGAAATGAAATGAAATGAAATGAAATGAAATGAAATGAAATGAAATGAAATGAAATGAAATGAAATGAAATGAAATGAAATGAAATGAAATGAAATGAAATGAAATGAAATGAAATGAAATGAAATGAAATGAAATGAAATGAAATGAAATGAAATGAAATGAAATGAAATGAAATGAAATGAAATGAAATGAAATGAAATGAAATGAAATGAAATGAAATGAAATGAAATGAAATGAAATGAAATGAAATGAAATGAAATGAAATGAAATGAAATGAAATGAAATGAAATGAAATGAAATGAAATGAAATGAAATGAAATGAAATGAAATGAAATGAAATGAAATGAAATGAAATGAAATGAAATGAAATGAAATGAAATGAAATGAAATGAAATGAAATGAAATGAAATGAAATGAAATGAAATGAAATGAAATGAAATGAAATGAAATGAAATGAAATGAAATGAAATGAAATGAAATGAAATGAAATGAAATGAAATGAAATGAAATGAAATGAAATGAAATGAAATGAAATGAAATGAAATGAAATGAAATGAAATGAAATGAAATGAAATGAAATGAAATGAAATGAAATGAAATGAAATGAAATGAAATGAAATGAAATGAAATGAAATGAAATGAAATGAAATGAAATGAAATGAAATGAAATGAAATGAAATGAAATGAAATGAAATGAAATGAAATGAAATGAAATGAAATGAAATGAAATGAAATGAAATGAAATGAAATGAAATGAAATGAAATGAAATGAAATGAAATGAAATGAAATGAAATGAAATGAAATGAAATGAAATGAAATGAAATGAAATGAAATGAAATGAAATGAAATGAAATGAAATGAAATGAAATGAAATGAAATGAAATGAAATGAAATGAAATGAAATGAAATGAAATGAAATGAAATGAAATGAAATGAAATGAAATGAAATGAAATGAAATGAAATGAAATGAAATGAAATGAAATGAAATGAAATGAAATGAAATGAAATGAAATGAAATGAAATGAAATGAAATGAAATGAAATGAAATGAAATGAAATGAAATGAAATGAAATGAAATGAAATGAAATGAAATGAAATGAAATGAAATGAAATGAAATGAAATGAAATGAAATGAAATGAAATGAAATGAAATGAAATGAAATGAAATGAAATGAAATGAAATGAAATGAAATGAAATGAAATGAAATGAAATGAAATGAAATGAAATGAAATGAAATGAAATGAAATGAAATGAAATGAAATGAAATGAAATGAAATGAAATGAAATGAAATGAAATGAAATGAAATGAAATGAAATGAAATGAAATGAAATGAAATGAAATGAAATGAAATGAAATGAAATGAAATGAAATGAAATGAAATGAAATGAAATGAACTAGCTAAGTCGGCGGAAGGAAACTTCTGTCGATCCAGTCTCCCGCCACTGCGCAAGTCCGATGATAGTCTGGCCCATAGTGCGAAGGAAAAGGCCGATCTCCTGGTCAAACTCTTCGCCTCAAACTCGACTTTGGACGACGGTGGATTCACACCACCTACCATCCCACGGTGTGACAGTACCATGCCTGAGGTGCGCATTACACAACGTGCGGTCAGGCGTGAACTCAAATCACTCGACGTCCATAAGTCGAGCGGGCCGGACTGCATCCCCGCAGTGGTATTGAAAACATGTGCCCCTGAACTGACACCTGCACTTACGCGTCTGTATCGTCTTTCGTACGACGCCAATAGGGTCCCGTCTTCATGGAAGATAGCCCATGTTCACCCTATCCCCAAGAAGGGTGACCGGTCCGATCCGTCGAACTACAGGCCTATCGCGGTAACATCTTTGCTCTCCAAAGTTATGGAGCGAGTCATCAACAGCCAGCTCCTGGGCTACCTGGAGGACCGCCAGTTGATCAGCGATCGACAATATGGCTTTCGTCACGGCCGGTCGGCTGGCGACCTCCTAGCCTATCTTACCCACCGTTGGGCTGAAACTTTGGAGAGCGGTGGCGAGGCTCTTGCCGTGAGCCTTGATATAGCGAAGGCCTTCGACAGGGTCTGGCATAGGGCACTTCTTTCGAAGTTACCATCTTACGGGATCCCTGAGGGGCTCTGCAAGTGGATTGCCAGCTTTTTGGATGGTCGGAGCATCAAAGTCGTCGTCGACGGCTGTTGCTCTGATACCATGACCATTAATGCAGGCGTTCCACAAGGCTCGGTGCTGTCTCCTACGCTTTTCATCTTGCATATTAATGACATGTTGTCCATCGATGGCATGCATTGCTATGCGGATGATAGTACGGGGGATGCGCGATATACCGGTCAGCAGAGTTTCCCTCGGAATTTGGTTCAGGAAAGACGATCAGAGCTTGTGTCTGAAGTGGAGTACTCTCTAGGGCAGGTCTCCAAGTGGGGCGAGCTGAATCTTGTTCAGTTCAACCCATCGAAGACACAAGCTTGCGCGTTCACTGCAAAGAGGGACGCATTTGTCATAGCGCCCCAGTTCCAAGGGGTATCTCTATCGACCTCCGAGAGTATTGGGATTCTTGGGGTTGACATTTCGAGCACCGTCCAGTTTCGGAGTCATTTGGAGGGTAAAGCTAAATTAGCTTCTAGAATGCTGGGAGTCCTTAACAGAGCGAAGCGGTACTTCACACCGGCTCAGAGGTTACTGTTGTATAAAGCTCAAGTCCGGCCTCATGTGGAGTATTGCTCTCATCTCTGGGCGGGTGCTCCCAATTACCAGCTGCTTCCATTTGACTCCCTCCAGAGGAGGGCTGTTCGGATTGTTGAGGAACCCAAGCTCACGGAGCGACTGGAGCCTCTGAGTGTACGGAGAGATTTCAGCTCTCTGTGCATTCTATATCGTCTGGTCCATGGGGAATGCTCCGAGGAACTCTTCGAGATGATTCCTTCATCTCCTTTTTACCATCGCACCACACGCCGCAGGGGCAAGGTTCACCACCTTTACTTGGAACCGCTGCGCTCTTCTACAGTTCGGTTCAGAAGATCATTTTTGCCCCGTACCATTCCGATTTGGAATGGACTCCCGTCCGCGGTGTTCCCGGAGCGCTATGACATGTCCCTCTTTAAACGAGGTTTAAGAAAAGTCCTGTATGGGTAGGCGGTAGATAACGGCCTCTCTTTGCCCTGGCATTGCAGAGGTTCATGAGCGACGGTAACCGCTTACCATCAGGTGGGCCGTATGCTCGTTTATCTACCTTGCAATAAAAAAAAAAAAAAAAAAAAAAAAAAATGAAATGAAATGAAATGAAATGAAATGAAATGAAATGAAATGAAATGAAATGAAATGAAATGAAATGAAATGAAATGAAATGAAATGAAATGAAATGAAATGAAATGAAATGAAATGAAATGAAATGAAATGAAATGAAATGAAATGAAATGAAATGAAATGAAATGAAATGAAATGAAATGAAATGAAATGAAATGAAATGAAATGAAATGAAATGAAATGAAATGAAATGAAATGAAATGAAATGAAATGAAATGAAATGAAATGAAATGAAATGAAATGAAATGAAATGAAATGAAATGAAATGAAATGAAATGAAATGAAATGAAATGAAATGAAATGAAATGAAATGAAATGAAATGAAATGAAATGAAATGAAATGAAATGAAATGAAATGAAATGAAATGAAATGAAATGAAATGAAATGAAATGAAATGAAATGAAATGAAATGAAATGAAATGAAATGAAATGAAATGAAATGAAATGAAATGAAATGAAATGAAATGAAATGAAATGAAATGAAATGAAATGAAATGAAATGAAATGAAATGAAATGAAATGAAATGAAATGAAATGAAATGAAATGAAATGAAATGAAATGAAATGAAATGAAATGAAATGAAATGAAATGAAATGAAATGAAATGAAATGAAATGAAATGAAATGAAATGAAATGAAATGAAATGAAATGAAATGAAATGAAATGAAATGAAATGAAATGAAATGAAATGAAATGAAATGAAATGAAATGAAATGAAATGAAATGAAATGAAATGAAATGAAATGAAATGAAATGAAATGAAATGAAATGAAATGAAATGAAATGAAATGAAATGAAATGAAATGAAATGAAATGAAATGAAATGAAATGAAATGAAATGAAATGAAATGAAATGAAATGAAATGAAATGAAATGAAATGAAATGAAATGAAATGAAATGAAATGAAATGAAATGAAATGAAATGAAATGAAATGAAATGAAATGAAATGAAATGAAATGAAATTCTTTATTTTCAACATTGATGACGTACTCATTCTTGTTGACGTCAAAATTTAAAAGCTACCACCAGTTCGGACACAAAAAATAATAATTGTAGCCACCGTCCTGAGAAGAACTGGCAAGAAACTCAGCGGGCATGTCTTTTTTGTAATATGAACATTTTTTTTTTTTTTTAAGTATTTAACAGTATTATACAATTTTACCTTAAATATACAAAATTAAAAAATCGATTATGATAATGAAATAACCTTGGCGAGCAACTCATTCCCACTTTGTGCAATCGTCCAGGTAGTCATTGACCTTATAGTAGGCTTTCTTGCACAGACGTTCTTTAATAGTTTTCTTAAACCTATGTATAGGTAGGTTTTGAACATCTTGTGGGATTTTGTTGTACATGCATACAGACAAACACCTGAAGGAATTTCTTATTTTATGCAATCGACTCATCGGCAAATCCAGTTTATGTTTGTTCCTGGTGTTTCTACTATGTAGGTCAGACTTTTTAGGAAATTCCTCAATATACTTTCTAACATACATTAAATTTTCAAAAATGTATTGGGATGGTAGAGTGAGAACTTTAATTTCTTTAAATTTTTCCCTCAGGGATTCCCTTGAGTGCATATTATAAATAGCTCGTATAGCTCTTTTCTGCAAGATAAAGATCGTTTCTATATCGGCTGCATTGCCCCATAGTAAAATGCCATAGGACATGACACTGTGAAAATAACTAAAATAAACTAAACGAGCCGTGCCTACATTAGTAATCAGCCTAATTTTTTTTACCGCGTATGCCGCAGAGCTGAGCTTACTCGCTAATTTATGTATGTGGGGTCCCCACTGCAGCTTGGAATCCATTGTTATACCGAGAAATATAGTTGACTCAACAAGCTCCATTGACTCCCCACCAACAATTATATTACTATGTACCTGTTTTACATTTGGTAAACTAAACTTAATACATTTGGTTTTTTTTGCGTTTAATAAGAGATTATTAACACGAAACCAATGGACCACACAAGAAATCGCATCATTCACTTCGTCATAAACGATCATTCGTCGTTTAATTTTAAATAATAAAGATGTATCATCTGCGAATAATACGACGTCGTGTCGGGTCTCAATAAAACTAGGTAAATCATTTATATATATTAGAAATAGAAAAGGACCCAAGATGGAACCCTGAGGTACACCCATACTCAATTCGGCGCCGGAAGATCGGTTTCCTTTAACATCGACTATTTGTGTCCTGCCCGATAAATAGGACTTAATAAGCGCTAACGTACCATCCCTAATACCATAGTGATGTAGTTTCCTCACCAATGTTTCGTGGTCAACACAGTCAAATGCTTTGGATATATCACAGAATACTCCAAGAGCATCCTGAGACTCCTCCCAGGCTTGAAAAATATTTTTGACTAAATAAACACCTGCATCAGTAGTAGAGCGACCCCTCGTGAACCCGAATTGTTTGTTGTGTAGCAGGTTATTTGACATAAAATGTTCTAAAAGTTGTTCTAATATTATTTTTTCAAAGATTTTACTCAATGTTGGTAGTACTGATATAGGTCTGTAGTTAGAGGGGTCATCAGTACTACCAGATTTAAAAAGGGGAATCACTTTACTGTGTTTCATTAAGTCAGGAAACACACCACACCAAATACAATCGTTAAATATACTAGCAAGATGAGGAGATATAACATCTATAATAGATTTCACGACCTTTACTGATATTCCCCACAGATCAGCTGTATTCTTAACATTAATACTATGAAAATTCTTCATAATATCTTTTGAGTTAATATTCTTAAATTTAAATACTACATTACATTTATTAACATGTTTGTTTAGTAATTGTTCAGCTTCTATTGGGGATAAATTTAAAGAGGAAGTAGTTGAAACTGGAATGTCAGAAAAAAACTTTTCGAAAGCATTAGCCACACCTTCGTGACTAGATATCAAGTTATCATTCATTCTCAATGAGAATTCTTGGTGGTTATTTCTGACTTTACCAGTTTCTTTACCAATGATGTTCCAAGTCATCTTTATTTTGTCAGAGGCATTTTTTATTAAATTACTTAAATGTAAGGCCTTTGCCATTATGCAAACTTTCCTGAATAATTTGGAATAATTTCTGACATATTGATGAAATGACTCATCATTGTTATACGATTTTTCATAATAAAGATCGTACAAAGTCTGCCTACTTTTATAAATTCCAACAGTGGCCCACTCACTAAAACGTTTTTTATTGTTTGGAGTAATCGTTTTGGGAATAAATACATCCTTGAAAGCCAAATTAATTTTTTCAAACATATTCTGGTACAACATATTTGGTTCTCGGTTATAACTAACTTCCGAAATAGTTTGAATAATTTTATTTCTAAAATTTTCGATTCTTTTATTATTTACAGGAACAAACTTAACAGTATGTTTGACTTCAGGAGCCACATTATATTCAAAAGACACTAATTGTCCCAAGTGGTCTGATGTTAACTGATGTATAACATTTCTTTGTAAAGGATTAAAATTTGTAAAAATGTTATCTAAACAAGTTGCCGATGAACTAGTTATCCTAGTGGGCTCTAAAAATAAGTTTATAAGATTATATGATTTCAACAATGTTTTAAATCTAAAAGTGGTATTTGTATTTTCTAGAAGATTAATATTGAAATCACCACAAATTAAAATATGTTTGTTACAAACAGTAATTTTCAACAAAACATTTTCCAAAATATTTTCAAAGGAATCATATAACGCATCAGGTGGTCTGTACACACATACAACAATGAGGTGCTCAAGCTCAACACAGGACATTTCAGTAGTTCTCTCTACAGACATTTCAATAGTTGTCCACTGTTCAGGTATTTGCTCACTGTGAAGTACTTCGTTGAAAATGTATGTCATAATAGGTAGGAGTTCTTCTTTATTTATAATAAGAAATTCGTTTGTTATGCCATCCGCTCCAGGTGTTTTTTCTTTCTTTTGGGTTATTATGGCTTTATTTATTTCAGCCGGCAAAAATATAGGAACATCTTCTCCATCTGTGAACTCTGTTGTCAGGCTAACATGTTTCGTTGCGTACAGATCTCTGAAAAAAAATTGTAGCAATTGACAGTATTTCTGGGCGTTTTGTTTTTGGCTTACAATTTTCTATACCTTTAAGGTTCGGTATCCAATTTATCTTCTCTTTTAAGATTTTGGAGGCTTTTTTAATACCTCCAGTACTGTTTATGTATTTTTCTAATATATTTAATCTATATTTTTTGCGATCTCTCCTCATGCTGTACTTTATCCGTTTACTTAAGTCTGATATATTCTTTCTGATTACCTTTGCTTTTGCAGGCATTGAAATTAGTTTACTTCTGTCATTCAAAAGTTCTCTACTGTCATTACTTAGCCAATCTAGCTTTTTATTTTTATTTCCTAAGTCTTTTCTAGGAGCATTTAGTAATGCTATGAATTTTATCATATTTTCCTTGCACACTGAGTGTCTTTGTCTTATCAATGAAATCTTTTAAATTGACTTTGAAGGGTTCCGTATTCTCAGTGAACATAGAACCATTATGTTTCACCTTAAATGGTCTGATTCTCCTACTTGTTTTTAATTGAAGTTTAGCTCTTACCATTCTATGATTGGTGTTAAAATTGAGACTGTTTATAACCCTACAGTCGTGGAATCTTTTGCTCTTATTGGTTAGAATAAAGTCTATTTCGTTTCTATAACGATCATCCGGCGAACGCCATGTCCATCTGTTATTATTACGATTTTTATACAAAATATTTAGTATTTTCATGTTATTTTCGTAGGCCAGTTGTAGTAGTTTTTCACCATTCCTTGTTCTCTTTCCAGATCCATAAGGGCCCAAGACAATCTCTTCTCCGTCCTTTTTACTACCTATTCGAGCATTAAAATCACCCATTACTATTAAGTTCGCATATGTATGTTGTTTTATAGCGTCTGCTACTAGTGAATAGAATGAATCGATTTCGATGCTAGTGCTCTGTTCAGTCGGGGAATAGATCTGTAGTAGTGACCAATATTCGCCTTTAGGTGGAAGTTTCAAATGAAGTATTGATATGCGTTCCGAAATCCCAATGAAGTCATCGATGCAGGAAGCCAGTTGTTTCTTGACTAAGAAACCGGTTCCATATTGCCCTGGTGTTTGGCCTTTAAAGTAAAAGATGTAATCTCCATGGTCCTCTATTTCCTCACATACACGACGAACTTCACTTAATCCCAATATTGATCACTCTATTTCATCTAGTGCAAGAATTAGTTCTGCTAAGCTTTCATCTGTTCTTAAGGAAAGGGTATTAAGTGTTGCAATGTATAACGTGTTATTGTCTCTTCTTTTAGTTTTACGGGTATTTGGAGTAGTTGGAGGGTAATGGTCATCTTCCCCCACGGGGACCAGCCGGCTTGGGGTGCTTTTAGTAAAATTTGTTTTGGTTTTCTTCCCGTTGTTGATTTCCGCTTTAGTGTTTAGTTTTTTGGATTGGTTGGTGCTGACGATGTCCTACCGCGTTCAACGTAGTTAAGTATGTTAGGCTTTATAATATCTTTTCCAAATGTTTTAGGCATTGAACGAGAAGACTGTGCATTTGATTTCCTTAGCGTGTGTGTTTTTGGAGAATCTGAGCCTTCTCGTTTTCGCTTTTCACGATTTTTATTTGGTTGACTTTTTATAATTAGTTTGTCATATTTAATAAACGCAACATTCCCTTTTTTTCTCTCTTCTTCTTCCACTTGTGCCATTAGTTGCTTCCGTTTTTGTAGAACTTCTTTGGAGAAATCCTCTTTTACATAAATGCCTGTTATTCATGTATTAAATAATAATTCATGTTAATAAGGAAGTTTTGAGTTATTCTTCAATATCGCACGTTTTTTCCAAAGTGTTGTTATCGAAACGACCACAGGTCGAACTTTGTTCGGAGTTATTTGTCCTATCCTGTATATATATTGGATATCTCTGTACTTTCCAAATGAATTCCAGTTTCTATTACAGTATTTTTGACGTATTCCACAAGATCAAATTTAGTTTTGTCCGATTCATCAATTCCAAAGAAGACTAAGTTGTTCTTTCGTTTTTCCTTTTCAATAATGCCGATTTTTTGTTCTAGTGTTTGAATTCTATCTTTAAGAAGTTGATTTTCTTCGGTAATACTTCTGAATTTGTCATCCATCGCTTCCATGACATTTTTTGTCACAGCAGCTGTTAGAATTAACGTTTGCTGATTTAACTTTTCATCTAGTTTTAAGAGGAGTAGTTCCATGTTTTTGTCCATTTTGCAGGATGTAGGAGTTTATTATTTAATATATAAATATGTATTTTTTTTTTAAAGTTGACAACCCTTTTGTATTTTCAGTTAGTTGGTAGAAATTATTTTTGGCATATAGCAACACTTTGGATGTCACAGCTGTCACTGTCATAAAATCTTCGGTTGTCAATGTCGTTCTGTTATGTTGTTAAGTTGACACTATCGTAACAATGTTCATACTTAACGATGAAATTGCACTTTTCGAAGATGATTTTCACTTTAAAAGTATAAATTTTGCACTGTTTCAATGGCACAAATTGAACTGTTGTAGTTTTACTACTGTGATCTCACTGTGTGGTGCACTTGTATAAGTCCTTTTTACACTGTTTCCAACCAGCCATGGGGGTCGTCGTGTCCCCCGAAGGGGGACACGGACGGGCCTTGGGAAAATCCTGCTGCCCGGGCTCGTTCTCTCCGCCACTCTGGGCGGAGGTGAAAGTTTGGGTGTGGCATTGTTGTCCCGATCTTGGGTATGACCATGGTCTGGCATTTCCTTGCTTGGTTTGACTGTCTTGTGATTGCCGCCAGCCCCGGCCCAGTCTTCGCCCATTCTGGGCAGTCTTGGACTGTTTTCAAATATTTTTCGCGAAGCAGACAAACGTACGTGTTTACCGTAAGGCAACCGGAAACGGAAAGTTCTTTGAATAATAGCAATAGAAAAATAAATTTGCAATAGCGTAATTATCAGAAAAAAAAACGATTGAAAATTAAGAAAAGATTGGAATCTAGCAACGAGAGAGCCAAAAGTTTAACTGTTAATTCAAATTTAAATAAATAATAATAATAAATTTCGTTCTATAAAGTATGAGACATGACGGTGGGTATATAAAATGCATAATTATTTTCCTATGAATCACGACCTATTTATTGCACCGTGCACGTAGTATATAGTTGAGCTTATTTCATTTCGTTTCGTTTCGTTTCGTTTCGTTTCGTTTCGTTTCGTTTCGTTTCGTTTCGTTTCGTTTCGTTTCGTTTCGTTTCGTTTCGTTTCGTTTCGTTTCGTTTCGTTTCGTTTCGTTTCGTTTCGTTTCGTTTCGTTTCGTTTCGTTTCGTTTCGTTTCGTTTCGTTTCGTTTCGTTTCGTTTCGTTTCGTTTCGTTTCGTTTCGTTTCGTTTCGTTTCGTTTCGTTTCGTTTCGTTTCGTTTCGTTTCGTTTCGTTTCGTTTCGTTTCGTTTCGTTTCGTTTCGTTTCGTTTCGTTTCGTTTCGTTTCGTTTCGTTTCGTTTCGTTTCGTTTCGTTTCGTTTCGTTTCGTTTCGTTTCGTTTCGTTTCGTTTCGTTTCGTTTCGTTTCGTTTCGTTTCGTTTCGTTTCGTTTCGTTTCGTATCGTATCGTTTCGTTTCATTTCATTTCATTTCATTTCATTTCCAACAACCTCCTTTCGACGAACAGTTTGGATTCCGTGCCAGACATTCGTGTACCCAACAAGTGCACCGCCTCACGGAGCACATCCTCTCCGGTCTGAACAGCCCCATCAGGCCCGTCTATACGGGCGCTATCTTCCTCGATATCGCGAAGGCGTTCGACAGAGTCTGGCACAACGGCTTGTTGTACAAGCTGTTCGAACTGGGCTTGCCAGATCGTCTCGTGCTCATCATTCGAGACTACCTGTCATATCGCTCGTTACGGTATCAATTGGATGGCGTCCGTTCCTCCTCTCGTCTCATTAACGCCGGAGTCCCTCAGGGCTCTGTCCTCGCTCCTCTACTCTTCAGTTTGATTACGAGCGATATTCCTCGTACTTTCCCTACCACACTCGCTCTCTTCGCCGATGACACTGCCGTTTTCTATTCCGATAGAAACAGGGCATTCATCGTCAAACAACTTCAGGCAGCCGCCACAGCGCTAGGTCATTGGTTCCGGAAGTGGCGCATCGAAGTGAACCCTGCGAAAAGTACAGCCGTACTCTTCGAAAGATCCTCGAGGCGTCTCCCGACTGCGAGACCGCAGTCGTACTCTCCGGAGGAATGAAACTCCCCCAGTCACTCTCTACGGTCGCCCTATTCCCTAGGCCCGTCAGGTTAAATACTTAGATGTCATCTTCGATCGTGCCATGACCTTCCGTCAGCACATCAAAGCCGTGCGCGATCGCGCCGCTTTCATCCTCGGTAGACTCAACCCCATGATCTGCAAGCGTAGTAAATTTATTTATTTATTTACCTTATATCTAAGACACAGGGTACATTTTGTCACTTAACAATGTTGATCTTATATTTGATCTATCCCAATAAAGTGCTCTGTCTCTCACACTAGGAAAACCTGTATAGTGAGGTTACAGAGGACTCGGTCTTAAAAGGTTTTATGTTTTTATAGGTAAAATAAAAAACTAATTAAAAACTAAAAAGAAACAATGTATACACACAATTTAAGTACAATAACAAAAAGTGTGAATAAAACTATAACTTATCCAACAAAATTGTAACGTTCACAGGTTCCTGGAATTTCCGAAAAATTTGTGTATTTGCGCGCGTGCGTGTGTGTGAGTTCGTGTGTTTGTGTATGTGTGTGTGTGTGTGTTTGCGTATACAGGGTGGATCTGTAACCCTGGACATACCGAAGCGGAGTGAATGTCCTATCGAAATACAACCCGGGAAAAATATAAAAAAAAATATTGGTTATACTTTTTTTTTAAGTATCAAATATTAGCCCGCAGTGATAGTCGCACAAAAAACGCGGGAACCGTCGCGCGATGCAGTGCGCGCGCGATCGGAGTCACTTGTTTATAATAGAACACGATATGGCGGCCGGGGCCCGCGACCTTGACCTCTTTCTGATCTGCACAACGACATGACCGGATGGTTGATATGTTTTACACACTTTTGTTAAGGTAACACAAAAATTACGTTAAGATAAATAACTTACCACATTCAAATTGTCGATCCGATTTGAATTCCACTTAAATAGCACTTAAATCTGAAATAAATTATTACACTGTTACTACTGTTAGTTTCAGCAATAGAAATGTTTATTAGTTCTATTGAAATGGAAATAGCATTGAACACCTTGACACATGAACACTTGAAGTTTGAACACAATCAACTCATCAATTTTGTTTAAAGCCCATTTTATTCAAATGAGTTCTGTCTAATTAACATTGCTAATATGCAAATTAACATCCGTTTTCCACAAGTAAGTAATCACAACACACGCGAACTAACGCGACAACGCAATTAACGTTCTCAAGCAACCCGTTTAGTACGACCGATTTCAACAAACTGAATATTTTCTATGGCGAACAGCAGTGCAGGCGCACCCACACCCCGCGACCCCTTGCACCGCGACAGCCCTCACCGAGTATAGGACGAAATATCTTATTTTGCAAACAAATAGAAGGTTTGTTTTATGTGATTCATAATATTTTTTTTATAGTAAGGTTGTATCGATATTTTTTTTACAATGAAACTTACCTGCTTAATTTCTCCGAGGTCGAATGAGCATCGGTTCGAACTGAGATCCGTTCACATCTATGCAGATCTGTGCACGACGTTGAGTTTCGGCATGTACTCGTGGCAAAAAAGTAGCATCTCTGATCGGAGTTTGTTGAAAACATCGATGATCCTCATCTTCATTTCGTTTTCGCTCTGACACTCTTGGGCAAAAACTCTCTCCTTTACATAACCCCACAAAAAAAAATCAAGTGGAGTTAAATCAGGCGATCGAGGTGGCCAAGCATGCTGTCCTAATCTGCCAATCCATTGGTTTGGGAAATGGATATCTAAAAATTCACGGACAGGCCTCGTGACGTGTGGTGGTGCGCCATCGTGTTGAAACCGCGTACGACGATATTCAATCAGAGGTAGGTCGTCTACGATGTCGCACAAATCACTGTTTAAAAAACGTAAATATTCTGCTCCGTTCAGTCGCCGCGGGAAAAAAATTGGGCCTAAAATGGTATTGTTATAAATACCAGCCCACACATTAACAGACCATCGTGTCTGATGGCCAGTTTCTTGTATTGCATGTGGGTTGTTTTGCGCCCACACATGCGTGTTTCTTCTATTCCACAAACCATTCCTTGTGAATGTGGCTTCATCCGTCCATATGACATGCTCTATGAAACCGCTCGTGTTCGTCTGCTGATCTATCAACCAGCGACAGTAAAGCTGGCGACGGTTGCGATCTCCTGGGACTAGTGCCTGAACCTTATGAATTTTATAGGGATGAAACCCCCTACGCCGGAGTGTTCTTTGGATCACAGAATGCGCCATAGTTGTCCCATCCCGTCGCCTTAACAACATTGCTGCACTCCTGGTACCAAGACGAGGGTTTTCCTCGAACAAATCCAATATCTGCTCTTCTTCCTCTTCCGCCATAAAGCGAGGGTTTCCGCCACCGTACGCTGTTGGAACAATTGGGCGATTTTCCAGCACTCTTTGGAATGCAGCCGTAATTGTCCGAGCATGTACTGGTTGCCGAGCGGTTGGGTATCTTTGAGAATAGATTCTCATTGCAAGGGCAGCATTCCCATGAGCTTCTCCCAAACAGAACAGCATATTTCCATACTCTCGAGCATCAAACGGGGATGTGTTCGGCATGGTTTCACACTAATTAAAAATAGTTGAAAACTAAACTAACAATAATATTATAATAAAAGAAAAGAAACAAAAAGAACAATTATACTAATAACTAAAACACAAACACTTTAAACACTAATAAACTAACACAAATAAAAAATTAATACCGTAACTAACTTAAGCACAAAACAATTTAAATAACAAAGATTTCTTTAGACTGCGATTCGCGCTGAAAATTTTCATTAGATCAAACTGCATTAGCGTTTATGGTGCCGACACTTACTAACTTCTGTGATTGGTTCAGTCTATCTCTACTGCTACCAACTGAACTCATACCAACGCAAGAAAAAAGTATTTTTTAAAACCGGGAGATTTCAAATTTCACCGAACATTACAAGACAAAGAAAGTAATGGATTCATAAAGTAGATCAAACCGTTTTAAAAACTAAGTTACTTCATAGCTACTTTAGTAATTTTTAGCTAGTTAACTCCAGAAGATTTTAATTAGCGGATAGATAAAACTAAACGATAGTGAATAATTTAGTGATATTTTTATTCCGGCAGATGGCAAACTTTTATTGCAATTACATCACAATCGGATAGATGGCGTTGTCTTCTAAATTATTTTTTTATCTAATCTTACTTTCATTATGTTGTCTATTCAATAACAATATTCTCTAATTAAAACTTACTACCTATTGCATTCTAAAAATAGAAATGAAGAACTTCTTGTTTTAGAATAATTGTTATGTTTTGGCACGACACAATTAATCCCTCGGTTATAGTTTTATTTAACTTATACAACCAGAAAAGTGTCATTACAAGAAAGTTTCATAGTTTTCATAATTAACAAATAATTATTAACATAAAACAAACTTTTGTTACTTTCGTTTGTTTAGGAAATCAGAAATTTCATCGCAAAAATAAATAAGGGAAGTTGACATCAGCACGATAGATGGCGTTAGCTTATTGAAAAAATAATCATTTTATGAACTTAAATTTACTAATAAAATGCTTTTTAGTTTTACGTCTTTCGGATAGATGGCATTGTGTTCATAAAATGTTTGTTAATTGGGAAATTCTATTTTTTATTATTAATCAGAGAAATAGAGGAAACTTCAATAATTTTTAATTATATATATTGGTATGTACGGATAATAATTTAAAATTATCTAAGTGCTTCATAAAACTTATCCAAACGATAATGTCAAGAAATTATTCCTCAAGACATTTCATGCATTTCACGTTTTTTGATATTTCTTTTAAATTCGTGTTAATACAAATTTTATGACGAATGAATAATTATTATGAATCACATAAAACAAACTTTCTATTTGTTTGCAAAATAAGATATTTCGTCCTATACTCGGTGAGGGGTGTCGCGGTGCAAGGGGTCGCGGGGTGTGGGTGCGCCTGCACTGCTGTTTGCCATAGAAAATATTCAGTTTGTTGAAATCGGTCGTACTAAACGGGTTGCTTGAGAACGTTAATTGCGTTGTCGCGTTAGTTCGCGTGTGTTGTGATTACTTACTTGTGGAAAACGGATGTTAATTTGCATATTAGCAATGTTAATTAGACAGAACTCATTTGAATAAAATGGGCTTTAAACAAAATTGATGAGTTGATTGTGTTCAAACTTCAAGTGTTCATGTGTCAAGGTGTTCAATGCTATTTCCATTTCAATAGAACTAATAAACATTTCTATTGCTGAAACTAACAGTAGTAACAGTGTAATAATTTATTTCAGATTTAAGTGCTATTTAAGTGGAATTCAAATCGGATCGACAATTTGAATGTGGTAAGTTATTTATCTTAACGTAATTTTTGTGTTACCTTAACAAAAGTGTGTAAAACATATCAACCATCCGGTCATGTCGTTGTGCAGATCAGAAAGAGGTCAAGGTCGCGGGCCCCGGCCGCCATATCGTGTTTTTTATAAACAAGTGACTCCGATCGCGCGCGCACTGCATCGCGCGACGGTTCCCGCGTTTTTTGTGCGACTATCACTGCGGGCTAATATTTGATACTTAAAAAAAAAGTTTAACCAATATTTTTTTTTATATTTTTCCCGGGTTGTATTTCGATAGGACATTCACCCCGCTTCGGTATGTCCAGGGTTACAGATCCACCCTGTATGTGTGTGTGTGTTTGTGTATATGTGTGTGTTCGTGCGTGTAAATCTGAGCATATTTGAGTTTTCTAAGAAGAGTATTTTAATTGAAATTGGCGATGTGATGACATGTTGAAAGTAACATACACTTCAGTAGTTGATTGTAAGTATATTATTTAGAATCAGGTATGATAAATAGTGTGAGTTAAAAATTTATATATTTAATATAAATATATTATTTGTATTTATTTTTAGGTTTTGAAGATTTATTTAATTTTTTGGTTCTCCGCCAGCCCACTCTCCCTGACGCCCACGCCAACGCCGACGCCGGAGCCTCCAGCGTTCCCGCCGGCCGCCGCCATTTCAACGGAAGCCGCCGCTTGTTCATCGAGCGGCGACGCCCGCCCAATGGACGAGACCCCGGACCTGTCCGAGTCGGGCTGCCCATCGGATCCCGCCCGCCCCGCTGCGGCATTTGACTCCGCCGGGCCCGCCGGGTCTGCTGGAGCCGCCCACCACGCCGCCGACCATGACCATGACGCCCTCCCTGGAGGAGCCTCGCGCTCGGCCGTCGACGCTCATTCGGCCGGGAGCACCCGCCCGGAGGGAGTCGCCCGCCCCACCACAGCCGCCCGCCCCCTCGGAGCCGCTCGCTCAACCGGCGACCTAATCGCCGACCTGACGCCGGCCCACCGCTCAGCCGGCGCCCACCACTCCGCTGGAGCCGTCCGCCCTGCAGGTGTTGCCCGCCCCACCGGGGCCGCCGGCCCTGCCAGTGCTGCCCGCTCTGCCGTGGCTGCCCGCCCCGCCGAGGCTGAGCGCTCTGCAGGTGCTCCCCGCCTTGCAGGAGCCGCCCGCCCTACACCATTAACGACAACACCGACTGCCCAACCAGCCGTGGCTGCCAGCCCTGCCGGAGCCGCCCGCCCGACTGTAGCGCCCGTCGCTGCTGCCGCTCCCACCCCTGCCCCTAGGCAATCGCCGCCGAGGGACCTGCGCAAGCGCCCGCCTTCGCCGTCGCTGCCGCAGCCGCAGCCGCACATCATTGCGGCACGGTTTCCCTCGCCGCTGCGAGTGACAGGAGCGGGCCCACCCCCCTTCGCGCAGCGAGGCCCCTCCATGCCTCCGCTGCAGATGCCGATGGAGGTCGCGACGACATCCCCGGACCCGGCGGCGCCTCCCGCGACTACCTACGCGGACGTCGCCGCTTGGCCTGCGTGGACCGCGGCCTTCACCAAACCGACTACAACGCACACCACTACCACCGGACAGACCTTGCCGTCGACGTCTTCAACTTCCGGACCTGCCGCCACCGCCGGCGCCGCTACAGGAGCTCCCACCGCGGGCGAAACATCCACCACCGCTTGTGGTTGAGACCTGGCCGGACTGGCCGGTGCATTTCCGGCAGCTGCGGGACCTCCTCGGCCATAACCCAAACGGCAGACCGTACCAACGGGGGGTGCGATTTCTGCCAAAGTCTGACGAGGAGTACAGGGTGGTCCAACGATACCTGGTTGAGCGGAACCAGGAGTCGGGACTATCCTGGTACTCCTACCAGTTGGACTCCGAAAGGAGCACCAAGGTGGCCATACGAGGCCTACCCGTCGGGACCGACCCCCAGCTAGTGGCGGAGGAGCTGCGTGGACTCGGCTTCATCCCGGAGCATGTCCGACCGATTCCGGCCTGGCCTCCGGGCGTCATCGACATCGCCGTGCTCCGCGACAACATTGCCGCCGCGTCGATCGACGTCTTGGACGACCACTTGATTTCCGACCACCAGGCAGTCCACATGGTGCTGACGCTTCCCATCACCGCCGCAACCGCCGCTTCTTCTTCTTCTAAGAAGAAGAAGAAAAAGAAGAAGAAGGCCGCACAAACAGTGCCCCCTACACCTGCAGGCCCTACGACCTCGGAGGCGGTACACCCGCCACGGGGCCCGGATGTGGCCACTCCCTCAGCCCAAGTAGCTGAGGGAACTTCGACTAAAAAAAAAAAGAAAAGCAAGAAAAAGAAGAAGAAGGTGCCCTCTGGGGATTCGGCCTTGGTGGCAGCACCAGCTCCGGGCTCCGAGCCCGGTCCCCAAGCTACAGTCCCTATGGACGTAGTAGAGGAGGAGCCGACTCCCAGCAGTGTGGCACCTTCCACGGCTATGGCAAGTGGCGGCCAGCTACCTGCCTTGGCCCCGACCGGACTTGCGTCAGTTATCCCGCTGGTAGGGGGCTTACCCCTGCCACCTCCCCTTCCACGGCGCAGCGGCGAGGTGAGCAGACGCCTTCCGAGGCGACTGTTTTCGCCGCAATGCTGCTGGAGTCGTGGAACAGATTGTCCCTGGCAGTGACCTCGGTCCTCCAGTACATAGCCTCCGGATCCAGCCCGGGGGACGCAATCTGGTCGGGGCTACTTCAGTTTTACCGGGGTTCCAGTAATGGATCACAAATTTAGGATCATTTACTGGAATCCCGGCGGGATTAAATCCCACAGACAGGAGCTGGTCGTCCTCCTCCAGGAGTATCGACCTCATGTCGTGCTCCTGGGGGAGACCAAGTTGTCCCCTCGGGACAGATTTTCCATCCCCAACTATCATGCGTATCGTCGCGACGATATCTCTCCGTCCTCTGGGCGTCCGTTCAGGGGCACTGCGGCGCTCGTTCGGAGAGACGTCGTGCATGATGAGTTGGAGAGGCTTCCCTTCACCCAGATCAATACGGTCGGGGTAAGGGTGAGCATCCCGGAGGGCGATATGAGGATTTATGCCTCCTACCGCCCTCCGGAGGGTGGAGTGATCTGTCTCGAGGACTTACGTCGAGTCCTGGAGTACGACCGGTGCCCCGTGGTGGTGGTCGGGGACCTCAACGCCAAACATACCGCGTGGGGTTCCCGACTGACCAGTGTCGCGGGGCGCCGGTTGTGTCGCGATGCCCATGAAGGAGGTTATTGTGTGGTCGGCCCCAATGAACCAACACATGTTCCGGCGCCAGCGGGTCATCGGCCCGATGTGCTGGACGTGTGCGTTCATAAGGGGCTACAGCATCCTCTTAGTATAGAGTCGCTGTACGACATGAGCACCGAGCACCTTCCGGTGCTGGTCACACTGGATGTGAGCGGTGCTCGTGTCGAGGCCACCCCCCGGAGGCTTAGGGTCGATTGGGAGGCCTTTAAGGGTCTCCTGGCCGACCAATCGCAGCTCCAGGACGAGCATTTTATGCCCGACCCGATCGCTCCCGGTGTTGTCGATGAGGCGGCCGACCGTCTCATCGGCTCCATTAAGGGGGCGATCGCGAATTCGACGACCGTGGTGCCCAGCGGCGGGCCCAACATGGGCCTCCCGGCGCGCCTCCAGGCGCTCATTCGCCGTAAGAGGTCGCTCAGGAGGCTCTGGGCGACAACCCGTTGTCCCAGAATCAAGCGCGAGCTGAATAGGCTGGAGGAGAGTCTGTCGGCACAGCTCAAGTCCTTCCGGGGCTATGCCTGGGAGGACAGGATCGAGCGATGCAGGGAGGACTTTACTGCCACCTCCCTGCACAGGCTCTGCCGACAGCTCTCCAGCCGGCGTCCCCCAGTTTGTCCACTCGTGGACGAACAGGGGAACCGGTGCTTCTCGGCTCAGGCTCGTGCTGAGATTCTGGCTGCCTCGCTGGAGAGGCAGTTTACACCCAACGACCCTGCACCTTCGGAGGCGGCATTCCATCAGGCGGTGTACGAGAGCGCGGAGGAGGTTATGGCCTCCCCGGTGCCACCCTTGGGCGATGATGCTATCATCACGCCCAAGGAGATACGCGAAATAATAAAAACGCTTAACAAGCGCAAGGCACCGGGTGAGGATGATATTCCCCCCCCCCTTGCCTTGGAGTATTTGCCGGGAGTAGCCGTGTCAGCTATGGCACGGCTATTCAACGGCATCCTGGCCACCGGTCACTTCCCGGGGACTTGGAAATTGGGCAAGGTCATAGCCCTGCCCAAGCCCGGCAAGGACAGGCGTAAGCCTTCCAGCTACAGGCCAATTACGTTGTTGTCGCACGTGGGCAAGTTGTTCGAGCGGCTGCTCCTGAGGAGAATGTCGCCGTACATTCCCCTCAGACCCGAACAATTCGGGTTTCGAGCAGGCCACTCGACGACTCTGCAGTTGGCTCGGATCCTGCACTACTTGGCGGACTGTCGCAACTCGGGCCAGTTCACGGTCGGAGTATTTCTCGATATCGAGAAAGCCTTTGATCGGGTCTGGCACGAGGGGCTGGTCCACAAGTTGCGGGGGACGGGCCTTCCGCTAGCCTACGTGCGACTCATCGGGTCGTACCTGGAGGGCCGCTCTTTCTTTGTCGCGGTCGAGGGCCAACGATCGTCGGTGCGCCCGATCTCGGCCGGAGTCCCGCAGGGAAGTGTCCTATCTCCACTTCTCTACGCTCTCTACACCGATGACATTCCCACGCTTGAGGGGCGCCTCCGCGAGTGGGAATCAGACGTAACGTTGGCGCTGTTTGCCGACGACAGCGCTTACTTTGCGTCTTCACACCTCCTCAATGCCGCCTTTGTACGAATGCAAAGGCTCTTGAACGTTCTGCCTCAATGGTTGGATCGTTGGAGGACGGCGGTCAATGTGGGGAAAACGACCGCGGTCCTCTTTGGTCCGGCCTGCAACACGGTCGTCAAGAGGAAGCTCAGCCTCCGCGGAATCGAACTCGGGCTTCAGTCTCACGCCAGGTACCTGGGTGTCGACGTCGATCGCAGGCTGACCATGGTCAGGCACGTCAACCGTTTGGTTGGTCTGGCCAGGTCGGCCAGCTTTTTGCTGCGACCGATCCTCGCATCCAGATTGCCGGTGAGAACGAAGCTCGCAGTCTTTAAGACGTACGTTCGTTCCCGCTTGACATACGCAGCGGGGGCCTGGTACCAGCTCCTCTCGCCTCCACAGCGGGAGAGGCTCCAGGTCCGCCAAAATGTGGCCCTCCGAACTATTGTCGGAGCAGGCATCTACGTCAGAAATGACGTGATAGCCCGGGACCTGGGGGTGGAATCGATTGAGGACTTCGTCCGGAGGCTCGCTCGAAACATGTTCGAGAGAGCCGACCGGGGGCCTCACGACCACCTCCACGGTATAGCTCCGCTGCACGCTCGGCCGCCTGACGGACGTGCGTTGCCGCGCGAGCTATTAAGTCCCCCGACTTAGTTCGGAGCATAAGTCGGCCAGCAGGCGAGTCGCGGGAGGGAACTTACGAGTGCTCCCCCCCGCGGTGCTGGCTTCCTAGTCCATCGCGGCCTACCCCACCCCCCCTCAGGGGTTAGTTCCCCCTCAGGGACCCCCCACCAATTTTGGTGGGGCTATACTTATACAATATTTTTTCGAGGAGGTGGGTTTTCCTGCCCCCTCCTTACTTACCCTCCGTATGAGGGTAAGTCAACAGCCCCCCTCTTAAAGGGTGGCTCTTTAGGTCCCCCTCAGGGACCCCCCTTCAACACTGGAGGGGACTTCGCTTGGGGGTATTAGGTTAGTTTAGGTAGTTTAGATTTATTTATTTAAGTTAATAACTGTAATTAGGCGTACCCGTCTCTGTTCACGGGCTGGCGCGGCTGACTCTTGGTCTTCTTCCATCTTATGTTTCTAGCTTCTTTCTCTTTTCCTTACTTTTGTTTATACTCCACAAGGAGGGAACTGGGGCCGACGTACCCCTGGAACGGGACGGGGGATACTTCGATCTCACCCTCTCGTTCCTGAACGGCCCCAGCTCCCTCATACTGTATCTTTATCTATCTCTTTTCCTTTTCTTATTTCTTTTCATTCTTCATTCTTCTTGTACATAACTCATTCTCTTGTTTGTTGTGTGTTTGTTGTTTTGTTTTGTTTGCTTAATTGTATTTTCTATGTTTGTAAATATCCTTACTATATATATTGTAAATAATTGTATGTATTGAAGAAAAAAAAAAAAAAAAAAAAAAAAATAATAATAATAATAATAATTAATTGCTTAATTATCCCTTCCAGAGGGAAGAAGAAGGAAGAGGGGAAGACGCCGCGCCGGCCAGAGTCCATGGCCGGGTTAAAAACGGCATTTGTCAATGCCTGGAATGTTGTAGCCGAGTAATCGGTTTGTCTGTGACTGGCTTGACGTAGTCAAAGGGCTTGCACCCGATTACCCCCGCCTCGTAAGGCGGGGTGTCTGGCCTGGGCAGAGGGGGATTTCCCCAAGGCCCTAAAACCGTGCCCCTCTTCGAGGGGCACGACGACCCGCTCGATAATTTCTCATTCCGAGATAATTTTTGAAATGGTTAAATAGTCTTCAGTGTACACCCGTGATGGGTTAGTAAATTCTGTGTGCCCGTGGATCCTTCGGGTTCCACCCCTAGGTCTCACATCATACGAGACCTGTTGTATTTGACTTGCCTTCCATGGAGCGTACGTGGACGTCCTGGAATGGATAAGAATATGTGAATTGTCTCGGGATCACACCATCCTGATCGTACATAAGTTACGTATCATTTTTTTAAATTATGTAACCTACCAACTCATCGTATATTTTTTTTTATAAGCCAGTTCCCTTGTGTGAAATCGTAATTCAATATTAGAATCTTAATTTTAAATCTTAGTACTTAGTAATTTTATTTTATAACTTGTTGTGTGTGTGTCTTTGAATATATTCCTGTAGCCTGTTGCTAAGTGTATTATTTAATTAACCTATTCCCTGAGCAGTCTCATTATTCGTTACCCTGAGCCAGCTGGTGAAGTAACAGTAGCCACTGGCCAAAATTGTTACAAAATGGCGCCCATCTTCGAGGCTCGAGAATATGACATGCCCTTGTGAAGGTCATGCTCGCTTAGCAACACGGCAATAATGTTCAAACGCGCATTATAATTTAATTGTTTTTTTTAATATATATTTAGCTTCATCTACATCTCAGTGTAATTTATTTGAATGATTTATTAACATGTATTTGGGTGTTTTCAGCGTAATTTTTGTGGCATATAGTCCAAACTCTGAACCCCATACATCTGATGATGTGATGAAGATTGCCATCGGGATTGAGAAGCCGACGTCAAGGTCTACATCGGCGATGGCAGAGGGACTGGAATATGGTCGTATTTTATCAAATACTCCACAAAAGTATGTATGGGTCTTTTGTGGAACGTATTTTAGGATTTCAGTTATCTGAATATATTCCTATGCGTTTTGTGAAAGTAACCCCATTCTTTTATACCGGTTACATAACGTAATAGGATGGTGTTATTTTTTATTTGACGAAATTTGACTTTTTAATTTTTTTTTGTGATGTCATTCGTCAAAGGATTGATATCGTTGTGTTTTTTTTATTAGCTTATTTTTCATTATTTTCTTTTTAAAGCACGACGATAAATCAATCCAATTTATTTAAAAACTTATATTTGTATATCTTTTAATAATGCAGTATTTATTTAATTTAACATTTAAATCTTTAAAATTTTTCAAACTGCATTATTGTTATACTGACCACGTTGTTATATTACTTGGTTCGATGTTTCGTTCGCTAAGTTGTTACGTGTATATCGTACGAGTGGATATCAATTAGCGAGGGTTTATTTTATTTTTTTTCAGTTGGAGGGGTATGTGGGGGTTGAACCGCACTAAAACCTCCAACCGCTCACACTCAGCGTCCGAACCCCGGCTGAGGCCAGAACCCAGCACGGGGTTTGGCGGGACGGCGCGACGCGTTACGCCATCGGCACTCTTTCCCGTCGCTCCGTCCCCGGACGTCCTAGGAATCCTAAAATCTGATGAATGAAGTGTTTGTGTGCATAATTTTGAAAGTATGTGAAAGTGGAAGAATGAAAGTACTATGGTATCTATGTATGGGAAGAATGAAAGAAGTTTTAAGGCGAAGGATGAAATAAGCGAAAGTGAAGGATGAAAGATGTACACGATCATTTCACATTATATAATCATCACACAATATGTATCCTAGATGTATGTATCTGTTTATTTTATTTATGTATTAACTTTACATCGTATCTATTATTATGTCTCGCTGTTTAGGTTTGAGGTTTTTGTAATTTGTAGTTGCATATACATTCTGCTTTATGTCGTTGAATGACCGGCAGATGTATTATGTGCGTTCCTTTTTTTTATAAGGCGCATCCGTTGACTTCTGCTTTTTTAGGTCATTAGTTGTATAGGCATTCTGATGTGATCCATCAGATGTAATTTTTTTGTGTTCCTCTTATGAGGCACGCTAATGACCTATTTAGATTCGTGATCTTTTGAATAGTCACAATCGATTTTTTACGTCGTTGACGTAAGCACAAGATTCCACGGGCTGGTGCATTTACAGTTAAATGTGTCTACTATTTTATAGACACATGCCGATAGCTTCAGTGTAGATAAATAGAATACTTTTAACTTAGTCCCATTGCAAACTGATCGAGTCCTAATAAAGACCGTTAGATTAAATTTAACTTTTTTTGGTGATCTTTAAAATAGACACTTTAATCTTTTAAATTTTTTTAAACTTATTTTTTTTTAAAAACACTTTTTTAAACTTAAATTCATTTAACTTTTTAAACGTGTTCTGTTTTTACACACGTGATTATTTACTTTGTTCTGGGTTACACGAACCCAACAATTTTAAAATCGGGTAACTCATTACGCAACTTGATGAGTCATGTTCATCGACCATCAGTTGTGTTTTTAATAGTGTTCTTTTAACACACATTTTTTTTTTTAAATGTAGTGTATGTATTTTATTATTATATTATTAGTCATTAGTTGTATAGGCATTCTGATGTGATCCATCAGATGTAATTTTTTTGTGTTCCTCTTATGAGGCACGCCTATTTAGATTCATGATCTTTTGAATAGTCACAATCGATTTTTTGCCTCGTTGACGTAAGCACAAGATTCCACGGGCTGGTGCATCTACAGTTAAATGTGTCTACTATTTTATAGACACATGCCGATAGCTTCAGTGTAGATAAATAGAATACTTTTAACTTAGTCCCATTGCAAACTGATCGAGTCCTAATAAAGACCGTCAGATTAAATTTAACTTTTTTTGGTGATCTTTAAAATAGACACTTTAATCTTTTAAATTTTTTTAAACTTATTTTTTTTTTTAAACACTTTTTAAACTTAAATTCATTTAACTTTTTTTTACGTTTTCTGTTTTTACACACGTGATTATTTACTTTGTTCTGGGTTACACGAACCCACCAATTTTAAAATCGGGTAACTCATTACGCAACTTGATGAGTCATGTTCATCGACCATCAGTTGTGTTTTTAATAGTGTTCTTTTAACACACTTTTTTTTAAATTAATGTAGTGTATGTATTTTATTATTAAAACATATGTTTTTGTTTTGTTTTTGATTTGAGAAATCGCTGTTGGCCCTCAGGCCTTTACAGCTTCACCATGATGGGGTGCGAGCTCAGGAGGGGCTCGGCTGAGTATATATATATATATAGGATGGGAATACTAACAGTTGCCCGAAGTCAACTTATTAGTGCATCATGAATTTACTACTGGTTCGGAACGCGACCCAACTGAGAAGAACCAGCAAGAAACTCAGAGGGTAAGCGAGATGGTGATGGTTTAAGTAGAACGCCGAACTCTGCGTCGAGTTCGACGGCGAACGAGATAGCCAGGGCGTCGTCTCGAGCTGTTAGCGTTAGCGCTGGTAGCGAGCTGCGCCGATAACTTGTCGGGAGGGTCCGTGAGGACGTGCCGCGGACGACGACGGCACCATTTCTCGGCGTGCGCAGGATCGGGTTCGTAGTCGGCGGCGGCTACGATAAGAGGGTTGGAATGGTCCTCTGCTTTTTTGAAGTAACGCTCGGAAGTATCCTTCAAAAATTGTGTGATAGGGACTAGATCGAAATCGTCATGAAGATCGACGTTACGCAAATACCACGGAGCGCCGACGGCTTTACGCAGAAATCTATTCTGCAAGATCTGAAGGGAGTTGATATGAGTGCGAGCCGCATGAGCGAACGCCGCACTACCATATGTCATAATGGGCCTTTTTTTTTTCAGTTGGAGGAAATCACCGGATCCCCGCCCGCCCCGCGGGCGGGGTATGTGGGAGTTGAACCGCACTAAAACCTCCAACCGCTCGCACTCAGCGTCCGAACCCCGGCTGAGGCCAGAACCCAGCACGGGGTTTTGAGGGACGGCGCGACGCGTTACGCCATCGGCACACTTTCCCGTCGCTCCGTCCCCGGACGCCGAACCGGTAGCCGCCGGCGAATACGGCCACCGGCTCTCTCGGTCGACGGTCATAATGGGCCTAACGCACGTTTTGTAAAGTGTCAACTTATTACGAAGTGACAGTTTACTACGCTTGCAGATCATGGGGTTGAGTCTGCCGAGGATGAACGCGGCGCGATTGCGGACGGTTTTGATGTGCTGACGAAAGGTCATAGCACTATCGAAGATAATTCCCAGGTACTTCACCTGTTTAACCCAAGGGATGGTATGTCCGAAGAGAGTGATCGGAGGGATCTCATTCCTCCGGAGAGTACGACGATGGGAGTCCACCGCCGGGAGACGTCTTGAGGAACCCCTCTGAAAGAGTACAGCCGTACTTTTCTCGGGGTTAACCATTAAAACATATAATATTGTATGCAGATATTATTACTACACTACATTATATATTATTTTATTTGAAAATTATCAGGATTCCGGCTTTAATGACCGAATGACTTAGTCTTGTAAGCTGATAATTTTCATTTATTTAGTCAAGTTTATTTATGTATTACACTATTCACCCTACAACAACACTCCACATGCCTTTTCTTTGTCCCGAAGTTATCTTCGGTGTGGGCTGAGATTTCGGTTTCGAAATCTTGGTGGTAATTAGTTTTGTAGGATGTTGAATTGTTGTCATTGGTGTAATTTATATTGTTAATTTTTTAGGTTTAAATTTAACTTTAACCTACTGTTTTTTGTTATTTGATTATTGTATAACTTATATGACGTAGGTTAGTTATTTTTTTTTGTATACCTAAGTTTAAATGACTTAGCTTTAACTTTTTGTGTATTATTCTTAAGTTTGTAACTTAGAATAAGCAAAAAAATAAATAATAATTTAACGAATTTTTTTTTTTTTTTTTATATAGCGAAAGGAGTTGTGTAACATATTTTTTTATATATTTTATTTAAATACACAAACTTTATCGATATCGATTATCGACCCCTTTCTGCTTCACTAGGTTCCGTGTCTCCTCACTAAACTGGTACATAGTTATGCATGTATATTGCATCCTTTTGTATCCAAGGGTATAAAAACCGCGTGCACACATTAATTTCTCATTGAGGACAGCCCAGTCCGCCGTGTGTCAGCAGCCATCGAGATCGAAGCCATCAGAAACTATTCAGCCATCTGGAAGTTCAAGCATCTTCGTCGTGCGCGCACACCAACGCTCGGGTCCCAGTACTGCGCCCCTACTGGTCCATCCGGAACAACGCGTCGCACCCGTCGGCTTACCTCTCCGGTCTGCCACCAGCGGCAAGCCCCGGAGAGCGGTCGGCGGGTCTCGGCGCGCCGGGTGGTCCATTTAGGACCGCGTAGGCGGACCGCCTCTGCCGAAACCACCATCGCTGCATTCATCGTCGGAATGTCGGGGCATTTTTAAATGCCGAACACGCCGACACACCCGACGCAGCGTCGCGCGACGCGGCCGGAGCCCTACCGTCGTAAGACGTATGTGCGCGGTCGCGTCGGCGGCGTTGCACCCGCATCCGCCGGAGCAATCGCCTCGCCCACCACCACTACCATCAACATCCTCGACGTCAGCCGGAGAGGACTGGTTTTCCGCCAGCCCACTCTCCCTGACGCCCACGCCGACGCCGGAGCCTCCTGCGTTCCCGCCGGCCGCCGGTACCTCACCACCTTGAGACGGCGCGGCCTGCCCTTTTCTTTTTGACAGAGACGCAGATATCTCCCCCTATGGATAAATCTTACCTCTCATACCCCGGCTACGTGTTAGAACACATGTTTGTGCGGAAGGCCGGGGTATGTGTGTTTATCCGGGATGATATCTGCTGTCGTCGTCTCCGTGGCCTCGAAAATCGGGATCTGTCCGTATTATGGCTACGCATCGACTACGGCGGTTGTACACGGGTCTTTGCGTGCCTGTACAGGTCCCATAGCAGTGATGCAGGGTCAGCTCTATTCGAGCATGTACAAGAGGGGACTGGACGCGTGCTTGAGCAGTACCCGGCAGCGGAGGTGGTGGTCCTTGGAGATTTCAACGCTCATCATGTAGAGTGGTTGGGATCCAGGACCACCGATCTCCCCGGCCGGGCTGCCCACGATTTCGCCTTGGCTTACGGTTTCTCGCAACTGGTTACACAGCCCACCCGTGTTCCAGATATCGAGGGACATGAGCCCTCTCTGTTGGACCTTCTGCTGACCACAAACCCAGTCGGATGTAGTGTGGTGGTCGATGCTCCTTTGGGATCATCTGATCACTGCCTCGTTCGCGCTGTCTTGCCACTCCCACGCCCCGGTCGTCGGCCGACGACTGGCTCTCGTAGGGTTTGGCGGTACGGGTCAGCAGATTGGGATGGAATGCGTGAATTCTTCGCTTCTTACCCATGGGGGCGGCTCTGCTTCTCTTCCAACAATCCTGATGTCTGTGCGGACCGACTTAAAGACGTGGTACTGCAAGGAATGGAGTTGTTTATTCCTTCCTCTGTAGTGCCCGTTGGGGGTCGCAGTGAACCCTGGTACAATCGTACCAGCAGGGACGCTGCACGCCTCAAGCGGTCCGCATACAAGGCATGGAACGATGCCAGGAGACGTCAGGATCTTAACACCTGTGAGGAGAAGCGGAAGTTCAACGCTGCTTCTAGGTCCTACAAGAGGGCCTTGGCGAAGGCGAAATCGGAGCACGTTGCTAGGGTTGGTGACCGTCTGTGTGGCTATCCGTCAGGAAGTCGCGCTTTCTGGTCGCTAGCTAAGTCGGCGGAAGGTAATTTCTGTCGATCCAGTCTTCCGCCACTGCGCAAATCCGATGAAAGTCTGGCTCATAGTGCGAAGGAAAAGGCCGATCTCCTGGTCAAACTCTTCGCCTCAAACTCGACTTTGGACGACGGTGGAGCCACACCACCTACCATCCCACGGTGTGACAGTATCATGCCTGAGATCCGCATTACACAGCGTGCGGTCAGGCGTGAACTGAAATCACTCGATGTCCATAAGTCGAGCGGGCCGGACTGCATCCCCGCAGTGGTACTGAAAACATGTGCCCCTGAACTGACACCTGCACTTACGCGTTTGTATCGTCTTTCGTACGACGCCAATAGGGTCCCGTCTTCATGGAAGATAGCCCATGTTCACCCTATCCCCAAGAAGGGTGACCGGTCAGATCCGTCGAATTACAGGCCTATAGCGATAACATCCTTGCTTTCCAAGGTCATGGAGCGAGTTATCAACTTCCAGCTCCTGGGCTACCTAGAGGATCGCCAGTTGATCAGCGATCGACAGTATGGCTTTCGTCACGGCCGGTCGGCTGGCGACCTCCTAGCCTATCTTACCCACCGTTGGGCTGAAACTTTGGAGAGCGGAGGCGAGGCTCTTGCCGTGAGCCTTGATATTGCGAAGGCCTTCGACAGGGTCTGGCATAGGGCACTTCTTTCGAAGTTACCATCTTACGGGATCCCTGAGGGGCTCTGCAAGTGGATTGCCAGCTTTTTGGATGGTCGGAGCATCAAAGTCGTCGTCGACGGCTGTTGCTCTGATACCATGACCATTAATGCAGGCGTTCCACAAGGCTCGGTGCTCTCCCCTACGCTTTTCATCTTGCATATCAATGACATGCTGTCCATCGATGGCATGCATTGCTATGCGGATGATAGTACGGGGGATGCGCGGTATACCGGCCATCAGAGTCTCCCTCGGAGTTTGGTTCAGGAAAGACGATCCGAGCTTGTGTCCGAATTGGAGAACTCTCTAGGGCAAGTATCCAAGTGGGGCGAGCTGAATCTGGTTCAGTTCAACCCATCGAAGACGCAAGCCTGCGCGTTCACTGCAAAGAGGGACGAATTTGGCATGGCGCCCCAATTCCAAGGGGTATCTCTGTCGACCTCCGGGAGTATTGGGATTCTTGGGGTTGACGTTTCGAGCACCGTCCAGTTTCGGAGTCATCTGGAGGGTAAAGCTAAATTAGCTTCTAGAATGCTGGGAGTCCTTAACAGAGCGAAGCGGTACTTCACACCGGCGCAAAGGCTATTGCTGTATAAGGCTCAAGTCCGGCCTCATGTGGAGTATTGCTCTCACCTCTGGGCGGGCGCTCCCAATTACCAGCTACTTCCATTTGACTCCCTCCAGAGGAGGGCTGTTCGGATCGTTGAGGAACCCAAGCTCACGGATCGACTGGAACCTCTGAGTGTGCGGAGAGATTTCAGCTCTCTGTGCATTCTGTACCGTTTGGTCCATGGGGAATGCTCCGAGGAACTCTTTGAGATGATCCCTTCATCTCCCTTTTACCATCGTACTACACGCCGCAGGGGCAAGGTTCACCACCTTCACTTGGAACCGCTGCGATCTTCCACGGTTCGCTTTAGAAGATCATTTTTGCCCCGTACCATCCCGATTTGGAATGGACTCCCATCCGCGGTGTTCCCGGAGCGCTATGACATGTCCCTCTTTAAACGAGGTTTAAGAAAGGTCCTGTATCGGTAGGCGATAGATAACAGCCCCTCATTGCCCTGGCATTGCAGAGGTTCATGAGCGACGGTGACCGCTTACCATCAGGCGGGCCGTAGGCTCGTTTATCTATCAAGCAATAAAAAAAAAAAAAAAAAAAAAAAAAAACCTCAACGGACGCTGCCGCACGTTCACCGAGCGACGACGCCCGCCCCATGGATGAGACCCCGGACCTGTCCGAGTCGGGCCGCCCATCGGATCCCGCCCGCCCCGCCGGGTCGGCTGGAGCCGCCCGCCCCGCCGCTGACCATGATACCATCCCTGGGGGGGCCTCGCGCTCGGCGCGCGCCCGCCCCCTCGGAATTGCTCGCTCGACAAGCGACCTCACCGCCGACCTGACGCTGGCTTACCGCTCAGCCGGCGTCCACCACTCCGCTGGAGCCGCCCGCCCTGCAGGAACTGCCCGCCCCACCGGGGCCGCCCTCCCTGCCGGTGCTGCCCGCTCTGCCGCGGCTGCACACCCCGCCGAGGCTGCGCGCTCTGCAGGTGTTCCCCGCCCTGCAGAAGCCGCCCGCCCCGCCGGAGTCGTCCGCCCTACGACAACACCGACTGCCAAACCAGCCGTAGTCGCCCCACCTGCCGGGGCCGCCCGCCCTACTGGAACGCCCGCCACTGCTACCGCCCCCACTCCTGCCCCTAGGCAATCGCCGCCGAGGGACCTGCGCAAGCGCCCGCCGTCGCCGTCGCTGCCGCAGCCGCAGCCGCACATCATTGCGGCGCGGTTTCCCTCGCCGCCGCGAGTGACAGGAGCGGGCCCACCACCCTTCGCGCAGCGAGGCCCCTCCATGCCTCCGCTGCAGATGCCGATGGAGGTCGCGACGACATCCCCGGACCCGGCGGCGCCGCCCGCGGCTACCTACGCGGACGTCGCCGCTTGGCCTGCGTGGACGTGAAAGTCTGACGAGGAGTACAGGGTGGTCCAACGATACCTGGTCGAGCGGAACCAGGAGTCGGGACTATCCTGGTACTCCTACCAGTTAGACTCTGAAAGGAGCACCAAGGTGGCCATACGAGGCCTACCCGTCGGGACCGACCCCCAGCTAGTGGCGGAGGAGCTTAAGACTCGGCTTCATCCCGGAGCATGTCCGGCCGATTCCGGCCAGGCCTGGACGCCCGGGATGCCTAATGTTTGCGCAGCTGCAGACGACGTCCGAGACCGTGCCGGCCATATACGAGGTGCACGAGCTACTGTGCATGCCCGGCGTGGTTGTGGAGGCGTGGCGCGGCAGGAAGGGGCCTGCCCAGTGCCACAGGTGTCAAGGCTTCCGGCACTCATCGCACAACTGCCACAGACCAGTGGCCTGTGTGCGGTGCGGCGCAAGGCACCACGCCCAAGACTGCCCGCGCCCCCTCTCCGACCAACCCACCTGCGCCAACTGCGGAGGAGCGCATACCGCGAACAACGCGAACTGCCCTGTGTTCCGGCGGGAGTTCCGGAACCGGCGAGCGGGGACCGTCGCGACGACTCAGCCTACCAGGACGTCGAGAGCCACCAGACTGCCCGCGAGACCGTCCGTCCAGGACGCCGGAGGAGAGCGAGACGCCACCGCAACGCTTATGGCAGAAGCCAACCTGCCAAAGCAGCGGTCGGGCGCGCACAATCCTGGCGACAGACGGACGAGACGCGGCAAGCGAGGACGCGGGAGGAAACGCGGCCGTTCTCTTGCCGCGACTGCTCCCGCGTCGGTCCCCGACAGAGTTCCCGCTGGCGACGCAGCGCCAGTGCCTCCTCCGCAGCCAGCCCCGGCTCGCACCGTGGCCAAGGCTCTTGCACCGGCCCGGACTCGGACCCCAGCTGCGGCCCAGCCTCGCACGCGGTCCCGGATACCAGCTCCCGCTCAAGCTACGACTTCAGCGGTGGAAGCGGTACAGCAGCCCAGGACGTCCCGGAGGACGAGGAGAGCGAAGGCTCCTCCCAGGCAGGAGGAGGAAGCCCTAGTCCTCCATCCGCAGACGGAGGTCGAGCGGATGCGCATGGCGTGTCTCGGACTCCTGCACAAGGTCCTGACCGCGCTGCAGGAGAAGCGGGATCCTACCCCGCTGATCCTAGCGGCGCTGGCGGATCTGTTCAGGACGGCTTGAGCGCGCATCCCGCGTCCAGCTCCGCCGTGACCTCCCAAGCGACGGCATCGACGACGACGATCGTCTTCTGGAACGCCGACGGCCTTTCAACCCAAAAGGCCCGCCTCCTGAAGCTGCTGCTCTCTCAGCGCCGTGTGGACATCGGCCTGATCAGCGAGACTCACCTCAGGCCGGAGAACAGGTTGAAGGTTCCCGGATACCTGGTCTACCGGACTGACCACAGCTCGCCGTTCGGGGTCGCCTACCGGGGATTGGCGATCCTGGTGCGTCGGAACATCATTCACCAACTGCTGCCAGTACCACAACTGCTGACGTCGTACGCCTTGGGCGTGGAGGTCTGCATCGACGGTCAACCCACACGTGTCTTCGCGTACTACAAGCCACCGCAGAACCGTCTGGCAGTGTTCGACATTCACACGCTTGTGGACTCGGACCTGCCGACGGTCATCGCTGGCGACTTCAACGCGAAGCACACGGCGTGGAACTCCCTCGCGATTTCCCCAGATGGCAGACGCCTCCTGGATGACGCAGACCGCCACGGCTACAGGGTGTTAGGACCAGAGGTCCCGACTCACTACCCGTACTGTGCAGCCCACGCTCCGGACGTCATCGACATCGCCGTGCTCCGCGGCAACATTGCCGCCGCGTCGATCGACGTCTTGGACGACCACTTGATTTCCGACCACCAGGCAGTCCACATGGTGCTGACGCTTCCCATCACCGCGAGGAAGCTCCCTCCTCCTCGACACCGGCAGGATTGGCGAAAGTTCGCCAACGACGTGGAGTCTCGGGTGCCGTCCTTCCGGGTGGAGAACCCAGCGGACGTCGAACGATTGGCTCTGGACCTCGGCGCCGTCATTACGTCTGCGCTCGATGAGTCCAGGATCGACGCCGCTGCCCCCCGAAGTCGACCGCCCCAGCTCCCCGCCCGCATCCTGAAGATGATCGAGGAGAAGAGGAAACTGCGAAGACAGTGGCAACGCACCAGGTGCCCAACCATGAAGTCCCGGCTGAACGCTCTGGCCGCCAAGATCTCGTCTGCACTGGAGACGGTTGCGACAGAATCTTGGCAACGGACCATCGAGACAGCCGGCGAAGATTGGACGGGCATCCACCGCCTCTGCCGCCGTCTCTCCGGGAAGACGCCGCCGATCCGGCCCCTGCTCGCCAGTGACGGGAACCCCCGCTACCGTGCTGAGGACAGGGCCGAGATATTCGCCGACTTCCTGGAGACGCAGTTCTCACCGAACCCGACTGCGAGTATGCAACACGCAGCAGCAGTGGAGCAGCACGTGCTCGAATACCTCCAGCCACCGTTAGCTCCGACAGAAGACCCCGTGGTGTTCTCCTCTGGTCAGGTCCAGCGGATGATCCTGCGGACTAAACTGCGAAAAGCCCCCGGCGCGGATGGTGTCACGAACGAAGCGCTACGTCATCTGCCTTCGCGAGCCATCGCGACGATGACGCGCCTCTTCAACGGCATCCTCCACACCGGGCATTTCCCGTCTTCGTGGAAGCTCGGACGGGTCATCATGCTGCCGAAACCCAGGAAGAACATCCTGCTGCCGGGAAGCTACCGGCCGATAACGCTGCTGCCCACTATCTCGAAAGTCTTCGAGAAGTTGCTGCTGTTGCATATGACGCCTCACCTCCAGCCACGCGACGAGCAGTTCGGCTTCAGAGCCGAACACTCAACGTCGCTCCAGGTGACTCGCGTGCTGCATCACATCACTGCAGCGCGCAACAAGAAGGAGAGAGTCATCGCCGTGTTCCTGGACATGGAGAAGGCGTTCGACCGCGTCTGGCACGACGGCCTGTTGTACAAGCTGTCCACGTCTACTACTCCTCGCCGAGTAGTGAAGACTGTGGGCAGCTTTCTCCAGGACAGGCGTTTCCAGGTCGCCGTCGAAAACGTCCTCTCCTCTCCACGTCCAGTGCGAGCCGGCGTACCCCAGGGGAGCTGCCTCTCGCCGTTGTGCTACGCGTGGTACACCGACGACATGTACGTCTGGCGCTTTACGCCGATGACGCAGCCCTCGTGACGACCTCCCTCAACTCACCCCACGCTGCAGTGAAGATGCAGCGATCCCTGGATGCCCTTCCCGAATGGCTGGAAGACTGGAGACTGAAGGTCAACGTGGCCAAGACTCAGGCGATTTCCGTGGGCGGCATGTACAATCCGCCCGCGCTGACGCTGAACGGCGAGCAGATCGATTGGACGTCGCAGGCGAAGTACCTCGGCGTGACCATCGACCGCCGTCTCAGCATGGGCCCCCACGTGAACAACGTCGTCGGACAGGCGCGCGCGGCGCGCAGCCTCCTCCGTCCCGTGTTCGAGTCCGCAATCCCGATCCGTGCGAAGCTCGGCGTGTACAAGTTGTACGTGCGCTCGCGGCTCACTTATGCTGCCCCGGCCTGGTTTCAGCTAGCCAGCGAACCACGTCGGCAACGCCTCCGCTCGCAGCAGTCGCAAGCGTTGCGTACAATTGTTGGCGCAACACGCTTCGTGCGGAACGACGTCATCCTGCGAGACTTGCGCATGGAGACCCTGGACGACTTCGTTCGACGCCTGAGCTCCAACATGTTCGCGCGAGCCGATGGAGCGCATTCTCACCACCTTCGTGGGATAGCGCCATACCGTCGGCCAGCTGCGGACATGAGGGAACTGCCACGTGACCTTCTTCTCCAGTAAGAAGAATACGACGCTCCTCACCGCTGGCGGACGGATGCCCGCCGGGACACCTTTTGTCTCGGTGGGTTTGACCTCGCCGAGCGGTGGGTTGCAGCACTCACCGGATTGACAACCCCTGGAGTGACCTGCTGATCGCCCGCCGGCGTGCCTTCCTGCGGGCTCGATCGCATCACTTCGTGGGGCCCCCCACCTCTACGTCGAGGAGACACCACCACCTGGCCGAAAGGCCTCTCCCCGTCCCCGGCTGTTGTTGCAGTCGGCGCATGATACCACCGCAACAGACCATCGTCTGGTCCGGTTACCTCGGGGCCACCCACTGGCCCAAGAGAAGACCCAGAACGAACGGAATTTCTCATTCCGAGATAATTTTTGAAATGTTTAAATAGTCTTCAGTATACACCCGTACACTACATCACATGAGAATGATGTGGATGAATTCTACAAATCAATTGAAAATACATTAGATACTGCAAACAACATTATTATACTGATGGGAGATTTTAATGCTAAGATTGGACCTCCAAGAAAAGAAGAACACCTAGTTCTAAAACAACATGGCTATGGATCAAGAAACCATCGAGGACAAAGATTGGTGGACTTTGCATTGGAACATAAATTAACAGTAATAAATACATGTTTTAAAAAGAATCCAAACAAAAGATGGACATGGAGATCACCAAGTGGAGAATACAATAATGAAATAGACTACATTCTATCTAATCAACAAATATTATTCCAAAATATTAATACATTAAATCTGAACTACCCATCAGATCATAGACTAATAAGAGCAACAGTAAAGTTATGTAATCCTAAAAAAAGCAGAATAAGATTCAGAAATAACATTTTAAAAAATTTAAAGAGTACAGAAGAAATATCAAAGTTTGAAGAAACCATGACAACAATACTGTCTGGATCACCGGACCCTCTAAGTAATAATCAAATTCAATTCCAATATAATAAAATCATAAACGACATCACTACAAGCTTAAATTTAAGCCAGACCAGCAAAGAACAAGACCAACATAAGATATTGTCAAAAAAAACTATTACCCTTTTACATAGAAGGAATGAGCTACAGAAAATGAAAAACAAATACCGATCTATGAAAAACGAACTCTCTGCATTATATAAATTAGTAAACAAGTACATAAAGAATGACTATGCAAAACATAGACAAAACACCATTGAAAGAAATCTAATTATTACAGGAAGTACAAAAAAGACATTTAAGGAACTCCGCACAAATAAAACTTGGATTGAAGGGCTCAAAAATTCAGACATAGACATAACTAAACGTAAAGATATTCTCACAAAGGCAACAGAATTTTATAAAAATCTGTACAGCAGCAGAACCCACACAACCAATATTGAACCCAACAACACAATAACACCAACAGTCATCAGCAGCAGAGAAGAAGTTAAACTTATAGATAAACACGAAATTATACAGGCAATAAGAAGACTAAAACTAGAAAAAAGTCCAGGATCAGATGGAATCACTAACGAAACATTAAGAATGGCAGAGGGGGTACTCGCAGCACCACTTACTGAACTCTTTAATTTGATATTGTTTAAATCAGAAATACCAATTCAGTGGTCAGAATCGAACATTATTCTCATATACAAGAAAGGTGACCCGAAAGACATAGCAAACTACAGACCTATCAGCTTACTATCAAACTTGTATAAACTTTTTTCCACTATTATCAATTTAAGAATCAGCCCTTCCATTGAAAACAGACAACCAGTAGAACAGGCCGGTTTCAGAAAGGGGTTCTCAACAGTAGATCACATACATACTCTAGAACTGATTATTGAGAAATACCAAGAACAACGGAGACCACTTTATCTTGGATTTATAGACTATCAAAAGGCCTTTGATACGGTGTCACACGAAGGCTTATGGGAAAGCTTAAAAGAAAATGGAGTAGATGAAATATACATAACAATCATAAAAAGAATTTATAGCAACAATACCAGTAGAATAAAACTGGAATCACTGGGCCCAAGTTTCCCTATTCAAAGAGGTGTGAGACAGGGTGACCCAATGTCACCAACTTTATTTTTAGCTATACTAGAAAGCAGTATGAGGAAACTAGATTGGAAGAGGAAAGGAATATATATAAATGGTGCCTTTTTGAGTCATCTGCGTTTCGCAGATGGAATATACAGAATATACAGATAAATACATTTATTTAGATAAAGTAATTAGCTTTAATAGAGAAAGTAATGACATGGAAATTACAAGAAGAATACAACTAACTTGGAACAAATTTTGGAATTTGAAAGAGATCTTCAAGAGCAATCTGCCAACAAATTTAAAAACAAAAGTCATGAACTCTTGTCTTTTACCATGCTTGACATATGGATGTCAAACATGGAAATTCACAACCAAAGCCAAGCAGAGAATTACAACATGCCAGAGAGGAATGGAGAGGAGCATGCTCAAGATAAAGAAATTAGACAAGATACGGCACACAAAAATAAGATCTTTAACGAAAGCCACCAACGCCCTCAGTTATGCTCAAAAGTTAAAGTGGAGATGGGCTGGGCACTTAGCTAGGATGCCAGATCAAAGATGGACCTTAAAGGTAACTATATGGAGAGGTCCACTGGGAAAAAGAAATCGAGGTAGGCCACTGACACGATGGGAGGACGAAATAGTCAACAATGCAGGCCCGAACTGGATACAGGTGGCACAAGACAGACAAAAATGGACGTCTTTGGAGGAGGCCTTTACCCAATAGGGGGTTCTCGCACTAGCTTTAGGTATATTATTCATATTTTATCTTTTTTTGTAACTTTTTTTAAATCTTTTTTTTTAACCTTTGTAAATTAGTTCTTAAGTTTAAGCGAGAAATAAACAGGCTTTTTTTTTTTTTATTTATTATACACCCGTGATGGGTTAGTAAATTTTGTGTAACCGTGGATCCTTTGGGTTCCACCCCCAGGTCTCACATCATACGAGACCTGTTGTTTTTGACTTGCCTTCCATGGAGCGTACGTGGACGTCCTGGAATGGATAAGAATATGTGAATTGTCTCGGGATCACACCATCCTGATCGTACATAAGTTACGTAGCATTTTTTTTAATTATGTAACCTACCATCTCATCGTATATTTTTTTTATAAGCCAGTTCCCTTGTGTAAAATCGTAATTTAATATTAGAATCTTAATTTTAAATCTTAGTACTTAATAATTTTATTTTATAACTTGTTGTGTGTGTGTCTTTGAATACATATATTCCTGTAGCCTGTTGCTAAGTGTATTCTTTAATTAACCTATTCCCTGAGCAGTCTCATTATTCGTTACCCTGAGCCAGCTGGTGAAGTAACAGTAGCCACTGGCCAAAATTGTTACATGGTTGCCGATCCCAGTTGAGTGGATATAGAACGAAAACATCCCACTGTCCTACAGATAACGTGAATTACTATACTTTATAATGATTATTACAACATCAACTATTATTATTGTTTGAAAAAGAACAAATATCAAGTTTTGCTTACAGACCTATAAATTAAAGAAAGTGGTCATTAAAAGCACATATTCAAAAATAGCACGTGCATGTTTTTGGATAAATAAAACTTGAAAAACTTGATTGTATTTTAGGATCAAGTTCCAAAATCGTATAGGTACTGTTAAAAATATTTATTTTATTTATCGTAACTCTACTATTCAGGTGGTCCTGGAATTTATTATATATGCAATGAATGAATTAACATTTCTTTCAGAGTTTTACAGGCTTGATGCTGCCTAAAACTACTTTTTTTCATATCTTTTAGCGTAATACATGGAACTAAACTCACTTTTTTCTGTCTTCCGGGCGGAGGAGTGGTTAGGTATGCGGGGTTCCTCAGTGGTCGGTCCTCCTTTGGAATGTCGGGAACGATTGGGTGCTGAGAGGCGCCCTGACCCCGGGCCTGAGCGTGATTTGTTACGCTGACGACACGCTCGTCATGGCCCGGGAGCAAGACTTTAGAGAGGCTACCCCTCTCGCCACAGCGGGGGTGGCCCTCGTCGTCGGTCGTATCAGAAGACTGGGCCTCGCGGTGGCGCTCAATAAATCCCAGGCCCTGTGGTTCCACAGGGCTGGGGTGACGTCGCCTGCAGGGGCCCAGATCGTGGTTGGAGGCGTCCCAATAGAGGTCGGGGTGCGATTGAAGTACCTCGGCCTCATACTGGACAGCCGTTGGACCTTCCGGGCCCACTTTAAAGAACTCGTCCCCCGATTGATGAGGACAGCCGGCGCACCGAGCCGGCTGCTCCCGAATCTCGGGGGACCAAACCGTGTCGTGCGCCGCGTAGAGCGCGGGGGTGGTGCGTTCGATGGCCCTGTACGGTGCGCCCGTTTGGGCCGGACCGGGAAACCGGACAGCAACCGTTGTTCGGCTCCTGCACCGGCCGTAGTTCGTCGTAGCTATCAGGGTCATCCGCGGATACCGCACCGTCTCCTTCGAGGCGTGCGTGCTGGCGGGAACGCCGCCCTGGGATCTGGAGGCGGAGGCGCTCGCCGACGACTGTCGTTGGCGTTGCGACCTCCGTGCTCTGGGCGTTGTGCGTCCCCTCAGAGCCGCGGTACGGGACCGGAAGGCCCAATCTCGGCGGTCCGAGCTGGAGGCTTGGTCGAGACGCTTGGCCAACCCCAGCTGGGGCCTAAGGACCGTCGAGGCGATTCGCCCTGTCCTGGAGGACTGGGTGAGTCGCGGCGAGGGACGTTTCACCTTCCGTCTGGTGCAGGTGCTGACCGGGCATGGTTGCTTCGGGAAGTACCTGCATCGAATACAGGTGGAGCCGACGACGAGGTGCCATCATTGCACGAGCGACCTGGACACGGCAGAGCATACGCTCGCTGTCTGCCCCGCATGGGAGGAGCAGCGCCGCAACTGGTCGTTGCCGGGCGTCGTGGCATCGATGCTCAGCGACGACGATTCCTGGAAAGCTATGCTCGAGTCCACCATCTCGCAGAAGGAGGCGGCGGGACGGGAGAGGGAGAGCTCTTCCCTCCCCGACCAACCCCGTCGCCGCCGACGTCGAGCGGGGGGCCGGCCTCGGGAGGTGTCCCGGGATCTGGCCCCCTAAGAGTACCGGGTCCTACAACACCGGACCCAAGGGGTGCTGCGCTAGGTATCAGCGCGCACCCTTTTGCACCACCTACCGGGGGATGGCAAGCCGTGCTCCCCGACCCGGGCTGGATTTGACCCGGCCTGAGTCGAGGGAGACCCTCCATCACACGGCCCCATCTCGGCGGGCTTTTGGCCCGCTTACCGAGTGAGCCGGTGGTCGTTCCACAGACGGCTGCCGGTTTGACGTCCGGGGGTGACGGGGCGATACGTGAGCGACAATCGCGAACGCGTCCTGTCACCCCTATTTATCGGATGTCGAGCGTGATTGGCGGGAGGTTTTAGTGTGGTTCAACCCCCACATACCCCACTCGCGGGTTGAGTGGAAGTCCGGCGATTTCCTCCCGTAAAAAAAAAAAAAAGGTCTATTACTCAGGGCTATTCGATGGTAACTTGTAACTGCCCTGTAAATGTATGTTTGATGAACACTTAGAACCTGTGCCTCACGATAAAGCAGACATGTTGAATAGAGAAGTGGTTTTTTGAACATAACCTTCAAAACCGATCTTTGTGCTCTTTCAAGAGACACGAGTGTCGACTTCGAAGAACCACCCACGTACCTATACAGTATCCGATTACCGACTGACACAGCGCGTTAAATACTAACAATAAAATTTCTTTTTTGGCGCCATCTCGTAACAGTTTCATAATGTGTATTATTTTCCTTACTCGATTTGTAACACTTATAACATGCTCCTTAAAACAAAGTCGTTCGTCGACCAAGACTCCGAGGTATTTAGTATAAGGGGTTCTGTATATAGATGGACAGAGACACCCATTACCATCAGAGTGCTGACAGTTATGAATATGCAATCCATAATCAGTAGGAGAACTGGATGCGGATATGTGAAAACACAAGTATGATGTTTTCTGTATGTTTAGCGTAAGTAGGTTTCTATCAAGTCAAGTACTTACGGATGATAGATCCCTTTCCGCTTCCGCAAAAACATCTTTCCACGTATTCCCCTCAAAGACTATGGCAGTGTCATCATCATAGCAAAAAATGAGAACTTCCTTTAAGCTCAAGAACCTTTCATTAAGATATATGTTGGTATACGAGTTTGCTATATCAATATCCGAGGTCGTGATGGGTTTTCTAACTTTGGCGCCATTTAGTAATTCTTTACGCTTTGTACATCTAACCAACCTCAGTACAACTGGACGATGTGTAGTTCTCTGTGCACTTAGTAATTCTTTACGCTTTGTACATCTAACCAACCTCAGTACAACTGGACGATGTGTAGTTCTCTGTGTACCTGTTGAATCTTGATGCTGCACTTTTTTAGGACCAACTCTTGAGACCCAATCTATGTCTTCGTCTTTTAGGTCGATTCCAATTTTAGTCGCAATAAGCGAGGTGTGGAATAGATTTTCGGATTTTATTTCGAGTATTCCAACGATCTCAATCTCATTTCGAACTTGGTTTTGAGCCTGGGAATTAATATGTTCTTTCAAATCACGAATCTAATTTCTTAAGTCCTGGTTCTCAGCATCGTAGCGATTTTCTAAATTTGTGATTCTGTCGTTGGTCAAAGAAATACGCGTCAAGATCTCACCCAGCTGATCCTCAATTTTTGTTATGGATAATCCGATTTCTGTTTTAAATTCGAATATCCCTTAGCTTAATGAGCGAACTTCGGTATTTAGGAGGTGCAAGTTTACGTCGGGTGACTTCTTTAGTGGTTTTGATCTAACGGGCGTGCTAGAGTTGTCACCGCCTTTTTTTGTTTCGCATTTACATTGTTTTTTTTTTTCGCATTTACATTGTGGCAAACCCAGTTAAGTATTTCGATTTCATGAAGCCTTGCTCCTCCGATACAGATATCTCTGTGGTAATATTTACCGCACTGAGATCGACTACAAGCAATAACTTTTTCTCTTCTACCAAACTCTTTCAAGCAACCAGCACAATGCGTTTTAGCGGAAAGCATAGACATTAGGGGTGTGCGAATAATTCGAAATTCGACGAATATTCGAAAAATTTCGAATAGTATCTTCGTTCTTCTTTCTTTTCATTTTCATGCAACGGGTTACACTCACGTTATGCCCAATTATAAAAATAGTAAAATTGACTAGGCTGTACATAAATTATCAGGAACAGTAAATTGCTATTAAAACATGCTTCAACACTTGTCCTATTTCCGATGCATCGTCGTAGTCAAATTCGATACTATTCGAATCTTCAAATTATTCGAATCAAATATTAATATTCGATTCGATTTGATTCGAACGATATTCGCACACCCCTAATAGACATGTTTAAGTGAATCGACAGAAGAAGAAAACTGTACTCACTGACAAAATTTTATACTGTGGCTACAAGCGAATCAATGACTCAGACTTCTGGTGCTTTGTTCCGTGCAGGCAGGTTGATTAGCCAGTAGCGTTGAGTCCTGGGTTGTGACGTCTTGCTTTAGGCGGGGTCACTGACCTTTCTTCTCGCTCATACGCCCACAAGGCGGAGTCTACCGTAACGTTCGTGCAGGAAGAAACGAGAGGATCCGAAATACAGTGTTGACCAATTGCAAAATTTTTAGCTAAGAATTTTAGATGCGCTTGCTCAGCACGTCTGTCTCTGACTGCAAATTACGGACGAATCGAAAAATAAATATAGAACGACAATGCGTGAAAATAACATAAAAATATTGAATAAAGTAACCTCTGAATATTGCACTCGTGAAACTTCATCAACAAATACAATTCTCGATCATGTGACGACAAACTTATATGATGATAGATTTCACATGTCTGTGATTGATTCTTCACTTTCAGATCACAAACAAATATATTTCAAAATTAAAAGATCGACACCAAATAATGTGAGACATATTTATTATATTATAATATATAATTACATATTGTATTAATAGATGCTTGGATGAGGGATGGTTTCCTGACTCCCTTAAGGTAGCCAAAGTAAGTCCCATTCATAAATCGGGAAACAAGTTGGACCCTAATAATTACAGACCTATTTCTGTCCTTCCAGTGATCTCCAAAGTCTATGAACAAATACTACACGATCGACTATATAATTATTTGATATTGAACGATATCCTATTTAAAAAACAATACGGATTCAGACCAAAGTCTAGTACTGTCTCGGCCACTATAGACCTAGTAACAAACATAAAGTTAAATATTGATCAACCAAAGGTGACCTTGGGAGTATTCATAGATTTGAAAAAAGCATTTGACACGGTTAGTCATGAAATACTGCTCTCAAAACTCAAAAATATTGGTATCACAGGTTCCGCATATGAGATGTTCAAATCATATCTTACGAATAGATCTCAAATTGTTAAAATCGGTAGTCATCAGAGCTCACCTAAACCTGTAACATGCGGTATACCCTAGGGCTCAATCCTAGGCCTACTACTCTTTTTAATTTATGTAAATGATATCCACGAGCTCGGGCTAAAGGGGGACATAACTATGTATGCGGATGATACTAGCCTTTTTTACTCTGGTCATACAGCTAACGTAGTTATTGACCAAGCTCAACATGACCTAAACATTTTAAATTTCTGGCTACAATCTAATCTATTAACTATTAATGTAACAAAAACAAATTATATCTTTTTTACAGCTAAAAATAAAAAAAATTGGCGTTAAATTAATGACTCAGCAAAGTGCTTTTGCTCATAATGCACTTTTCTCACACTAATACAAACAAATGACGTAGTGAATCTTTCTTTAAACAGGGTAAGTTGCGCTAGTGTGCCTTCCCAGAGATCTCGTTGGTCCACTTGTGTATCCAAGTTGCACTGGTCAGTGGCTGCCACTCTTGAACTCTTTATTTCTCATTAGATAACACAGAAACTAGAAGTAAAGTTCTCTCCTTTGTTCTTTGTCTCCTTTTTTTTATCGCCTCGTAGGCAGACGAGCTAACGGGCCATCTGATCGTAAGCGGTGACCGTTGTTCATGGATCTCTGTCTAACCTTAGCTCTAAGTCTTTTAATAAAGTGTGCAGAGAGTGAACAAATCTGCTACGTATGTCATTATTGGCTGGGGATAAGATATTTTTTTAATAAACCGAAGCTTTCTGAAAGCTGCCTAGTTAGCGTAGGTTAGATTCTTCATTCAAATTCACCCGGTCTAAAGTAGAATCTTTCCCCTCTTTCTCTAACGTATGTATCGATGACTTTGATCCTTACAGTAGAAGGTACGTTAGACATCGAACATTTTTGTATTTATTTTAAAATCTACATTTAAAAAAAGCTCTACTGAGATCATAGAGTATACAAGGAGTCTCCACTACGTTCTCGGCTATCATCTTTCATTTTGGTGATAAGAGTGATTCTTACACTGCGATTCAAAAGGATCTGTTTCTGGTACTACCTCAAAATTGCTATTGAGATATTGTACAGAAATTTCAACACCTCGATTTACCGGCAGTCATACAACTGTCTAATCACGATTTTATTGACAAAATTTGACTGTTATTTTGTGTAAATATTATTATTTCAAGTTTTTTAGGAGCAAATGTAAGTAAGGTAGGTTATCACTGGACAAGAGATGTTTTTAGGCTTAACTTAATCCTCAAGTTGGTAGCTTAGTGTTGAACATGCAAACAATGTGTTTAGAGGAATAAGATTTAAACAAAACCACATGTGACTCAGGCTTTCACTTTGGAAAATATTTTGCCTTTTTTTTTTATTTTTGGTTGACGGGAGGAAATCGCCGGACTTCCACTCGCCCCGCGAGTGGGGTATGTGGGGGTTGAACCGCACCAAAACCTCCCGCCAATCGCGCTCGACATCCGATGGAATAGGGGTGACAGGACGCGTTCGCGATCGACACTTACGTATCGCCCCGTCACCCCCGGATGCCGAGCCGGCAGCCGTCGCGATCGGCGACCACCGGCTCACTCGGTAGGCGGGCCAATCAACGCCCGCCGATATGGGGCCGCGTGATGGTGGATCTCCCCAACTCAGGCCAGCTCAGAACCAGCCCGAGTCGGGGAGCGCGGCTGACCATCCCCCGGTAGATGTTGCAGAGGGTGCGCGCTGAAGCCTAGCGCAGCACCCCTCGGGTCCGGTGTTAGTGGACCCGGTACACTTAGCTTAGCACGAGCTCTCAGAGAGCTCTCCGCCACTCGCAGGCCCGGCTACCTGCGAGCGCCTTCCAGTGGCTCCATCCGTCGTAGGGGCCTGGTCGCCTACCCCCACGCGGGCATCGGTTGGAATCTTTACACTCGCGGGCCCGGATACCCGCGAGCGCCGGGTGCCTGGGGCCGGATCGTCCGGCAAGGCACTCTTCGCATTATACTTTTCCATGGTTTTATTACGATCCTTTGGGTGATTACTCACACCACTTACCCAAGGTGGTGCGGTCGCACTTTCTGGGGGGGATTTAGTCCCCCAAGGGACGATCGCCTGGGTGCAGGTTACCCGCCGCCTGCGGTTCGGCGTCCTCCTCCGGTGGCCCACCAGCCACCCTCCTCGTCGCCGAGGGCACCGCTTGCTTAACAAGCGGTGTGGGGAGAGGAGCTTCTTGTGGTTCGCTTAGTCGCGGCACCCTCTGGCCAACAAAACACCCTGCGGGGTGCGAGGGTGCACGCTCAAGCCCACCGCCACGACAAGGCGGGACCACCGGGTGGGAATATTTTGCCTTAGCACTATCAAGCTCGGTGTTTTCATGGAGTCAAACTGCCTTGGCTTACATAGAAACTTTATAGACCACTAGTCCATGCATGAGTTAAGAAAGGAATATTAGTTTGGGGTATTCTTTATTAAGCAAATGAAACTCTTGTTATTTATGAGCGAGGACACCACTCTTACGCTTTCTCGTAGGCAAACAAGGCTATTTAGACTCCTTCTGCCATAACGAAAGTCATGAAAGAATATAAAGCATGTACTAAATTATACATTCTAGACTAGACTAATTTATTTCAAATGAAACCAAGTAACAGAAGTCTAAAACGAGTGCATTAGTGAAGACTGATATGGTATCCAAACCTTATCGTCAACCTTTTCCGAGAAGTAGACCGTTTTATCTGGTTTAATATCTTTGTACAATAGTGGAGTACATTTAAAGTACATCCACCGGTGTTTGGAATCTTTAAAATCTGCAGGAATCAGAAAATAAGAATATAAAGATAATTCCACTGAAAGTGCAGATTAATCCCTGTTTTTTTATACTATTATCAGTTGTAGCATCAAACTGAAAGTAAAACACGTTAAGACATTAAACCGAACATGTGTATCCCTTCAACCAACCCTAATGCGTGTGGCCCGGATGACACTGTTCCCATCAACTATTCCACCAAGAACAACGCCTCTGGACCGGACGAGTGTATCACTTCAACCAACCCCAATGGGTGTGGCCCGGATGACACTGTCCCTTCGACCAGGATAAACTGTAAAATTAACACCACCTCTGGACCGGACGAGTGTGTCCCTTCAACCAACCCCAATGGGTGTGGCCCGGAGGACTCTGTCCCTTCGACCAGGATAAACTGTAAAATTAACACCACCTCTGGACCGGACGAGTGTGTCCCTTCAACCAACCCCAATGGGTATGGCCCGGACGACACTGTCCCTTCGACCAGGATAAACCATAAAATTAACTACACTTCTGGACCGGACGAGTGTGTCCCTTCAACCAACCCCAATGGGTGTGGCCCGGACGACACTGTCCCTTTGACCAGGATAAACCGTAAAATTAACACCACCTCTGGACCGGACGAGCGTGTCCCTTCAACCAACCCCAATGGGTGTGGCCCGGACGACACTGTCCCTTCGACCAGGATAAACCGTAAAATTAACTACACTTCTGGACCGGACGAGTGTGTCCCTTCAACCAACCCCAATGGGTGTGGCCCGGACGACACTGCCTCTCCGACCAGGATAAACAGAAGATGCCACCAAGATGCTCCTGGAGGGGCGGTGATCACACTGATGGACCTCCTCTTGTCTGGACATGCAGTCGCCACCTGCCCAAGCCGACCATTGTTACCATACTGCCTTATAGACCTTCGGCAGTTCTTACATCCGAATGCTCTGCTTCATTTTTGTACTTCAGCTGATACAACGTGACTGCGCTGCAGAAAACAAAAACATTTTAGTAAAATGTTGCAAAAGCGGTTTTTCTTTTTCCTTCTTTTCTTTTTCTTTATTTCCTCTTTTCTTTCTCTGATTCAGGTATTAACTGCTTCTGAGCGGCTATGCCTCGACCTTCCTGCGAGACACGCGTGTTCGAGTGTCTTTTCGAACCACCCAATACCTTTTTACCTTTAGCCATGTCTAACGGCCACTTCTAATTCTACTATGTTGATAACTTCCGTTGAAGGAACAGTGTTTAATTTCATCGTTTGTTATAGTCCATCAATTCACGCTCGGCTATGTCTGATTATCAGCTCTATCGGTATTACGATGATGACTTTGGTTTTAGAACAGTGATTACGTTCACCGTTTGCAATATTCAATTAATTCAGGCTTGCTCATATTTGATTACCACCTCCACAGGTATCACCATAATAACCTCCGTCTTTCCATTCACTGTTGCAAATGTAGTCTGTCATCTTGAAATAACTTATCTGAAAACATGATTAGATGCTTAGTTTTTAGACACCTTTGAAGATATGTGAAGTCCCCAATCCGCACTAGGCAAGCGTGGTGGACTATGCCTAATCCCTCTTCTGAGGAGACCTGAGCCCAACAGTGGGCAGTAATGGGTTGGTACAGATACAGATACAGATACAGATGTAGAACCACGTCCAAACTGTGCTTTGAATTTTAAATTGCTCTGTATGCGCTTCTTTGCACACTGAATTCTTCAATCCGCGTAAATCCACCTTAATCCGCGTAAATCCACCTTAATCCGCGTAAATCCACCTTAATCCGCGTAAATCCACCTTAATCCATCTTGATCTACGGTAATCCATCTTGGTCGTTTAGATAGCACGTCGGCAAGGCCCGAGATTCGATCCCACTTCTGATGTAACCGCACCGGGTAACAATAGTGTGTGTGTTGAGGTGCAATGACGCTGCAAACAGTCGATCCCCACTTGGTCTGTCAGGAATGAAGCCACAATGTCCACTCGAACACTCTATGATCCGTGAAAGCGCAGTAATGGTGTGTTGAGATGTAATGACGCTGCAAGTAGTCGATCCTCATTTGGTTTGTCAGGAATGACGTCACAACGTCCACTGGAACACCCGACGATCCATACTCCTGAATAAAAGCTTCAAAAGAACTACCTCCAACGGTTTATTACTTCCGCGTCCGAGAGGTCGGCTCGCCTCGACAGTTCAAACACGAATCCTCCATAACAGCGGCTAACGCCTGTATTTATAGTAAGTCTCCACTTCCAACTACCCGCACGGTGAATGTCGGTGAATAGGTTGGTTTCCCTTGTCATCACCCCGTCAACTCCGCTATAGTAACCATGATAATTGTCACTCTTGTTTATGCCATTCTTCATACGCGCCTACATATTTTTCATTAATTTTGTTGTTTCGCAGTGCTCTCCATATTGAAGTATGTGAAATACTTTCAAAAGCCTTTGAATAATCAACAAAGGCTATATAAAGTTATTTATTGAATTTTTCATACTTCTCTATTAATTGATCAACTGTATGGATGTGGTCCATGGTTGAGTAGTTTGGTCTAAACCCTGCCTGTTCTGCTGGTTGGTTTTAGTCAATTTCTGGTGCTATTCTGCTGAGCAGGATTGATGAGAACAACTTATATGTAGTAGACAGTAGACTAATGAGTCTGTAGTTCCCTATCTCTTGTGGGTTTCCTTTCTTATATAATAGCGTTATGTCTGATAAACACCATTGTTCTGGAATTTGTTCAGATTCTATAACTCTATTGAAAAGTGTGCTAGATATGGGGCTAATATCTGTGATCCGATTTTTAGTGTTTCATCCATCCATCCATGGGGGTCTTCATGTCCCCCGCAGGGGGACACGGACGGGTCTTGCGGGGCACCCCGCTGCCCGGAAATAATCTCTCCGCCATTCTAGGCGGAGGTGTGGTGAGTGTGTGGTGTTGAAATTTTTTCCCCATCTTGGGGTTCTCCCATGGAGTGGAGTGTGCGCATCAGCGCGCTCTGGTCTGGTTCCACAGCAGCGTGACCAGCTCCGGCCGAATCCGCGCCCATTCTGGGCAGTTTCAGTTGGAAGGCCACCGCTGTGAATAAGTGAAGACAAAGATCTGACCGACGATTGCACATCAATTATCAACTACAACCTTTATTTATTTTTCCCTTTTGTAGGGGATGGGATATCCCTTTAATTTCGTTATTTACAATATTGAATCAAACTATTACTAATACAAATAAAATAAAAAGAAACTCTAAGTTTAAAAATTAAAATATACAAAAGGCAATCAGAACTATACAAAACTATACAAAAAGCAAAACAAAACAAAAACAAAGAAACAAACCGGATTAAAATGTTAAATTAAATGAAAATATAAAAGGAAAATGAAAAAGCAAAAACAACTAGAATAGTAAACCAAAGGGTAAGAGGCCCCGCCCAGCCCCCGCGGGCCCCTCCCTCCCACGACAACACCACGAAACGTGGGAAGAGAAGGGCCCGCGATTGTGCCGGCCGTTCCCTGAAGGGGAACGGGACCGCAGGCTAATGCTTGTAGTAGCTAGGGGGCCCCCGATTGGAGGTCCCATCCCCTGAAGGGGGATTTTGGTCCCAGAGGGGGACAGAAAATCAAATCAAATCACATCATCAAAATGGGTCAAATTTTGGTCATCCCACATAGATCTCTAAGAGAGAATTTTCTCCCTGACGGGGAGCGGGTCCCGGAGACGCGGGACAGAGACTCAGACTAATCCGTGACTCCGCTCCGCGACCCCGGACCCCGACGAAATAGGTCCCCAAACATAGTTTGGGCGGCACAATCCCCTGAGGGGGGAATTTACGCTCGTACATATTACGAGCGACCCGGACGATGAACTCCTCGAGCGACTCCATCTTAAGGTCCCGGGCGATTACGTCGTTGCGGACGTAACGGCCTCCTCCGACGATGACTCGGAGGGAAATGTTCTTTTGGGCCTGCAACCTTTTCCGCTGGGACGGCAGTATCAGGTGATACCAGGCCTCAGCAGCGTACGTAACGCGTGAGCGGATATAAGTCTTGTAGATAGTAAACTTAGTCCTGATCGGCAGCGCGGACGCGAGAACCATGTGCTTAGTGTGGGTTTTTCTTCGCAACTCGGAGGGTTCACGTAAACGCGAATTTGTATGGAATTGAAAATGCGCCACCTGGCGACAAACGCGAGAAACAAAATCTGTGAGTGTGACTCGATACCATTTACGGGTTCTGCCATCACGCGCCAGAGTGATATGAGAGTGAGCGCGATTACGTTTTTGATCGGGCAATACAGAAAAATCCTGAGTGTGAGTCAACATTTCACTGATAGACATAGACATAGTGTTGGTAGCAATGTAATAGGTTAATAGTATTTTGTTATGTTGGTAACACTTCCAATTAATATACTGTCATGGCTGATGGCGTGTGTTGAGTATTACTGTCTAATATAAATAAAAGTCTGCTATAAGTTTACGATTGTTTTGTTTCATTTCAATAGGTTATGGGCCCAGCACGCTTCTACTGCGCAACTCTGCTAAATCTGTTTGAGAAACGTGGTATAATTCACCAAACCACAGTTACATATACCATAACTCTAAGAACTCTAATAGAATCAGCACGTACAATGTTGTGCGCGGCAGGTCTACCCAAGAAGCTGTGGGCAGAAGCTGTTCATACTGCAGCTTTTGTACTTAACAGAACAAGTAAAAGCAATGAAACCGGAAAAACCCCATTCGAAACATGGACAGGCAAACATTTTGATATAACGAACCTTAGAATCTTTGGAAATCCTGTGTATGTCCATGTTCCAAAAGAGAAAAGAAGAAAGTTGGATCCTAAAGGGGTGAAAGCAGTCATGGTCGGCTACGAAGAAAATGTCAAGGGCTACAGGATATTCTTCTCAGAAATGAACACTGTTGAAGTTAAAAGAGATGTTATATTTTTAGAAAAAAGTGAAAAACCGAAAGAGCAATTAGTTATCCTGGACAATAACATAGAGAATAAGAAGGACATTAGTCTAGAAGAAGCACAGACTGAAGAGGTAGAGGTAGAGGAGACCATTAATGTGTCTAGCGAAAGTGACAGTGTCTACATACCGTGTTCCAGTGATGATGAACTCAGCAATGATGATAACGGAGAGATACAGACACGTGAGAAAAGTTCTCGAGTCAGGAAACAGACTTCATTTTACAAGTGTCATCATGTCTATGTTGAGGGAAATGAACCAAAGACATACCAAGATGCCATGCAACGGAAAGATGCGAGTAAATGAAAAGAAGCAATGCAGAAAGAATTGAATACACTCAAAGAAAATAATACTTGGACTGTTTGTGAAGAACCTATAACTGATAAGACTGTAAGTAGTAGGTGGGTATTTAAAATTAAAAACTGTAATAATAATGTAGAATATAAAGCAAGATTAGTGGCGAGAGGTTTTGAGCAATGTGATACAATGGAACTATGTGATTTATATGCACCAGTAGCTAAATTATCAACCTTTAGATTATTTGTTTGCATAGCAACAAAATTAAACTTACCTATTTGTCAAATGGATGTAAAAGGTGCTTTCCTCTATGGGGAAATTGCTGAAAATGTGTATTTAAAATTGCCTGAAGGTGCATATTGTGGTAATAAAAACATTGTAAAATTAAATAAATCTCTATATGGTTTAAAAAAGTCACCCAAATATTGGAACGAGAAATTTAACTCTGTTATAATGAAACAAGGTTTTGTGAAATCAAAAGGTGATTCTTGCTTGTACATAAAATATAATGGTAATGCCAGAACATATGTCCTATTGTATGTAGATGATTTACTAATATTTGGTAATAATGAAAAGCAGATTTGTGACCTTAAGTCATTATTAAATAATGAATTCAAAATGAAAGATTTGGGCTTAGTTTCAAATTTCTTGGGTATTCATGTAAAACAAGATTTAGTTAAAGGGATCACTGAACTTAATCAAAAGGAATATTTGGAAAGTGTATTACAAAAATTTAGTATGCAAAATTGTAAAGAAATATGTACACCAATGGACTTTAACTTTAATATTAAGATATTAGAAAATAACAATGATTGTGTAGTTCATAAAAACATTGAAAATAAATGTAGAAAAATTATAGGTTGCTTGTCTTATGCTGTATTAGGAACAAGGCCTGATTTGTGTGTTGCTATGTCAATTCTGAGCAGATATCAAAATAATGCAAATAATGTTCTGTTAACTGCCTTAAAAAGAGTGCTAAGATATGTAAAATACACAATAAATTATAAACTTGTTTACAAATGTAATAGTGACTTATTAGTGGGATATTGTGATGCAAATTGGGGAGGAGATTTGAAGGATAGAAGGTCGACAACTGGTTACTGTTTTAAGTTTGCAGATTGCTTAATTTCATGGTCATCTAATAAACAGGCCAGCGTCAGTCTATCTTCTACCGAGTCAGAATATATAGCTATAAGTATGGCTGCTAGCGAAGCATGTTGGTTAATTAATTTGCTTAAATAATGTTTTGTCTTTTTCAAGACACTAAGGCCCCTCAGGCATCGGCCGCAGTACCTACCATTTACTGCCCTGAGGGTTAGGTTAGGTAGGGAAATTTCTCGAACTGACTTTTTCAAGGCGGATGGCCTCCCTGCGTATCGCCTGCAGTAGCACTATACTGCCCAGGGAGCTAGGCGCCTTTCTCAAACTCGCCTTCTTTAAGGTGGTTAGTTTACAGCATGGCCTCTCTCTCAGCGGAGAGGGGCATTGCCGAGTTCCTGAGGAGCACCCGACCAAGTTTGGCAAGAGTATCAGCGTTTCTTGGCGCAATCAACCCCCTCCGCGGTTAGAGATCCGCGTAAAAACCTCGTCGTTGCATCCGCGAACGCTACGGTTAAACACCTAGTGTTACAAAAGCAGCCCATAAGTCTCCCGCGGCCCCAAAAACCGCGCCTCTTAAGTGTCCCGCGCCCGTTAAGTGTCCCGAGCCGCCTCCGGCGTCCGTGCCGAAGGTCATAAAACCGGTTTCGCTCGCCGCCGCATGCCCCGCCCTTCGCCCTACCGCGTCACCCGACCCGCGTCCCGTCGCGTCCCCCACCCCTCGCCCCGTTGCATCATCCATCGTACGGCCGCTCGTACAATCTAGCCCTTCCGATTCACCTTCCGTCGAATTACTCGACATGGAGGTCGAAGAGATAGTCTCCCAAGGTGACGACTTCATTGAAGTCGTTTCCAAGGGGAAGAAACGTGCGGCCGCCTCCCGCGAAAAAGCTGCGGCTAAAGTCACGGCTGACTCGGGTCCGCGACTGAGACCAGCGTCGTCATCATCATCATGCTCTCCACGAGCCTCTACCTCTCCGCGTCCACCCCCGCCACCGCTGGTTATTCATGAAAAAGGTAGATAGAATACGATTTCCAGCTACCTAAATGAAAACCACATAAAGTTCGTCTCGGCGCGAAACATAGCCGATGGTATTCAGGTCAAAGTGGCCACTCCCACTGATCACCGCGCCTTCTCTCAATTTCTCCGAAAGGAGCGTATACTGTACCACACGTATACTCTCCAGGAGGAGCGTGATCTCCGCGTTGTTATCCGCGGTATTCCTAAAGAGCTCGAGGTCGAGCTTATTAAGGAAGATCTCATCGCACAATGCATCCCAGCACTTGCAGTTCACCGAATGTATAGCGCCAGAGGCAGGCTTCCTTACAATATGGTTCTCGCCATAGTGGAAAATACAAAAGAGGGTAAAGCGATTCTCAATTTAAAGTCGGTTTGCCGTCTTTCGGGACTTCGATTTGAACCCCCTCATAAGAGGGATATGCCCGGGCAATGTCACAATTGCCAACTTTATGGGCATTCGTCAAAAAACTGTTTTTCGCGCCCTCGCTGCGTGAAATGCACGAGCGATCACGCGACGGCAGACTGCCCTCGTCGTAAGGATACCGCGACCGAGCCTCTGTCGTGTATCAACTGTAGACAAAGCGGCCACACGGCCAACTACAGAGGATGCCCAGTGGCACCTAAGCCTAATAAGCGTGTAGCACGCCAAAACAAGATCAGGGCTCCCCCGACTGAAACCTTCATCGCGGCGCCGTTACCCGTCACTAACGCGTGGCCCCTCCCCGGCGGTAACACTCAAGTGCCCGTTGGGAAACCATTAACTCGCATCCTCCCTGCTCAGTCGGCGTCTCACGCTCTTTCAGCCCCACCGGCGTACCGTGCTCCTGGTCCACAGAGGCCCGCGAACTCCTACGTCGTTCAGGACGATAACGCTGCACTCCTGCACGATACCATTTCCACGGAGCGTCTCGATGAATTTTTCGATTCATATCGCGTCGCTGGTGACAAAGGCACTCGTGCTTAACTCTTTCTTGCATACCGCGACGTCTGGCATGCATTTTCTTACGGGTTAGATGATTCTACTAACGCCATCAGCGCATCCGCTTGCGTGCCCCACATAAAATAATTAATTATGGGTAGTACACCACAAAGGATTAGGCCCCGCTCCCTGACCGTTGGATTTTTCAACGCCAACGGTATCTATAATCGACGCGATCAAATTGCTGACTTCTTACGAAGTCATCAAGTTGATATTTTTTTAGTGCAGGAAACTTTCCTGAAGCCCTCGACACGTGATCCTAGGATTGCGAATTACGTCATGGTTAGGAACGACAGACTCACCTCCCGCGGGGGTAGGACTGCCATTTACTATAGGAGAGTCTTGCACTGCGTCTCTCTCGATCCCTCTACTCTTGTTAATATCGAAGCATCAGTGTGCCGCATCGCACTGACGGGACACACGCCCATCGTCATCGCGTCCGTTTATCTTCCACCTGACAAGCCCGTATTGAGAAGCGACGTCGAGGCGCTTCTTCGTATGGGAGGCACTGTTATTCTGGCAGGTGACCTCAATTGTAGGCATGCAAGGTGGAACTGTGTCACCACAACCCCGAACGGTAGACGTCTCGACAATCTAATAGACGATTTAGAGTTCGATATCATCGCCCCTCTTAGTCCGACTCACTATCCGATCAATGTCGCTCATCGACCGGATATTTAAGATATGGCCCTTCTTAAGAATGTGATACTGCGCTTACATTCTTTAGAGGTGCATTCCGAACTAGACTCGGATCACCGTCCGGTAATCATGCAGTTAGGTCCCCCGCCTTCAGCGGAACCCATTATGAAAACCATCGTCGATTGGCACGTCTTAGGCGCTAGCCTGGCAGATGCCACTCCTCCGTCTCTTCCTGTAGGCCCGGATTTATTTCTTCCGTCCCCTCAGGACACCATTGAGGCGCTTAACGCCTTCTCGTCTGACATCAAGTTCCGTGTAGATAGGGCATCGAGACAGGTTGAAGCTGACGCTTTTCTTCGTTTTAAGCTGCCTGATGATATCAGGGAGCTCATGCGAGCCAAAAATGCCTCGATCCGGGCCTACGACTCTTATCCTACCGTAGCAAACCGGTTTCGTATGCGAGCTTTGCAGCGCGATGTAAAGCGTCGTATTGCGGAGCATCGGAATGTGAGGTGGGGTTCTTTCTTGGAAGGAATCAAACCATCTCACTTAGCTTATTGGCAGCTAGCTCGAACTCTAAAATCCGATTCAACGTCTACATTACCACCTCACAACCACCCCGATGGTAGTCGCGTTGCTTTCGATGACGATGAAAAAGCCGAGTTGCTGGCCGACACACTGGAAAATCAGTGTACGCTCAGCGCTCACTCCGCGGACCCCACTCACGTCGAAATGGTGGACAGGGAAGTCGAGCGTAGAGCGTCCCTGCCACCTACGGTCACGTTACCCCCCGTTACGTCTGACGAAGTCAAAGACCTCATCAAGTTTTCGAAGTCGCGTAAGGCACCCGGATCCGACGGCACCTCGAACAGAGTACTCAAACTCTTCCCCGCCCAACTAATCTACTTCTTAGTCACCATCTTTAATGCCGCTATGACACACTGCATCTTTCCCGACGCGTGGAAAGAAGCAGAAGTTATCGGTATACCTAAGATCGGTAAACCCCGTGATGACCCGTGTAGTTATCGACCTATTAGTCTTCTTCAGTCTCTAGGCAAATTGTATGAGCGCGTGCTTTACAAACGTCTCTGGGACTTTGTCTCGTCCGAAAATCTCTTACCTGACGAACAGTTTGGATTCCGCGCCAGACATTCGTGTACCAATCAAGTGCACCGCCTCACGGAGCACATCCTCTCCGGTCTGAATAGACCCGCTAGGCCCGTCTATACGGACGCTCTCTTCTTCGATATCGCGAAAGCATTCGACAGAGTCTGGCATAACGATTTGCTTTACAAACTTTATGAATTGGGACTGCCAGATCGTCTCGTGCCCATCATCCGAGACTACCTGTCGAATCGTTCGTTCCGATATCGATTGGAGGGCGTTCGCTCCTCGTCTCGTCCTATTAACGCCGGCGTCCTTCAGGGCTCCGTGCTAGCCCCTCTTCTCTTTAGCTTATTTACGAGCGATATTCCTCGTACGTTACCCACCTCTCTCGCTCTGTTTGCCGATGATACTGCCGTGTTCTATTCAGATAGGAACAAGGTATTCATCGCCGAACAACTTCAGGCAGCTGCCACAGCGTTAGGTCATTGGTTCCAGAAGTGGCGTATTGAGGTTAACCCCGAGAAAAGTACGGCTGTACTCTTTCAGAGGGGTTCCTCAAGACGTCTCCCGGCGGTGGACTCCCATCGTCGTACTCTCCGGAGGAATGAGACCCCTCCGATCACTCTCTTCGGACATACCATCCCTTGGGTTAAACAGGTGAAGTACCTGGGTATTATCTTCGATAGTGCTATGACCTTTCGTCGGCACATCAAAACCGTCCGCAATCGCGCCGCGTTCATCCTCGGCAGACTCAACCCCATGATCTGCAAGCGTAGTAAACTGTCACTTCGTAATAAGTTGACACTTTACAAAACGTGCGTTAGGCCCATTATGACATATGGTAGTGCGGCGTTCGCTCATGCGGCTCGCACTCATATCAACTCCCTTCAGATCTTGCAGAATAGATTTCTGCGTAAAGCCGTCGGCGCTCCGTGGTATTTGCGTAACGTCGATCTTCATGACGATTTCGATCTAGTCCCTATCACACAATTTTTAAAGGATACTTCCGAGCGTTACTTCAAAAAAGCAGAGGACCATTCCAACCCTCTTATCGTAGCCGCCGCCGACTACGAACCCGATCCTGCGCACGCCGAGAAATGGTGCCGACGTCGTCCGCGGCACGTCTTCACGGACCCTCCCGATAAGTTATCGGCGCAGCTCGCTGCCAGCGCTAACGCTAACAGCTCGAGGCGACGCCCTGGCTATTTCGTTCGCCGTCGAACTCGACGCAGAGTTCGGCGTTCTACTTAAACCATCACCATCTCGCTTACCCTCTGAGTTTCTTGCTGGTTCTTCTCAGTTGGGTCGCGTTCCGAACCAGTAGTAGTAAATTCATGATGCACTAATAAGTTGACTTCGGGCAACTGTTAGTATTCCCGTCCTATATATATATATACAGTGAAACTTGGTTAAGTGGGACCTGGATAAGTGAGAAACCTCCATAACTGGAACTCATGCTGAGGTCCCAACACTTTGGCACTGAATTACCTCTGTTAGTGGGACGAAGTAAACCTCTATACCTGGGATTTTTTCTTTCGATAATTACCTCTATAACTGAGACAGCGAGTAAATTTTATATGCATAAACCTCTGTATCTGAGATAACATTGTTTGTTTACTCATTCTTATTCTACCCACAAATTCCACACGTAATTCCAAATACGTAAGTACAAATTTAATTTAAGCTTAATTGAAGCTTGAACCTTCAGTTTTAGTTTCGCTTTACTATCATACAGATGTTTATTTGAAAAATGTCAAAACGAAAGCTACAATGGTTATCATTACGTGAAAAACTGAAGTTAATATCCGTTTATGAAAGTGGGAAAACACGCGAAGAAGTTTGTGCCGAATTTAATGTGCCAAAATCTACTCTTTGTAGAATAATTCAGAGTAAACATAAAATTGAATCACAATGTTCTGAAGGACAAGGAAAACTAAAACGTGTACGTTTATCAGAATGTCCTGAACTTATTAATGGAAACCTCTGTAAATGAGACAGATATTTATTTATACCTGTATATCTGAGACACTGGGTAAGTGGAATACCTCTATAGGTGAAACGACATTGCAGGTCCCTTGATGTCTCACTTAACCAGGTTTCACTGTATATACTCAGCCGAGCCCCTCCTGAGCTCGCACCCCATCATGGTGAAACTGTAAAGGCCTGAGGGCCAACAGCGATTTCTCAAATCAAAAACAAGAGTAACATCAGATGAGGCTTCGTAGGTATGAATTCGCTGAGGTAAGATTTTCCATTCATCAGAATGGCGTAACTTGTAGAAGATTTTGCCGTCTCTATATAAAAGAGCTCGTATGTCATTGACGGTTGGATCACCAACTTTTTTGCCAGGACGAATGGAATCAATGCAAGTGTCGTGCTCATAATTCTTAAAGAATGTATATGATTTACGTGATATGGTTGCTTAGGTCGTGCTTCCCTCATACGACTGATATAATCAGTTGGTGTATAGATAGGAGGTCGAAACTTTTTCTCTAAAGTCGAGTGGACACTATCTACTTGCATCATTGTATGCCCTTTTTCTAAAATGATCTGCTCAATCTCCAATCTAGTCTCCTTTGTAAATTTTAGTAAAGCTGATGACAGAACTTTAATTTTATTCTGGTAAGCACAACCATCTGAAATAATTATATTTTTTTATAGTTTAATTGAGTCTTAATAAAATGTATCAAGCAGCTTGTGAATTCGTTTCCTATTTTCACCACAACACCCTCACGAGTCGCACAGTTGCGAGCGACTGACGGCAAAACACAAATCCCGTATGTGCATTTTGCCACATACCGGCATTTTCTAAACGGTCAAAATACATAAGGTATTTGGCAAAGTGGTTTCCCGGTGGAATTTGAAAAAAAGGATTTTACCAGTACATGGAGAAAAAATCGGTGATCACGTTTTGCGAAAAATCAAAAAAAACCACATATGGGATTTGGCAGGCGCAACGACGATATACAATTAACTCAATTTCATAGTGACCTTGGTGTGACATTGAACGATGTACAGTGTGAGATATAACAAGTTTCAAACAAAGTAATTACAAGGTATATATATATAAAAACAAATATCAATGAAAATTATGGGAAAGCAGCTTTCGTCAGCCAGTCATGTCTAGCTGCCTACTCAGAAGATAAGAATGTTAATTTTGGTAAACAAAAACATAAAAGTTCGTGACATGTCTTCAGTGAAATGAAACGTTTAGGAGTTTTTTACGAGTTTTTATTGACTTTCTGTTTCTAAATACTATTTAAAAATACGGAAAAAATATAGTGAATGATTTATCTTACTCTGGGACCTTTTTCGCAGTTAAATGATTATGACAAAAGAAAATTAACCTAAGTAAATGAATAAAGTAAAGCAATTTTGCTATTCAATGTTTGCTAAAATTGTACAATAAGTTACAATTGTTATGTTCACGCCGATGACTTGCTCACAAAACTTCATAAGGCAATAATTTATTAATGATCGGTAGTGCACCAGATACTACCGGTTACTACTGACAACTACGTCACCGTCTCCCACCAGCCAGCTGAACAACTGGTTTTCATCGTAGCCGCCATTGCACTTCATACATTTGTCGCCAACCAACATTGTGAAATATTCATTGTAAAATAAATGAATATCCAAGTTTTTGAGTTTCTCATTGGAAATTCCATAATGTCCGCCTAAGGCTGAGACATAAATTGGCGCCCGAACAGGGACGAAGATAACAAATCCAGGACTTTTCGGTGCGTGTCGTCATCAAGCGAAACGTGGCGTTCACGAACAGAAGTCCGTCGTAGATCAAGGATCCACATTGGCAGCGAAACCTGGACCTAGCCGACCGGTTGGTGACCCATCAATCAAGTCTTCCAAGCCACACCGCAGCCCATCGCTAAGCGTCTCGAGAGTTAAGTGCCCTTCCTTGACCTACCCACAACTCCACAAATTTTTCCAACTTTAGATAGCCCAATTTCATCATTATTAAAAACAAATTCTACATTCATTTGCGCGAATCAAAGAAATCTTTGAAACGATTAGTCATTATCCTAAGTCTTCGTCCCCAAACAATTTAACAAACTAGATCTATGTTCAAACTTACGTAATCATTTAATTATTTTTTTTTTGCATTATTTAAGCAAATCTTTCAATAATCTTTCATGCTAGGTTTTTAATAATTGGCCAGATTACATAATCACTATCTTTATTCTGTTACACAATTTATCAATTCCACCTACATTTAATTAAACTTAATTAATTAATTAATTTTTCTTTATAATTAAATTAATTTCATTTCATTACGCATTCACTATTTCTCGCTGCATTTGCTTTATCTTGCGTTGCCGACCGCTTCCAGGACCGCTCGCTTCGCTGTGCTGTGCCTACTGCGTTTTATCCCGTTACTTCATTTCTTGCGTGCGGCGCGCCGTGCGACGTCACTGCTCATCGACAGCGCATCGGCCAACCGGTATTACGACGCATTGAGGAGCGTGAGATATTACAATTTATACATTTATTCTCATTGCGCTCAAGTTGTTTGTTGGTGCATCGAAACTTGTTGACATAACATTTTTTATTCTTCAACTAGTAAACTTATACAAATATAATGCCGTCTGACGGAGATAAGTATCTCAGTGCTAGTTCTTCGCGTGGACCTTTAAAGGAGCTCGTCACTAAACGTAGCTCAATTAAGGGTCAGATCACAAAATTCAAGAACTATCTAGACAAACTAATTTTAGAACCTACTTTATCGAACACAGATTTAGCCGAACTGTCTCTCAAGCTCAGTCGGTTTGAAACATTGTCAACAAGATTTGATGTGTTGCAAAGTGAGATAGAGGTCTTAAATTCCAACAATTTAGACACCGAGGTTGATGAGCGTGACACAATTGAGCAAGAGATCGTTACAAGTATTGTAACTGCTAAAAACATAATCGATCAACAGAATTTAATCAAAGATGAAGACAGGCGTAAATCTGTTTTCCAAGATTCTCAATGTAGTCTCGATCATGTCAGCCCTGGTGTAAAATTGCCACAAATACAAATTGCCAAATTTAACGGGTCCTTCTTTCATTGGCTGGAATTTCATGACAATTTTTCAAACTTAGTTCATAAAAACACTCAGCTAACGAATATACACAAGTTCCACTATCTACTTTCTTATCTGGAAGGTGACGCAGCTCGCATTATCTCCAATCTCGAAGTCTCTTCTTCTAATTATGAGGAGGCTTGGAGTCTACTTTGCTCGCGGTACAACAACAAAAGATTACTAGTTAACCATCATCTAAAATCACTTTTTAACATCACTCCCATTACCCGCGAATCTGAAGGCGCACTACGCTTCTTCGTAGATCACGTAACAAAAAATTTACGTGCATTATCTAGTTTAGGTCAACCGACGGATCATTGGGACATGCTCGTAATTTTTATGCTTTCCTCCAAACTAGATAACACAACGCTATCGAAATGGGAGGAAACTCGTAGTAACGACATACCAACACTTAAACAATTTTTCAAATTTCTAGTAGACCGTGCTGATGTTCTAGAGGCTCTAAACCGAAGCAAAATTGACAATCCTCTCAAGCCGTCACACAACATTCACTCACAAAACACCGCACGTCATCCAGGCTCCGTTCATACAATTAATAAAATACAGCCATTAAATTCGTTCGCTATTGTCGGTCATAATATTCCTAATTTACGATCATGCAGCGTTTGCAAGCAAGAACATCGCATTTATAACTGCCCAGTGTTTCTATCAAAGAATATAAGGGAACGATGGGCTGAAGTCGACAAATTAAAATTATGCGCTAATTGCTTAAGAGCAGGTCATTCACTATCGAACTGTCGTCTGGCTAGCTGTCGTGAATGCAAGAAGCGACATAACACGCTACTTCATAGCGCTGCGAATCCGACGGTTGTGAGCAATTCAGCTATGTGCGGTGTCGGATCCAGTGACGTGTTGTTGTGCACAGCACTCATACAGGTATTAAATCCATGCAACGCTCAGATGGGTACGGTTCGTGCATTTTTAGATTATGGTAGCCAATACTCATTTACAACAAAATCTTTGATGCAAAAATTATCTCTTGAACCTAGATCCATAGATATACTTAACATCATTGGCATTAGCAATAAATCAGCAGACACAATAAAACAAAGCTGTACTGCTCAAATACAATCACTTCAAAACTCATTTAGTATAACTCTTCCATTCTTCGTTCTAGACGAATTAACAGGCATGCTTCCAAACACACCTGTCAATATTCATCAATTTAAATTACCTAAGAACATACGATTAGCCGATCCAACCTTCCATCAACCTGGCCCGGTTGACTTGTTAATTGGATCAGACGTGTTCTGGGACATAATCGGGAGCGAGAAGCACTCGCTCGGCCCTAACAATCCTACACTGATCAGATCGGAGCTTGGTTGGTTAGTGGGCGGTAACATAAACAATACAACCCATTACAAAAATTACAACAATCAATCTATTCGACAATCATCTCAACAATATACATACAAACATCAACCATCCAATAATATACAATCTACAAATATTCATTACGCGTCTAAGAATTATTCAACCAATCATCATTCATTTCATTTAAACAAATTTCAATCATCGATACATTGCAATCATGCGTCCATACAAACTACAAGCAATACAACAAACATTCATGAAACATTAAGTAAATTCTGGGAGATTGAAGATCTCCCACTAATCAAGAAAACTAGCAAAGAAGACAAAATATCTGAAACTCACTTTCTTGAAAATACTACTAGGTTAAGTTCAGGTCGATTTTGCGTTAAGTTGCCCTTGCTTGAGTCACCCAGTTGTCTTGGTGATTCTTACAATCTAGCAAAGAAACGTTTCCTCAATCTCGAAAAAAGGTTCCGTAGAAATGCAAACTTAAAATCCGCATACACCGAGTTTATTCGCGAGTATTCCGAGTTAGGACATCTATCTAAGTTAAACACGTTAAGGCTGGTGCCATCGTATTTTTTATGCCATCACGCTGTCTTTAAGGATAACAGTGAAAGCTCCAAAATTCGCGTAGTCTTTGATGGTTCAGCCGCTACAACGTCGGGTCTCTCTGTTAATGACATATTACGTGTAGGCCCTAGCATACAGGACTCTCTTTTCTCCATACTAATAAGAGCACGACAATACAAATATTTATTAACTGGAGATATAGAAAAAATGTATCGCCAAATTTTAGTTCACGAAAACGATCGAAATTTACAACTCATATTGTGGAGAGAGGACGAGTCTTTGCCCATTGAAACTCTTCGTTTGAATACTATCACTTACGGAACCGCAAGTGCTAGCTATTTGAGCACGCGTTGTCTCTGGCAAGTAGGTGAAGAGTGTGGTGATGATACAATAAAAACTATAATACAAAGAGACTTCTTCGTTGATGACCTAATTACTGGATCGGATGATGAGCTAACATTAAAATATATTCAAACGGCCGTGTCACAAGCTCTCAACTCAGCATGTTTTAAATTACGTAAATACAAATCCAATTTACCTTAAATTTTTCAAAACTTATCCACTGATGCTCAAGAAACTCTCACCTTGAGTGAATCATCCAGCACTCTTGGGATTGGGTGGAGCCCCATGAGCGATTGCATTCAGTTTCCAACAACAATACCAAATATTTCCCACAAAACGACCAAACGAACAATCATGTCAGATGCTTTCAAAATATTTGATCCATTAGGGATTTTAAGTCCATGTATAATTATACCAAAAATGATTATTCAACGACTATGGCTCCTCAAGCTTGACTGGGATCAACCAGTTCCCCATGAAATTCAGATCGAATGGGACGATTTTGTTCACAACCTTCAATACATTCCTAAAATACAAATTCCAAGAAGAGTTCTTTGCGATTCCCCGAAAATAATAGAATTTCACACGTTTAGTGATGCGTCGCAAAAGGCTTATGGAGCTTGCGTTTATTTAAAAACAATTGATTCCAATAATGTAAGCAGCGTCAATTTATTGTGTTCTAAATCTAAGGTTGCTCCTGTAAGGCCGATCACTATTCCGCGACTAGAATTATGCGTTGCCTTGTTGGCAGCTAAATTACATAAGAGTGTACTCGACTCAATTCGATATGCGCCATTTCGGTCAGTATTTTGGTGTGATTCAAGTGTAGTGCTAGGATGGATCCAAACTAACCCCTCTAAACTTAAGACATTCGTTGCCAATAGAATAATAGACATACTTGAAATAACATAATCATCATGCTGGAAATACGTCCCCACTGATATGAATCCTGCTGATTTAGTATCACGAGGTGTTCAGGCAAACAAGCTCATTAATATGAGTTTATGGTGGTCAGGGCCCACCTATCTCGGCCTCGACGAGTCTCACTGGCCAATCCTTAATACTACAAAACTTCCAAGGGAGCTACCTGAACTGAAGCAAAACAATAAAAACAACTCCTCGTCAGCATACGCCAACGTCGTCTCTCTCGCAGAACCTGTAATAAAAATAGAAAACTACTCTAAATTAAATAAATAAAAAAATATACTAGCCTACGTTAAAAGATTTATACACAATGCAAGACATCCTAATAATAAATTGAAGGGCAATTTAACAATCGAAGAAATACATAATTCATTCATTTATCTTTGCCACATATCACAAAGGGAATCATTCATTACAGAATACAATTTACTAAAAACAAATAAAACACTTAGCACGAAATCAAAAATTTTATCGCTATCACCATTCCTAGACGAAAGTAATCTAATTCGTGTCGGTGGTAGGATTAATGCATCTGACTATCCATACGACAAAAAACATCCAATTTTATTAGACTCAACTCACCCCACCCGGTGGTCCCGCCTTGTCGTGGCGGTGGGCTGGAGCGTGCACCCTCGCACACCGCAAGGTGTTTAACTGGCAAGGGGGTGCCGCGACTAAGAGGACCACACGGAGCTCCTCTCCCCACACCGCTTGTTAAGCAAGCGGTGCCCTCGGGGACGAGGAGGGTGGCTGGTGGGCCACCGGAGGAGGACGCCGAACCGCAGGCGGCGGGTAACCTGCACCCAGGCTATCGCGAGCCTTGGGGGACTAAATCCCCCCCAGAAAAAGCGACCGCACCACCTTGGGTAAGTGGTGTGAGTAATCACCCAAAGGATCGTAAAATAATAATGGAAAGTCGCGATAATATGGATGCCTTGCCGGACGATCCGGCCCCAGGCACCCGGCGCTCGCGGGTATCCGGGCCCGCGAGTGTGAAATTTCCCACCGATGCCCGCGTAGGGGTAGGCGACCAGGCCCCTACGACGGATGGAGCCACTGGAAGGCGTGAGGCCCGGGTCTGCATCGTTCCGTTCGATTGGGCGGACGAGGTAGACTCGGAGGCGGGCGAGGAAAGAATGGATGCGGGACCAGAGCCGACATCGCTGGCGAGCAGCGCCGCGAGCGATGTTGGCTCTGGAGAGCAAGCGAGAAGGGTCCTCCGCAAACGGAAGTCCGTTGCGCGGAGGACCTCGGGGAGTGGATCGTCCTCTGGCGGCAAGGGGCCGCGGAGGGCGAGGAACTCCGGGCGGGTGGCCGCCAGAGGTAGTGACGCGGGGCCCGGTCGAGACTCTACGGTCTCACCGCAGCCCTCGGTGGCGTCCGTGGCCTCTGCTCCGAGTGGCGGGGAGCTCGTTGAGAGCCCCTCGGCCATTCTCGAGGGCATGAGGCGCACGGCGCTCTACGCCTCGAAACGGTACTCAGAGAAGGGGGCAAAGGCGGAGGGGCGGAGGCTGCGGGGTATCGCAGCCGACGCCAAAGGCTAATGCCGGTGGTCTCGGCGGCCATCAGCCGAGCCACGGCATTGGAGGTGGAGGCTGAGCGGTCCCGAAAGGAGACCGCTCAGCATAAAGAAGAGATCGCCGCCCTCAAGGTGAGGCTGGCGGCGCTGGAGCGGAAGGGGCCATCGCGCTCGCTGCGGAGGGAGCGGCGCACGCCGACACCGGGCCCTCGCCCGGGGGATGCAGCGGCGCATCGGACCTCCCCCGCTCCAACCAGTGACATACAGTCAGCCCCGCCCCCTGAGGGGGCGGCGAGCTCCGGGCGCCACCCTTCGCCCCGCGCATCAGGCGGGAGCTGATGGAGGAGTTCGGCAAGGTGATTGCCGAACTCAGGGCAGAAGTCGCTGCCCTGCGTGGTGCTGCGTCGGCTGCAGCTGCAACTGTGGCTGCCGACGCGGCGCCACCCTCCACCACCACCCCGCCTGGCCCCACCACTCGGCGGTCGGCTCGTCGGCCCCCCGCGGGGCCAACCCCAACCCCCAAGAAGGGACGCGGTGCTGGCGCGGCGGTTGCCCCAGCACCGAAGCCCCGTCCGCTGCCGCCAGCGCCGTCCAATATGGACGACGCTTGGACAGAGGTGGTGCGGCGGGGCAATAAAAGGGCCAGGGTTGCGGCCCCTTCGGTGGCGGCGGAGGCCTCACCACCTGGAGGGCCTGCAGCCCCCTCACAGGCAAAGACGCGGGCGGCGGCAGAAACTCCCCAGAGGGGTCGAGCGCCTGCCGCCCCCACCAACCGGACTGCGACGCGGGTGGTGGCGGAAGCTCCCCAGAGGGGTAGAGCGCCCGTCACCCCCACCAACCGGACTACGACCACGGCGGCCGTGGCTGCTCCCCAGCAGGGTCGAGCACCGGCCGCCAAGAAGAAGAATAAGAACAAGAAGAAGAAGGGGCCGCGCGCGCCGAAGTCGGCGGCAGTAGTGGTGACGCTGCTGCCAGCCGGCGAAGCCAAGGGCATGACATACCCTAATGTCATGTCCCAGGCGCGCGCGGCTATCGATCTGGAGGAGATCGGAGCGGGGGGAGGGCCTCCGCTTCCGCACGACCGCCAACGGGGCTCGTCTATTGGAGTGTCCCGGTGCCGAAAGTTCCGGCATCGCGGACCGTCTGATGGCGGGCCTCCGGGCGGTCTGGCCGGAAGAGGTGGTGCGTGTCCACAGGCCGGTGAAAATGGCGGAGATCAGGATCACCGGCCTGGACGACTGCGCCACCAAGGAGGAGGTGGCGGCGGCTATCGCGGCCCAGGGCGGATGCGCCCCGGAGAACGTTGTCGTGGGCGAACTTCGCCCCGGCTTCTCCGGGGCCAGCTCGGTGTGGGCGCGATGCCCTGTAGAGACGGCCACCTCCCTGGCCGCTCCCCCGCCGGGCAGACCGGCAAATCACCCTGGCAGGTTGCGCGTGGGCTGGATTGCGGCCCACGTGCGCCTGCTGGAGTCGCGCGCCTGGCGGTGCCTCCGGTGCTTTGGCACCGGACACAGCATCGCCAGGTGCACGAGTACGGTTGACCGCAGGGAACTTTGCTTCCGCTGCGGTCAACCTGGACACCCGCACCGCACTGCGCTCTGTGCACGGCGGCCGGGCGCAAGGCTGATCACCGGGCGGGGGGCAAAGCTTGGCAAAGTGGCTGGAGAGTGTTGGTGGGGGCGGAATCTTTGTCGGATCACCGATACATTCGGTTTGATCTTTCCGCCCCCACGCCGGCTGCGGACGCCCGCGGGAGTACGCCCCGGTCATTCCCCAGATGGGCATTGAAGCTCCTGAACAAGGAGCTCTTGATGGAAGCCTCTACGGTGGCGGCGTGGACGCCCATGCGTCCACACCCCGTGGACGTGGAGGCCGAGGCGCTTTGGTTCCGGGACACGATGCGTCGCATTAGCGACGTTTCGATGCCCCGGGTCGGCCCTTGGTCTCCCACGAAGTCGACGTACTGGTGGTCGCCCGAGATAGCGCAGCTCAGAACTGTATGCGTCCGGGCGAGGCGCCAGTGCGCTCGACACCGCCGTCGCCGCCTTCCGCGTCGCAACGATTCCGTTGCCTTCGCGGAGGAGGAGGCCCGGCTGCATGGCTTGTACAAAGAGGCGAGGGGAGCCATGCGGCTGGCCATCAAGATGGCCAAGGAACAGCACGCGGAGCGCCTTTTGGAGACGCTCGAGGAAGACCCTTGGGGGCGCCCATACAAGATGGTGCGCGGCAAGTTGCGCCCATGGGCGCCCCCCATAACCGAGCGTCTACCGCTTCAGCAGCTGCGGGACATTGTTTCTACTTTGTTCCCGCAGGAGCAGGAGGGATTTATCCCGCCTGCTATGGGTGAGCCGCCGGATGTCACCGGCGGCGAGGCCCCTGCTGAAGTGCCCCATATCACCGGGGAGGAGCTCCGCGTGGCCGTAGTCAGGATGAGTGCCAAAGACACGGCACCCGGACCGGACGGCATCCATGGTCGGGTCCTGGCCTTGGCCATCAATGCCCTAGGGGACCGACTCTTGAGGCTTTACGACTCTTGCCTCGAGTCGGGACGGTTTCCCTCGCTGTGGCGGGAGGGTAGACTCGTCCTTCTTCGGAAGGAGGGGCGCCCGGCGGATACAGCCGCCGGTTACCGTCCTATCGTGCTGCTGGACGAGGTGGGCAAATTGCTGGAACGCATTCTGGCCGCCCGCATCGTCCAGCACCTGGTCGGGGTGGGACCCGACCTGTCGGCGGAGCAGTACGGCTTCAGAGAGGGCCGCTCAACCGTGGACGCGATCCTTCGCGTGCGGACCCTCTCAAATGAAGCCGTATCACAGGGCGGGGTGGCTTTGGCGGTGTCGCTCGACATCGCCAATGCATTCAACACCTTGCCCTGGTCCGTGATAGGGGGGCACTCGAGAGGCATGGAGTTCCCCCCTACCTCCGCCGGCTGGTCGGCTCCTACTTGGAGGCCAGGTCGGTAGTATGCACCGGGCACGATGGGACCGTTTACCGGTTTCCGGTCGTATGCGGGGTTCCTCAGGGGTCGGTCCTCGGACCTCTCCTTTGGAATGTCGGGTACGACTGGGTGCTGAGAGGCGTCCTGCTCCCGGGCCTGAGCGTAATTTGTTACGCTGATGACACGTTGGTCATGGCCCGGGGGCAAAACTTCAGGGAGGCTACCCGTCTCGCCACAGCGGGGGTGGCCCTCGTCGTCGGCCGTATCAGAAGACTGGGCCTCGCGGTGGCGCTCAATAAATCCCAGGCCCTGTGGCTTCACAGGGCTGGGGTGACGCCACCTACAGGGGCCCAGATCGTGGTTGGAGGCGTCCCTATAGAGGTCGGGGTGCGACTGAAGTACCTCGGCCTCATACTGGACAGCCGTTGGACCTTCCGGACCCACTTCATGGAACTCGTCCCCCGATTGATGAGGACAGCCGGCGCATTGAGCCGGTTGCTCCCGAATATCGGGGGACCAAACCGTGTTGTGCGCCGCCTCTATGCGGGGGTGGTGCGTTCGATGGCCCTGTACGGCGCGCCCGTTTGGGCCGGACCAGGAAACCGGACAGCAACTGTTGTCCGGCGCCTGCGCCGGCCACAGCGCGTCGTGGCTATCAGGGCCATCCGCGGATACCGCACCGTCTCCTTTGAGGCGGCGTGTGCACTGGCGGGGACGCCGCCCTGGGAGCTGGAGGCGGAGGCGCTCGCCGACGATTACCGTTGGCGTTGCGACCTCCGCGCTCGGGGCGTTGTGCGTCCCCTCAGAGCTGCGGTTCGGGACCGGAAGGCCCAATCTCGGCGGTCCGTGTTGGAGGCCTGGTCAAGGCGCTTGGCCAACCCCGACTGGGGCCTAAGGACCGTCGAGGCGATTCGCCCCGTCCTCAAGGACTGGGTGAGTCGCGGCGAGGGACGCCTCACCTTTCGTCTGGTGCAGGTGCTGACCGGGCATGGTTGCTTCGGGAAGTACCTGCATCGGATACAGGTCGAGCCGACGACGAGGTGCCATCATTGCACGAGCGACCTGGACACGGCAGAGCATACGCTCGCTGTCTGCCCCGCATGGGAGGAGCAGCGCCGTGTCCTGGTCGCACAAGTAGGACGGGACTTGTCGCTGCCGGGCGTCGTGGCATCGATGCTCGACAGCGACGAGTCCTGGAAGGCGATGCTCGACTTCTGCGAGTCCACCATCTCGCAGAAGGAGGCGGCGGGGCGGGTGAGGGAGAGCTCTTCCCTCCCCGACCGACCCCGTCGCCGCCGAGGTCGCGCGGGGGGCCGGCCCCGGGATGTGTCCCGGGATCTGGCCCCCTAAGTGTACCGGGTCCACTAACACCGGACCCGAGGGGTGCTGCGCTAGGCTTCAGCGCGCACCCTCCGTGCCATCTAACCGGGGGATGGCAAGCCGTGCTCCCCGACCCGGGCTGGCCCTGGGCCGGTCTGGGCCGAGGGAGACCTTTCACCACACGGCCCCATCTCGGCGGACTGTACGGTTCGTCTACCGAGTGAGCCGGTGGTCGTTCTCACCGACGGCTGCCGGTTCGACGTCCGGGGGTGACGGGGCGATACGTAAGCGTCGATCGCGAACGCGTCCTGTCACCCCTACATCATCGGATGTCGAGCGTGAGAGGCGGGAGGTTTTGGTGCGGTTCGACACCCACATACCCCACTCGCAGGGCGAGTGGAAGTCCGGCGATTTCCTCCCGTCGAAAAAAAAAAAAAAAAAAAAAAAAAGACTCAACTCACCACTTAACTAAACTAATTTTTGAACACGAACATATACGTCATATGCACGCCGGACCACAACTACTGCTTGCTACGGTAAGAGAATACATTTGGCCAATGAATGGTAGGCAGCTAGCTCGTCGAACTACGCGTACGTGTTCGCGGTGTAGACGAATACAGGGCAAAACATTAAACCCAAAAATGGGTGATCTGCCAGCTTCGCGCATTAATCCTGATTATCCATTCCTCTCGATAGGTCTAGACTTTGCCGGTCCATTTCTTATACTCAATCGCAAGGGTCGAGGGGCTAAATTAGTTAAGTGCTACTTGTGTGTATTCGTTTGCCTGCGATACAAGTGTCTTCACTTAGAAGCCGTCAGCGATCTGACAAAGGAGGCTTTCATAATGACCTTGAGAAGATTTATCTCGCGTCGAGGCAAACCATTAGAAATATATTGTGATAACGGGCGTAATTTCGTAGCAGCAGCAAAGGAATTGGGTACGTTTTTACAAAACAATCAAATACCTCTATCTGACTTTGCAAATCAAGAAACAATTAAATTTAACTTCTCTCCCGCTTACGCTCCTCATTTCGGCGGAATCTGGGAGGCCGGCGTGAAGTCCGCCAAATATCACCTTAAGCGTGTTCTAGGCAATGCACATTTGACGTTCGAAGAGATTTCTACTTTGTTTGCGCAAGTGGAGGCTATCCTCAACAGTCGACCATTGTGTCCAATGTCCTCTTCCCCAGATGACCACCTTTCTCTATCCCCAGGGCATTTCCTCATTGGGAGACCGCTTACTGCACTTCCCACGAGACATCTACAGGACAAAAACATCAATGCACTTCAACGCTACGCCCGAGTCGAACAAATCCGCCAGCATTTTTGGCAGCGCTGGCAAAAGGAGTACATTCACGAACTTCAACAACGCACCAAGTGGCGCACCAACTCTGCTAAATTAAACGTCGGTGACCTTGTTATACTTCATGAAGACAATGTCCCGCCTATGGCTTGGCGTCTCGGCCACGTTCTACACCTTTACCCCGGACCTGATGGTATCACCCGAGTCGCTGACGTCACCACAACCCGAGGCTGCGTTCGACGCTCCCTCACGCGGATCTGTCCTCTTCCATCCGCCCAGGATCTTGAAGGTTGATAGTCAATTCCACCTATCAACGGGGGGCAAGATGTTCACGCCGATGACTTGCTCACAAAACTTCATAAAGCAATAATTTATTAATGATCGGTAGTGCACCAGATACTACCGGTTACTACTGCCAGCCATGGGGGTCTTCGTGTCCCCCGTCAGGGGGACACGGACGGGCCTTGGGGGCACCCCGCTGCCCGGGCTCATTCTCTCCGCCATTCTAGGCGGAGGTGTAGGTGTTGGTGTGGTATTGTTATTGTTATTACCCCTTTCTGGGGTTGTTCCCATGGACTGGTTCTTGTACTTTCAGTTTGACTGTTCCTCTTCGTAATGCCGCCAGCCCCGGCCGAGTCTTCGCCCATTCTGGGCATTCTTGGATTAAAAGGCCACAGCATTGAAGAAGTGAAGAAGACATAATGATGATTCATCATCTTTGGTCCCTACTATATTTTTCCCTTTTGTGGGGGTGGGAGAAACCCTTTATTATAATTTTACAATAGTAAAAACTTATAGACTAAATATACTAACATAACTAATTTTATATAAGACTAAAAGCAAAAGAAAACAATGAGATTTTTAATAATAACTATAACAGTATATAAAACAAAAACAAAGCAAAATGAGAGTGAAAGAAAACTATTATACAGAAAATTATACAATATAAAGGTGGTGTAATAAGAAAAATGAAAAATGTAAAAAAAAAAAAAGAAAAATGTAAAATGCAAAACTGTACAAAGGGTTTGGGGCCTCGTCCAGCCCCCGCCGACCCCTCCCTCCCACGACAACACCACGAAACGTGGAGAGGGAAGGGTCCGCGCTGAGGTCGGCCGCTCCCATAGGGGGAGCGGGACCGCAGACCAAGGTCCGCAGTACAAAAGGCCCCCGGTTGGAGGTCCCATCCCCATAAGGGGGATTAATTTTTCCCATAAGGGGAGACAAAAAGTTTGAAACCTTTTGTCACTCCGCCGTTAAGCGGAGTGACAGACATCTTGATAAAAGATGTACTCCCAGAAGGGGAGTGGGACCCGGTGACGCAGGGCGGAGTCCCGGACTAGTCCGTGGCTCCGTTCCGCGACCCCAGACCTCCATAAGAGGTCTCCAGACCTAGTCTGGACGACCCAATCCCCTGAGGGGGGATAAGAAGCCCCTTAAGGGGGCTTTGAAAAAACAAAAAGAAGAAAGAAAAAACCCCCACTGAAGCGTGGGGGGTCCCCTGAAGGGGGAACAGCTCCCTAACGGGGAGCGGGGTCGCACCTCCCTGTCGGGAGGGTGATGGTAGCCCCCGTGGGCTCCATCTTAGGGCAGATAACAGTCGGGACGGACGATACAATATCTCAGTCATGTAGAGGGGATCGCCTATATCCTACCACGCTGTTACGCCGTAGGATAGTTAACTCCGAGGAATCTCGGGGGACCCAGCAGCTCCCTTGGCAACGCCGCACCTTCAGGCGGCCTGGCGTGCAAGGGAGCTATATTGCGGAGATGCTCGTGGGGTCCTCGGTCGGCCCGCTCGTACATATTACGGGCGAGCCGGACGATGAACTCCTCGAGCGACTCCACCTCAAGGTCCCGGGCAATTACGTCATTACGGACGTAACGGCCTGCTCCGACGATGACTCGGAGGGAGAGATTCTGCTGGGCCTGCAACCTTTTCCGCTGGGACGGCGGTGTGAGGTGGTACCAGGCCTCAGCAGCGTACGTAATACGTGGACGGATATAAGTCTTGTAGATAGTGAGCTTAGTTCTGATCGGCAACGCGGACGCGAGAATCGGTCGCAAGACAAACCGCGCCGCGCGAGCCAGGCTAATCGCTCGATCAACCTGTGGCTTCGCGCGAAGCGAACGGTCTATCTCGCACCCGAGATACCGAACAGTGGGTCTAAACTCAACATCCACACCACGAAGACTGAGACGGGGGACGACTCTGATGCGAGTCGGACCGCAGAGTAGGGCCTGGGTCTTACCCGCATTGACCGAGACTCTCCACCGGTCCAACCATGGAGGCAGAACATCCAGGAGCCTCTGCATCCTGGAGATGGCAAGTTTAACACTTCTGGAGGATGCAAAATAGGCCGAGTCGTCTGCGAAGAGGGCCAGTTTCACATCCTCCTCCCACCAACGGAGATGCCCCTCCAGGGTGGGAATGTCGTTGGTATAGAGGGCGTATAGGATCGGGGACAAGACACTACCCTGTGGTACCCCGGCCGTTATGGGGCGCACAGACGACTTGCACCCCTCGACCGCGACAAAGAAGGATCTCCCCTCCAGCCAAGACCCCAGCAGTCGCCAGTAGGCTTGAGGTAGGCCAGTGGATTGTAGCTTACTGACAAACCCCCCGTGCCATACCCGGTCGAAGGCCTTCTCGATATCGAGAAAGACTGCGACCGTGTACCGGTCGGAGTTACGTTGGTCCGCAAGGTGGTGCAATACACGGACTAGCTGTAGAGTCGTCGAGTGGTCTGCTCTGAAACCGAACTGCTCCGGTCTGAGGTGGATATGCGGAGATATCCTCCTCAGGAGCAACCGCTCAAACAACTTGCCGACGTGCGAGAGCAGGGTGATGGGCCTGTAGCTGGAAGCTTGACGCCTATCTTTGCCGGGCTTGGGCAAGACTATGATCTTGCCCACTTTCCAGGACCGTGGGTAGTGACCCGTGCGGAGAATGGAGTTGAAAAGTTCTGACAAACTTGCCAGAACGTTGGAAGGGATAGATTGAAGTGCCATTGGAGGGATACCATCGTCCCCGGGAGCCTTACGGCGCTTGAGGGTCTTGATCGCCTGATACACCTCGCGAGGTGTGATCAGTTGATCCTCCTCAAGCGCTGGCATCGGGAGACGAGGGTCTAGGGATTCGGTAACCCCCTCTTCCAAGACACGGTGGAAGTGAGCCATCTCCGGGACCGAGGCGATCCCCAAACTCGCCGTGACCAAGATCGGCAAGTGAGCGGTACCCATGTCGTACAGCACCTCGATGTTAATCGGGCACCGTAACCCCTTGTGAACGCACACATCCAGTACATCCGGGCGATGACTCGCCGTGCACGGGATGTGCGTTGGTTCATTGGGGCCGACCACACAGTAGTCCCCCCTTTCGGCATCATCGATCAACCGCCTCCCCGCCATCGATATAGTCCGAGAGCCCCACGCAGTATGTTTTGCGTTGAGGTCTCCCAGAATCAACGTCGGTTGACGGTCATAGTTCAGGACCCGTCTAATGTCTGCCGGCTCGAGGTAGTAGTCCGGGGGACGATACGCGGCATAAATCCGCAGTTCGATCCCCGATACCTGCACTCTCACCCCCACCGTTCTGGTGTCGGTGAAGCTCAGTAGCTCTAGCTCATCGTGCACGACATCCCTCCTGACGAGAGCCGCCGTTCCCCTGAACGGGATCCCATCAGGGGTCAGTTCGTCCCTTCGGTACACGATGTAGTTAGGCACTACAAACCTCGTAGTCGGTCTAAGTTTGGTTTCTCCCAGGAGCAAGACATGCGGTCTGTACTCCTGGGCTAAACGGATGAGGTCCAGCCTGTGAGGTAAGACCCCCCCGGGATTCCAATATATAGCCCGCAGCTCCTCCCTATCCATGCTGCGGGACGAATGGGCCGAATCCCGATATTAGTCCCCCGAGGGGGGCTATGAGGGAAGCGATCGCGCGAATAAACTCGCGGATCGCCTCCGACACTCTCTCCCACAGCTCCAGCAGCATTGCGGCGGAGAAAGGATGCCCTGGGGCTATCCCTCCGTCGCGCTGCTGAGGCCGTGGGTGGGCTCGAGGCTGGACCGTCGTGCGGAGGGGTGGGGTGGCAGCTGACGGAGCCCCCGTCGAAGTCTGCACTGACCCTACCTCCATGGGTTCGTGTTGGAGTGACTGTGGAGGGGCTACAGCCTCCAACACAGGCCTCTCTCCGGCACATGGTGGCCGAGGAGGCATTGGGACCGATGTAGCGACCACGGGCTGCTCCTGCGCAGCTCGCGTACCCACCGCCGCAGGTTGGCTGCTCTTCGACTTCTTTTTTTTTTTTCTTCTTCTTCTTTTTCTTCCCTGGGTGGCGGGTGCCGAGGAAGTCAAAGGAAGCGTCGCCGAAGTAGCAACGGCCGTCACCCTCACGCGGGGTCTGGGTCTTGGCGGCCTTTGCTCACGGGGAGCGTTCGCTTCCGCCATGAGCGAGGTCGACTGTGGGTCTGCAGGGACCGTAGGAGTCTGAGTCGGGCGGGGGGGGGCTGGTCGGGAAGATTTTCCCTTCCCCTTGCCCTTCCATCGCTTAGTCGCACCCTCGGGCTGGGGCCCGGGGGCTGAAGTACCCGGTACTTGCCGGGGTGTAGGTTGGGGTCTAGCTGACCGCGGTTGCGGTTGAGGCTGGGGCCTCAGGCGGGGATCACCGGAGCGCGGCGGCTCAGGTATGTGTGGTGGGACTACCGTCCCGGTGGCCCGTGCCCTCCGCACAAAGACCGGACATCGCCGGTCGTTTGCGGCGTGGCCTTTGCCACAATTGGCACAGGTCGGAACGGCGTCCCGAGGCCTCGGGCAGTCCGCCACGATGTGCTCACCAGCACATCGCACACAGCGGACCGCTCGGTGGCAATTAACGCTGGAGTGCCCGAAGGCCTGGCAGCGGTGACACTGCGCAGGTCCCTTCTTAGGCCTCCAAGCCTCAATTACCACCCCCGGCAGGTAGAGGAGCTCCTCTACACTGTATAACCGGGCGAGTTCCTCCCTGGAGAGGTGGTCGAGCTCAGCGTAAAATACGCTGGAGGGTCGACCCCTCTTAGCCAGGACCACCCTGGCGTATCGCGCCGGAAATCCGAGCCCCGTTAGGGCCTCGGACACAATTTTAGGGTCCGTATTGCCCAGGAGTCCTCGGATGGCTACCTTGGAGGGTATATCCTCCGGGAGGGACCAGCAGTTCCAGGAGATCGCTGTCTCCCGGGAGGCCTCCGTAAGGTACGCCTGGATCACCCGGAACTCCCGGACAGACTCTGGTATGAATTTAAAGCCACCCGCAGTGGTGGCTCTGCCATTCGGGGCAGCACCTAGTCGCTCCCTTAGAATCGCGAAGTGCCGCGGCCAGTCGAGGAGCGACTGCACTTCTATTGGGGGATGACGACGCAGGTCGAGGTCCCCCCTTCCGGTTCTATTCGAACCGGGTTGGGCTGTACTGGCGGCCGGTGCTGTCGCCGTTGTAGCGGCAGCTCGCCGCACGGGTTGTGGTTGGGGGCGCGGAGTCGGTGGAGCCGTCAGTGAAGACGGGCGCGGAGATGCAGGCTGCCTAGCCGCGTCCGCATACCCCGTGGGGCCTCCGCCGATCTCCGCGTAACGGGTCGAGTCCATTAAACCTACACCTACCTGGTGTCCGGCAGCTGACGCCGACAGCTGCGCCGGCGCTCCGCCAGAAATCGGCGAGTACGTAGGAGGTGTTGGGGAGGCAGGCGGTGTCCGAAGCCTACGCGCCGCGGGCGTTGGCCTGCTTTCAGAGGTCGCTACATGTGTGGGCGTGGTCGAGGGGAGGGACGGCACGCAAGGCTGCGCGAGGCCCCGCCCCCTCGATGATGATGACGATGTTGTTGAGGCATCCGATAATTCGCTATCGGAATACCCAAATACTTCTCTCAACCCCCTCTCCACTTCGAGGGAGATTGAGGAAGGGCCTACTCGAGGACGTTTGTCCTCCGGGACCGGATCCGAACCGGACCTGGCCCTCCTCTGAGGCCTGGCTGGCATAGATGCATCGGTCGGCAAGGAAAACACAGTTTCCCCCGAACCGATGCCCCCTACCCCCTGACTCTCAGAGGAGGGCCCTGCCCGAGGAGCGGGAGGATCGACTACCGGGTCCGGCGAACCCGGTTGAGCTTCGGGAACCACTTCCCGGATGCAGTTTGTGAAGAGGTCTCGTTGTACAACGACCCTCTTTGATTTTCGTCCACCGCGAGCTTCGCGGGACGGGCCGGGGGTGCTAACAAGGGGGGGTGAGTCCCCCCCGGGCATGTCTGCGGCTACCACTTATCGTTAGGCGGGTCCCATGAGGTTCCTACACTAACTTACACCTAATTATAACTAATTAAATTACAACTAGGGGAGGGCTCGAACCTCCTAGCAGCACAAGTGCGGGTCTTTCGCTAACCTCACCCCCCCTGCAGGGGGGGTAAAGGGGGTTGACACAGTCAGGCAACTCTCAAATTGGCGCTGGAGTCCCTAATTTTATCACGGAACGATAAAACAGGGACACAGCTACAACAGGGTGAAGACTACCACCCGTAAATGCACTTAATTAAAGAATAAAAGTGTCTCCACTCACCTGTGTCGCCGGCTCCCTTGCTCCGCTGTCCGGAATCGTCGAAAACGGCGGTCCCGGGTCAGCAGCAGGGACTGGGCACGCTCACGAAGTCGCGACGGAAGGAAAAAATCGAGGGTCGAACCGCACTCGATTTAAGTGTCCTACCCGCACTGTGGCCAGCACCGAAACTCACAGTTGTCGCGACCAGTACCGATGCACCGGCTGGTTACTACTGACAACTACGTCACCGTCTCCCACCAGCCAGCTGAACAACTGGTTTTCATCGTAGCCGCCATTGCACTTCATACATTTGTCGCCAACCAACATTGTGAAATATTCATTGTAAAATAAATTAATATCCAAGTTTTTGAGTTTCTCATTGGAAATTCCATAATGTCCGCCTAAGGCTGAGACAGTTATTATTTTCTCTTTTTGTAATATAGTATATTAACGTATGCTCTTCGTCTTTGTGTTTATTTGTAGTATTCGTTTAAAATGTATGTTCATTTGTTATGACATGTCCTTCTTCAAACTAGATTTAAAATGACCCCTCAATGTTAGTCGGTATATGGCGATCTAGCAGTGTCTCGTATCTCTGTTTGCATGCTCGGAGGCCACGGATTCGAACAAAGCCGGCATTTATTTCATACTTAGTTATTAAATGTTTAATGTAAATAGAAATACTATACAACACTGACTTAAAACTGAAGAATGACATTCAAGGGTCACCTATATTTTGGACAAAAATCAGTAAAAACTTTTTGAAAAAATGTGCAGTCTCCAACCCCCAGTAAGCTACGTGGTGGACTATTATATGCATAATCTTTCTACTGAGATGATCCAAGTTCAGCAGAATGGGATGAAACAGTACTTGTAAAAATTCAAAGGCAAATGAAAGCTATGAGTTATTCTGACAGATTTATTATAATTATTTTACAACGCAATTTGCATACCATATTATTATTATTATTATTTTTTCTTAGTATACGTAATTTTATAACGCACACTATTATAATTACAATCTAGTCTAAATCAGACTAATAAGCAATTTTGTTTTAACCTAAATTACTATATGATTTTATGCTAAGAATGTGTCCATTGGCACTTTTCTTATTGTCTCTATTATTAAGGTGTAGACACAATGTTCATGTGGTCTTTATTATTACACTTCACTGATTTTATACACTAATTGTATTATTAAGTACACTACACTAATTCGAACGGTTTCGTTCTTTTGAGTCTTCTTTTAATGTCTGTGATGTCAAGAAGCTGTATTGCTTCTACGTTGACATGATGGTGAAGCCTCCGTTCATGGGCTTCTGCGCAATTCCTTATGATGCTAGTAACAACCTCCATTTGTAGGTCCCGGTGGAGGTCACTGTTTCGGATGTACCAGGGAGCCCCTACTGCTTCTCTCAGTACTTTGTTTTGGAATCTTTGCAGAATAGCAATATTACTCTGTTTGGTGCAACCCCATAGTGTCGCGCCATAAGTCCAAATAGGCATCAGGACTTGTTTGTAAACTAGTATTTTGTTGTGAATTGACAGTTTAGATTGTCTTCCGAGTAGCCAACGCAGTTTTTGGTATCGGAGTTCTAGTGCCTCTCTTTTTTTCTTAACATGGGCTTTCCAGCGCAATTTCGTGTCCAGCGTCATGCCAAGATATTTCGCCGTATTCGCATATGGAATAATTTTACCATTAAGGAATACGTCATGCTGTTCATGCTGTTTGTTAGTAAAATTTATATGAATCGATTTGGATTCATTTAATTTGATGTTCCATTTTTTTGTCCAGTTGTATATATGATCAACTGCACTTTGCAATTTTGCAATAGCCTGCGTGTGCGTATTATCTACTGCCATTATTGTTGTATCGTCAGCAAATGTAGCAATAGTACAGTTTTTTAGATTTGGAATATCAGCAGTGTATATGAGGTACAGGACCGGACCTAATACACTCCCCTGAGGTACTCCAGCTTTTATTACTTTTAATTCTGAGTATGCATCTTCCTGCCTTATTCTAAACATTTTGTTTGAGATGTATGATTGAAGTATGTCTGCATACCTTTCTGGTAATGTTTTTCTGAGTTTGAACACGAGGCCTGCATGCCATACTTTGTCAAACGCTTGCGCCACATCAAGAAAAATAGTAGAACATACATTTTTTTTCTTCTACGGTATTCTCGATGATGCTTGTAATGCGATGTAATTGATCTATCGTTGAGTGTTTTTCTCGGAAGCCAAACTGATGATTAGGTACTAATTCAGCCCTCTCTATAATAGGTTTTAACCTTTTTAGTAGTAGCTGAAAATAACTAAAATTCACAAGGCGAGCTGTGTCCACATCAGTGTATGTTCTTATCTTTTTAACCGCGTAAGCTGCAGAACTGAGCCTTCCCGCCAAATTAGTAATATGGGGGCCCCACTGGAGCTTGGAATCCACCGTTATACCAAGAAAGACAGTTGACTCAACAAGCTCCAATGTTTCACCACTAATAATAACATTACTCTTAACTTTTTTAAAGTTAGGTAACGTAAATTTTATGCATTTAGTTTTCTTACTATTTAATAATAAATTGTTAATACTAAACCAATGAACTACACGCGAGATGGCATCATTCACATCGTCATAGTCAAGTTCTTGACGTTTAATTCTAAATAATAAAGATGTATCATCTGCAAATAATACAATCTCGTGACGTGCTTCTACAAAGCTAGGTAAATCATTTATATAAACTAAGAATAAGAAGGGACCCAAGATAGATCCTTGAGGGACACCCATTTTAAGCATAACACCGGCGGATCTCTTTCCTTTAACATCGACTTTTTGTATTCGTCCTGATAAATAAGAGGTTATAAGATCCAACGAAGCGTCCCTTATACCATAAAAGTGTAACTTCCTAACTAACTAATGTATTGTTATGTATGTGTATACACTTGTAATGCGGGTGATCGTCATTTCTCTAATAAACGTCAGTCTGCTTTGAATCTCGGTGTTTCATTGTCGTGTACATAACATTGGCGCAGTCGGTATTAATTTAAGTGAAAAATGGTTTTTGGCAAAATTGAAAACTTTATAGTTGGTTCGCAAAATTGGGACGCGTATGTTCGTCGTGTAAAACAATACATCGCATTAAACGGCATTAAAAAAGAATTGCACGTGGCTACGTTAGTGACATTAGTCGGTGCAGAATGTTACTCGTTAATGTGCGATCTAAGTGCACCGTCACAACCCGAGGACGCGACCTTTGATGAACTCGTCACGCTTATCAAGGAACATCTGGAACCAGACAGGTCAGAAATAGCCGAGAGACACGTCTTCAGACAAAGAAAACAGCAGCCGGGCGAAAGTATTCGCAACTACCTTCAAAGTTTAAAACATCTGGCAGTAACTTGCAAATTCGGCAACGGGCTCGAAGTTAATCTACGGGACCAGTTTGTTTCGGGTCTTCTTAATGAAGAAATGCAGTTGCGGTTGTTTGCAGAAAAGACGCTTGATTATAAGCGCGCCGTCGAGTTGGCGTTAGCATTGGAGGCTGCTGAGAGGAATGCAGCGGCAGCGCGAGGATCGGCCGCAGTGGAGGCAGGGAACTCCAGCGCGGGCGACGGCCTACATCGAGTGGGCGCCGGCTCGGGACGAGCTGCGCGCGGCCACCGAGGCGCAGCGGCTGCGACGGCGCGGACAGCAGGCTCAGCGCAGACCTGCACGAGATGCGGGAAGAGGAACCATACGGAAGAAAAGTGTCGGTATAAATATTATACTTGTGATTCGTGTGGAGTGAAAGGACATCTTAAAGTGATGTGTCGTGTTAAAAAGCAATTTAAAAGTGAGGCTATAAGGCCAACAAAAGGTCAGTTCTTCATAAATGAAATTTCAGAATCCGAAAATAGTGACACTAATTTTTATAATATGGTATGTAATAATAATGATGGACCTTATTTTGCAAACCTAATCGTGGAAAACATAAAATGTAAATTTGAAGTAGATACGGGAAGTAAAATCTCAGCTGTTTCTAAAAATTTTTACAATAATAACCTTTCACATTTGAAAATACAAAATCAATCACTGATTCTAAAGTCTTATACCGGTGATATAATCGAAACGCTGGGATTTGTTATGGTAAACGCAATCTGTGGTGAGCATTCGGCTCGTCTCAAACTGTATATTATAGAAAAGGGCGGTCCACCTTTAATGGGTCGTACTTGGATTAGACAATTAAAATTATCAGTACTGGAGTGTCATAACATGTCTGAAAGTAGTTCAATTGAACAATTGAAACTTGCCTACCCCGAAGTATTTGCAAAAGGTTTAGGTACATTTAGTTCTAAAATTCGATTGCCCTTAAAGGACGACACACCAATATTTGTAAAAGCGCGGCCGCTACCGCTGGCGTTACGCGAACGCGTGGAGCGAGAACTGGGCCGGCTTCAGGACGAGGGGGTCATTTTTAAAATTGAACGGTCCGATTATGGAACACCAATCGTTCCGGTCATTAAAAAAAATGGTGGGATTCGTATATGCGGGGATTACAAAATAACTATTAACTCGCGTTTAAAAGATTTTCACTATCCGCTACCACGCATTGAAGAACTTTTTGCAGTACTAGGGGGAGGTGAGCAATTTACTAGGCTAGATCTGTCTAATGCATTTCAGCAATGTATCTTAGAGGACGAATCTCAGCCGATGACGGCAATCACAACGCATTGTGGTACCTTTGTCTACAGAAGGGTTCCTTTCGGGATTAAATGCATTCCCGAAAATTTCCAAAAAATAATGGAGGAGACCTTGCAAGGATTGCCGTCAACGACTGTATTTGCTGACGATATTTGTGTCACAGGGAAAACAAAAAAAGACCATGTTACTCACTTAATGGCTGTATTACAAAGACTTAAAGAAAATGGATTAAGAGTAAATTGGGAAAAGTGTAAATTTTTTCAAGATTGTGTAAATTATTTAGGATATAGAATCGATAAAAACGGATTACACACAGATACTAAAAAAATCGAAGCTATTGTATCTGCACCGGTGCCGACAAATATTACGCAGTTAAAAAGTTTCATTGGACTTGTAAATTTTTATTCTAGATTTTGTACTAACTTAAGTGATGTTCTCAGACCTCTGTATAATTTATTAAAAAAATGTATGAAATGGGAATGGAGTAAGGAATGTGCAGAAGCGTTCAAAAAAATTAAAAATATATTAAGTAGGGCTCCAGTGCTGGCTCATTATGATCCAGATTTGCCACTCGTATTATCGGTAGACAGCAGTCCGTACGGCTTAGGCGCGGTACTGTCACAGCGGCACGCGGACGGCACCGAGCGGCCCGTCTGCTGCGCCTCGCGAACTCTTAACTCCGCGGAAATTAATTATTCACAGATGGATAAGGAAGCGTTAGCTATCGTTTTTGGCGTAACAAAGCACCACCAATACCTTTATGGTAGACATTTCGTTCTTAGAAGTGATCATCGAGCACTTAGTTACATTTTTGGAAAAAATAAGGGAATACCAGTGACAGCAGCGAGCCGTCTTCAACGTTACGCAGTTAAACTCGCTGCTTACGATTATGAGATCGAATATGTAAGATCATCGCAAAACTGTCACGCAGACGCACTCTCTCGTTTACCGCTTAGCTCAACCCACAGTAGTCGTGAAAATTCCGAATGTAGTTATTTGTATTACGTAGAGGATAATTTCCCTATTAGTTTTAAACAAGTTAAAACAGAAACTGCTAAAGATACACTTTTAAATAAAATTTTACGATACGTAATGTTTGGCTGGCCGAAAACAATTAAAGACGAACAGGAGAAATTATACTGTAACAGAAAAGATAATTTATACGTTGAACAGGGATGTCTAGTATGGGGTTATCGCATTGTGATACCGAAAGCGTTACGCGAAATCGTACTTAAAGAGATACATGAAGGACATCCCGGAATAATTAAAATGAAGCAATTAGCGCGTAACTATGTATGGTGGGAAGGTTTAGAGACAGACATTGAGAACACAGTGCGCGGATGTGCTGCGTGTGAGTCACAGAGGGCGGCGCCCGCCCCGGCACCGCTGCACTCGTGGCCGTGGCCAACCGAGCCGTGGGCCAGGCTTAACGTTGACTTTTTAGGTCCTTATAATAATAAATACTATTTGGTAGTGGTAGACGCACATTCTAAGTGGATCGAAGTGGAGCGTGTCGTGAGTACGAGCGCCGGAAATGTAATTAATATTTTTAGACAGATGTTTGCCCGCTTCGGTCTACCTAAACGTATAGTTAGCGACAATGGACCGCCATTTTCATCTGCCGAACTTCAAAACTATTTAAAACGAAACGGTATCAAGCAAGATAGAGAGGGCGCCACAGGGCCACTGTTAACTTCGCATCCGTAATAAAAAATCTTTTAAAAATATTTAACTATAGATAAAACGTAAAAATCTAGTCTAGTCCAGTGCTAATAAAGTAACGTTATCCATTAAACATAAAATCGCGCATAAATATATTAAAACAAAAAAGTTTTATCAAGAATTGTGCAATGAACAAACAATGACTACAGTGAAATCCTACAATTAGAAGAAAATTACGAAGTTTCTTTTTTGCGTGAGTACTCGGACTGGCGAAGAAACAGTGAAACTGAAGTATATTGAAGAGGAAATTGCGAAGTAGACCAGGAATTTTGTGATTCTTCTCGATGACCGGTATTCTACTTTCTTTTTATTTGAGTTATACCTTCGAAGTCAATTATTCAGAACGAACAGAATATTATATCTGCTCCAACTCCATCTAGCGACACTTCATAAAACTAAAATTACAAACTTGTCACAAGTAATTATGTTCTTAGTTAGTACTAGTTGTAATTATGTTAGTACTAGTTCTATGTTTCAGAGGACTGTCGGAGAGAGTTGCGCTGTTAAAATTAAAAATTGGAAAAACAGATCTGGACATAATCCAGGTATACTCTCCAACAGAGGCTTCAGGAAACGATGAAGTGGAGTCATTCTATGCAACTATAAACAAAGCTATAAAACTCTGTGGAAAGAATATCATAGTTATGGGCGACTTCAACTCAAAAATTGGTCAACCTAAACGCGACGAAAAACTTATTACTCATAAATATGGATATGGTTCTAGAAATAGTAGAGGCGAAAGACTTATAGCCTTCGCGTACGAACATAACCTGTCGATCGTTAACACCTTCTTTAAGAAAAAAGAAAAGCAAAGGTGGACTTGGAGGTCCCCAGACGGCAGTACAAAGAACGAATTAGATTACATTCTGACCAATCTACCTCAAAAAGTTCGTGACATAAAGGTTTTAAACGTCGCTTATCCCACAGACCACAGATTGGTCAGAGCCGCTTTCTGTCTACATAATAACATTAAATGTCGAAGAAACTTCAATAACCGCCAAAGAACAGCACTGAAAACAGAAGAAGAAATTTTAGCATACCAAGAATCATTAAACGCAATCACTGAGGACCTAACATCCAAATGGCAAGATACCGACACAGTACAGGACTACTACGACAAAATAATTAACGCAATAAATAGAAGTCTAAATAAAGCACAGTCTTCATTCCAATCAAAAAATACCTGCATACTATCACCCTATACAAAAAACCTAATAAGTCAAAGACAAACTCTTCAAAGAACAAAACCAAAGACAACGGAAATGAAAAACAGACTGAAGGCACTTTATAAACTTATAAGTAAACAAATCAAGCTCGATTACAAAACTTATCGCTTACGAACAATCGATACACATCTGAACACAACAGGCAGCATCAAAAAAGCGTACAAAGAACTAAGAACACATAAGACATGGATCGAGACACTTCAACATTCTAAACACAAAACACAAAACAGGACAGATATACTAAATATAGCTACTAATTTTTACAAAACTCTATACGACTTAAAACAGGATGAATATGACAAATTAGAAAATCTGGAAACAGAAGATCACGTCGTTGATACAAGTAAGCTCAAACCATTTGAAGAAACAGAAATAAAAAACGTCATCAAAGCACTTAAGAATGAAAAAAGCGCCGGTTCCGACAATATCACAAACGAAGCGATTAAAGCAGGTTGCACCTATTTAATAAAACCTATAACACGACTGTTTAACATGATTTTAAGTTCCAAAACCACGCCTAGTCAATGGTCCGAATCGGACATAATACTACTGTATAAGAAAGGTGACCCTAGCGACATTAGCAACTATAGACCAATAAGTCTGCTTTCTTCCTTTTATAAGCTTTTTTCTTCAGTTATAGAAAAAAGAATACGACCGGAAATTGAGAAACATCAACCAACTGAACAGGCTGGTTTCAGAAGAGCATTTTCAACTGTAGATCATATCCATACACTGGAAATGGTGATAGAAAAATATCAAGAATTTCAGAAACCACTTTACATCACCTTTATTGACTACCAGAAGGCTTTTGACACTATACATCACTCGGCAGTTTGGAAGTCTCTCTCCTCTCAAAACGTTGATCCAGAATACATAGCAATCCTGAAAAATTTATATTGTAACATCACGAGCAGAGTGAGGTTGCAAACTGCTGGAACACCTATACCATTAAAAAGAGGAGTAAGACAGGGGGACCCTTTATCACCTACAATTTTCATATCTGTCTTGGAATCTGTCATGAGGAAATTGGATTGGAAGAGTTTCGGCATTCTTATAAATGGTCAATATCTTAATCACTTGCGATTTGCAGACGACATCGTTCTGCTAACAGAAAACATTCCACAAATGCAGACGATGCTGAATGGTCTACATGCGGAGAGTCAAAAAGTCGGTCTCGAGATCAATTTAAACAAAACAAACATAATGACAAATTACATCGCAGCACCTGTATATCTCGATCATACTGCCTTAAACTACGTGGACTCTTATATATATCTGGGAAAACAAATTTCTTTCAACAAACAAAATAACGAGTTGGAAATGGAGAGAAGAATTTCAAACAGCTGGAAAAAGTTTTGGAGCCTGAAGGAGATTCTAAAGAGCAACGTGCATATAAAAACAAAAACAAAAATAATGGACACTTGTATACTTCCTTCACTAACATATGCATGTCAAACATGGAAATTTACGGGACAACTAAAACACAAAATCCGAACGTGTCAACGAAGCATGGAAATGAGTATATTAAAGATTAGAAAAATTCATAAAATTCGCCACACCAACATAAGGAACAGAACTAAAGTTATCGACGCTCTCAGGTTTTCACAGAAACTCAAATGGAAATGGGCCGGGCACGTAGTCAGACTCGACGATAATCGATGGGCTAAAAAAACAACGACATGGCTTGGACCACAAGGAAAGAGAAAGAGAGGAAGACCTACGGCGCGCTGGGCGGACGACTTAGTAACAGTAGCAGGAACGGGTTGGATACATCAAGCCAAAGATCGCGAACGGTGGTCGTCTCTGGAGGAGGCCTTCACCCTCAGCTAGGAGGGGTTCTTGCAAAAAAAAAAAAAAAAAAAATACAATAAAACAAATTAAAATTTAGAATAAATATAAGATTAAAATTATAAATGAAATAATAATAAAAAAAAAATATGTATTAATGTAAATAATAATTCAGGATAATTAAATATAGATAAGTTTTTTTATGATATTAATTTGTACTTAATAATAAATCAATGATAATAATTTTAAGATAATAATTATTTTGTATTTTTAAGACAACATTTCTTAGATAATAATTTTTGTTTCTTAAACACATTATTATAAATTGTCAATGTAATTATTAATTTAGTTAAGCAAGAAATAAAAGGCTTTTTTATTTTTATTTATTTTTATTATCAAGCAAACATTAGTGTCTCCTTATCATCCATCGAGTAACGGTGCTGCGGAGAATGCAGTACGCACTATAAAACGTGTACTTAAAAAAGCCACAGTCGAAAATGAGAATGAAAGTGTCGCGCTTAGTAGACTTTTGTTTAGTTATCGAAATACGGAACACTGCACAACTAAGCGTGAGCCAGCGGTCGCTTTGTTAGGTCGTCGATTACGTGGCCGGTTAGATTTACTGCGCCCTGACACAGCCGAAATAGTTCGAGACGCGCAGGATGCATCCAAGTGCCGGCACTCCGCAGCACCATTACGCGAAGCAAAACCGGGCGACCGCGTTACAATACGAGATTATTCAAAATCGGGAAATAAATGGACTAATGGTGAAGTAATACAACGTCCGGGCCCGGTAACTTACAAAGTTAGAACGGATGACGGAAAAATACACAAACGCCACATCGACCAAGTACTAACTACAAAAACACGAAAAAATAAATTTGTACTCTCGAGAATCTCACCAGAAAGTCAAAGTTTAAATGGGGAAGAAACGGGTCCTACATCAATTAACAGCGATTATAAAGATTCGAGCTCCGAGTGGTCCGAATGCGAAACAATATCACCTCGAGAGACGCGGCTTAAACCCGATACTGATACGTCACCGGCAGACGAACGGCCGCGCCGCGTAGCCGCTGAACGTTGTATTGAAAAACTAAAACAAAAAAGTTAACCTAATTAAAAATAATTAGTAAATCTTTAAAATTATTCTTTAATTGTTAAATATATTTAGTATTATTATAAGGTTTTGGTTTATTATATTATATTAGAAGAAGCTTATGTTAAGACACGTTTAGAATTTAAGAAGAGGACAATTGTTATGTATGTGTATACACTTGTAATGCGGGTGATCGTCATTTCTCTAATAAACGTCAGTCTGCTTTGAATCTCGGTGTTTCATTGTCGTGTACATAACATGTATCATGATCAACACAGTCGAAAGCTTTGGATAGATCACAAAATACACCAAGTGCATCTTGTGATTTTTCCCATGCCTGAAATATATTTTTAACTAAATTTACACCCGCATCAGTAGTGGAACAACCCCTAGTAAAACCAAATTGTTTATTATGAAGCAGGTTATTTTTATTAAAATGAGTTAGAAGCTGATTCAGGATTGTTGATGAGGTCCCCCGCCAGTATCACAGGACGGGGAGCGGAGCGCTGAGTGATCGCTCCGAGCCCGTCCAGGAACTGTTGGAACTCGAGAATAGTTCGATTTGGAGAGAAGTACACCCCGATCACGACGGTATCTTCCATCCGCACCGCGACGAACCCTGGTCCCCTGGCCACCATTACCAAGGGCGGGATCGCCGCGGCTCTTCTTATGTGGATGGCCACCGAGCCGCACTCGTCCCCAAACCAGCAATCATCTGCCGGGGGAACAAAGTACGGCTCAGCGACCACCGCCACGTCGATGAACCACTCCGCCATGCTCTGGGCCAGCATGTCCTGAGCCCTGGCGGAGTGGTTCAAATTTCCTTGGAGGATGCGACGGGTGCGATCCATTACGGTTGGACCACATCCATCGCTCCCTCCCCTCCTTTATCGCCCCCGCCTACGGGCGCACTGGTCGCCACGGCGGGGTCTGAAATGTCGGCCGGTACTCCCCCGGCCGATCTCTTCTTTTGGCACCGCTTAGTTTTGCGGCGCCTGTTTCTTTCTGTGTTTGCACCGGACGGGAAGCACGCTTTCCCTCCCGCCCGGTGATCGGCCGCCGCGCACAACGCGCAGTGCGGCACGGCCGAGCACACGGCCGCTTTATGCCCATTTTGACCGCAGCGGAAGCATAGATAGGTCTGGCCGGAGGAGGTGGTGCGAGTTCACAGGCCGGTGAAGATGGCGAAAGTCAGAATCACTGGTCTGGACCACTGCGCCACCAAGGAGGAGGTGGCAGTGGAAATCGCTGCCCAGGGCAAATGTGCCCCGGAGAACGTCGTCGTGGGCGAGCTTCGCTCCGGCTACTCCGGGGCCAGATCGTCGTGGGCGCGATGCCCTGTTGAGGCGGCCACCTCCCTGGCCACTCCCCCGCCGGGACGACCGGCTGGATACCCTGACAGGCTGCGCGTGGGCTGGATTGCGGCCCACGTGCCAACCGTGACCTTTGTGGATACCGCACCGTCTCCTTTGAAAAGAGCCACCGGCAAGTACCGCGCGCACTCTCCCGTGATTCGGCCCGTAATGCCCGAACGGGCGGGTGAGGGCCATGGGTTGGTGGAGACGGCTGCCGGTTTGACGTCCGGAGGTGACGGGGCGATACGTGAGCGACAATCACGAACGCATCCTGTCACCCCTACATCATCGGATGTCGAGCGTGATTGGCGGGAGGTTTTAGTGCGGTTCAACCCCCACATACCCCACTCGCGGGGCGAGTGGAAGTCCGGCGATTTCCTCCCGTCAAAAAAAAAAAAGCAGGAACCCCTAATCGGGTATAGGCCTCCTCCAGTTTACTCCAGGTTTCCCTTTGCTGCGCTACTTCAATCCAATTCTTACCAGCAGTAGATATAATATCGTCGCTCCATCGCTTTATAGGTCTTCCTTTTCGTCGCTTTCCATTGGGACCTTTCCATCTCGTTGTGTCTAGTGTCCATCTTTTGTCCTTGTATCAACAGCAACGTGTCCTGCCCATTGCCATTTCAACCTTAAGCTGTAGTGTAATGCATCGGTTATTTTTATCTTCTTGCGAATAATTTCACTTCTAATCTTGTGTATTTTCCTGACTTTAAGTATGCTCCTTTCCATCGCTCTCTGGCAGCTAACTAGTTTGTTTGTGACTTTGGTGTTGTAGGTCCACGTTTGACAGCCGTAAGTTAGGGTAGGCAGAATGCATGTATCCATTACTGTTTTCTTAAGGTGGAGTGGGTAATTTCCTTTCATAATTTCTTTAAGTGTCCAGTATTTTTTCCAAGCCAAATTTGTACGGCGTTCTACTTCTTCTTCGTTGCCTCCTATAAATGATAGTTCCTTACTCAAGTAAATATATTTATTTACATATTCAAGTGTTTTTCCGTCAACTTCTACTGGATGTGTACGGTTGTTAGTCATCAGTTTCGTTTTATCTATGTTCATCAAAAGCCCTACCTGTTTGCTTTTTTAACTTAGCTGATTTATCATCCTATCTAATTTTGTTATGTTTTCGGAAAATAAAACAATATCATCCGCAACTCTGAGGTGACTTAAAAAACGCTTTCCTATTTTAATTCCTTCATTTTTCCAACCTAAATCCTCAAAGATGTTTTGCAGTACAGCAATGAAAATCTTAGGAGATAAAGGGTCTCCCTGTCTTACCCCACGTAAAATTGGTATTTCAGGGCCTCGTTTCTCCAGTTTCACATGGCTAGTGCTGCCATCGTATATATTTTTTAATATTGTAGTATATTTTTCATGAACATTACATTTACGCAAAGCTTTCCATATAGCCTTATGATATATCGTGTCGAAGACTTTTGCGTAGTCAATAAACGCAATATATAAAGGTCGATTGAACTCATTATACTTCTCGAATATTTACTGCATAACATGTAAGTGGTCGATTGTGGAGAAACTTGACCGGAACCCTGCTTGTTCTACCGGTTGCAGGTTATCGGTGTTGTCGCTTAATCTGCTAAGTAATATTGTGGTGAAGAGTTTATAGATGCTAGGGAGAAGGCTTATGGGACGGTAGTTTTCTATATGTTGTGGATCACCTTTTTTGTACATCAGGATTATATCGGATTTTTTCCATTGATTTGGTATTTCACCTGTTTTTATGATCGTACTAAATATATATGAAAGCGGTCGAGCTAGAAAAGTGCAGCCTATTTTTATACTTTCATTTGGAATACCATCTGGTCCTGGACTTTTATCATTTTTAAGATTCCTTATATGTCTAGCCACCTCCGTTGCTACCACCTCTGCAGGTTCGTTAACGCTTGCAGTTGTTAATGTTAGAGCAGTGGTTCTCAAACTTTTTAAATGATGGAACCCTTTTGGGAAGCAAAATACTTGATGGAACCCTACAATAAAACAATTATTTTTATAAGTGTATTCTTTATTAATCAGCATAATAAAAGTACAATGTATCAGTTCCTAATTATTATTTACTTCACCACTTGGTAAGGACAATAATAGAAAACATTAAAAAGAAAAAATCTAACTAGTGGGAGGTATGAAACTGTTTTTAAACGGTTTTATTTAGCTCACCCCGTTTGTTTTATTTATAATTTATTCTTCCGTCAAATCTAGTATTTCAAATTTCACCCTCTTCCTTTCAACCGATTAATCTGAAATTTTGTATACACTTTGGATTTTGGTGACAATACCATTATGTTTATTCATTATCATTATAAATTCAAGATGGCGGCCGCTACGAAATGGCGGATAACGTAGGTTTTATCAATCCCATCAATATGGGTATCAAATGAAAGGGCTCAACAAGCAGAATACAATGTACTATAAAAAATTGAAATCCAAGATGGCGGATAACGTAGGGTTTATCAATCCCATCAATATGGGTATCAAATTAATGGGCTCAACAAGCAGAATACAATGTACTATAAAAAATTTAAATCCAAGATGGCGGCCGCTACAAAATGGTGGATAACGTAGGTTTTATGGACCCCTGAGGGACCAGCCACAATTTGGGCCAGAGTCACCGCTGGGGTAGGGGCAGCCCTTGGAGTGCCCAAGGGAGGCCAATCCGCCAGCGAGGCAGGCGCAAAATTGGCCCTAGCGAGGGCCATGGGTTCTCGACCCACCGAGGGTCCCGGGCGTGCCCGGGGATCCAGATTTGGAGTACTCTGGCTTTCCTCTTCCGGTGCCGCGGGCCAACGGAGAGATCGGCCGGTAGGGGAAACCTAGTAAACCTAGCCGGCAAACAAAACCGAGCCGTCATCACGTCCCCTACGGGACGGGCCAGGGGTGTTAATAAGGTGGCATTTTCCCCGCCATGAGCAGTTGAACTTAGGAACTAAACAATACTGCGACGTCCAATGGATCTGCTCGCCGTTCAGCGTCAGCGCAGGCGGATTGCACAATGGCACATGGCTCGTACTGGACGTGGAGAGGAGAGGGTGTTTTCGACGGCGACCTGGAAACGCCTGTCCTGGAGAAAGCTGCCCACAGTCTTTACTACTCGGCGAGGAGTAGCAGACGTGGACAGCTTGTACAACAGGCCGTTGTGCCAGACGCGGTCGAACGCCTTCTCCATGTCCAGGAACACGGCGATGACTCTCTCCTTCTTGTTGCGCGCTGCAGTGATGTGATGCAGCACGCGAGTCATCTGGAGCGACGTTGAGTGTTCGGCTCTGAAGCCGAACTGCTCGTCGCGTGGCTGGAGGTGAGGCGTCATATGCAACAGCAGCAACTTCTCGAAGACTTTCGAGATAATGGGCAGAAGCGTTATCGGCCGGTAGCTTCCCGGCAGCAGGATGTTCTTCCTGGGTTTCGGCAGCATGATGACCCGTCCGAGCTTCCACGAAGACGGGAAATGCCCGGTGCGGAGGATGCCGTTGAAGAGGCGCGTCATCGTCGCGATGGCTCGCGAAGGCAGATGACGCAGCGCTTCATTCGAGCGAGCAGGGGCCGGATCGGCGGCGGCTTCCCGGAGAGACGGCGGCAGAGGCGGTGGATGCCCGTCCAATCTTCGCCGACTGTCTCGATGGTCCGTTGCCAAGATTCTGTCGCAACCGTCTCCAGTGCAGACGAGATCTTGGCGGCCAGAGCGATCAGCCGGGACTTCATGGTTGGGCACCTGGTGCGTTGCCACTGTCTTCGCAGTTTCCTCTTCTCCTCGATCATCTTCAGGATCCGGGCGGGGAGCTGGGGCGGTCGACTTCGGGGGGCAGCGGCGTCGATCCTGGACTCCTCGAGCGCAGACGTAATGACGGCGCCGAGGTCCAGAGCCAATCGTTCGACGTTCGCTGGGTTCTCCACCCGGAAGGACGGCACCCGAGACTCCACGTCGTTGGCGAATTTTCGCCAATCCTGCCGGTGTCGAGGAGGAGGGAGCTTCCTCGCGGTGACGGGAAGCGTCAGCGCCATGTGGACTGCCTGGTGGTCGGAAATCAAATGGTCGTCCAAGACGTCGATCGACGCGGCGGCAATGTTGCCGCGGAGCACGGCGATGTCGATGACGTCCGGAGTGTGGGCTGCACAGTACGGGTAGTTAGTCGGGACCTCTGGTCCTAACACTCTGTAGCCGTAGCGGTCTACGTCATCCAGGAGGCGTCTGCCATCTGGGGAGATCGTGAGGGAGTTCCACGCCGTGTGCTTCGCGTTGAAGTCGCCAGCGATGACCGTCGGCAGGTCCGAGTCCACAAGCGTGTGAATGTCGGACACCGCCAGACAGACGGTTCTGCGGCGGCTTGTAGTACGCGAAGACACGTGTGGGTTGGCCGTCGATGCAGACCTCCACGCCCAGGGCGTACGACGTCAGCAGTTGTGGTACTGGCAGCAGTTGGTGAATGATGTTCCGACGCACCAGGATCGCCAATCCCCGGTAGGCGACCCCGAACGGCGAGCTGTGGTCAGTCCGGTAGACCAGGTATCCGGGAACCTTCAACCTGTTCTCCGGCCTGAGGTGAGTCTCGCTGATCAGGCCGATGTCCACACGGCGCTGAGAGAGCAGCAGCTTCAGAAGGCGGGCCTTTTGAGGTGAAAGCCCGTCGGCGTTCCAAAAGATGATCGTCGTCGTCGTCGTCGCTTGGGAGGTCACGGCGGAGCTGGACGCGGGATGCGCGCTCAAGCCATCCGTTGACTTCTGTCATAAGCGTGGCGGTGGCGTCTCGCTCTCCTCCGGCGTCCTGGACGGACGGTCTCGCGGGCAGCGTGGTGGTTCTCGATGTCCTGCTGGGCTGAGTCGTCGCGACGGTCCCCGCTCGCCGGTTCCGGAGCTCCCGCCGGAACACAGGGCAGTTTGCGTTTTTCGCGGTATGCGCTCCTCCGCAGTTGGCGCAGGTGGGTTGGTCGGAGAGGGGGCGCGGGCAGTCTCGGGCGTGGTGCCTTGCGCCGCACCGCACACAGGCCACCGGTCTGTGGCAGTTGTGCGACGAGTGCCGGAAGCCTTGGCACCTGTGGCACTGGGCAGGTCCCTTCCTTCCGCGCCACGCCTCCACAACCACGCCGGGCATCGAGGAGGTCGTGAACCTCATAGATGGCCGGCACGGTCTCGGGCGTCGTCTGCAGCTGCGCAAACATTAGGCAGCCCGGGCGTCCAGGCCTAGCCGGAATCGGCCGGACATGCTCCGGAACGAAGCCGTGTCCGCGCAGCTCCTCCTACTCCTCGTCGGACTTTGGCAGAAATCGCACCCCCCGTTGGTACGGTCTGCCGTTCGGGTTATGGTCGAGGAGGTCCCGCGGCTGCCGGAAATGCACCGGCCAATCCGGCCAGATCTCAACCACAAGCGGGGGCGGATGTTTCGCCCTCGCGGTGGGAGCTCCTGGAGCGGCGGCGGCGGTGGCGGCAAGGCCGGAGGCTGAGGACGTCGACGGCAAGGTCTGTCCGGTGGTGGTGGTGGGCGTCGAAGTCGGTGAGGTGAAGGCCGCGATCCACGACGGCCAAGCGGCGACATCCGCGTAGGTAGTAATAATATAATAAAAAATAATAAAACCATTTATTGCCATAACACAAACTAGACTAAATTTAACAACTAAGTACAATAAAATTAAAAAGCGTTAAGGCAAAGGGTCGTGGCTCAGCTATTGCTGTCGGACGATACTCACAGGTGCACTCCGAGCAGCGCTGATTTTCAGCCACTCCCGTATCCCAGAGATGTTGAGTGGGATTACGATGTTGGCACAGTTCAATAAAAGATTATACCTCATAAAATACTAAAATAAAGTAGAAAAATTAAATGACTACTACTTATAGCATAAACACTAGAAAAGTAAACAAAAAAAAAACTAAAATGATAATTAACTATAAAAGAATATAAAACTATAGGATATTAAATTACAAAAATTACTATGCTTAAAACCATAATACATTACTACTTGTAACAATATACCAGAAAAACCTATTACAAAATTCAAACACAATAAAGTGATGTTAGCTTAAAAATAACTCACCATGAGAGAAAACCAAGTTAATGCAAAAGATCTACCATAAACCATTTATATATTTCAAAAACCATTTATAAGTTTAAAAGTAACGTTGGCCTCATTTAAAAGTCACTACAACATACAAATTCATACATACAAATACATATTTTATAATATGTATTGAAAAATAAGAATAAATGTGTGAAATAATATTATTTCCCAGAAAATGAATAAATTAAAATAATTAGCAAAAAAAAAAAAATACTTAATAGAATGGGCTCAAGCTCAGCTCAAGTATTTTTTTGAGAATATAGTAACATTTTTTTATAATGACTTATGAAAGAACTCTTAGACTTGAGAAGACGGATAGGTGGTGGGACATCATTCCAACATTTTGTGGCTGAAAACTTGAAACTTCCTCTGAAGGCGACAGTTCTATGCCTAGGCGCCAATAATGGCTTCACAGCAGTTCTTCTGCTGTATTTTGATCGAGTCGTGTTCCACTCAAGCTTTTGATACAGGTAGCTGGGCTTATTACTTGATATAACTCCAAATAATAAGACCGCAAGGTGTAGCCTACGTCTGGCAGCCATTTTGAGAACATTGTTCTCATTCAAGTAAGGTGTTATATGGCTTCTTCTAGGAACACTGAAGCAATATCGAGCACAGGCATTTTGCACGCGCTGAATCAAATTTCCTGTTCTGGTCAACAAACAGGGGCCATAAACGGTATCGCAGTAGTTAAATTTTGACAAGACCAGACTGTCTACTAGCATCTTTCTCATTGGAACGCTCACATACTGTCTGAAGCTGTATAGGATCTTAAGTCTGTAAAAACAACTCCTCAAACTATTGGCAACATGGGCCTCAAAACGGAGCTCCGGATCCATTGCAAGACCCAGGTTAATTGCGGAATCCACACAGGCAACTCTTTCTCCCGATATCATTACCCTGGGGTCTAATGACAAGATTTTGATGGTTTGTAAACGACTACCTAGAACCATAAATTTGGATTTGGTAGGATTTAAGACCAAAGAGTTTCTACGGGACCACGCAACAACCCTATGCAGGTCGTGGTTGATACGGGAAATAGCAGCGGAAGTATCCCCAACGTCAAAGGAGTGATAAAACTGTACATCATCTGTATCTCAATAAATAACAAGGGCCCAAGAATAGAACCCTGTGGAACACCTCTTGTTATGGGTTTAATTCTGGAAGACACTTTAGTACCATTCTCTTTTCGTATTTCTACATATTGTGATCGTGGGAGTTAAACCGCACTAAAACCTCCAACCGCTCACACTCAGCGTCCGAACCCCGGCTGAGGCCAGAACCCAGCACGGGGTTTGGAGGGACGCCGCGACGCGTTACGCCATCGGCACTCTTTCCCGTCGCTCCATCCCCGGACGCCGAACCGGTAGCCGCCGGCGAATACGGCCACCGGCTCTCTCGGTCGGCGGGCTTTCCGAAGCCCGCCAAGATGGGACCGCGTGCCACCCTCCCACGGAATACCCCGCTGGGTCAGAACCAGCGTGGGTCGGGGAGCGCGGTCGACCATCCCCCGGTCGCTCTTGCTTAAGGCGCGTGCTGAGCGAGACACGACGCCTTCTTGGGTCCCCGCTTGCACTCACATGCGTTGGGGACCCGAAACTCTTAGGGGGCCAGATTCCGGGCGAGATCCCAGTTCCGGCCCCCTGCTCGACGGCGGCGGGTTGCTGTTGCTGGGCGGAGGGAAGCGTATAAGCGCTCCCTCGCACCCGCCACCCAATTCTGCGAGATGGTGGACTCGCAGAAGTCGAGCATCGCCTTCCAGGACTCGTCGCTCTCGAGCATCGACGCCGCGACGCTCGGGAGCGACAAGTCCGGTCCTATTTTCCTGACCAGGACACAACGCTGCCGCTCCCAAGCGGGGCAGAGCGCGAGCGTATGCTCTGCGTGTCCTGGTCGCAACTCACACAGTGATGGCATCTCGCCGTCGGCTCTACCTGGATCCGGTGCATATCTGCACCGGATCCAGGAAGAGGTATCCCTCCCGAAGCACCCGTGCCCGGTCAGCATCTGCACCATCCAATAGGTGAGGCGTCCCTTGCCACGACCCACCCAATCCCTGAGGACGGGGCGGATCGCCTCGACGGTCCGTAGACCCCAAGTGGGGTTGGCGAGTCGTCGTTCCCACGACTCCATGACGGACCGCCGAGATTGAACCTTCCGATCTCGGACCGCTTCCGGCAGAGGACGCACTACGCCCCGGGAGCGAAGGTCGCATCGCCAACGATGATCGTCGGCGAGCGCCTCCGCCTCCAATTCCCAGGGCGGCGTCCCCGCCAGAACACACGCCGCCTCAAACGCGACGGTGCGGTATCCGCGGATGGCCCTGATGGCTACGATGCGCTGTGGCCGGCGCAGGTACCCGGCATAAAATGCACGGATACGTGGCTCGGCCCAAACGGGCGCACCGTACAGGGCCATCGAGCGCACCACCCCCGCGTAGAGGCGGCGCACCGCGTCACTGGGTCCCCCGACGTTCGGGAGCAGCCGACCAAGGTGGCCGGCCGTCCTTACCAGTCGGGGAACCAGGTCCTCGAAATGCTGTCGGAAGGTCCAACGGCCGTCCAACACGAGGCCGAGGTACTTAAGATGCACCCCGACCTCGATCCGGACGCCTCCAACCATGATGTGGGCGTCGACCGGTGGCGCTGCCCCTGCAAAACCACAGGGCCTGGGACTTGTGCAGCGCCACGTCGAGGCCCAACCTCCTTATTTTGCCGACGACGAGTGCCACCCCCGCTGTGGCAAGACGGGCAGACTCTCTGTAGTCATCCCCCCGGGCCACGACCAACGTGTCGTCCGCGTAACAGATTACGCTAAGGCCCGGGAGGAGGGCGCCCCTCAGCACCCAGTCGTACCCGATATTCCACAGGAGGGGTCCAAGAACGGACCCCTGCGGAACACCGCGCACGACCTGGAACCGGTGCAAGGTCCCACCGTACCCGGTACATACGTGCTGCATCTCGCAATCTAAAAAGCAGACGAACGTTTTCAGTAATCCAAGGCGTAGCCCGATTACCAATTTTTAAACTTTTCAGTGGTGCGTGAAGATCAAACAAAAACAAAATAAATTTAGAAAAAGTGTCCACCATGTCGTTAAGATTACTCAGAGTTTCAATTATTGACCATGGAATCATGTTCAGGTCTGTCTGAAAGTACTCGTTAAGTATATTATTAAGTTGACGGCATGTGATGGTCTTAGCACTCGGTTTCTCCTTCTTTATCAGCAGCTCGCACACCACGAAACAATGATGACCAAGTTCAGGAATAAAATTGACCTCCACATTGACCACAACCGCGTCTGTACAAATGACATCAATAAGTGAACTACTCCCAATAACAAAGTGGGTGTCGTCTTTTACTATTTGAGTTAGGTTAAAACAGTTAATAAAGTCCTCAAACTTCTTCATCTTAGAACAAGCATGACTCAGCATATTAATATTGAAGTCGCCCAGCAGCACAATGGTATCATAAGGTTGCAAGGCACTCAAACTGTCTGTTAATACCTCAAAGAAAGTATCTACGCAGTTCCTATCAATAATGTTCTGCCATGCATATTTAAACTTACCCATAACTGCTCAATATTAGAATTTTCTGGGTGTGTAAAGCCAACTAAGATAGGGAAAAAAATTTATAAAGTTAAATGCTAACATAAAAAAGTGGAAACAAGAGTAACGGCATGAAATACAAAAATTACAAGCATGGATAAATAAAAATACCATGATAAAAAAGAAATATCACGCAAAATGAAACAAGATACTGCATGAACATGAAAAGCAAAATCTAAACAACCAGCGATGACCGTCGGCAGGTCCGAGTCCACAAGCGTGTGAATGTCGGACACCGCCAGACGGTTCTGCGGCGGCTTGTAGTATGCGAAGACACGTGTGGGTTGGCCGTCGATGCAGACCTCCACGCCCAGGGCGTACGACGTCAGCAGTTGTGGTACTGGCAGCAGTTGGTGAATGATGTTCCGACGCACCAGGATCGCCAATCCCCGGTAGGCGACCCCGAACGACGAGCTGTGGTTAGTCCGGTAGACCAGGTATCCGGGAACCTTCAACCTGTTCTCCGGCCTGAGGTGAGTCTCGCTGATCAGGCCGATGTCCACACGGCGCTGAGAGAGCAGCAGCTTCAGGAGGCGGGCCTTTTGAGGTGAAAGCCCGTCGGCGTTCCAAAAGACGATCGTCGTCGTCGTCGTCGTCGTCGCTTGGGAGGTCACGGCGGAGCTGGACGCGGGATGCGCGCTCAAGCCGTCCGGAACAGATCCGCCAGCGCCGCTAGGATCAGCGGGGTAGGATCCCGCTTCTCCTGCAGCGCGGTCAGGACCTTGTGCAGGAGGCTGAGACACGCCATGCGCATCCGCTCGACCGTCTGCGGGTGGTAAGCTAGGGCTTCCTCCTCCTGCCTGGGAGGAGCCTTCGCTCTCCTCGTCCTCCGGGACGTCCTTGGCTGCTGCACCGCTTCCACCGCTTGAGTCGTAGCTCGAGCGGGAGCTGGTATCCGGGTCTGCGTGCGTGGCAGGGCCGCAGCTGGGGTCCGAGGCCGGGCCGGGGCCGGGGTTCGAGTACGGGCCGGTGCCGGAGCCTTCGCCACGGTGCGAGCCGGGGCTGGCTGCGGAGGAGGCACTGGCGCTGCATCGCCAGCGGGAATTCCGTCGGGGACCGACGCGGGAGCAGTCGCGGCAGGAGAACGGCCGCGTTTCCTCCCGCGTCCTCGCTTGCCGCGTCTCGTCCGTCTGTCGCCAGGATGGTGCGCGTCCGACCGCTGCTTTGGCAGGTTGGCTTCTGCCATAAGCGTGGCGGTGGCGTCTCGCTCTCCTCCGGCGTCCTGGACGGACGGTCTCGCGGGCAGCGTGGTGGCTCTCTTGATGGGCTGAGTCGTCGCGACGGTCCCCGCTCGCCGGTTCCGGAACTCCCGCCGGAACACAGGGCAGTTCGCGTTATTCGCGGTATGCACTCCTCCGCAGTTGGCGCAGGTGGGTTGGTCGGAGAGGGGGCGCGGGCAGTCTCGGGCGTGGTGCCTTGCGCCGCACCGCACACAGGCCACTGGTCTGTGGCAGTTGTGCGACGAGTGCCGGAAGCCCTGACACCTGTGGCACTCCTCCGCGCCACGCCTCCACAACCACGCCGGGCATGCACAGGAGCTCGTGCACCTCGTAGATGGCCGGCACGGTCTCGGGCGTCGTCTGCAGCTGCGCGAACATCAGGCATCCCGGGCGTCCAGGCCTAGCCGGAATCGGCCGGACATGCTCAGGGATGAAGCCGAGTCTGCGCAGCTCCTCCGCCACTAGCTGGGGGTCGGTCTCTACGGGTAGGCCTCGTATGGCCACCTTGGTGCTCCTTTCGGAGTCCAACTGGTAGGAGTACCAGGATAGTCCCGACTCCTGGTTCCGCTCGACCAGGTATCGTTGGACCACCCTGTACTCCTCGTCGGACTTTGGCAGGAATCGCACCCCCCGACGACGCCAACGCGCGATCGCCGCTTTTATACTTAGTCCTAGACTCGATCTCAAATATTCTCGTAAATACTCGAGTCGGCACCTTTGATAAACAAAAAGCAAAAATAAAAACAAAAATTTAAAAATAGCGTTGTAAACAATATCGACTTTATCCTTTGAAGTTAGAGACGAAAGTCGCTTGTTGACAACTATAGCGTCTAATTCAGGGGCGGCTTTTATCAAAGAGACTGAGCGCTTACAAGTATACTACACGCTCGTTTTAAGTTTGCCGCTGGCGATAGGTATGAGTTTATGACGTTCGAAATTTTTTATTTAATTGTAAAAATAAAAATTGTGTACGTTACATATTTGGGTAAAACTATGACACATTTTAAGTTTCGTTGTCACGTGGGGGAGGGTACGCGCATTCCACAGACCGGCAAACTTAGAGCGAACGCGTTGTACAAGTATAAAATTGTTGAGACCAAACTTATGAGATATTGTACCAGTTCATGTAACACAAGCTTATACAAATACAAATAAATAAATAAATAACATTCATGCTAGAGTTCCGCGGAACACACTTACAGTATAGCTGTGTTAGAGTATTGATCTTGATCAGAATGAGTTTCGGGTTTAATATCATATAGGTTCTTGTAGAATTCCGTAGCACCGTCAATTATGTCTTTCCTTGTGTTTGATCCTTTAGATTTTATTTTTAAGCTTTGTATCCAGTTTTTATGGAATGAACAATTAATGTTTGAACGCCCTTTTTGTACTTCTATGCTGAATCAAGTTTGTTTCAATTATATTTTGTCTGTGGTTTTTAAAATCTTGTTTTATAGCTTTGTTGGTTTTTTTTTAATAATTTGCTTAACTGTATCTTCATTTCCTTAGTTTTATGTTTTGCTTTAAGTAATTCTGAGCGTCTTTCTATTAGTTCTTTTGTTGTTTTTGTGAAAATATTTTTGGGAGTATATTGTTTTTCTGTTTTTGTCTCAATTATCAAGCTCTTCTTAATAATATTTTCTAATTTGTTGTAGAAAGTCTGAACATTGATTTCCTCTAGTTTATTTATTTCTTCCAGTTCTTTGTTTGTTTCCAAGTTTGTTGTGTACTGTGTTATTTTTTCATGTGTCTTCAGTGTGTTTACAGCAGACTTAAACGCCTTTCTGCTTTTTTTTACATTATCTAGAAGATAAGTAGCCCTTACCAATCTGTGGTCCGAACTGAAGTTCAGACTATGCAGTACCTCTACATTCGTAACTCTTTTGGGTTGGTTAGTAAGGATAAAATCCACTTCGTTTTTAATTTTTCCATTTGGTGAGATCCATGTCCACTTACGGTTTGGTCTCATTTTGAAAAAGGTGTTCATAATGGATAGTTTATGTTGGAGAGCAAATTCAACAAGCTTTACCCCTCGTTTATTCCTTTTTCCATAGCCGAATTTCCCAAAGAAGGACTCTTCATTAAGTTTAATTTTTCCTACTTTAGCGTTAAAGTCTCCAATGACGAGTGCTTGGTCTTCGACTCGATCATGAGCTTGCAGTAGAGTATCATAAAATTCGTCTAACTCTTCTTTGGAGGCTTTTTCTGTGGGTACACTTGAAGCGTACACTTGAATAATTGAAATCACTCTTGTTGTTGTCAGTCTCAAGTTGGAGTAATGCAACTCTTTCGGAGAAGCCCACAAATTTGAAAATATTATTTTTGTATTTCTTTTTTATAAGAAAGCCCACTCCGTGTAGTCCTGGTGTTTCAACCTTGTAGCACAGAATATATAACCTTCATTTTCTTCAATAGCGCAGCCTACACGTCTTACTTCCGCTAATCCTAATATGTCAATTTTTATTTCCTTTAATGAGTGTGTGAGTTCTATGTATTTCGGTGCGGATGCTAAAGATCTCACATTAAATGTTCCAATATGTAATAAGTTTTTTACATTTTGTTTTTTCGTTTGTCCTGGAGGGTTTTGGTCTTTTTCCCCCACGGAGACCAACCGGCTTGGGGGAATACTTTTCTGTGTTGTTTGTGGTATGTTTATAATGTTTTTGTGAAAGTTGTTGTCGTTCCGGTTCCGAGTGTGCGTTAGTTGCTATGCTTTATCCTTTTGTACATTAGAGTTTGATCTTTCCTGTGCCATGTATTCATAAGCATTTGTTTTCTTTGAGGTGACGTTCAATCTGTTCTCTATTTGTGTCGTTTCGAAATTTAGTGACAAAGATGTATTTATTTTTTCGTGATTGGCTTCTGTTTGGTTCTTGATTATCAGTTTATCTCCCTTTAAGTAAGCTATGTTACCTTTTTTTTCGTTCTTCTTTATGTTTTGGTTGTAATGCTTTACGCGTTTCAAGTATTTCCTTTGTGAAGTCTTCTTTAATGTAAATACCAGGGGGTAGTTTATATGTGGGACGGATAGCGTCTTCATTTTGTTGCAAGTCAAGTCCAAGATAATGGTTGAGTTTATTATGAATAATCTTCGCGAGAGTCCTATTTTCATGTTTGTCTTCTTGAACTTGAACTCCATCTACACTTACGTGTAGATGGAGTTCAGGAGCATGTTATCTGCACTGGGTCATTGATTTTCCACAATCGAAGGCGTTTCCTGGATTTTAGAAATCCCTTGAGCTGCCACCAAATATGTTACGCGACGAATAAAAGTTCCTTTTTAAAAAAAGTTTTATTTCACACACTTAAAATAACTATATTTAGAATACACTTTTTGGATATTGGAAGTCGTTTTTCTGGATTTTATACACAACCTCTCCGGTTGGAAGATCGGCCTGAACTGAACTTACTCTCTCAGCCAAGATGTTAGTTTTGAAAGAGAGTTGCTGAAGTAAGCAAGCATGCCCGGGGGGGACTCACCCCCCCTTGTTAGCACCCCCGGCCCGTCCCGCGATGCCCGCGGTGGACGTAGATCGAAGAGGATCGTTGTTCAACGAGACCTCTTCTCAAACCAGATACGGGTGGTGGCCGATCCGGTTGAGCTACGGGAGCTCAACCGGATCGGCCGGATCCGGTAATAGACCCTTCCGCTCCTCGGGCAGGGCCCTCCTCTGAGGGCCAGGGGGCTCAGGGCATCGGATCGGGAGAAACTTTGTTTTCTTTGCCGACCGATGCGCCGATCCCAGCCAGGCCTCAGAGGAGGGCCAGGTCCGACTCGGACCCGGTCCCGGAGGACAAACGTCCTCGCGTAGGTCCTTCCTCAATCTCCCTCGAAGTAGAGAGGAGGTTGAAGGAAATGTTTGGTTACTCCGACAGCGAGTACGCGTCGGACTCATCAATGTCATCCTCATCATCGAGGGGGCGGGGCCTCGCGCAGTCCTGCGTGCCGTCCCACCCCTCGACCACGCCCACACCGACTACGACCTCCGGGAGCAGGCCAGTGCCCGCGGCACGCAAGTTCCGCACGCCGCCTGTCTCCCCAACACCTCCTCCCTACTCGCCGATATCCGGCGGGGCGCCGACATCCCTGTCGGCGTCGGCCGCGGGCCAGGGAAGAGGTACGCGGAGATCGGTGGAGGCCCTACGGGGTATGCGGATGCGGCGAGGCAGCCGGCATCCCCACGTCCGTCTTCGTTGGCGGCTCCACCGACTCCGCGTCCCCAACCCCAACCGCAATCCGCGCGGCGCGCTGCCGCAACCACGGCGACAGCACCGGCCGCCAGTGCAGCCCTTCCAGGCTCTGGAAGAGCAAACAGGGGGGATCTCGACCTACGTCGGCATCCCCCTATCGAAGTGCAGTCGCTCCCCGACTGGCCGCGGCACTTCGCGATTCTAAGGGAGCGACTAGGAGCTGCCCCAAATGGCAGAGCCACCCCTGCGGGTGGCTTAAAATTCCTGCCCGAATCCGTCCGGGAGTTCCGGGTGATTCAAGCCTACCTAACGGAGGCCTCCCGGGAGACCACAATTTCGTGGAATTGTTGGTCTCTCCCGGAGGACATCCCCTCCAAGGTGGCCATCCGTGGACTCCCGGGCAACACGGACCCGGCAATTGTGGCCGACGCTCTTAAGGAGCTCGGCTTTCCGGCGCGGTACGCCAGGGTGGTCCTGGCTAAGAGGGGTCGACCCTCTAGCGTATTTTACGCTGAGCTCGACCACCTCTCCAGGGAGGAACTCGCCCGGTTATAGAGCGTAGAGGAGCTCCTCTACCTGCCGGGGGTGGTTGTTGAGGCTTGGAGTCCTAAGAAGGGACCTGCGCAGTGTCACCGCTGCCAGGCCTTCGGGCACTCCAGCGTCAACTGCCACCGAGCGGTCCGCTGTGTGCGATGTGCTGGTGAGCACATCGTGGCGGACTGCCCGAGGCCTCGGGACGCCGTCCCGACCTGTGCCAATTGTGGCAAAGGCCACGCCGCAAACGACCGGCGATGTCCGGTCTTTGTGCGGAGGGCACGGGCCACCGGGACGGCCATCCCGCCACGCATTCCTGAGCCACCGCGCTCCGGAGACCCCCGTCTGAGGCCCCAGCCTCAACCGCAGCCGCGGTCAATCAGACTCCAGCCCACGTCCCGGCCAGTTCCGGGCATTTCCGCACCCGGGCAACAGCCCGAGGGTGCGACCAAGAGGTGGAAAGGCAAGGGGAAGGGAAAGTCGTCCCGACCCGCCGCTCCACCTCCCCCTACTCCGACCCCATCGGTCCCTGCAGACCCGCAGGCGACCACGCTCATGGCGGAGGCGAACGCCCACCGTGAGCAAAGGCCGCCTAAGCCCAGACCCCGCGAGAGGGTGACGGCCGGAACCCGACCGACGACGCTTCTTCCCTCTTCCTCGGCTCCTACCACCCAGGTGGCGGCGCCAGCGAGGAAGAGAAAGAAGAAGAAGAAAAAAAAAAAGAAGTCGAAGGGCAGCCAACCTGCGGCGGTGGGTGCTCGGACTGCGCAGGTGCAGTCCGAGGCCGCCATTTCGGTCCTCATGCCCTCTCGGCCACCTCGCGCCGGAGAGAGACAAGTGTTGGAGGCTGTAGCCCCTCCACAGGTCCTCCAACACGAACCCATGGAGGTAGGGCCCGTGCAGACTCCGACGGGGGCTCCGTCGTCTGCCACCCCACCCCTCCACACAACAGTCCAGCCTCGAGCCCACCCACGGCCTCAGCAGCGCGACGGAGGGATAGCCCCAGGGCATCCTTTCTCCGCCGCAACGCTGCTGGAGCTATGAGTGAGAGTGTCGGGAGGCGATCCGCGAATTTATTCGCGTGATCGCTTCCCTCATAGCCCCCCTCGGGGGACTAATATCGGGATTCGGCCCATTCGTCCCGCAGCATGGATAGGGAGGAGCTGCGGGCCATATATTGGAATCCCGGGGGGGTCCTCTCTAACAGGCTGGACCTCATCCGTTTAGCCCAGGAGTACAGACCGCATGTCTTGCTCCTGGGAGAAACAAAACTTAGACCGACTACGAGGTTTGTAGTGCCTAACTACATCGTGTACCGAAGGGACGAACTGACCCCTGATGGGATCCCGTTCAGGGGAACGGCGGCTCTCGTCAGGAGGGATGTCGTGCACGATGAGCTAGAGCTACTGAGCTTCACCGACACCAGAACGGTGGGAGTGAGAGTGCAGGTATCGGGGGTCGAACTGCGGATTTATGCCGCGTATCGTCCCCCGGGCTACCACCTCGAGCCGGCAGATATCAGACGGGTCCTGGACTATGACCGTCAACCGACACTGATTCTGGGAGACCTCAACGCGAAACATACCGCGTGGGGCTCTCGGAGTATATCGGTGGCGGGGAGGCGGTTGATCGATGATGCCGAAAGGGGGGACTACTGTGTGGTCGGCCCCAATGAACCAACGCACATCCCGTACACGGCGAGTCATCGTCCGGATGTTCTGGATGTGTGCGTTCATAAGGGGTTACGGTGCCCGATTAATATCGAGGTACTGTACGACATGGGTACCGCTCACTTGCCGATCTTGGTCACGGTGAGTTTGGGGATCACCCGTGTTGCGGCCCCTCCCTTGAGGCCCAGGGTCGACTGGGAGGCGTTCCAGTCTTCGCTAGTCGACCAATCACCGTTCCAGGATCTGTCTACCCCTGGTGACGTCGATGATGCGGCCGTTCGCCTCACTGATTTCATCAGGGGAGCCATAGACCAAGCGACGACTATGGTGCCCAGAAGCGGGCCCAGATGCAAACTCCCGGCGTCGATTGAGGCGTTAATACGTCGCAAACGACGTCTGCGGAAGCTCTGGGCGACCACCAGGTGTCCCGGGGTCAAGCGCGAGCTTAATGCGTTGGAGGAAGAGGTGAAGACGAAGGTCCGTGCCTTCCGAGGCGAGTCCTGGGAAGAGTACGTGAGGGAGGCTGGTGATGACCGCACCATGACCTCTCTCCACAGGATCTGTCGTCGCCTCTCCTCCAAACCTAGCCCTGTCTATCCACTCGTGGATGATCAGGGCCTAAGGTGCTATACGCCGCAGGCTCGCGCCGAAGTCCTGGCTGGCTCGCTGGAAAGGCAGTTCACTCCGAACGCCTCGGTCCCGGAGATGGCTCACTTCCACCGTGTCTTGGAAGAGGGGGTTACCGAATCCCTAGACCCTCGTCTCCCGATGCCACCGCTTGAGGAGGATCAACTGATCACCCCCAGGGAGGTGTATCAGGCGATCAAGACCCTCAAGCGTCGTAAGGCTCCCGGGGACGATGGTATCCCTCCCATGGCACTACTATCTATCCCTTCCAACGTTCTGGCAAATCTGTCAGAACTCTTCAATTCCATTCTCCGCACGGGTCACTACCCACGAACCTGGAAAATGGGTAAGATCATCGTCTTGCCCAAGCCCGGCAAAGATAGGCGTCAAGCTTCCAGCTACAGGCCCATCACCCTGCTCTCGCACGTCGGCAAGTTGTTTGAGCGGTTGCTCCTGAGGAGGATATCTCCGCATATCCACCTCAGACCGGAGCAGTTCGGTTTTAGAGCTGACCACTCGACGACTTTACAGCTAGTCCGTGTACTGCATCACCTTGCGGACCAACGCAACTCCGACCGGTACACGGTCGCAGTCTTTCTCGATATCGAGAAGGCCTTCGACCGGGTATGGCACGGGGGGTTGATCAGTAAGCTGCAATCCACTGGCCTACCTCATGCCTACTGGCGACTGCTGGGGTCGTGGCTGGAGGGGAGATCCTTCTTTGTCGCGGTCGAGTGGTGCAAGTCGTCTGTGCGCCCAATAACGGCCGGGGTACCACAGGGTAGTGTCCTGTCCCCGATCCTATACGCCCTCTACACCAACGACATTCCCACCCTAGAGGGGCATCTCCGTTGGTGGGAGGAGGATGTGAAACTGGCCCTTTTCGCAGACGACTCGGCCTATTTTGCATCCTCCAGAAGTGTTAAAATTGCCATCTCCAGGATGCAGAGGCTCCTGGATGTTCTACCTCCATGGTTGGACCGGTGGAGAGTTTCGGTCAATGCGGGTAAGACCCAGGCTCTACTCAGCGGTCCGACCCGCATCAGAGTCGTCCCCCGTCTCAGTCTTCGTGGTGTGGATGTTGAGTTTAAATCCAGCGTTCGGTATCTCGGATGCGAGATAGACCGCTCGCTCCGCATGAAGCCGCAAGTCGATCGAGCGATTGACCTGGCTCGTGCGGCGCGATTTGTCCTGCAACCGGTTCTCGCGTCCGCGCTGCCGATCAGGACTAAGCTCACTATCTACAAGACTTATATCCGTCCACGTATTACGTACGCTGCTGAGGCTTGGTATCACCTCGTACTGCCGTCCCAGCGGAAAAGGCTGCAGGCCCAGCAGAACATTTCCCTCCGAGTCATCGTCGGAGCAGGCCGTTACGTGCGCAACGACGTAATCGCCCGGGACCTCGAGATGGAGTCGCTCGAGGAGTTCATCGTCCGGCTCGCCCGTAACATGTACGAGCGGGCCGACCGAGGACCCCACGAGCATCTCCGCAACATAGCTCCCTTGCACGCCCGGCCGCCTGAAGCCTAAGCTACAACACCGGCGGGAGCCTTATAGCCGATACCCAAAGCATCACTACCAGAGACGTCGTGCTGGTGGTCGACACCAACATCCCACGCAATACTCGGCCACGCGATATGGTCGAGACGATCTACCCTATGCCAGACAGCAACGTGCGGACAGTGGATGTTCGCACTCAAGGTGGACTACACCACAGAGCGACGAGAAGGTTGGTCATCATACATACGGCAAGGAGTCCCGAAAACAGAACTTCTTCGACTACGGCGTCGAAGAACGGCGGGAGGATATTCGGGACTAACTGCGAGTGTTACAGTGCCGAAACGTGAAAACAATGTGAAGTGTGTTATACAAGTATAACGTGAAGAATATTATTATTGTTTACTAATATTAAGATGTTCAATTCATGACAAAATTGTATGTAACTAGTAAGATAAGTATCAATATAACATTGTAACAGATTGATTCTTGACTATTGACTTGAAAGAGCGAGAGCGCTAGCGGTAACGTTCCCGCGTACGATATGTAAAGAGGCGCGTTTTAGCGCAATGATCGCTGTCCGGCGCTCGCTCTCAAACGGAACAGACATACGGAACGAACTCAAGCATCAATCTGGAACCGCCATAATAATAGTGTATTTATGGACGAATAAATCAAGATTTATAATCATCCGGATTTTTATTGGAGCCACGCCGTGAAGTACAAGGGCACTTGAACTGCTTGCTACAGCGTCAAAATTCTGCAATCCAACGACTCGGGAAGGAACGCTGTCGTCGTCCCGAACAGATATTATGTGGTATCGGCTGTGTTTGTAGTGCAGATTTCACGGCGAGTATGATTGCCGAGGCGAGTTCACGCAGATCTATTTTTGTTGATTCTCTTGTTCATTAGATTTATGTTTACTGGTGGCTTCCTGTTTGATGTATTCTACTGTTGCTTGTTGGAGATGCGCTTCGTGTCGTGGCCCGGGGGGACGACCACAGAGAGTCTGCCCGTCTTGCCACAGCGGGGGTGGCCCTCGTCGTCGGCAGAATCAGAAGGCTGGGCCTCGACGTGGCGCTGCATAAGTCCCAGGCCCTGTGGTTTCACAGGGCAAGGGCGGTACCGCCCGTCGACGCCCACGTCATAGTTGGAGGCGTCCGAATCGAGGTCGGGGTGCATCTCAGGTACCTCGGCCTCGTGCTGGACAGCCGTTGGACCTTCCGGACCCATTTCGAGGCACTGGTTCCCCGTCTTGTGAGGACGGCCGGCCATCTCGGTCGGCTGCTTCCGAACATCGGGGGACCCAGCCACGCCGTGCGCCGCCTCTACGCGGGGGTAGTGCGCTCGATGGCCCTGTACGGTGCGCCCGTTTGGGCCGAGCCTCGCACTCGGGCAACTGTTGCCCGGTGCCTGCGTCGGCCACAGCGCATCGTAGCCATCAGGGTCATCCGCGGATACCGCACCGTCGCGTTTGAGGCGGCGTGCGTGCTGGCGGGGACGCCGCCCTGGGAGTTGGATGCGGAGGCGCTCGCTGACGATTATCGTTGGCGATGCGACCTTCGCGCCCGGGGCGTGGTACGTATCCTGCCGGAAGCGGTCCGGGACCGGAAGGTCCAATCTCGGCGGTCCGTAATGGAGTCGTGGGAACGGCGACTCGCTAACCCCACTTGGGGTCTGCGGACCGTCGAGGCGATCCGCCCCGTCCTCAAGGATTGGGTGGGTCGTGGCAAACGTGGACGCCTCACCTTCTGGATGGTGCAGATGCTGACCGGGCACGGGTGCTTCGGAAGGTATCTGCACCTGATACAGGCAGAGCCGACGACGAGGTGCCATCACTGTACGAGGTGCGACCGGGACACACCAGAGCATACGCTCGCGCTCTGCCCCGCATGGGAGCAGCAGCGGTGTGTCCTGGTCCGGCAAATAGGACCGGACTTGTCGCTCCCGGGCGTCGTGGCGTCGATGCTCGAGAGCGACGAGTCCTGGAAGGCGATGCTCGACTTCTGCGAGTCCACCATCTCGCAGAAGCAGGCGGCGTCGTGGGCGAGGGAGAGGATATATTCCTCCCTCCGCCCAGCGATTGCGCGACGCCGCCGTCGAGCAAGGGGTCAGAACCGGGATCTCGCCCGGACTCTGGCCCCTTAAAGGTTCGGGTCCCCAACGCATGCGAGTGCGAGCGGGGACCCAAGAAGGTGTCGTGTCTCGCTCAGCACGCCCTTAGCGTTAGAGCATCCGGGGGATGGCGGACCGCGCTCCCCGACCCACGCTGGTTCTGACCCAGCGGGGTATTCCGTGGGAGGGTGACACGCGGTCCAGCCATCTTGGCGGGCTTCGGATAGCGTTGGGCGTAACGCGCCGCGCCGTCCCTCATAACCCCGTGCTGAGTTCTGGCCTCAGCCGGGGTTCGGACGCTGAGTGTGAGCGGTTGGAGGTTTTAGTGCGGTTCAACTCCCACATACCCCGCCCGCGGGGCGGGCGGGGATCCGGTGATTTCCTCCAACTAAAAAAAAAAAAAAAAAAAAAAAAAAAAAAATCGTTGGACGTAGCTAACATGTGTGGCTGAGTGTTGCTTAGCCACGCGTAAACTTTCGTGCCTTTGCTGTGTATAGATTCACAGTCGCTGTTTTGGCTGTCGACGGTCTCGTCGTCTGAATCATCGTCTGCTTCGAGAGCGTTGAGATGCGCGGTAGCCAATTGCAATTTCAATTCCAAGATTTGTTTCTTCGTTCTATTTGTAAAGTCCACCTTTACTTTGTTTAAAGTTGTGAATGAATTGTTATTTATTGTTTTAAGGTTATTGTAAAGTAAAGTCCACCTTTACTTTTTTTAAAGTTGTGATGAATTGTTATTTTTTGTTTTAAGGTTATTTGTAAAGTAAAGTCCACCTTTACTTTGTTTATAGTTGTGAGTGAATGTGTAGTGTGTGTTATTGTAATTTCTCTGAGGGTCTCGTAGATAATTGTAGGATCTTAAAAGGTCTCAGAGATTCACTACATTTGTTTTATAAGTCTCGTAGATAATTGTAGGGTCTCGGCGGGTCTCGTAAATAATTGTAGGGTCTCGGTGGGTCTCGTAGATAATTGTAGGATCTCAGAGGGTCTCAAAGATTCATTACATTTGTTTTGTAAGTGTTGTATAAGTGTGTAATCAATTCTGATATTTGTAGGTTTTATATTGCTGGTTGTGCAACAGCCTGTTTTATAGCTTTACATGACTCTACATGTATTGTTTTTCATAAGTATTAAAGTTTAGTAAGCATAAAAAGTTTTTTACCTATTTTTATTTTCTAGTTTTCAGTTTGATAAAAAATTGTTATCAGCCATTTGGTAGCGAGGGCCATCTTGGATTTCAATTTTTTATAGTATATTGTATGCTGCTTGTTGAGCCCTTTCATTTGATACCCATATTGATGGGATTGATAAAACCTACGTTATCCACCATTTTGTAGCGGCCGCCATCTTGGATTTCAATTTTTTATAGTATATTGTATTCTACCTGTTGAGCCCTTTCATTTGATACCCATATTGATGGGATTGATAAAAACTACGTTATCCGCCATTTTGTAGCGGCCGCCATCTTGAATTTATGATGATAATGAATTAACATAATTGTATTGTCACCAAAATCCAAAGTGTATACAAAATTTCAGATTAATCGGTTGAAAGGAAGAGGGTGAAATTTGAATTACTAGATTTGACGCAAGAATAAATAATAAAGAAAAAAAAATAAAAAATAAAGAATAAAACAAACGGGGTGAGCTAAATAAAACCGTTTAATAAAAACAACAGGCTGGTTACACAAACAACCTTTTAATTTAAATGAGCGAAAAACGCTTTGAAATAATAAGTAAATCAATCACCGGATTAGTGTACTGTTCGGTCACTCCTTCGTGAACGCCTTTCGTTGGATAAAGCGGAGCTCTGCCCTGTGCTTAGCTCGCTGTAGTATCTTGATTATTGGTGTGTGAAGAGTCACTGCTGCTGGTGCTCAGGTTCTGGCTGTCAGTTCGTTAACAGAATGCTTTGACTGTTCTGTAAAAAACAAAAAAAAAATGAGTGAAAGTTGTAAACGCATTAAAAAGTTTTGTTTTTGTTTTTCTTTTTTTTTTCCTTTTATTTTCTTTATTTATTTTTCTTTTCTTTCTTTATGTTTTCTTTATCTTTTCTTTCTCTGGTTAGAGTCATCAGCTTCCTCTACTTATGATCGGCTATGACCCGGCCGTCCTGCGAGACACGCGTCCTCGAGTGTCATCTGGTATTGGTTTGTTGTGGCGTGTATCTGGTCATGTCAGTAGATAGGATGGAAACAAAGCAAATGAATGCGAGTATGCTATTCAAAACGAATAAAGTTAGATTGACTCGAGTAAGGAGATTACACGTTGGATTTAGAGAAGGTAACTACTCTATTAGAGTAATAATTATTACTTTCTTTTTACAAGCTTTAACTTTGCACTTCTTTCATGCAAGCTAAATTTGACGAACTTCTCGGTTTCCAATTGAAATTACATTTTGCACGTAGATGTGTGAAAATGCAATAATTTGACAAAGTGGTACTGACTTGATGATGGATTTGGAGGGTGGCAATAGGAACTTTGTGCTAAACAACATAGACTCGTCGTGTTTGGGCTCATTTTACTTGTATTTAGCTAGCACTCTACTGCTATATGAGATTCAGGATCTTTAAAGAGTTTTTGTGGCACATTTTATTAATATAATTGTATAGATAGCCACTGATATATTGAAAATGCCTTTTTGCAAACGCGGTTTTGGATTGATGTGTTGGACAGATGAGGTAGGAACGTCTTTTCGTTAATTGGTTTTTATCATAAACCAACGTTTTATGCTTCCTCATAACAACATGCAAAATAAAAAGCTGTCTCACAGAGAGAACCTCCTCAAACAGCAAGACAGTGGGATAACGATATGGCTTGCAACTCAAAACCTTCAAAACAGCTCTTTGTGCCCGTTCAAGCACCAATAAATGTGTCTTGGCAGCACCCCTCCAAACTGATATGCAGTAGCTTAGTATCGATTGACATAATGCAAAATAAACAGTTTTAAAAATATGTGGGTCGGCAGAATGTCTTAACTTTTTAAAAATATACATAAGTTTACGAACACGAGATGTTAATTTATCTAAATGAGATTGTCAAGTTAATCGACTGTCTATATAAACACCAAGATACTTCATATATTTAGACCGGGCTAAGAATGAGCAGTTACAAGAATTGACATTAAATTTAGTCAGAACAATCACGTGCAATAAGCTGAAAGACATTTTTTTTTTTTGGACGGGAGGAAATCGCCGGACTTCCACTCGCCCCGCGAGTGGGGTATGTGGGGGTTGAATCGCACCAAAACCTCCCGCCTCTCACGCTCGACATCCGATGTAGTAGGGGTGACAGGACGCGTTCGCGATTGTCGCTCACGTATCGTCCCGTCACCCCCGGACGTCGAACCGGCAGCCGTCGGTGAAACGACCACCGGCTCACTCGGTGGACGGGCCAATTAAAGCCCGCCGAGATGGGGCCGTGTGATGTAGGGTCTCCCTCGGCCCAGGCCGGCCCAGGGCCAGCCCGGGTCGGGGAGCACGGCTTGCCATCCCCCGTATAGATGGCACGGAGGGTGCGCGCTTATGCCTAGCGCAGCACCCCTCGGGTCCGGTGTTGTTGGACCCGGTACTCTTAGGGGGCCAGATCCCGGGACATCTCCCGAGGCCGGCCCCCCGCTCGACGTCGGCGGCGACGGGGTCGATCAGGGAGGGAAGAGCTCTCCCTCTCCCGCCCCGCCGCCTCCTTTTGCGAGATGGTGGACTCGCAAAAGTCGAGCATCGATGCCACGACGCCCGGCAACGACAAGTCCCGCCCCACTTGTGCGACCAGGACACGGCGCTGCTCCTCCCATGCGGGGCAGACAGCGAGCGTATGCTCAGCCGTGTCCAGGTCGCTCGTACAATGATGACACCTCGTCGTCGGCTCGGACTGTATCTTATATATGTAGTACTTCCCGAAGCAGCCATGCCCGGTCAGCACCTGCACCAGACAAAAGGTGAATCGTCCCTCGCCACGACTCACCCAGTCCTCCAGGACAGGGCGAATCGCCTCGACGGTCCTTAGGCCCCAGCTGGGGTTGGCCAAGCGCCTTGACCAAGCCTCCAGCACGGACTGCCGAGATTGGGCCTTCCGGTCCCGTACCGCGGCTCTGAGGGGACGCACAACACCCAGAGCACGGAGGTCGCAGCGCCAACGATAGTCGTCGGCGAGCGCCTCCGCCTCCAGATCCCAAGGTGGCGTCCCTGCCAGCACGCACGCCGCCTCAAAGGAGACGGTGCGGTATCCGCGGATGACCCTGATAGCTACGACGCGCTGCGGCCGGTACAGGAACCGGACAGCTGAAAGACATCAGATTCTAGAATATATCGAAAAAGTTATATAAGAAGTCTTTTTATTATTATTAAACGGTTTTTATTTAGCTTACCCCGTTTGTTTTATTCTTGCGTCAAATTTATTTATTTATTTATTAAACTTTATGCACATAAATGGTACAATGGCGGACTTAATGCCTAAGGCATTCTCTACCAGTCAACCAAAGGTGGTGCAGAGAAAACTATGGTAGGTGCTCAATTAGTATTTAAAAAATATATATAATATAATGTAATATCTAATATAATATATATTATATATATATAAAATATAATAAAATAAAATAAAATATACATATATAAGAAACATCTATTGAGAAGATATACCTGCCAGTTCTTTGAAAATATGATTCCGAACTTTCACCTTAAACGTTAAGCGGTCCACTGTCATTTTTAAATTGAGAGGGAGAGCGTTCCATAACAATATTGACTGTTGAAAGAAGGAAGAGCGTACTAGAGCAGAGCTATACGACGGACAACGGAGTAATAAAGTGCTAGAAGAGCGGAGATTTCTGTCATGAGAGTCGCATAGGTATTTAAAATACGGTGTTAGATAAGAAGGTGAAGTATTCGAAAATAATATAAAGTGAAGTGTCGTGAGAGCGTGAAGATTGCGTCGCTGTCGTATAGGAAGGAAATGGAGTTCAGAACGATACACAGATACGTGGTCATATTTACGGAGGTTAAAAATGAAACGAATGCAGTTATTTAGAAGTCTGTCTAGTTTGTTAAGAAAGTCTGCATTCAGATCGAAATAACACACATCACCATAGTCGATTATAGGAAAGATCAATGTTTTAACTAGCATAGTCTTTGCTTTGACCGAGAGGAAATTCCTGAACCTGTATAAACCGCGTAAGCTCCTGGTAACTTTTTGAGTAACATTGAGTACCTGGGGTTTCCAGCTTAAAGTTGAATCCAGGTATAATCCGAGATCTTTAACGGAAGTAGTGAGGGCTATGGCCGCATTGTTAAACATGATTTGCGGAAGAGTTGAAGTATCTATACGTTGTAACATGCGGCGACTGCCAACTAGTATAGATTGGCACTTTGTTGGATTGATAGCCAAACCAAATCTATTCGACCAATCGCAGATAAATTCCAGATCTCGATTAACCCTATTAATTGCGTCAGCGATATCGTCAACCCCTTCCTGCCAATAAATCTGTAAGTCGTCGGCATACAGATGATACGAACACAGCAAGCCTGAGGTGATAAAATTAATAAAAATTGAAAAGAGCAGGGGAGATAGAATGCCGCCCTGAGGGACACCAGAGCCAACATTTCGCCAGCTCGATGATAACTCGTCGACCCGTACCGACTGCTGTCGGCCACGAAGGTAGGATGAGAACCAGGTCAGCGCCTCAGGAGAAATCATAATTTGAGACAAGATGGATAACAAAACTTCGTGATCGACTGAATTGAAGGCATTCGAGAAATCCACCAAGACCAGCACTGTAACCTTCGAGTCCTCGATTCCTGACCTCAAGTCACCAGTCACTATGAGGAGCGCTGATACCGTACTGTGCCCTGGCCGAAAGCCCGATTGAAATGAGCTCAATAACTTGTTATGATATACAAACTCGGACAATTGTTTGTGAACACAAGCTTCAAGTACCTTTGAAAGAAAAGGGAGAATTGATATCGGACGGAAATGAGCTGGTAGAGTAGGTTGGTCAATTTTAGGTAATGGTATAATAAAGGCTTTACTCCATAAGTTTGGAAAAGAACAAGAAGAGAGGGAAAAGTTGACAATATGAACAATAGGAGGAAGAATATGATCTAGAATCAAAGTAATCATACGACGGCTAATCTGGTCGAAACCAACAGCATTCGACTTTATCGAGAGAATTATTTTTTTGATCTCACCTAGGGACACTGAGGAAAACTTAAAAGGGGTAACATTGGGACGAGGTAACCCAGCCAAGTACTTCACCGTACGAGATTTGATCTGATGATCCAGAGAAACGGCAGTAGAGAAATGGAGGTTGATGTCATCCAAATCAACATCGAATCGGTTTCCAGACTTTAGTGGCCTACCAACACCCAGAGTTCTCAGGAACTTCCAGATGTCCGCTGCAGAAGACGATTGCATATTGTCCAAGAAATAGCGTCGTTTTGCGTTTCGCAACGCCTGATTACACCGGTTCCGAGCAGCCTTATAAAGATTCCACTTATTCTCGGATCTGTCCTTTCGAAAATTGCGAAAAGCTCGATCTCTACGCCTCAAAAACATACGGACAGTGTTCGAAATCCACGGAGCCGGAGGACGCTTTAACTTTACCCGCCTAACCGGTGCGTGGATGTCATAAAGATCAGTCACGGCTTTATTAAAAATTCTTAATTTTTCATTAATTGACGTTGCTGTCTTTACATCATCCCAGCTTATATTAGAAGCATCCCGATTCAGACAGTCCTCATTCACATGACCAAAGCTGCGCAATAATAACACTTTAGGTTGAGTCTTAGGTGGTTTTAAGGAGTAACTGAGAAAAATCAAGTCATGATGGGAGAAGCCAGGTGCAGGATACTGACCATGAGAGGTAACAAGTGTAGGTGAAGTGGTTAATATGAGGTCAAGCCATGTATCCTTACCCTGAGTATTATGATGTGTAGCCTGCAAAGGTAGCACGTGAAAATCGGAAGACGAAACAATTTCCAACAGTCTACGACTACGAGGCGATTGGTCTGCAAGCAGGTCCGTGTTGAAATCACCCATGATGATGCAGTGTGAGTACTTCGACCCCAAAGACTCTAAAATTGGTTCAAGATTTGAGAAATAGTCAACGGTTGGGGGGCAGTAAACAGCACCAAGAATAAGCTTGGCGCCATTGCAGACAATTTCTAAAAAAAGAAACTCAGCTGAGCATGGAGGAGATGAACAAGCTACAATTTTGTATGGAAAATTACTACGAAGATAAATAGCAACCCCACCTCCTCTTCCATCAACTCGATCATTCCGAATGAGAATGAAACCAGGTAGAGGAAAAGTAGTAGATGGAAGATGGGGTTTGAACCATGTTTCCGAAATTAACACAGCATGGACATCGGAGTTCGTGAAAATTTCGAGCAGATCGCCATAATGACTAGGCACGCTTTGGGCATTTATGTGACAAATATTTATGCCGTTGCGAGTACTTCCAAGGGTATTTCGCACATAGTCACCAAGCGTACCGGTCAGTGAACAAAAACTGTCATCTCCAGCAGACGATAAAGATTCATTGGCAGACAGATAAATATCTTCAATATCTGAAATACTCATTATGATAAGTTGGCAAATAAATATACTATATAAATAGATATATATGTAAAAATAAAATAAAAATATATGTATAAATAACTTATTTAACAAAAATTAACAAAATTAAATATTTAACAAAATTACCAGGCAGTTTTTTTCACACCACCCGCCAGTTGAAGCACACATTAAATTCTTATTGAATTATAAAAACAATATAAATGAAAAGCAATACTGCAATATACGTTTGAATTAATAAAAACACTGAAAGCACACCAATAAAGGTAAAGGACTTAAAAATTAAATTAAAGTAACTAAATAACATTATATAAAATAAGTTGCGTGGAACGAAACGTAATTATCAATCTGACAATTCACCACTTATTGACACTTGACAGAATTTGACAATGACAAACATTATGAAGTAAATATAAACAAGTAGTTGGTAAAAATAATAAGTCTGTAGGCGCGTATGAAAAATGACATTAACAAGAGTGACAGTTGTTATGTTCACTCTAGCGGAGCGTCGAGTCTGTGGAAGCGGGGCGTCCATCTTTTAGACGGACTTGTTGGAGAGCGGTCGCCAGCGCACCACTCAGTCGACGAATCGTTATCTGTCGCCTCAATCTTTAATTATTTTAAACTGATTAACGTTAATTAGAATATTGTTTGTAAAAGATTATTCAACTGTAAAGTTATTTCGAAGTAGTAAACGGTTTAAGTTTTGAAGGCCATCCGTTTCATTCAAATCATCTTTATTGGACTACCCACGCCATAAGCAAACAATGGATTCTGATAAAAGCGCTCGATAGCGCTTTCATCAGAAGTGGGATCGAAACTCGGGACTTGCTGACGTGCTGTCTAAACAACCAAGATGGATTACCGTGGATTAAGATGGATTAACGCGGATTAAGGTGGATTAACGCGGATTGAAGAATTCAGTGTGCAAAGAAGCGCATACAGAGCAATTTAAAGGAGTTCAAGGCACAGTTTGGACGTGGTTCTACCTGGTGTCTAAAAACTAAGCATCTAATCATGTTTTCAGATAAGTTATTTCAAAATGACAGACTACATTTGCAACAGTGAATGGAAAGACAGGTTATTATGGTGATATCTGTGGAGCTGGTAATCAGACATGGGCAAACCTGAATTAATTGAATATTGCAAACGGTGAACGTAATCACGGAAGTTATCAATATAGTAGAATTGGAAGTGGCCGTTAGACATGGCTAAAGGTAAAAAGGTATTGGGTGGTTCGAAAAAGACACTCGAGGACGCGTGTCTCGCAGGAAGGCCGAGGCATAGCCGCTCAGAAGCAGTTAATACCTAAATCAGAGAAAGAAAAGAGGAAATAAAGAAAAAGAAAGAGAAAGAAAAAAAAAAAAAAAACCGCTTTTGCAACTTTTACTAAAATGTTTTTGTTTTTTGCAGCGCAGTCACGTTGTATCAGCTGAAGTACAAAAATGAAGCAAAGCATTCGGATATAAGAACTGCCGCAAATCTGTTAAGCAGTATGGAAACAATGGTCAGCCTGGGCGTGTGGCGACTGTATGTCCAGACGAGAAAAGTGGCAATGTAGTGGCAGTCAAGGAGGTCCATCAGTGTGAGCACCGCCCCTCCAGGAGCATCTTGGTGCCATATTTTGGTGAGCGAGTTCCTTTTATTTGATAGTGGCTCTTGTTACATTGGTTATTGTGAGCTTTTGAAAGTGCCCGAATGAAGGGACAGTGTCATCCGGGCCACACCCATTGGGGTTGGTTGAAAGGATACACTCGTCCGGTCCAGAAGTGTAATTCATTTTACAGTTTATCCTGGTCGAAGGGACAGTGTCGTCCGGGCCACACCCATTGGGGTTGGTTGAAGGGACACACTCGTCCGGTCCAGATGTGGTAGTTTATCCTGGTCGAAGGGACAGTGTCGTCCGGGCCACACCCATTGGGGTTGGTTGAAGGGACACACTCGTCCGGTCCAGATGTGGTAGTTTATCCTGGTCGAAGGGACAGTGTCGTCCGGGCCACACCCATTGGGGTTGGTTGAAGGGACACACTCGTCCGGTCCAGATGTGGTGTTCATTTTACAGTTTATCCTGGTCGAAGGGACAGTGTCGTCCGGGCCACGCCTATTGAGGGTGGTTGAAGGGATGCACTCGTCCGGTCCAGATGTGGTGTTCATTTTACGGTTTAGCCTGGTCGAAGGGACAGTGTCGTCCGGGCCACGCCTATTGAGGGTGGTTGAAGGGATGCACTCGTCCGGTCCAGATGTGGTGTTCATTTTACGGTATAGCCTGGTCGAAGGAACATTGTCATCCGGGCCAGAATATTGCTGGTTGAAGGGATACACATGTTCGGTTTAATGTCTTAACGTGGTTTACTTTGTGTTTGATGCTACAACTGAAAATCCATTTAAAGTCCTGAATGTAGTCAGGATGGGCGAGCGGATGTCTTGGTGATTAGACATTGTTGGTTTCAGGAGTACAATAACGCCCGAGGACGGTCGTATGTCAGTCTGGCCGTGTAGGCGCGTATGAAAAATGACATTGACAAGAGTGACAGTTGTTATGTTCACTCTAGCGGAGCGTCGAGTCTGTGGAAGCGGGGCGTCCATCTTTTATACGGACTTGTGAGAGAGCGGTCGCCGGCGCACCACTCAGTCGACGAATCGCTATCTGTCGCCTCAATCTTTAATTATTTTAAACTGATTAACGTTAATTAGAATATTGATTGTAAAAGATTATTCAACTGTAAAGTTATTTCGAAGAAGTAAATGGTTTAAGTTTTGAAGGCCATCCGTTTCATTCAAATCATCTTTATTGGACTACCCACGCCATAAGCAAACAATGGATTCTGATAAAAGCGCTCGATAGCGCTTTCAAGTCTTTTCTCTGTATTATGTTTGTTTCAACTTTGTTAACAATAGTTTGGATAAAATAACAAGTTTAGTTAAGTTACAGAATAAGAGAAACAAGTACATAATTACTGTGTTTAACTATTATTGTACAAGGTGTCACAAAACATGGCGTTAATAGACAGAAAACAGATACACAAAAAGAAAAGAAAAGACTTGTTCCAAGATGTATTCAATATTAATAACCAAATGACGAGTAAGGCGTATAACATAGAAAAAAAAAAAACATAGGCGTATTTAAAAAAGAAAAAAGGTAAGGTTTCATTCAAATTGTACATCTATACTACACAATACACATTAAGAAACATGTATCAAAATCTACGGCACTACACTTGACGTGCTCGGCGCCCAGTTGCTTTTTCTGTGTTGCTTTTTGGTGCAGATGAAGAAGTAGTAGTCCCAGGATGTTTTTAATAAGATTTGTTAATTGATCCAGAGTGTTCAGTTTATGGCGGCTATTATCAGCTACTTTAACTATGATAATCCCGTCTTGAGTCCAGCACGAATGCATGCCAAAGTGTGCCCTTGCTTTGCGAGAAATAGTTTGGCGAGGTTTGGTTAAAAATTCTTTGACTGTTGCAGATGAGCCTTTTAATTTAGATTTTGAGCGCCATAAAATCATCCTTAAATCGACATCTGCAAACTTTACAAGGATTGGTCGATGGTGTTCCTTCTTAGCAATGCCGAATCTATGACACACTTTGAGTTTTGAAGGGTTAATGTCTTTTAATCCAATCTTTTTGTGTAAGATATCAATAATGATATCAGTACAGTTTTGAAATGAAATAATGAAATGAAATATTTATTTAACTATTTCCTTTTCAATTTCAGGAATGCCCATGAATAATAGAGCCTTTCGTCTATGCCTGGTTTCAATGATGTCGACCATTTGTGAGCAATCACTTATTTGTTGTCTAATCAGACGTAGCATTGAAAAGACAATTTCACGGAAAATTCTAAGTTCCTCGGCAACCTTACTAATGGTTTCCTTAGACGGGGCACTTACTTGCAGTTGGGCTTCAAGATCATTCATTTTTTTGAGGACAGTTTCCTCCAGACTGCTTTGTGCTGCTTCAATTGCATCAAGTTGAGACATGATGGATAGTTAACAATAAAAATAATATTGTTAGGTTAGAAAAACAATATGGTGTGCAGGGACTGGCAGGTGGCTAGTTATTTAAGACCATTTGCTTACATACCAGTATGATAAATACTTAGAATGACTTCAGATTTACACACTACACTGATTTGAAGTACAAACTTTGTTAAATAAACAGTATTTCTAGTAAAATAAAATATATCTACTTAAGAACACTTGTTTACTTTTTCACACCTACCGCCGAATTTAGTAATTCAAATTTCACCCTCTTCCTTTCAACCGATTAATCTGAAATTTTGTATACACTTTGGATTTTGGTGACAATACAATTATTTTTATTCATTATCATTATAAATTCAAGATGGCGGCCGCTACAAAATGGCGGATAACGTAGGTTTTATCAATCCCATCAATATGGGTATCAAATGAAAGGGCTCAACAAGCAAAATACAATGTACTATAAAAAATTGAAATCCAAGATGGCGGCCGCTACAAAATGGCGGATAACGTAGGTTTTATCAATCCCATCAATATGGGTATCAAATGAAAGGGCTCAACAAGCAGAATACAATGTACTATAAAAAATTGAAATCCAAGATGGCGGCCGCTACAAAATGGCGGATAACGTAGGCTTTATCAATCCCATCAATATGAGTATCAAATGAAAGGGCTCAACAAGCAGAATACAATGTAATATAAAAAAATGAAATCTAAGATGGCGGTCGCTACAAAATGGCGGATAACGTAGGTTTTATCAATCCCATCAATATGGGTATCAAATGAAAGGACTCAACAAGCAGAATACAATGTACTATAAAAATTTGAAATCCAAGATGGCCCTCGCTACCAAATGGCTGATAACATTTTTTTATCAAACTAAAAACTAGAAAATAAAAATAGGTAAAAAACTTTTTAAGTTAAACGGTTTTATGTTAAACATACATTGCAATGTTTAAGATAAATGTACTAAAAACCAAAAAATAATAAAATAGATACAGTCGTGGGAATTATAAAACCGTTGGGCACATCAATTTATTTTTGTTACAGGAGTAAAATACATATAACAATACATAATAGTGTAAAAATCAGTACAAAATTTAAAAATATGTTGTGATTATATTGTCACATAACTTTACAAATTCATTCAAATAAATTTAAAAAATAGGCATAATTACAATATTCAACAAATAAGATAAAAGAATAAAAAAATATACAAATAAAAAAACAAAAAACAGTAAAATAAATAAATCTTGCAAGGTCATACTGTGGTCCATGCGTCCTTGTCATTTAGATGATCATTTATGCAGTAATAAGCTTTCTTTAACAGTAAAGATTTTATATGATTTTTAAATTGTAACAGTGGTAATTGTTGTATATGTACCGGAATTTTATTGTAAAAATTTATGCTTTGTCCACAAAAGGAATTACGAACTTTACTGAGACGGAACCGAGGTATACGTAATTTGTTTTTATTTCTGGTATTGAAAACGTGAATATCCGTACCTACGGTAAATAATGTAAGATTTTGTCGGACATACATAATATTGGCATAAATGTATTGAGAGGCAACAGTAAGAATACCTACTTCCTTGAACAACTTTCGCAAGGAATCTCGAGGTTTCAGGCCGTAAATGAATCGTATCGCTCTCTTCTGCTGTACAAAAATACTTTCCAAGTCTGATGCATTTCCCCAAAGCAGAATTCCATAAGACATAATACTGTGGAAGTAACTGAAGTACACTAATCGGGCCGTATCCACATTGGTTAAGCGACTCACTTTCTTAATTGCAAATGCTGCTGAACTAAGTCTTCGAGATAGAATGTTTAAATGATAACGCCATTGCAATCTACTATCCAAAGTTATCCCTAAAAAGGTAGTTGACTCAATACTGTCAACAATCTCCCCATTCTATAAAAAAGAGGCACCCACCGAATGTACATTGGGCATTTTAAAATTAATGCATTTTGTTTTTTTTGAATTAAGAAGTAGATTATTTGCTGTAAACCAAGAATTTATTATTAATTTATTTTGTCAAAATTGGTAACGTATCGATTCATTTTAAATATTAGTGATGTGTCATCAGCAAACAAAATAATGTCACAATATTTCTCATCCAAAAATGGAAGGTCATTTACATATATTAAAAAAAGTAAAGGTCCCAAAATCGAACCCTGTGGTACACCGGTTGTAACAATGGATGAATTAGACTTGCTCCCGTTTACATCAACAATTTGTGTTCTTTCACTTAGATAAGAATTGAGTAAGTCATTTGCTTTGCCAGTAACACCGTAATGCCGCAACTTACACAAGAGTGTTCCATGGTCCACGCAATCGAATGCCTTCGACAGATCACAAAAGACACCAACAGCATTCTGAGATTTTTCCCAGGCATCATAAACACACTTGAGTAAGACTACTCTTGCATCAACCGTGGAGCAATTCTTCATAAAACCAAACTGATTGGTATGAAACAAATTATTGAACTTAAAGTGATCTAGTATTTGAGTGAATAACATTTTTTCAAATATTTTACTAATAGCCGGTAAAACGGAAATTGGTCGAAAGTTGGTAATCTCCGTTTTAGAACCGGATTTAAACAATGGAACAACCTTACTAATTTTCATCAAATTTGGGAAGGAGCCTGTGTCGATACATCTGTTAAAAATTGCCGCAAGAGTTGGTGCAATGTCATAAATAATATTGTGAATGACTTTGACCGATATATCCCAGATGTCACCAGTTTTTTTACACTTAAGTGTTTTAAAAGTGTTGACGATTTCATAAGAACTAACAAGTTTAAATTGTAAGGATTTTCCACATGTAGCTACGTTATTTTTCATAAGTAAATGTGCATTAGCCGTAGAAGAATCCAGAAATTTCGTAGTCTCAGAAGGAATATTTGTAAAATAATTATTAAATACGTGAGCAATGTGAACGTTGTCATCGATAACTTGATTATTAACTACTAATTGAAAATCGTTTTCGCGTGTTTTAAATTTACCGGTTGTAGTGTTAATAATATTCCAAGTAACTTTTATTTTGTCACTATGACTGCTCAATTTTATGCTTTAAAAATATCGATTTGGCTGTATAACAGGCTCTTTTAAATATTTTTGAGTATTTCTTGACAACATCTAAAAAAACCGGATCTTGATTCATTTTTTTCTCATCATACAGTTCATAAAGTTTAAGACGACTTTTATGAAGACCTTTAGTAGCCCAATCACTAAAAGTTATGTTTTTTTTACATTTAAAGGTTTTAAGTGGGAAAGAATTTTTAAATTCAGCAACAATTGTATTCATAAGCATATTGTAACAAATGTTGGGATCACTGTTTAGTTCCGTGAAATATGAAATTTTCAGACCAACTCTTTGTTGAAACAAGTTGGTGCGGTTGGATGTAATTGGTCTATAATTAATTTTAGTTTTTTAATACATTCATAGTCATTATTCGGAACTTCAATATATTGTTACGGGCTTGGGGTCGGGATAAAGACAAACCGTCGCCCCAGTGCTTGTTTGGCCTATCTGACATTTTTTACGAAAATGACTTTTTAATGCAGTATTATAAAGAATTAAATTTCCATCTTACTGGTAAAATAACTTTTTAAAATTTTCAATTCTAAAGCAATAAAAATCTCATTGTAATTTTTTTCTCAACACGGCACTTAACAAAAATTCCGTGCTTGTTTGCTGTATCGGTAGTTTTTAAAAATTTCAGTGCTTGTTTGTTGTATCGCAACTCAATTGACCAATCACAGCCGGCGTAGCGCCGTATCCGCCATTTTGTATGACGTCACAGTAGTTCGAAACACAGTGAGATTCGCATGAAATCACCATAAAAAATGAGAAATAGTTTATTAAATTATGTTTTTTTTTCATAAATTTGATTGAATATCATTTTAAAAGTATTTCTTCAACAAACCACAAAAGCAAAGATGAGCAGACACCGCTAAAAATAGAGAAATACGTATTTTTTTTAATTCACCGTTGACTCAGTTGAATTTCAAACAGGGTGTTCTATTTAAAAACTTTAAACCAATTGTCAGGTTAAGACAAGTATCACGCCCGTTTTCCACACAAATAAATAAAATTCGAGTTTTCGAAATCTGTGTGTAAATTGTTCTGTACTGTGAATCCTGGATCCGAATGTTGGATTCTGGATCCTGGATCTTGAATATAGGATCCTTGATCTTAATCAAGATCTGATGATGGAGCTGGAAGGTGACTACGGAAACTCCGTCAATAAGCAAGATAACCTCATCGTGCTTAAGCTCTAATGAAGCGTCTTGATGAGTTCTTTGAGAAGAGGTGAATATCAAGGTTTGATGATGAAGCTGGAAGGTGGCAACAGGAACTCCGTCAATAAGCAAGATAACCTCATCGTGTTTAGGCTCTACTGAAGCGTCTTGATGAGTTCTTTGCATAGACATGAATGTCAAGGTCTGATGATGGAGCTGGAAGGTGGCTACAGGAACTCTGTCAATAAGCAAGATAACCTCATCGTTTTTAGGCTCTAATGAAGCGTCTTGATGAGTTCTTTGCATAATCATGAATGTCAAGGTCTGATGGTGGAGCTGGAAGGTGGTTACAGGAACTCTGTCAATAAGTAAGATAACCTCATCGTGTTTAGGCTCTAATGAAGCGTCTTGACGAGTTCTTTGCATATACATGAATGTCAAGGTCTGATGATGGAGCTGGAAGGTGGCTACCGGAACTCTGTCAATAAGTAAGATAACCTCATCGTGTTTAGGCTCTAATGAAGCGTCCTGGTGAGTACTTTGTCCCTAGATGAATGTCAAGGTCTGATGATGGAGCTGGAAGGTGGTTACAGGAACTCCGTCAATAAGCAAGATAACTTCATCGTGTTTAGGCTCTAATGAAGCGTCTTGATGAGTTCTTTGAGAAGAGGTGAATGTCAAGATCTGATGATGGAGCTGTAAGGTGGTTACAGGAACTCTGTCAATAAGCAAGATAACCTCATCGTGTTTAGGCTCTAATGAAGCGTCTTGACGATTTCTTTGCATATACATGAATGTCAAGGTCTGATGATGGAGTTGGAAGGTGGCTACAGGAACTCTGTCAATAAGCAAGATAACCTCATCGTGTTTAGGCTCTAATGAAGCGTCTTGACGATTTCTTTGCATATACATGAATGTCAAGGTCTGATGATGGAGTTGGAAGGTGGCTACAGTAACTCTGTCAATAAGCAAGATAACCTCATCGTGTTTAGGCTCTAATGAAGCGTCTTGACGAGTTCTTTGCATATACATGAATGTCAAGGTCTGATGATGGAGCTGGAAGGTAGCTACCGGAACTCTGTCAATAAGCAAGATAACCTCATCGTGTTTAGGCTCTAATGAAGCGTCCTGGTGAGTACTTTGTCCCTAGATGAATGTCAAGGTCTGATGATGGAGCTGGAAGGTGGTTACAGGAACTCTGTCAATAAGCAAGATAACCTCATCGTGTTTAGGCTCTAATGAAGCGTCTTGATGAGTTCTTTGAGAAGAGGTGAATGTCAAGATCTGATGATGGAGCTGTAAGGTGGTTACAGGAACTCTGTCAATAAGCAAGATAACCTCATCGTGTTTAGGCTCTAATGAAGCGTCTTGACGATTTCTTTGCATATACATGAATGTCAAGGTCTGATGATGGAGTTGGAAGGTGGCTACAGGAACTCTGTCAATAAGCAAGATAACCTCATCGTGTTTAGGCTCTAATGAAGCGTCTTGACGATTTCTTTGCATATACATGAATGTCAAGGTCTGATGATGGAGTTGGAAGGTGGCTACAGTAACTCTGTCAATAAGCAAGATAACCTCATCGTGTTTAGGCTCTAATGAAGCGTCTTGACGATTTCTTTGCATATACATGAATGTCAAGGTCTGATGATGGAGTTGGAAGGTGGCTACAGGAACTCTGTCAATAAGCAAGATAACCTCATCGTGTTTAGGCTCTAATGAAGCGTCTTGACGATTTCTTTGCATATACATGAATGTCAAGGTCTGATGATGGAGCTGGAAGGTGGTTACAGGAACTCCGTCAATAAGCAAGATAACTTCATCGTGTTTAGGCTCTAATGAAGCGTCTTGATGAGTTCTTTGAGAAGAGGTGAATGTCAAGATCTGATGATGGAGCTGTAAGGTGGTTACAGGAACTCTGTCAATAAGCAAGATAACCTCATCGTGTTTAGGCTCTAATGAAGCGTCTTGACGATTTCTTTGCATATACATGAATGTCAAGGTCTGATGATGGAGTTGGAAGGTGGCTACAGGAACTCTGTCAATAAGCAAGATAACCTCATCGTGTTTAGGCTCTAATGAAGCGTCTTGACGATTTCTTTGCATATACATGAATGTCAAGGTCTGATGATGGAGCTGGAAGGTGGCTACCGGAACTCTGTCAATAAGCAAGATAACCTCATCGTGTTTAGGCTCTAATGAAGCGTCTTGATGAGTTCTTTGAGAAGAGGTGAATGTCAAGATCAGATGATGGAGCTGTAAGGTGGTTACAAGAACTCTGTCAATAAGCAAGATAACCTCATCGTGTTTAGGCTCTAATGAAGCGTCTTGACGAAATCTTTGCATATACATGAATGTCAAGGTCTGATGATGGAGCTGGAAGGTGGCTACCGGAACTCTGTCAATAAGCAAGATAACCTCATCGTGTTTAGGCTCTAATGAAGCGTCCTGGTGAGTACTTTGTCCCTAGATGAATGTCAAGGTCTGATGATGGAGCTGGAAGGTGGTTACAACTTTGTCAGTAGATGAATGTCTATACAAAGAACTCATCAAGACGCTTCATTATAGCCTAAACACGATGTCGTTATCTTGCTTATTGACAGAGTTCCTGTAACCACCTTCCAGCTGCATCATCAGACCTTGATATTCATGTCTATGCAAAGAACTCATCAAGACGCTTCATTAGAGCCTAAACACGATGAGTTTATCTTGCTTATTGACGGAGTTCCTGTAGCCACCTTCCAGCTCCATCATGAGACCTTGACATTCATCTAGGGACAAAGTACTCACCAGGACGCTTCATTAGAGCCTAAACACGATGAGGTTATCTTGCTTATTGACAGAGTTCCTGTAGCCACCTTCCAGCTCCATCATCAGACCTTGACATTCATGTATATGCAAAGAACTCATCAAGACGCTTCATTAGAGCCTAAACACGATGAGGTTATCTTGCTTATTGACAGAGTTCCTGTAGCCACCTTCCAGCTCCATCATCAGACCTTGACATTCATGTATATGCAAAGAACTCATCAAGACGCTTCATTAGAGCCTAAACACGATGAGGTTATCTTGCTTAGTGACGGATTTCCTGTGGCCACCTTCCAGTTCCATCATCAGACCTTGACATTCATGATTATGCAAAGAACTCATCAAGACGCTTCATTAGAGTCTAGACACGATGAGGTTATCTTGCTTATTGACAGAGTTTCTGTTGCCACCTTCCAGCTCCATCATCAGACCTTGACCTTCATCTACAGACAAAATACTCACCAGGACGCTTCAAGCGCAAAAAACCCATCAATCAAAAATCGAGAAGTTGGTCATATTTTAAAATAATATACACAACGGAACAAGCGAAATCGGCAGTAAAACTTATACTAATTAAAAAGTCACGTCCTGTATCAACAATATTAGCACTTAGCACAAACAAGCACGGAAAATTATCACAATCCTTTGGTCAATCTTCAGTGCACGTTTGTTGTAAGTAAACATCCGAAAAATTTTTAGTGCACGTTTGGCCTATCGTCACACAAAACATGTAAAATACGCTAGAATCATAAACTATTGTATATTATTTCTTTATAAATCAATTTGTGGGTAGCTCGTGTATTTATATTAAGTATCAAATTAAAAAATTAAACGTTAGTTAATAAATAAAACAAAAAAAACGTCTCCTGTGAAATTTGCTCGAGTGCAGATAGGCCAAACAAGCACTGAGGCGACGAAACAATGCACTCTCAATCTTAACTCGCTTTATTGCAATTACACACACAGTGTACTTACAAACTAATAGCAACACACAGTTACTTAGCACTAATTGCTCGTTGTTGATCTCACTGTACTCGATGAGGAGGAGGAAAGGGGTCGTCGGTTTTAGGGCCTTGGGGAAGTCCCCCTCTGCCCAGGCCAGACACCCCGCCTTACGAGGCGGGGGTAATCGGGTGCAAGCCCCTTGACCACTTCAAGCCAGTCACAGACAAACCGATTACTCGGCTACAACATTCTTCTTGGCATTGTTATCCGGCCATGGACGCTGGCCGGCGCGACGTCTTCTCTTCTCTCTTCGTCCCTCTTGAAGGGATTTTTTTTTTTTTTAGTTATATAAACCATTTTGTTGTTTTTTTTTTATGCTCTTTTTGTATACTTATTTTTTTTTTTTTTTTACTCGATGACAGACTGACTTCTCGAGGGACCGCTCCGATATTTATATTCCGAGTCAGGAAGCTTTAGAAAATTCGAGACGTTACGAAAAAAAATGTTTTTCTGCAAATAAACCGTGGGAACTAATTTTAATTGTCTCGATCATTTACAACACTATTAGAAAACAGGCCTTTGATCTACCGTGGGAACTAAATTGTTTTATTGCTTAATTGTCTCGACCATTTGCAACACTACCCCCTCTCTAAGACATGCTCGTCCCGAGCATCGTTAGACCCGTAGTAACGCGCCAGCCGATCCACGTGAACGATCTTAGGTGTGGCCCGTTGTCCTTTCTGTATCCGGTATGTCAAGTCGTTGATCCTGGTCACCACACGATATGGACTATCCCATTTGGCTTGTAGCTTCGGAGACTTCCCTTTGCTGCGTACTGGATTGTGAAGCCATACCAGAGAGTTCTCGTCAAATCCGGGGTTGTTGAGTCTACGGTCGTAACGAGTTTTCATCTTCTGTGATGCGTTCTGCCCGGACTCTCTGATGTGCTCGTAGATCTCGTTCATCTTGTCTCGAAGATCGCCGGCGTATTCCGTGATTGTTTGTGGCGAATCAGGTGATATGCCAGTTATCAGGTCAGCTGGTAGTCGCAGTTCTCGGCCAAAGTTTGCGAATGCTGGAGTCACATTAGTGCTCTCATGGACAGCACTACGATACGACAATAAAAATGGCTGGATGTGTTTATTCCAATCTCGCTGCTTGCTTCCCACTACTTTAGCCAGGTATCTCTCCAGGGTTTGGTTAAATCGCTCTACCATGCCGTCCGACTGCGGATGATACGACGTAGTTCGTGTTTTGTGAGCACCCATAACTCGACACGTCTCTTGGAACAGCTGGGACTCAAAATTTCTCCCTTGGTCGCTGTGTATCTCCAAAGGCACTCCAAATCGGCAGAAGACTTCATGGACTAGTTTATCGGTAACTGTAGAAGCTTCTTGGTTAGGGATCGCAAAAACTTCGGGCCACTTTGTTAAGTAATCCATGACAACCATGAAGTATTTGTTGCCACTTTCACTTACGGGAAATGGCCCTGCGATATCCAAGGCTATGCGCTCCCACGGTGCTCCGACGTTATACACTTTCAGTGCACCTCTGCTACGAGTATGAGCCTTTCACTGCAGCACAGTTGGTACACTTTCTGACCCAATTTTCTCTGCAGTTGATCCAGTAGAATCTCTCTCGTATTTTTAGCAGTGTTCTCTTTTCTCCTAGATGTCCTCCGGAGAATCCTTCATGGTACAGGTGTAGAACATCCGGTATCTTGGTTTTGGGGACTATCATTTGCAGATGAGAACTGTTGCCTCGGGCGTTCTCCCATTTACGGTACAGAACCCCCTCGTGGATCAGGAGACTCTCCCATTGAGCCCAGTAACTATTCGTTGTAACTCTCATGGTCGAAACTTCACTCCAACTAGGCTTGGCGGCACCAGACTCGACCCATTCAAAAATCGGTTTTATGTCGACGTCTTCGTGCTGGGCCTTCTGAAGTGTATCTCTCCATTCGTCGCTAAGATCCGTTCTGAGCATTCTGATTAGTCACGGGGATCAGTCCGGTTGGGGATCAGTCCGGCTAGTACGAGCTCCATAAGTCTTTCAAATGTGGCCGGAGCGTTGCATAAACCGAAGGGCATCACTTTGAATTTGCCAGAGACCCTTTCCAGTTGAAAATGCAGTCTTCTCTTTATCCTTAGGGTCGATTTCGACTTGCCAGTACCCACTTTTTAGGTCCAGAGTTGTAAACCATCTTATCCCTGATAGTGTATCCAAGGTATCGTCGATTCTCGGTAGTGGGTAACTGTCTTTCTTTGTCACGTCGTTGAGTTTTCGATAATCCACGCAAAATCTCATGGTTCCATCCTTTTTCTTCACAAGCACCACTGGAGAACACCATGGGCTAGATGAAGGTTCAACAACGTTTTTCACCATCTCTTCCAGCATGGCGTCAACTTCTTTTTCTCGGGCCACTGGTATTCTCCTAGGCCGCTGACGTATCGGTGCCACGTCTCCAGTATTTATGATGTGCTTCACTAATCCAGTTTTCCCAATGTTGTCGTCACTTGAAGCGAAGATATCCGTGTAGCGTAACAGCAGCTTTTTCGCCATCAAGAGTTCTTTGCCAGACAGATCTTTGCGACAGTCCTTTAAGATCGCTGACACATCCCGATCACTCTGAAGTTGGTCGCCGCTACGTGCTTCTTGACAGTTGCGCATCCAGTTGACTTCCTCACAAGTGCCCATCAATGTGCCTCCCTTAATGAGGTGTTCTTCATCACTTGCGTTTAGTACACGCACTGCTGTAGCTCCAGTAGTTTTCACTAATGTCCGCGCCATCTTCCATGGTTGGTTGCTATCTACTTGCTCAATCAACACACATCGTCGCGGACTCCCAGTGTTTTCTGGTAGCTTCACAGCCACAATGGTTTCTGATTTCGGTGGCAGAACGGTTCGCTTCAAGCAATAGACATTCCCAGGTTTCGCGCCTTCCATGAAGATCTCCTCTTTTCCGCATCTCAAAATCCCTTGGTTCACGTCGATCTCACAGTGATGTTCGCGCAGGAAGTCCAAACCCAAAATGCAGTCGTCGACTATGTCGGCCAAAATAACTTTGTGCTGAAAAGTTCTCTCACCCAGCTTCAGCATCACTGGTTTTTCTCCTTGGACGGGTATGTGCTGACCGGTTGCAGTGATGAGTCGAATAGTTTTGCGGTTCCAGCAATTTTGTTGAAATTTCTTGCCCAGTTGAGAACTAATCACTGTTCTTGATGCTCCAGTGTCCAATGTGAGTTTACAAGGCACTCCGTTGATTTCTCCATTGATGATCAAGCTATTCCCGTCGTGAGCTTGTGAAATTGAAATCCGTGGGGCTCCATTAGAACCGGCCAGCACCTGCCCCTTGGTTCTGGCCTTTACTTGTTTCCTTGCAGGCTGAGTTGCACCATCGTGATCCTCAAAAGAACGCCCTTTTCTTCTGTTTAATAGTCTTGGGCAATTCCGTGCCATGTGTCCTTTTTGACGGCAATTGTAGCATTTCCGACCAAATGGATTAGACGTTTCACTCAATTCTCTGATGCGTTGAGAGTCTCTGCGGCTCGGTGGACACCGCACTGTTTCTACCTCTAAGGCGTGAGCTAGCGCTTCTTTCAGCGTCTTGTGATGCGCTAGTTTGACCGCGGATCTTACTTCGTGGTCGTAAATCCCTCTGGCGAATGCGTTTACCAGCTCTTCTTCGTTGTACATTGGCGACGACTGGTATGCCTTGGAGAAGATCTTTTCTATTTCGAGAGCCCACTCTTGAAGGTTCTCATTTCTTTGTTGGACTCTGTCATTCAGCTGGGCTCTGTAGACATGTTCCAGGTGGGCGTCTCCGTAACGATTTTCCAGCCTTTCAAGTAATTTCTCGTATGTCGCGTCCTTCCCAAGTGTTTCCAGTACAGCGGCGGCCTGGCCACGTAGACTGACGGTGAGGGCAGTCATAGCTTGTTCGGCGCTCCATCCATTCGCTTTGATGATGGCGTCAAACTGGATTTTGTACGCCGTCCACGAAGAACTTCCATCAAACGGTGCCACCTTGAAGCTGTTGGATCCATTCGCTGTCACCGCCGTCACTCCTCCAGATTTGAGGACGTGCATCGTCCTTCTGACATCAGCAATGTATGCTTCTGTTTCCACGATGCGGCTCTCGTAGTTTTTTATCATGGTCGTATGTTCTTCTATGATGCTTTCATGGCGTTCGAGTCTGTCATTCACTTTCTTTAATTTTGTTTCCAAAGTTGCTTGCAAGTTTACTAGTAGCTCTTCTTGTCTTCTAGCCGCTTCGTCTTGTTTGTCCATTTTCTCGTAAAGTTTTTGGAACATTGACATCATGTCGAATGTAGCAGGCGAAGCAGGTGCAGGTGCAGCAGGTACTCCAGAGACGTTTTCCGAGTCGTTGGGCGATGGCTCACTTACTTCGTCCAGCGAACGATTCCCGAATCGCCTCCGGTCCAGCTCTTCCTGGCGTCGCGTTTCTTCCAGACGTCGTTGACTCCGGGTGCGGGCCAAGTCTTCGTCGTGCGGAGTTAATGGCATTTTTGCGTCTTTATCCCACTTCTGACACCAAATGTTACGGGCTTGGGGTCGGGATAAAGACAAACAATGCACTCTCAATCTTAACTCGCTTTATTGCAATTACACACACAGTGTACTTACAAACTAATAGCAACACACAGTTACTTAGCACTAATTGCTCGTTGTTGATCTCACTGTACTCGATGACAGACTGACTTCTCGAGGGACCGCTCCGATATTTATATTCCGAGTCAGGAAGCTTTAGAAAATTCGAGACGTTACGAAAAAAAATGTTTTTCTGCAAATAAACCGTGGGAACTAATTTTAATTGTCTCGATCATTTAAAACACTATTAGAAAACAGGCCTTTGATCTACCGTGGGAACTAAATTGTTTTATTGCTTAATTGTCTCGACCATTTGCAACAATATTGTCCAAAATGATCCGAATTTAAGTTTGTAATTATTCTCTTGTCAATTACTTCACAATCGCAAAAGAAGTTATCTAAACACGTAGCAGATGTAGCTGTAATCCTTGTTGGTTCATAGAACAAATGTTTAAGATTAAATGAATTAAAGAAATTAATAAATCAGATTGATAACGATGTTTCAGCTAACAAATCCAAATTAAAATCACCACATATAATAATTTCCTTTTTGGCTCAGGATAGTCGAAGAAGGACATCTTCCATAACCGACTCAAATATATTATAATCTCCCGAGGGAGGCCGATACACACTGACAATGACATATTTATCCACCTCGACACAAGACATCTCGATCGTTCGCTCAATCGACAGATCGACAACGTCCTTCCTCTCTTTACATTTTAATGAGTTCAATACATCTATTAATGACCCTCCACGGACCGCAGTTGACCTTACAAAAGCACTACAAATACAATGTTCAACTCTATTAGATAATTGCAATGGTTCTTCTTTTAACCAATGTTCAGTCATACAAAAAATTTGAATAGACAATTCATTTAAGAATAAATCAATCTCCATTTCTTTGCCAGATAAACCCTGCATATTTTGATGTACTAATGTTAAGCTAGAAGTGGGCTTATCTGTTGTCTTTGAATTTAATTTAAAGTATGTACATTTTTGTTCTTATTCGTCTTCGTTGTCAAATTACTACAATTAAAATTTACAAGGGTCTTATTTATCTTGGACTTATCATAGTAGCTGTAATACCATTCCACCCAGCTGCAGCACTGCTGCGAAGATTGGCAATGATTCGCGATACCTCTGTTGCATCAGTCGGAAGGAGAACTAGAGAATTCACCGGAGGACAACAAATATTCGGGTTTGCAAGAGGGGTACTGCTATGATTAAGTCCGCTCCGCGACACAGCGCAGGGAGTACATGTCGTTGCATACGTGCCGTTACGCTATTCTCACGGATCGGACAAACCTTTTCTAATATTCTACGGACATTCTTATCATCAAGATATACACCTGTCCTAGCTGTAACACTGATGTTGTCGAAGGTGTAAAGTGCTCAAAATGTCGATCTTGTTGCTGTTTTTCATGTGCCAATATTACTGAAAAACACTATAAGAAGATGGGCGCTCACTGGCAAGTAACCCTGTTATGTGTGTGCGTAATTAAACACATTAACTTAAAGAGTTTTTGCTGGTTTCTATAATGTTGAAGAGTGGACTGTATGTTTAAGAAATTTGTCGATATACGGTGTAAGGTAAGATTCGCTCCTCGCCCAATAATGTGGTAGGTAGCACACTCCACTTACCTTGATAGTATTGCTGTCTTCATCTAAAGTCTCGTCAGGATGATATTGAAGGTGGCACTGATGATCACAGTTGATCCAGTTGATCCATTTGATCCAGTTGATCCATTTGAACTTCGTTCAAATATTTGTTTGCAGCAACAAAATTTGTACCACAGTCTGAGTACATATGTCCGCATAGGCTTCGACGCGCAACAAATCTGTCCAAGGTCGCGAGAAAACAATCTGCAGAGAGTGAAGACAGTACTTCAAGGTGTACTGCTTTAGTAGAAAAACATATAAACAAACAAAGATATGCTTTATACACTTTTGCGTTACGACGTAAACTTTCCTTGACCAGCCACGGGTCACCAATGTCTACACCGGTGTACTCAAATACTTTGTTCGGTACTACCCGAGGAGTAGGTAATATGCCCATTATCGGCTGTACCTGTTTAGGTTTGTTTTTAAAACAAGTAATACATTTTGACAAAATAGACCGGATTACACTACGAGCGTTAACAAACCAATAATGTTGATTTATGATATTATGTAACGTACGAGGACCAACGTGCAGATATTTTTAATGAAAATATTCAATAAGAAGTTTATTAAATTTACAATTTTTTGGTAGTAGTAAGGGATGTTTAGTTATAAGGCAACTCTGAATTTGCGATAAGACCCTCCGCCCTGAGAAATCCCCGTTCATCGAGAAAAGGAGATAATTTCCTTAATGAAAATATATAACTAGAACCGTTTTGTAATTGTTTAATTTCTTCGTTGAAATATGTTGTTTGAATAAGTTTAATAATTTTATCGTGTGCCAAAACTAAATCACTAGTGGATAATATTATATTCACGGTGTTAAGATGACGATTACGTAACTTTAAAATGCGAGCTATGGTTCGCTGTAATTTACTGTAAGAAGAAAAATGGCTCAATAGTCTGTCACAAAATTCTACCAATGGTTCTGAACTGTGATTCGTTTGTACGAGGAAATTAAAAGTATTCGAATTTTCTTTCGGTTCTGGTATCGCATCGGCCTTATTGAAACAATTTGTTATGGGCCAGTCGTTTTTCAATGTATATAACCAGCTAGGTCCAATCAACCACGTTTCACTAAAATTTAAAAATTGTGTTGGAGTCTTCGTGAACACAAGTCAGCCATGTTATTCTCACTACTAACATGCCTCCAAGAGTGACTCGGAATCACTTCAACAATTTGACTAACACGGTTACTCACGAAAGTTTTCAATTTATAAGCATCAGTTTGAAGCCACGCCAATACGATAGATGAGTCTGTTAGAGCTGTAGTTTGATTGATGTTAACACGTTTTAAGTTAATTTTTAATATCTTTATAAGTTTGCTGAGTAGTACGGCACCCATTAACTCCAATTTGGGAATTGTGACAGGTTTTATGGGAGCCACTTTTGATTTGGCCAAAAGTAGACGTACTTTTACAGAGTCATTGCAGAAATTCCTGCTTATGACATAAACGCAAGCGGCATATCCACGAGACGACGCGTCACAAAAGCCAACAAGCTCGAACTCTGAACTAGCTTGTAACGCGTGACGTTCAATACTTAATTCAGCTATAAGCGGCAATTCAGCAATATAAGCCAACCAATGCTCAGCCACTTCTTCAGGAAGTTGCTCATCCCACCCTATGCCAAGTTTCCACAAATCCTGCATTATACATTTAGCAACAAATGTACATGGAGCTATAAAACCTACAGCTATGACCCTGTTTGGAGGCTAAAATTTTTAATACAGAACGCTTTGTGGTTACTGTATCAGTTTTATTAAAATGATATGTATCAGTGAAAGGGGTCTACTGTAACCCAAGAATGTGTCCTTCAAACTTCAACTGTGACCTTCAACGTGAAGTCTTGTTCATCCTTCATAAAAGTAATAGGACACTCACGAGTGTCTTCTGGAACACGTCTGAGTAACCCAACGTTGTTACTGGACCACCTTTTCAAAATAAGATCTGCACTACCTAACATGGTGATCAGTTCATCCTGAAGCTTACAGGCCTGTGAAAACGTCTCACAAGACCACAGAATATCATCCATGTAAACCTTCCTTAAGAACTTGAGCAGCTGAAGGGAAACGTTCGCCTTCATCAGCAGCTAGTTGTAGCACCGTGCGTATAGCAAAAACGGAGAACAACTTAACCCGTAAGTAATCGTTTTTAATTCATAAGTTTTAATAGGTTTATCAAAAGTATCTCTGTATAAAATATGTTGGTAGGCGCGGTCACAATTTCTAACTAAGATTGCTCTATACATTTTACAAATATCACTACTAAAACAAAATTCAAATAAACGAAAATTTAAAGTATTTGCTACTATATCACGGTATAGTTTAGGACCGGTAAGTAGAATATCATTTAAAGAAACAGAATTACAACTTTTTGCGGACCCGTCGAAAACAACCCGGAGAGGAGTACTTGTACTACTGGGTCGCAAGATACTGTGATGTGGTATGAAATATTTGGTAGGATCATCGATTGTATACAATTCCATATGACCTAATTCTTCGTATTCTTTCATGAATTTATTATAAGCTTCGAGTAACGATGATGAACGATTTAACTTACGCTCAGTTTGCAATAATCTTCGTTCAGCTATAGCACGCGAATCGCCGAGAGGAGAGGGGGCTGTTACAAACGGCAACGGAACTACATACCGACCACTCTCATCGCGATAATGATCCCTGACAAATATTTTCTCCGCTAGCAAATCTGAAGGACTCAATTGAGGCTGTGACGACACCTCTTCTATTTCCCAAAATTCCCGAAGCGTTTTATCTAACGCATTTTCCTCGAGAATAAAAGACGTTGTAGATAAATTTTGAGTTTCAATATTCTTAGAAGAAGAATAACGCAACCTACCGCTGAGGATGTAACCGAAAACAGTTTCGATTACATAAGGTATGTTTTTGTTTAAAACTAATGGTTTATCTTGAATTAACTCTGATAAAATATCATTACCTAAAAGTATATCAACATGTGACTGTTTATAAAAGAGAGGGTCAGCTAGTTGAAACGATTTATATTGATCTATAACATCTTGTGTAAACGATACATTTGGTAATTCAGCGCATACCTTACCCACCACTACCATACCTACAACGCATACCGGAACGTCCGCGTATCGAGAGCGTATAGTACATGAAACAATACCGTAGTTACGAACTACTTCGCCGCCTAGACCGCATATTGTGAACGGACACTTAGTACGACGTAAGCCCAAACGTTGAGCACATTTTAAAGTTATAAAAGAGCTTTGTGCTCCGGAGTCTAGAATTGCACGGCAATCTAGATTTTGATTAGAGCTATCAGCAACATACATGCGAGCAGTCCCCAACACTACACCACCATCCATACTTTCATTCACGGAATGAAAGGAAGAAGCGAGATGTGCCTCACTCACGGAGTGAGATACAACTAAAGCCTGTTGTTGAGCATTCGAACGGGGAGTAGGCACGGCCGAGTAAACACTCTATGCAACAAATAATGGTGCAAGCAATTTCAAACGCCGCATGTCATGTTACTTTTACATTCTGAGACTTTATGATTATCTTTAAGACAATTTGTACATAATTTTAAGGTGTCGACACGGTCAATCCTTTGATCGATCGGCAATTTACGAAACTGCTCGCATCGATATATCATGTGATCAAGTTTGCAATGTGCGCACAGTGATCTAGTGTTCGACTTATAAGTGTGACTATTATTATTATTTGTAAGAGTGGAATTGAAATTATAGTTTCGAGATCTATTAGAGTTATTTGACTGTTTAAAATTAGTTTGATTGTGTACCTTGCTATAAGATTTAACATTAGTGATCAAAAGTTTCAATAAAATAATTTAAATTATAAACTGTATCTTTGGTTAAGGGAGAAAATCTTAGAATTTTATTTAGATACCTATCAGTCAACGCTCGAGTATCCTGGAATTTGTCTACTACACTTTGCCAGACCACTGGGTAGTAATAGGTAGCTGTTTGATTATATTTAATGCTGATCCCCTAACACAAGACAATAAATAATGAAATTTATCGATGTTTTCAAAATTACGGTTATGTACTAGAGATAGAAAAGTATCATAAAACGTAGGCCAATTTTCTAACTGTCCATCGAATTCAAACAAAGTGAGCTTTGGTAGTGAACAGCGTACTACATCGTTCCGACAATTATCCAGTTTTGATTCAAATTTATTTGAACTTTCAATTGCCAGTTTGCTATATTTTGACGCGATTAATTTGCAAGAAAAATACAAATCATCAAAACTATCTAACACTTGAATTGAAGTAGATTATTTAGAAGGATTAGTTCCCAATTCAAGGTCAACAACTTCATGACCACACTCTCAAACTGGCAACGCAAATTCTCTAACTCTGAGTACTGCACCATGAACATCTCCACAGTTTCAATGTTATCCGGTGTAACCTTTTGAGATAAATTATACGTTTTTTGCAACTTTTAAAAAGTTTTCTTCAAGCATTCTTTTTTAATAACAAGTTTGTCATATGCGACATTGGAAGGTAGATCGCCAGTAACGGTTCTTTTCGAAGTCAGAGTCCTGGTGACCTGAAATACAGGCCGCAAGCCTAGTTTAGGCACCAGTCTCCCACAGTACTCACACATATATCGATGGGTCCTTCGTATAAGGGCCAAAATGCAAAATGACAATTTTACAGGAGAGGCTGTCAAAGTTTATTTTTAATACTTACAAAGTTCACCATCGCTATTTAGGTACTATAAAATCATCGTTTTCATTCTAAATCATTTCTCTGAGGACTACTATTTTCATTTCCTTATGCTAAATTCACTAATTTCTGACATCTACTAAACTTAGCACGATAAACCAAACCATCTTTCAGTTATTAATCTAAATTGTGACAGTAAAAGTAATGAGATTTTGAATTGATCGCACACAGCGCGGCCGTTGCTCCGTTTGACGTATAAGTGGTAAACTACCCGATTGGCCCAAACAACAAATAAACGCGCGGGATATTCCCGCGTATAAAGTCTCAAATTACTGTTTGGACCTTGTACGTTTCATTTCACGCTACATATGCCATTATACTTTAATAAGAAGTCGTGTTTCCATGCAAATTTCTTTTTGTTTTAATAGCTCATACCATTAATCATATCGATAGGATGCTTTTATCATAAAAAAGTCAAAATCGACAAATTGTTAGTTTAGCCCATACACGTAGGACCCATCGACATATTAGTGACACGCATGTTAAACCTGTAACACTGTGGTGAGAAAATAAATATTTTTATTATTATTATTACTATTATTTTGTTACAAACAGAAATTGACTCGACAAATGCAACGTGCAAAATTAAAAATTTTGTTACGAACAAAAAAATGAACTCGCCCGGGTGCAACGTGCACACAAAAATGGACTCGCCCTCAATTAACAATTAAGATTAAACTATTACGATTATTCCAATGCCTGTATATAAATGCAATACTAAAATAACCCAGTAAACGTTACCAAGCTATTTTGCCACCAAACAATGACTAACAAATGAGAAGCAATTTGGAATTTGTAAAATTTGAAATATCCGAATCGAATGGCCAAAAATTAATGTGCGTAATTGTCGCCCAATAATGTGGTAGGTAGCACACTCCACTTACCTTGATAGTATTGTCTTCATCTGCAGTCTCGTCAGGATGATGTTGAAGGTGGCACTGATGATCACAGTTGATATTAAATAATAATAATAATAAAGCCTTTTGTTCAGATCTCTTACAATGGTTTTTAAACTTATGTAGAACTATATAAACTTATTTAACTTATTTTACTAACATATACACTTGTTTAGCTAACATTAACTATATAAACTTAGAATAGAATAGAATAGAAACTCTTTATTGAACACCACAAAAACATGCAAAAGAAACACATAAAAAACAGTACAGTAAACTTATTTAGTATCTAACTTTAAAGACTTAGACTTAATATATCTTAATAAAATTAAACTAATATTTGGTCCTTGGTTATTTTGCCAAGATCTGTTTGCCAGTCGGCAAAGGCCTCCTCCAACCTTTTCCACTCCTTTCTTTCATGGGCCACTCTGTTCCATGTAACACCTGCAACTTGTCTAATATCGTCGACCCACCTTTTCTGTGGCCGGCCTCTCTTCCTTTTGCCTTCCTTTGGGTACTACCACGTCACCCTTTTGCTCCATTTGTCTTGTCCTCTTACCAGGTGGCCAGCCCATCGCCATTTAAGTCTTTTTATTTTGCTCATTACATCAGTAGTTTTTGTTTTGTTTCTGATGATAATTTTTTAATTCTGTCGGGCTTCTTGATGTTCAGCATGCTCCTTTCCATAGCATACTGGCATGTTGCTAGTTTGCTTGCGGTAGCCTGATTTAGGGACCATGACTGACATCCGTACGTAAGGACTGGTAGTATGCAGGTGTTAAAAAGTTTACTTTTTAGGTTTATATGGAGCTCCTTACTTTTCATAGCCTCTCTTAAACTCCAGTATGTTTTCCAGCCATTTGTAATTCTTCTGTCCACTTCCTTCTGCATGGGATCTTTTTGAGTTATGAGTTGTCCTAGATATACGTACTCATCTGTATAGTTAATTTCAGTGTTTCCTAGATCTATATTGTGTTTGTCCCCGTTTGTCATCACCTTAGTCTTTTCTGGATTCATTGCCAACCCTACTCTCTCACTTTCTTTTGCAAGTTCTTTTATCATTCTGGTTAGGTCTTCTGCTGTTTTTGCCAACAAAACTATGTCGTCAGCAAATCTTAAGTGCGATAGCAGTTGACCGTATATATTAATTCCGAGATGTTCCCAATTGAGTCTTCGGAAGATTGATTCCAGTACTGCGGAGAATAATTTTGGAGATAGAGGGTCTCCCTGCCTTACGCCTTTTTCTACTTTGAAAGGAGTAGTTTTATTTTCTAGTTGGATTCTTGCTCTACTACAGCTGTATATGTTTCTTATTAATCGGATGTACTTGTGTTCTATTCCTTGCTCAAGTAACGCCTCCCATATTTTGTCGTGTTGTAGGGAATCGAATGCTTTACTATAGTCGATAAATGCAATGAAGTATGTGAGTTGGTATTCATTAAATTTCTCCAGAATTTGACGCACCACGTGAATATGGTCGATCACTGAATAGTCTCTGCGGAAACCTGCTTGCTCGATGGGTTGGTTTTCGTCTAGGGTTCTTTCAATCCTTTTTAGGATGATCTTGGCAAAAATCTTATATATATTGGACATGAGGCTTATAGGGCGATAATTTCCTATGTCGTATTTATCACCTTTCTTATATAGTAGGATGATGTGTGACTCAGTCCATTGCTGGGGGATGATTTCGGTATTCGTTATATCATTGAACATATCTGTGAGGACAGGTAGTAGGATCTCTTTGCTATGTCTTAAAATTCCATTGCTTATGCCGTCAGGTCCGGATGCTCTCTCTCTCTTTTGGGTGTCGATAGCCTTCCTAACTTCAGCTTGGAGAATACTGGGGATGTTCGAAGTTTTCTTACTATTTAGTAATAAATTGTTAACATTAAACCAATGAACTACACGCGAGATGGCATCATTCACATCGTCATAGTCAAGTTCTTGACGTTTAAGTCTAAATAAAAAAGATGTATCATCTGCAAATAATACAATATCGTGACGTGCTTCTACAAAGCTAGGTAAATCATTTATATAAACTAAGAACAAGAAGGGACCCAAGATAAATCCTTGAGGGACACCCATTTTAAGCATAACACTGCCGGATCTCTTTCCTTTAACATCGACTTTTTGTATCCGTCCTGATAAATAAGAGGTTATAAGATCTAACGAAGCGTCCCTTATACCATAAAAGTGTAACTTCCTTACTAATGTATCATGATCAACACAGTCGAAAGCTTTGGATAGATCACAAAATACACCAAGTGCATCACGTGATTTCTCCCATGCCTGAAATATATTTTTTACTAAAATTACACCCGTATCAGTAGTCGAACAACCCCTATTAAAACCAAATTGTTTATTATGAAGCAGGTTATTCTTATTAAAATGAGTTAGAAGTTGAGTAAGGATTATCTTCTCAAAAAATTTACTGAGCGCAGGTAGTACAGAAATAGGCCTAAAATTTGAGGGGTCTGATGTACTACCTGATTTAAATAAAGTTTAAGTAAGACTTTCTGTTTATATAATATATTAGGTAGTAGAGTATTGTCGATTACTCAAACTTTCCACCGTAAGTCGAACGAGGATCGAACAATGTGCTACATGCAAGTCGGAACCGTCGCCTGTCATCGTTCCTGGACCTCAACTTCCACAGGCTAATGCCACTTTGGATATGGTTCTGAATGAGCTACATGAAAGCATTTTTGGTATCAGTACAAAATTGGAACCTCTCCCCGTACTTCTGGATGATGTCTCTCCAGGGTTTGGTTAAATCACTCCACTATGCCGTCCGACTGCGGATGATACGACGTAGTTCGTGTTTTGTGAGCACCCATAACTTGACACGTCTCTTGGAACAGCTGGGACTCAAAATTTGTCCCTTGGTCGCTGTATATCTCCAAAGGCACTCCAAATTGGCAGAAGACTTCATGAACTAGTTTATCGGCAACTGTAGAAGCCTCTTGGTTAGGGATCGCAAAAACTTCGGGCCACTTTGTGAAGTAATCCATGAAGTATTTGTTGCCACTTTCACTAACGGGAAACGGCCCTGCGATATCCAAGGCTATGCGCTCCCACGGTGCTCCGACGTTATACACTTTCAGTGCACCTCTACTACGAGTATGAGGGCCTTTCACTGCAGCACAGTTGGTACACTTTCTGACCCAATCTTCGACATCGTCTCTGCAGTTGATCCAGTAGAATCTCTCTCGTATCTTCAGCAGTGTTCTCTTCACTCCTAGATGTCCTCCGGAGAATCCTTCATGGTACAGGTGTAGAACATCCGGTATCTTGGTTTTGGGGACTATCATTTGCAGATGAGAACTGTTGCCTCGGGCGTTCTCCCATTGAGCCCAGTAACTCTTCGTTGTAATACTCTTGGTCGAAACTTCACTCCAACTAGGCTTGGCGGCACCAGACTCGATCCATTCAAAAATCGGTTTTATGTCGACGTCTTCTTGCTGGGCCTTCTGAAGTGTATCTCTCCACTCGTCGCTAAGATCCGTTCTGAGCATTCTGATTGGTACTGCCTCTTTATTTATTTATATATTTTTACGCTAGGTGGCGCTTGTTGAGTTAACACAGTTGTAGAATCGCTCCGTAATTTAAACCTATTAATCCGTAATTTTATTAAGTTTTTCCTTTGCTAAGTGTTATTAAATTGTATTAGTAAATTAATAAGAAGTTTTTAAGTGCAAGTAATTATTATCTTGGATGTTGGAGCATAATTTTATGAAGAAAAGTGAATGTGAAGTACATCAACGGTGTACGCCTGGAGATCACCGGTTTTTATCAAAGACTTCATAAACCGGGGGAGTATTTTGTTTATTTTATTAAGTAGTGGATATAATATTATTTATTAGTGGCTTTTTCGTGTATCTATTTTAGATTTAAGTGTTTCAAATAACTTTAAAATGAAAATTCAGTTTGAAAAAATAAAAATATCTACCTTCATTTTGCATAACAAGAATAATCGTTATGAATTGTTAAAACTTAACGTCCACTGCATTATTATGATACAAGAACATTAAATAGCCATAAAGAATTATATTCTTGTATAAAGACCATCAGGTGGGCCGTATGCTCGTTTATCTACTTTGCAATAAAAAAAAAAAAAAAAAAAACACACTGGGTATAATTGTATTACACTTTCAATCTAGCCCCAATCCTAATTTCTACTCAGACTTCTCTCAAATTTATTTTCATTTTTCCTATCTGTATATTACTTTTAATCTAGTCCTTTTTTTATTTACTTCTAACTTAGTTGCTCACTTCATAGTTAGGGTTACATCGTCTGAACTCATGACGATCACCCGACGTGTAATGTTCTGATAATTAGACAGAGCACTTACAAACAATGTGCACTGTTCTCCAAAAAAATGGTTGCGATTAAATGTATCTTCGATGTGTCAAGATTGAGGTGGACTTATATAGACTTCAGGATTTTAATCAACCTTTGCAAAAACCGACAGCGCGATTTAGGAATACACGTCACGACATCTACCGAACAACTTGTACACTGCAAAGGTCAAAGTTGAACGCGAACGAAACAAGATGGCTATTTAAATATGTTTTTTTTTGTTTTAATTGGAGGAAATCGCCGGATCCCCACTCGCCCCGCGGTAGGGTATGTGGGAGTTTAACCTCACTAATATCTACAACCGCTCACACTCAGCGTCCGAACCCCGGCTGAGGCCAGAACCCAGCAGGGGGTTATGAGGGACGGCGCGACACGTTACGCACTCGGCACTCTTTCCCGTCGCGCCGCCCTCGGACGCCGAATCGGTAGCCGCCGGCGAATACGGCCACCGGCTCTCTCGGTCGAACCTAAACATGTTGAAAATTTCGTACAAGCGATCATTCATTGTACGATGAAGCGCAGATGAATGTGTTCATTACCTCGTCTGCTTACAAGGCAATAGTGGCGAAGAGTAAAGTATTTAAAGAGGAAAGACGACTAAATAATTCTTCAAAATTTTCAATAATTCGTAGTCTTCTTAACAATGTTCTTATTGTGATTTGTAGTACGTAATTGAAGAGTATTCAAAGGGAAGCCGATGGGAATGGGCTTGTATAGACAATTCGTCACTGCAAGGCAATAAAGTAACATCATATCAAAAATTATCAGAATATTATAAACCACACTATTTATTAAAAAAAGTAACATCAAAATCGATTTAATTGTTTAATCATTTAAGCATACACTGTGATAGACAGCATGAAGTGACTTTGTTTTATACTGCGCAGTGATACCGTCATTGACAAACATGACTTCTACTCTTCCCCTACCTGTTCAAATGTATGTTATGTTAGGTATAATACTGTAAAGTTTTAATAAAACTATTCACTAGTTTCTGTCTGAAGGAGTAGCTAACATACATAAGGGGTGGGCCATATAAAGTTTGCATTTTCCAAAAGTTCGACTGTCATGTTGGCTGTGTGGCATGTTGCGCCATCCTGTTGAAACCAAATGTCGTCCATGTCGTCCTTCAATTTTTGGAAACAAAAATTCGTTGAGCATGGCACGGTAACGCTCGCCATTGACCGTAACGGCGGCTCCTTGCTCATTTTCCAATGCCGCCGGACCAAAACCCACACCAAACCGTAACTCTTTGTGGGTACATTGGCTTCTCAATGGTGACGTGTAGATTTTCCGACATAGCCTCCGAGGTGAAAATGGACTTCATCTGAAAAGACGATTTTTCGGTAAAAATGCTCATCTTTGGCCAAACTATCTTCTGCCCATTGGGCGAACCGAAAACGTCCCATTTCGTAAATGTCAAACTTTTAGCTAAATTATGAACATAAATTGAATGACATTTGAGCTATCATCCTCTAAATAAACAGTAGTTCAAAATGCAAACGTTAGATTGCCCACCCTATACTAAGAAATATTCAATTTTATAATATTTCTAGCTGCTGCCCGCGAACTCTATGCAGCACCAAAAATACCCTAGTAACTATTAAAAATAGGGGTTGGAAATAAAAGGGTTGAAAATTAGGGCAGTGTGCCATTGTATTATCAAGGGTATTAATGTAGAAGTAAAAACCTTTTTTTCTTTTATTCCAATCGTACATTTTGTTGAGTAATTATCACGAGTATAAAACGCTGTCCGCTACAAAAAACATCGCGACGACATCGCGTGTGCTGTTTGAATCCCTTTGTGACGCAGACGAAGTTGCGTGGGTCGTCTAGTAGATAAATAGAATAGATAGTCGCGGTTCTCAGACCTACTGAATGCATTTAAATTTTTATGAAAATCGATCCAGCCGTTTCAGAGGAATAAGGTAACTAACACATAAGAATTTTATAAACAAGATAACTTTGATCTTGTATTTATGTTTGTTACAAACAATAATTTTCAACAAAACATTTTCGAAAATATTTTCAAAGGAATCATATAACGCATCAGGTGGTCTGTACACACATACAACAATGAGGTGCTCAAGCTTAACACAGGACATTTCAATAGTTCTCTCTACAGAGAGGGCCACTATATCCTTTCGTTTCTTACATTTCAAACATTTTCTAACTAGAATTAAAGAGCCACCGCGAATCGCGTGCTCTCTGCAAAAAGAACTTGAGACTTGGTGATCATTAAAATTAAATAATAATTCATAGTTTTTAAACCAGTGCTCAGTTACACAGAAAACATTAACATTGTTAAGATTTAAAAACATTTCAATCTCTAGCTCTTTACCCATCATTCCTTGTAAATTTTGATGCACCAGGTTTAGTATGTTATTAATCGAAACATTAACATCCTTTGATGGGTACAGTCTAGATTTTTTATTGTTAATCGGTTTATAAATGCAAGAGTGTAACTCCTTTGTCTCGTTAATTAAATTAAATTACTTGGAACACATTCCAAATTATCATATTATGTCACAATTTTTTTCTGCTCAATAGAAGCATTACTGAGTTTTAAAAATATATTATTAGTACTAATACTAACATCGTCATTAATATTATAGGCTACTAAAGTAGCTAAATGTCGTTTTGTAAATTTGGATACATACATAGTATCTTTTGTCAGACTGAATTTATTAATACATTTATTAATGTCCATTAATAAGATTCCGCTACAATGATGTGTAGCATTGTACATGAACATATTTATATTGAAAATACATACACTGATTGTGTACTTTGTCTAAATTAGTACAATATGGGAATGTACATAAAATAATTTAACATTTTTTTTCCGATTGCAAATCAACAAGAAATCGGATACTGTGGTCCAGTGATTTTTTGCTAACATTGGCATGACTACCGACCATTATTACAATAGTAGTAAGAGCATCACAATGAATTGACTTCAATTTATCAACTATATTACAGAAGGGCATACATGGGTAACACACATTAACAACCTTAAGGCTTAAGGCTCATTGATAGTGTGGCGACCAATAGCGCGCGAGGTCCAAACTCGCGGTTACGACATTTACAAGAATCTTCGCATATATACGACATCTCAAATCTACTACATCGGGCTCCGGCCTGACCGGGCATACACTATTTCGCCCGGTCGGAGATCTCCCTTTGGCCATAAGTCCACTGTACCCACAACTGGTGACCCTCGACAAAGAACACGCCTCCTTCGACATCATCACACCCCCTCCCAAGCCTCGAACCCCGCCAGCCAGCTTCACATCGGGCACACTCACTACGTCAACCAGTCAGCACAGCAGAGCACATCTCTCCTGGTCAAACACGTAGCATCGGCCCCGCACGGCAGCATCTCCGACTCACTGGAGCCCGTGCATCAGCAGCACAGTTCCGACTCACTGGGACACATGCAGCAACAACACAGTTCCGACTCACTGGGACTTCCTACACTGGCACTGGCGATTCTCGATTCACGCACACAAGACACAATGGATGAATCGACCTCCGGTCTCCGAAGGGGAGTGTGTGGCGACCAATAGCGCGCGAGGTCCAAACTCGCGGTTACGACATTTACAAGAATCTTCGCATATATACGACATCTCAAATCTACTACATCGGGCTCCGGCCTGACCGGGCATACACTATTTCGCCCGGTCGGAGATCTCCCTTTGGCCATAAGTCCACTGTACCCACAATAGCATTGGACCAAAATTGATACCTATCTTATCTGATAGCACTACAGTCTTTCTACACGATGTCGACGTCGGAGTACCGGTGACAGACGAGATCACTTCCTGTTGCGTCAGAGGGGAGCACGGTTCCTCCTCAGCTGTGATGTGGCGCGCAGGTGATGTAGGGCGGGGACACGCAGCCGGTGCTTGCGCGGGGGGCCGCGCGTCCTCGGTGTCTCGAGGCGCCGACGCAGGTGTCAGAGGCGGTCGGGATGGTGTGATCCTTTGTCTCGTTAGAATCATCGTTAATTTGCACTGTGTAAGTGATATCTGTGCAGTCAACATTTGTGGTTTCGGCGACACTGGTCCTCATCGACTCCAGTCTCGTAGTGTTATTGTCAATGAGTTGATCCATTTCCAAGCCCAGATCATGTACAGGGTGTCTCAAAAGAAATTTTATATTTGTTTAGCTTACTGCGTGAACGCTGCGTACTTGAGGGGTGCGGGGGTTATGTCAATTGGTAGCTTGGCTCTTGGGGATTCAGTCGCTATGGAGAGTTTCTCGGGAGCAGACCGCGCGTTGTGCGTGCAAGAGTTTTACAAGAACGGTGATTCGACAACATGTACGGATTGATTAACACTCTCCACGTTTTCTACCGTTCTTGATGACCTAGGTCGCCCGGATTTTGATTTATCCAGCGTTGATCCAGTCTCTTCAAACTTTTTAACCCAATGTCGAATGAGAGGAAGGCTTGGCGCATCATTTAAGTGACGAAAACCTCGAATACTGCAGAATTCTCTATGCGCGACAGTTGTCGAATCACCGTTCTTGTAAAACTCTTGCACGCACAACGCGCGGTCTGCTCCCGAGAAACGCTCCATAGCGACTGAATCCCCAAGAGCCAAGCTACCAATTGACATAACCCCCGCACCCCTCAAGTACGCAGCGTTCACGCAGTAAGCTAAACAAATATAAAATTTCTTTTGAGACACCCTGTACATGATCTGGGCTTGGAAATGGATCAACTCATTGACAATAACACTACGAGACTGGAGTCGATGAGGACCAGTGTCGCCGAAACCACAAATGTTGACTGCACAGATATCACTTACACAGTGCAAATTAACGATGATTCTAACGAGACAAAGGATCACACCATCCCGACCGCCTCTGACACCTGCGTCGGCGCCTCGAGACACCGAGGACGCGCGGCCCCCCGCGCAAGCACCGGCTGCGTGTCCCCGCCCTACATCACCTGCGCGCCACATCACAGCTGAGGAGGAACCGTGCTCCCCTCTGACGCAACAGGAAGTGATCTCGTCTGTCACCGGTACTCCGACGTCGACATCGTGTAGAAAGACTGTAGTGCTATCAGATAAGATAGGTATCAATTTTGGTCCAATGCTATCAATGAGCCTTAAGCCTTAAGGTTGTTAATGTGTGTTACCCATGTATGCCCTTCTGTAATATAGTTGATAAATTGAAGTCAATTCATTGTGATGCTCTTACTACTATTGTAATAATGGTCGGTAGTCATGCCAATGTTAGCAAAAAATCACTGGACCACAGTATCCGATTTCTTGTTGATTTGCAATCGGAAAAAAAATGTTAAATTATTTTATGTACATTCCCATATTGTACTAATTTAGACAAAGTACACAATCAGTGTATGTATTTTCAATATAAATATGTTCATGTACAATGCTACACATCATTGTAGCGGAATCTTATTAATGGACATTAATAAATGTATTAATAAATTCAGTCTGACAAAAGATACTATGTATGTATCCAAATTTACAAAACGACATTTAGCTACTTTAGTAGCCTATAATATTAATGACGATGTTAGTATTAGTACTAATAATATATTTTTAAAACTCAGTAATGCTTCTATTGAGCAGAAAAAAATTGTGACATAATATGATAATTTGGAATGTGTTCCAAGTAATTTAAATTAATTAACGAGACAAAGGAGTTACACTCTTGCATTTATAAACCGATTAACAATAAAAAATCTAGACTGTACCCATCAAAGGATGTTAATGTTTCGATTAATAACATACTAAACCTGGTGCATCAAAATTTACAAGGAATGATGGGTAAAGAGCTAGAGATTGGAATGTTTTTAAATCTTAACAATGTTAATGTTTTCTGTGTAACTGAGCACTGGTTTAAAAACTATGAATTATTATTTAATTTTAATGATCACCAAGTCTCAAGTTCTTTTTGCAGAGAGCACGCGATTCGCGGTGGCTTTTTAATTCTAGTTAGAAAATGTTTGAAATGTAAGAAACGAAAGGATATAGTGGCCCTCTCTGTAGAGAGAACTATTGAAATGTCCTGTGTTAAGCTTGAGCACCTCATTGTTGTATGTGTGTACAGACCACCTGATGCGTTATATGATTCCTTTGAAAATATTTTCGAAAATGTTTTGTTGAAAATTATTGTTTGTAACAAACATAAATACAAGATCAAAGTTATCTTGTTTATAAAATTCTTATGTGTTAGTTACCTTATTCCTCTGAAACGGCTGGATCGATTTTCATAAAAATTTAAATGCATTCAGTAGGTCTGAGAACCGCGACTATCTATTCTATTTATCTACTAGACGACCCACGCAACTTCGTCTGCGTCACAAAGGGATTCAAACAGCACACGCGATGTCGTCGCGATGTTTTTTGTAGCGGACAGCGTTTTATACTCGTGATAATTACTCAACAAAATGTACGATTGGAATAAAAGAAAAAAAGGTTTTTACTTCTACATTAATACCCTTGATAATACAATGGCACACTGCCCTAATTTTCAACCCTTTTATTTCCAACCCCTATTTTTAATAGTTACTAGGGTATTTTTGGTGCTGCATAGAGTTCGCGGGCAGCAGCTAGAAATATTATAAAATTGAATATTTCTTAGTATAGGGTGGGCAATCTAACGTTTGCATTTTGAACTACTGTTTATTTAGAGGATGATAGCTCAAATGTCATTCAATTTATGTTCATAATTTAGCTAAAAGTTTGACATTTACGAAATGGGACGTTTTCGGTTCGCCCAATGGGCAGAAGATAGTTTGGCCAAAGATGAGCATTTTTACCGAAAAATCGTCTTTTCAGATGAAGTCCATTTTCACCTCGGAGGCTATGTCGGAAAATCTACACGTCACCATTGAGAAGCCAATGTACCCACAAAGAGTTACGGTTTGGTGTGGGTTTTGGTCCGGCGGCTTTGGAAAATGAGCAAGGAGCCGCCGTTACGGTCAATGGCGAGCGTTACCGTGCCATGCTCAACGAATTTTTGTTTCCAAAAATTGAAGGACGACATGGACGATATTTGGTTTCAACAGGATGGCGCAACATGCCACACAGCCAACATGACAGTCGAACTTTTGGAAAATGCAAACTTTATATGGCCCACCCCTTATGTATGTTAGCTACTCCTTCAGACAGAAACTAGTGAATAGTTTTATTAAAACTTTACAGTATTATACCTAACATAACATACATTTGAACAGGTAGGGGAAGAGTAGAAGTCATGTTTGTCAATGACGGTATCACTGCGCAGTATAAAACAAAGTCACTTCATGCTGTCTATCACAGTGTATGCTTAAATGATTAAACAATTAAATCGATTTTGATGTTACTTTTTTTAATAAATAGTGTGGTTTATAATATTCTGATAATTTTTGATATGATGTTACTTTATTGCCTTGCAGTGACGAATTGTCTATACAAGCCCATTCCCATCGGCTTCCCTTTGAATACTCTTCAATTACGTACTACAAATCACAATAAGAACATTGTTAAGAAGACTACGAATTATTGAAAATTTTGAAGAATTATTTAGTCGTCTTTCCTCTTTAAATACTTTACTCTTCGCCACTATTGCCTTGTAAGCAGACGAGGTAATGAACACATTCATCTGCGCTTCATCGTACAATGAATGATCGCTTGTACGAAATTTTCAACATATTTAGGTTCGACCGAGAGAGCCGGTGGCCGTATTCGCCGGCGGCTACCGATTCGGCGTCCGAGGGCGGCGCGACGGGAAAGAGTGCCGAGTGCGTAACGTGTCGCGCCGTCCCTCATAACCCCCTGCTGGGTTCAGCCGGGGTTCGGACGCTGAGTGTAAGCGGTTGTAGATATTAGTGAGGTTAAACTCCCACATACCCTACCGCGGGGCGAGTGGGGATCCGGCGATTTCCTCCAATTAAAACAAAAAAAAAACATATTTAAGTAGCCATCTTGTTTCGTTCGCGTTCAACTTTGACCTTTGCAGCGCACAAGTTGTATATATATATATAAAATATACAAAATATTTATATATATATATATATAATAAGTAATATTTTTAACTATCAGTATTATCACCAGTTACTTTAAATAATTGATACTTTGAATAATCTCCTTATATCGACGCCCCCCTGCAAAAACTCCGTAAAGCACTATTACTGGTTTATTGCTGTTATTGCATTTTCGTAGTCTATGAGTCTGGATGCATCTACCCAATTTTTTTCAAATTTTTCCTGTGGTAATTTCCAACGATTTTCTTAAGAACACTTTTTTTCAACGGAAATTTTATTTTTTTTGTTTACAGCATAAACTCCGTAATATGTTATTAAAATTGAGTTTGGTGGTTTTGTTTTCGGTTAAAAACTATTACTGCAAAATATTTCTTGAAAACTTTTGGTTAATGCGATTACAGGTTTATTATTGTAAAATTTTTATTTGATATTTTTCACTTATGTATCCAAGTTGCACTGGTTAGTACGTGGCTGCCACTCTTGAACTCTTTATTTCTCATTAGATCACACAGAAACTAGAAGTAAAGTCATCTCCTTTGTTCTTTGTCCCCTTTTTTTGAGCTAACGGGCCATCTGATCGTAAGCGGTGACCGTTGCTCATGGACCTCTGTCTAACCTTAGCTCTAAGTCTTTTAATAAAGTGTGCAGAGAGTGAACAAATCTGCTACGTATATCATTACTGGCTGGAGAAAATATATTTTTTTAATAAAACGAAGCTTTCTAAAAGCTGCCTAATTAGCGTAGGTTAGATTCTTCATTCAAATTCACCCAGTCTAAAGTAGAATCTTTCCCCTCTTTCTCTAACGTATGTATCGATGGATTTGATCCTTACAGTAGAAGGTACGTTAGACATCGAACATTTTTGTGTTTATTTTAAAATCTACATTTAAAAAAAGCTCTACTGAGATCATAGAGTATACAGAGAGTCTCCACTACGTTCTCGGCTATCAACTTTCGTTTTGGTGATAAGAGTGATTCTTAAGGTGATTCAAAAGGATCTGTTTCTGGTACTACCTCAAAATTGCTATTGAGATATTGTACAGAAATTTCAACACTTCGATTTACCGGCAGTCAACTAGGAAAAAGAGCTAATACAACTGTCTAATCACGATTTTATTGACAAAATTTGACTGTTATTTTGAGTAAATATTACTTTAAGTTTTTTAGGAGCAAATGCGTAGGGTTATCACTGGATAAGAGTTGTTTTTAGGCTTAACTTAATCCTCAAGTTGGTAGCCTAGTGTTGAATATGCAAACAATGTATTTAGAGGAATAATATTTAAACAAAACCACATGTGACTCAGGCTTTCACTTTGGAAAATATTTTGCCTTAGCACTATCAAGTTCGGTGTGTTCATGGAGCCAAACTGCCTTGGCTTACATAGAAACTATATAGACCACTAGTTCATGCATGAGTTAAGAAAGGAATATTAGTTTGGGGTATTCTTTATTAAGCAAATGAAATGAAAATGAACTCTTGTTATTTATGAGCGAGGACACCACTCTTACGCTTTCTCGTAGTCAAATTAGGCTATTTAGACTCCTTCTGCCATGACGGACGTCATGAAAGAATATAAAGCATATACTAAATTATACATTCTAGACTAGACTAATTTATTTCAAATGAAACCAAGTAACAGAAGTGTAAAACGAGTGCAATAGTGAAGACTGGTATGGTATTCAAACCTTCTTATCGTCAACCTTTTCCGAGAAGTAGACCGTTTTATCTTGTTTAATATCTTTGTACAACAGTGGAGTACATTTAAGCAGTGGCGTGCACAGACATATTGGCCAGGGTATGCAGTTGTATTTTTACATATTTTTCAGTACCATTTTTATCTTAACACACAATTTTATTTTTACTAATGTTTTTAATATTAAAAATAAACAAATGCGTATAGAAACCCTATAAAAATGTTTTTTTTTAAATTAGGGAACCAAGATGTAAAATAGAAAACTTTTTATGCTTGCGATCCAGAAACTATTCACAATAGAACTTTATACTTTACGAATAGTTTACTTTATTATTATAGCTGAAATAATTGTTTTGTCAATGTGAGTATGAATATTTTTTCCTATACCTAATAGTGATAAAATTGAAGTAGACAAAAAATCTTGAATAGAATAGATACTGTATTTTAAATCATTATTAGTACTAAATAGTAATTACATAGTAATATTAGCATTATATCTATTTGAATAAAAAATCGTCATTATTTATTTTGAAAACGTTTATATCGATTTAAAATTTTCTTCAGTCTCAGTAGATATCGCTAAGTACCTAATTTATTTTTAAAACCATTTATTTACGGAAAACGTCCTTGAAACGAAAAAGTGACAAAGTTTATATTTGTCGTCAATAGATGTCGTTGAACGATTCGATCGATCCACTAAATCGCGGTGACGAGATGAGCACCAAAAATTATATTAATTCAAGGGACATTTAAAATTGTTTTTTGCTATTTTGTGCTAAAACCGTACTCATACTACTAAGTACGGATATTATTTATTAAATTAACGAGTACGACTTACCTCTAATCTGAATTCTGTTTTTGTGACGCAAACGAATTTGCGCGGATCAGCTAGTTAAAGTAGTTAATATCAATTAGATCATAATTCAAAATATTAACTATCAACTTCAATACTTCAATTCACATAGTCGAAATCTTAGCGCAAACCAAATTTACAATCAAACTACAAAAATAATAATTATTATAATAGAAAGGAACGCTCAGCTCAATTACCAGATAAAAATACGAATTTTGCTATTGAAATGTAATGAAAACCACAACAAACAAATCAGAAATGTCAATACATTATAAAGAACAATATTACCTTAGTTCACCGAAATCATCACTGATTTTTTTTTTCACTATAATATTATCACTCAAACTTTAAAAATCAATATTAATTAACTTACATTCCAATATTATTGAGTTTGTCCACTTTTTGTACACTTAATCACACAAACAAACAAAAGCAACACAAAACAATCATATTTTAAACTCACTAAACACACAAAATTAACCAATAACTAAAATAAATGCAACATAACCTAAAATCTTTAAATCATAATAAACAATATGCCTAAAATCGGAATAAGTTACGCGCGAATTGTGCTCCGTCTCGTTCTTTTGCAAAATTGACAATTTCATTTCGCCGCATTAAGTGTAAGCTGTGATTATTAGCTCCTAAAAATTTGCCATACAATTCGGTTCGAATGTCAAAAGTTATGAATGAAAAAAATATTTTATCAATGAAAAGGTACCATTTTGAGGAAGCAATCCTACCTCGTGCTTCTCTCACCAGGGGCGCCACTGGGGTACTGTGTAATGACCCCGAATAACCGAAGCATGGAAAATTAGACCGTATTTTTGTGACTTTACGGTGTAAGTTTGATTGATGTGATTTCGTTTTTAGACATTTATTATTTGTTGGATGAGAATTTTCAAATGATGTGCGTCTTAGTATAACTATTATGAGTTAAGTGATGGTGTAGAAGTGGTAAAATATAATTTTGACTCTCAAAATGATGTAAATTGTAGATTTATTTATAAACATTTTTTTTATTTAATTTGACATTCGTGATATTCTGTTCACGGCTATGTTAGGGTATGCAGTGCTTCTTTGCTTGTATGGACTGCACGCCACTGCATTTAAGGTACATCCACCGGTGTTTGGAATCTTTAAAATCTGCAGGAATCAATAAATAAGAATATAAAGATAATTCCACTGAAAGTGCAGATTATTCCCTGTTTTTTTATACTATTATCAAGATTAATTGTTCGTACACTAATTAATTATGATCATTATTCATTAAACTATCCCCACAAAATCATTTTTGTTCAAAAAAATGAATGATTTCGATACAATTCATGTTTTTTAAATTATTCCTTGAATAATACCAATCACAAAGGTTCCATTCATTATCAGTAAATAGTGATTACAAAAATTATGTTTGCAAAAAATATCCCGCAATAAACCTGTAACAGGGCTTTATGTTTATAAGGTAAATATTTTTTTACCGCAATAACTTAGGTAATTGAATATTACAAACACTCTCGGTTTATGAAAAATACGGTCAAAAAACCAGTAAAGTAATATTATGTTCATGATTTCACAGGAATTTACAGAAAAAAAATAGTAAGTAAACATTGCCCGAAAATTTATTAAAAAGTTGAAATTTAATGAATCAATATCCAAAAAAAAATATGAAATTTTTTTCGGTATTTTGTGTTTTGATGAATTACTTTTTCCCTTTAAATTCAACAGTCACGCAGATGACACTGAACTGTAGGTATAAAAATTAGCTTTCTCGTGGTATAAAAATGTTTTTATAATTATTTTTTTTGCAAAAGTTATAAGCGAAAAACACTAAATCTTTTTTCCTCTAAAATTTCATTTTTGCACTTACCGAGTTTTTGCAGGGGGGCGTCGATATATAATAATGAATTGCTGTTCGTTAATCTCGCTAAAACTCGAGAACGACTGAACCGATTTGGCTTATTTTAATCTTGAAATATTCGTAGAAGTCCAGGGAAGGTTTAAACGGTGAGAAAATTTCCTTATGTGACGCAGACGAAGTTGTGTGGGCCAGCTAATTGGTTATAAAAAGTTTAAGTTCGTTAAGCTAAAGCGTCAGTTGTAACTGTGTCTTTAATTAGATAACATTCATAAAATCTACCAAGTTTACTATCCGGTCAAAATAATTTGCGGGGGGTTTCAGTTTTTTGGTGGGCGGAGACAAGTATCTCCTACTTCCCAAGTCGATCTAGTACAGGTAAAATATAGGTACCTAATTTGTAGTACCTATACATTTCGAAAGGTCAACATTCTCATTAGCAATCGCATTCGCGTGTGTCAAAACTGAATATTCGCATTCACATTCGCGTCCAAAAATCGACATTCGCAACATCCCTACTACGCAGTACGCTCCGTAGGGCGTAGAAAAATCTATTAAATTGTTCCAAAAATACATTGAAGTGCAGACACTGAACAAGGCCTACGACGTGGGCGTTTTACAAAGCTACGTCGGTGTCGAATACACTGCTACGCCCTAAGACGCGTATTTAGGGGTCCGTATCTCTAAAGTGTAAAAAGAACTATTGAACATGATTTTATTCAGTGGTTTAGGTATAACGTGTCTCTGATGCAATATGTATATGTATACAATATGTAACAATATAACAAAATGTCGCTGGTCTGATGATGAATTTAGGTGGTCATAGGAACTCCTGTACTAAACAAGATAGACCTGTCGTGATTGGACTCATTTTACTCGTCTTGACTAACTCTCTGATACATGATATTCAGATTCAGATGAAGTAGAAAAAGCAATTAAAGCAGCTGATGATATTTACAAAAAGAATGTCGCGTATTCTGACCCAAATGATTCAGAGAGTACGGAAACAAAACAAAAGCGGGAACCATTCTTAAACGTCAATGAAGAATTAGGTACAACATTAAAATTTAAATTTCCGAAGATTTTAGACGAAGTTTTAAAACTAGCATTTAGAAAGAGTACCCTTTCGATCAATTCTGACACCAAATTTACTCCAGGGTCTGTCAATAAAACGGAATTCCTGAAATGTTATTGTCTGGGTAATGGAAAACAGTTATGTACCGTTAATCCAGATTGCTAGTAGCGATGTAAATAATTAAAAAAATAAGTTTTGAAGTTTGTTTGTAATATTTTACTAAACGCAAGTTATGGCTGTATATGTGGTAACAAGAACATACAATTGAACATTGAAAATTAAGTTTTCTGTTAAACGTCACAAACACTTGTCTTATGTTTATAGGATGTGATTACATTTCAGTATGTGTTCCTTTTACAAACCGTAATGAATGCTGTAGCTTTGTTCTTCTTAGTTAAGTTCTGAAGGACCAGTTGAAAGATTCGCTTAATTTGTACACTTGTAGTATGGTTCTTCTAAACGTAAGCTCACGTTAAGTATACATAACGATTTGATGTAGGTAATGACGCTTTCTATGTCTCTACATTCCTATTTCCTATATATGATAAAATCTTTAAAATTACGCAACGGATTTTGTTGCGTTTTTAATAGAGTAATTCAAGAGGAAGGTTTATGTGTACTGTACTTGGGCATGATATAATAGAGAAAACACTAATAGTTTTAGCAGTTTTTGATGTGATTTCGGAAATAGGCTCTGCACTGACTGAATCCCCCGTTGGTGACGTAGACAAAGTAACGCGGGTAAGCTGTTTCACTACAAACTTCTAATGAACAGAGCACTTACAAACATTGTGCACTGTTCTACAAAAAGTAAGTGTCTTATGACAAGTATGTACTTGAATGTACGAGTCAAAGTTGCTTCAGGATTTCAATCAACCTTTGCAAAAACCGACAGCGCGATTCAGGAATACACGTAACGACATCTACTGAACAACAGGTACACTGCAAAGGTCAAAGTTGAACGCGAACGAAACAAGATGGCTACATAAATATGTAGAAAATTTCGTACAAGTTGAGCAACTTCGTGTGTGTCACAAAGTGTGGATTCAAATTTTACGATGAAGCGCAGAATGTGTTCATTAACTCGTCTGCCTACAAGGCAGTAAAATAACATCACATCAAAAATTATCAGAATATTATCATCATCATCATCAGCTTATAGACGTCCACTGCTGGACATAGGCCTCCCCCAAACCTCGCCACATCGATCAATCCTGCGCTATCCGCATCCAGCCACCTCCCGTGGTCCTGACCAGGACATCGGTCCACCTTGTGGTAGGTCTGCCTACGCTGCGCCTACCAGTTCGTGGTCGCCACTCTAGAAATTTTTAGCCGTGTGGTGCTGGCTTAGAATAGCACCACCCCACCTTGTCCCGTAGGTGTCGTAGAAGGCGACTAATTCAACCAAAGGACACTCCGGAGAGTGGGCAGCAGCTCTCTCTGAGTATAATAACACCATACTGCGTTCGCCAACCCGCATGCCAAGCGTGGCGATTATGGCAAATAACCCCCATGATAACGTCAAAAAGAATTTGGCCCCCAGTACCCGGTGGCCCCACTGTGCTTAGTTATGGTAGCGACCAAGCCAACAGTGGGGCAGAGGGTGCTAAGAATCCCCGGGTGCGATCTGGCTACCACAAACAACGAAAGCTACACCTGGCAACACTAAACACGCGTACACTGCGAACAGATGAGAGAATTGTTGAACAAGAGGAACAGTTGAGACGGTTGCGTTGGGACATAATAGGGTTATCTGAAATTCGAAGAGAGGGGGACTCGATAATCCTGCGGCCCGGCAAACTGCTACTTCCGGGAGGGCGAACAACTGTCCCAAGGTGGTGTCGGGTTTATCGTGAACAACATCGTGAAGATCGAGAGTGTCTCGGATAGGGTAGCGTGACTTCCCCTACGGATTCAAATGTACGTTATATTAGGTACAATACTGTAAAGTTTTATTAAAATCTATTCACTAGTTTTTGCCTAAAGGAGTAGCTAACATACATTCTAATTACTAAAATTATAAAAATACTTTTTGTTTTATTCCAATCGGACATTTCGTTGAAGAATTATCACGAGTATAAAACGCTGTCCGCTACAAAAAATATCGCGCCGACATCGCAAGTGCTGTTTAAACCCCTTTGTGACGCAGACGAAGTTACGTGGGTCTAGTAGATAAATAGTATAGAGATAATAAAAGCTAGTCTCGATTCTCAGACCTAATGAATGCCTACAAAATTTCATGAAAATCGGTCCAGCCGATTCACAGGAATAAGGTAACTAATATTGTGACACGAGAATTTTATGTGTGTGTGTATTTAAATGCATGTATACTAAGAAGGATTTCAGTCCTACATCTGTTGCTCACTTCATAGTTAGGGTTACATCGTCCGAACTCATGACGATCACCCGACGCGACGTGTAATGTTCTGATAATTAGACAGAGCACTTACAAACAATGTGCACTGTCGGCGCCGTCCCTTCTACCGAAGACAACTCCGGGGACACAAGACGCGCGGGGCGCGACCCCACCGTGCGGGGCATCAAGCGCCCGCGTCACCACTCACTTTCGACCAGCGAACATATACGGTCACGTCAACCTTTGTAATAGTTAACCAATAAACAGTAATACAGTCCACCAGCATTTCATTGCATCACCCTTATTAGGGCCTAAACATTGGTCCATACGAGCCTTTATACAAAAAAAGAAGCCAGAAGAATTTGATTTCATCGACGTCTTAACGGTCGTCTAATTTTGACCAACCGTCGAGTGAAGAGAAGTTCATCCTCAAGCCGGTGCATCGGTACTGGTCGCGACAACTGTGAGTTTCGGTGCTGGCCACAGTGCGGGTAGGAGACTTAAATCGAGTGCGGTTCGACCCTTGATTTTTACCCTACCGTCGCGACTTCGTGAGCGTGCCCAGTCCCTGCTGCTGCCCCGGGACCGCCGTATTCGACGATTCCGGACAGCGGAGCAAGGGAGCCGGCGACACAGGTGAGTGGAGACACTTTTATTCTTTAATTAAGTGCATTTACGGGTGGTAGTCTTCACCCTGTTGTAGCTGTGTCCCTATTTTATCGTTCCATGATAAAATTAGGGACTCGAGCGCCACATTGAGAGTTGCCTGACTGTGTCAACCCCCTTAACCCCCCCTGCAGGGGGGGTGAGGCTAGCGAAAGACCCGCACTTGCGCTGCTAGGAGGTTCGAGCCCTCCCCTAGTTTTAACTTAGTTTTATTTAGTTATAATTAGGTGTAAGTTAGTGTAGGAACCTCATGGGACCCGCCTAACGATAAGTGGTAGCCGAAGTCATGCCCGGGGGGGACTCTCCCCCCCTTGTTAGCACCCCCGGCCCGTCCCGCGATGCTCGCGGTGGACGAAGATCAAAGAGGGTCGTCGTGTCACGCGACCTCTTTACAAACCAGTTACGGGAGGTGGTTCCCGTAGCTCAACCGGGTTCGCAGGACCCGGCAGTCGATCCTCCCGTTCCTCGGGCAGGGCCCTCCTCTGAGAGTCAGGGGGTGGGGGGCATCGGTTCGGGGGAAACTGTGTTTTCCTTGCCGACCGATGCGTCTATACCAGCCAGGCCTCAGAGGAGGGCCAGGTCCGGTTCGGATCCGGTCCCGGAGGAAAAGCGTCCTCGCACAGGCCCTTCTTCTTTCTCCCTCGAGGTCGAGAGGGGACTGAAGGAGATCTTCGGCTACTCCGATAGTGAATACGCCTCAGACACATCAAATTCATCTTCATCATCGAGGGGGCGGGGCCTCGCGCAGCCTTGCGTGCCGTCTCTCCCCTCGGCCACGCCCACACATACACCGACCACTGACAGCAGGCCAACGCCCGCGGCGCGTAGGCTCCGGACACCGCCTGCCTCTCCGACTCCACCTACATTTTCGCCGATTTCCGGCGGAGCGCCGGCACAGCTGTCAACATCGGCTGCCGGCCAGCAGGTAGGTACAGGTTTAGGACTACTTGACTCGACCCGTTACGCGGAGATCGGCGGAGGCCCCACGGGGTATGCGGACGCGGCCAGACAGCCCGCGACTCCGCGCCCGTCTTCATTGACGGCTCCACCGGCTCCGCGTCCCCAACCGCAACCAGTGCGGCGAGCTGCCGCTACAACGGCGACAGCACCGGCCGCCAGTACAGCCCAACCCAGCTCAAACAGAGCTGGAAGAGGGGATCTCGACCTTCGTCGACATCCCCCAATCGAAGTGCAGTCGCTCCCCGACTGGCCGCGGCACTTCGCGATATTAAGGGAGCGACTAGGAGCTGCCCCGAACGGCAGAGCCACCCCTGCGGGTGGCTTTAAATTCATTCCAGAGTCCGTCCGGGAGTTCCGGGTGATCCAAGCCTACCTCACGGAGGCCTCCCGGGAGACCGCAATTTCTTGGAATTGCTGGTCTCTCCCGGAGGATATCCCCTCCAAGGTGGCCATCCGCGGACTCCCGGGGAACACGGACCCTAAAATCGTGTCCGAGGCCCTAACGGGGCTCGGATTTCCGGCGCGATACGCCAGGGTGGTCCTGGCTAAGAGGGGTCGACCCTCTAGCATATTTTACGCTGAGCTCGACCACCTCTCCAGGGAGGAACTCGCCCGGTTGTACAGCGTAGAGGAGCTCCTCTACCTGCCGGGGGTGGTAATTGAGGCTTGGAGGCCTAAGAAGGGACCTGTGCAGTGTCACCGCTGCCAGGCCTTCGGGCACTCCAGTGTTAATTGCCACCGAGCAGTCCGCTGTGTGCGATGTGCTGGAGAGCACATCGTGGCGGACTGCCCGAGACCTCGGGACGCCGTTCCGACCTGTGCCAATTGTGGCAAAGGCCACGCCGCAAACGACCGGCGATGTCCGGTCTTTGTGCGGAGGGCACGGGCCACCGGGACGGTAGTCCCACCACCCATACCTGAGCCGCCGCGCTCCGGTGATCCCCGCCTGAGGCCTCAGCCTCAACCGCAACCGCGGTCAACCAGACCTCAGCCTACACCCCGGCAAGTACCGGGCACTTCAGCCCCCGGCCCCCGGCCCGAGGGTGTGACAAAACGATGGAAGGGCAAGGGGAAAGGAAAAACTTCCCGACCCGCCCCTCCACCCCCGACCCAGACTCCTACGGTCCCTGCCAACCCACAGGCGACCTCGCTCATGGCGGAAGCGAACGCTCCCCGTGAGCAAAGGCCGCCAAGACCCAGACCCCGCGAGAGGGTGACGGCCGTTGCTTCTTCGGCGACGCTTCCTTTGACTTCCTCGGCACCCGCCACCCAGGTGGCGGCGCCGTCGGGGAAGAAAAAGAAGAAGAAGAAAAAAAAAAAGAAGTCGAAGAGCAGCCAACCTGCGGCGGTGGGTACGCGAGCTGCCCAGGAGCAGCCCGTGGCCGCTACATCGGTCCCTTTGCCTCCTCGGCCACCACGTGCCGGAGAGAGGCCTGTGTTGGAGGCTGTAGCCCCTCCACAGTCACTCCAACGCGAACCCATGGAGGTAGGGTCTGTGCAGACTCCGACGGGGGCTCCGTCGTCTGCCACCCCACCCCTCCGCACGACGGTCCAGCCTCGAGCCCACCCACGGCCTCAACAGCGCGACGGAGGGATAGCCCCAGGGCATCCCTTCTCCGCCGCAATGCTGTTGGAGCTGTGGGAGAGAGTGTCGGAGGCGATCCGCGAATTTATTCGCGCGATCGCTTCCCTCATAGCCCCCTCGGGGGACTAATATCGGGATTCGGCCCATTCGTCCCGCAGCATGGATAGGGAGGAGCTGCGGGCCATATATTGGAACCCCGGGGGGGTCCTCTCTAACAGGCTGGACCTCATCCGTTTAGCCCAGGAGTACAGACCGCATGTCTTGCTCCTGGGAGAAACAAAACTTAGACCGACTACGAGGTTTGTGGTGCCTAACTACATCGTGTACCGAAGGGACGAACTGACCCCTGATGGGTTGCCGTTCAGGGGAACGGCGGCTCTCGTCAGGAGGGATGTCGTGCACGATGAGTTAGAGCTACTGAGCTTCACCGACACCAGAACGGTGGGGGTGAGAGTGCAGGTATCGGGGGTCGAACTGCGGATTTATGCCGCGTATCGTCCCCCGGGCTACTACCTCGAGCCGGCAGACATTAGACGGGTCTTGGACTATGACCGTCAACCGACATTGATTCTGGGAGACCTCAACGCAAAACATACTGCGTGGGGCTCTCGGACTATATCGATGGCGGGGAGGCGGTTGATCGATGATGCCGAAAGGGGGGACTACTGCGTGGTCGGCCCCAATGAACCAACGCACATCCCGTACACGGCGAGTCATCGTCCGGATGTTCTGGATGTGTGCGTTCACAAGGGGTTACGGTGCCCGATTAACATCGAGGTACTGTACGACTTGGGTACCGCTCACCTGCCGATCTTGGTCACGGCGAGTTTGGGGATCACCCGTGCCGCGGCCCCCCTTGAGGCCCAGGGTCGACTGGGAGGCTTTTCAGTCTTCGCTAGTCGACCAATCACCGTTCCAGGATCTATCTACCCCTGATGACGTCGATGACGCGGCCGTCCGCCTCACTGATTTCATCAGGGGAGCCATAGACCAAGCGACGACTATGGTGCCCAGCAGCGGGCCCAGATGCAAACTCCCGGCGTCGATTGAGGCGTTGATACGTCGCAAACGGCGTCTGCGGAAGCTCTGGGCGACCACCAGGTGTCCCAGGGTGAAGCGCGAGCTTAATGCGTTGGAGGAAGAGGTGAAGACGAAGGTCCGTGCCTTCCGGGGCGAATCCTGGGAGGAGCACGTGAGGGAGGCTGGTGATGACCGCACCATGACCTCGCTTCACAGGATCTGTCGTCGCCTCTCCTCCAAACCTAGCCCTGTTTATCCACTTGTGGATGATCAGGGCCTAAGGTGCTTTACGCCGCAGGCTCGCGCCGAAGTCCTGGCTGGCTCGCTGGAAAGGCAGTTCACTCCGAACGCCTCGGTCCCGGAGATGGCTCACTTCCACCGTGTCTTGGAAGAGGGGGTTACCGAATCCCTAGACCCTCGTCTCCCGATGCCAGCGCTTGAGGAGGATCAACTGATCACACCTCGTGAGGTGTATCAGACGATCAAGACCCTCAAGCGCCGTAAGGCTCCCGGGGACGATGGTATCCCTCCCATGGCACTACTATCTATCCCTTCCAACGTTCTGGCAAATCTGTCAGAACTCTTCAATTCCATTCTCCGCACGGGTCACTACCCACGGACCTGGAAAGTGGGTAAGATCATCGTCTTGCCCAAGCCCGGCAAAGATAGGCGTCAAGCTTCCAGCTACAGGCCCATCACCCTGCTCTCGCACGTCGGCAAGTTGTTTGAGCGGTTGCTCCTGAGGAGGATATCTCCGCATATCCACCTCAGACCGGAGCAGTTCGGTTTCAGAGCAGACCACTCGACGACTCTACAGCTAGTCCGTGTATTGCATCACCTTGCGGACCAACGTAACTCCGACCGGTACACGGTCGCAGTCTTTCTCGACATCGAGAAGGCCTTCGACCGGGTATGGCACGGGGGTTGGTCAACAAGTTGCAATCCACCGGCCTACCTCATGCCTACTGGCGACTGCTGGGGTCTTGGCTGGAGGGGAGATCCTTCTTTGTCGCGGTCGAGGGGTGCAAGTCGTCTGTGCGCCCCATAACGGCCGGGGTACCACAGGGTAGTGTCTTGTCCCCGATCCTATACGCCCTCTACACCAACGACATTCCCACCCTGGAGGGGCATCTCCGTTGGTGGGAGGAGGATGTGAAACTGGCCCTCTTCGCAGACGACTCGGCCTATTTTGCATCCTCCAGAAGTGTTAAACTTGCCATCTCCAGGATGCAGAGGCTCCTGGATGTTCTGCCTCCATGGTTGGACCGGTGGAGAGTCTCGGTCAATGCGGGTAAGACCCAGGCCCTACTCTGCGGTCCAACCCGCATCAGAGTCGTCCCCCGTCTCAGTCTTCGTGGTGTGGATGTTGAGTTTAGACCCACTGTTAGGTATCTCGGGTGCGAGATAGACCGTTCGCTTCGCGCGAAACCCCAGGTCGATCACGCGATTGGCCTGGCTCGCGCAGCGCGTTTTGTCTTGCGACCGATTCTCGCGTCCGCGTTGCCGATCAGAACTAAGCTCACTATCTACAAGACTTATATCCGTCCACGTATTACGTACGCTGCTGAGGCTTGGTATCACCTCGCACCGCCGTCCCAGCGGAAAAGGTTGCAGGCCCAGCAGAATCTCTCCCTCCGAGTCATCGTCGGAGCAGGCCGTTACGTGCGAAACGACGTAATAGCCCGGGACCTTGAGGTGGAGTCGCTCGAGGAGTTCATCGTCCGGCTCGCCCGTAACATGTACGAGCGGGCCGACCGAGGACCCCACGAGCATCTCCGCAATATAGCTCCCTTGCACGCCAGGCCGCCTGAAGGTGCGGCGTTGCCAAGGGAGCTGCTGGGTCCCCCGAGATTCCTCGGAGTTAACTACCCTACGGCGTAACAACGTTGTAGGATATAGGCGATCCCCTCTACGTGACTGAGACATTGTGTCGTCCGTCCCGCATGTTTGTCTGCCCTAAGATGGAGCCCACGGGGGCTACCATCACCCTCCCGGCAGGGAGGTGCGACCCCGCTCCCCTTTAGGGAGCTGTTCCCCCTTATGGGGACCCCCCACGTTTTAGTGGGGGCTTGTTTTTGTTTTGTAAGCCCCCTTATGGGGCTTTTACACCCCCCTCAGGGGTTTGGGTCGCCCAGACTAGGTCTGGGGACCTCTTATTGAGGTCTGGGGTCGCTGAACGGAGCCTCGGACTCGTCCGGGACTCCGCCCCGCGTCTCCGGGTCCCACTCCCCGTCTGGGAGTAGTAATCTCCTTAGAGATATTAGTCATCCCGCCTAACGGTGGGTTGACAAACCTAAAATCAACCCCTTTTTCTCCCCTTACGGGAACCAAACCCCCTTCAGGGGTTGGGACCTCCTATCGGAGGCCCCTTAGTAACCGCAAGTAGGCTTGCGGTCCTGTTTCCCTTCTGGAAACGGCCGGCATAGTCGCGGGCCCTTCCTTTCCCACGTTTCGTGGTGTTGTCGTGGGAGGGAGGGGCCCGCGGGGGCTGGACGGGGCCTCAAACCCTTTTATTCTGCGTAAATTTTAACTCAATCTTAAATTTTAACTCCAGCTTAAATTTAACTTCAGCTTAAATTTTAACGTCTACTTTAACCTCAGCTTAAATCTTAACATATACTTAAATTTTAATTTCCGTTTTAACTTAAATTTTTATTTTAACTTTTGTTTAATTGTATTCATTTTCCTTTTACTTTTTCCTTTTCTTTTTGTATATTTTATTTTGTTTAATTTTGAATAGTTTTCCGTTTGTTCCGTTTGATCTGTTTTGTTTTGTTTTGTTTTGTTTTCAAACTTACTTTTCATTATTTCACATTTTTGGTTTGGCTTGTATAGATTTTGTTTTTCTTTTTGTGTTAGTTAATAAGTTTTTTTTTTTTTAATGTTGTAAATAAAATAAAGGGTTTCTCCCACCCCCACAAAAGGGAAAAAAATAGTAGGGCAATCATTGATGATTAACTTAAATCGTTTTCGATCGGCACTCACTTTTTCGACCTCCTTGGCCTTCTTGGTTGCATGGCTTCGACATGAAGACAGCCCAGAACGGGCAGGACTTCGGCCGGGGCTGGTGGTGACCATAAAGCTATCAATCCTGAAGAAACTCGTCCAGTCCATGGGAACACCCCAGAAAGGGGAAAGCACAACGCCACTCCATTACCTTCACCTCCGCCCAGAGTGGCGGAGAGAATGTGCCCGGGCAGCGGGGTTGCCCCAAGGCCCGTCCGTGTCCCCCTATCGGGGGACACGAAGACCCCCATGGCTGGCTGGGTTCATCCTCACAATACAACACCTTCTTCCAACGAGGTCTAAGCATCGATATCAAGTCCAATTACGAGTGAGTCCGTTCCAATTATTTATGTGCAAAAGTGTTCGAAAAATCGTTTTTATTTCAACCTTTTTTTTTAATAGCTACTTTACAATAAATAAATAAGTAATTCAAATCAGTAATAATATAAACAGCATACAACATTTAAATTCATTTATATCGTTAGTGAATAAAGTACATAACTTCATAGTGCGTTGACCTACGACGGTAGTTCGTTGACCGATAACCGGTTTCTTGATTCTTGTTGCAACGAACATCTGTTAATTTTTTCCTTTGTTTGTTGCTTAAAGCACATTTAGTCGATTTGAACTGCTGTTGAGTGAATTTAAAATGCCCGAATCACTAAAAAACTTAATAAAAAAGCGAAGCTCCTACAAATCAAAGCTTACAATTTACAATAACAATTTAACTTTACTCAAAACCGCTTCCGAGCTTTCGCAGCTGCAATACTTGGATTTATCAGAGCGTTTTCTTAAATTTTAAAATGTATACGCCGAATTCGACTCTTTACAGACAGACATCGAGATGCTTTCAGAGGACGCCGAGTCCGCGTTTGCTGAGCGGGAAGATTTTGAGCGACAATATTTTCAATTAGTTGCAATCACGCGCAGCTTCCTAAGCGCCCATTCTACTCGCGCAGGCTCCGAGGCGAGTTTCAAGGACGCTGACTCAGGTGCACATATTATTAATCCATCTAAAAATAATTTTGTACGCTTGCCGAAAATAGATCTGCCGCATTTTGATGGTAACTGTCAATATTGGCTCGAGTTTAGAGACACCTTCAAATCATTAATTCATGAAAACAATAGTTTAGATGAAATAAACAAATTCCATTATTTACGCGCCTCGTTACAAGGTAATGCAGCTCTCATTATAAAGAATTTAGATTTCAAAAGTGAATACTACAAGATTGCATGGGAGTTATTGTGCGAACGATATAACGACACGCGTATGTTAGTAAATAACCACATACAAACCCTATTCGACATTGAACTTATGTCCGTAGAATCGAGCACGCATATCCGGAACTTAGTCGACACGTTTGATAAAAACATCAGAGCACTCGCAACTTTAAATCAACCCACTAAACATTGGGACACAATATTGATTTTTATCATGTCTAAAAAGCTAAGCTTAAAAACGAGTAGTAACTGGGAAGAACACAGAAGTATAATTCAAAACGAACCCACCATATCAGAATTCTGTACATTTTTAAGTAAAAGAGCTTGCCTATTAGAGACAGTAGAATCAAGCTACCACGCTAAAACCAATGCTTCAATTAATCCCAACAAAATAGTTATTAATAGTAAACAGCGAAATTTAATCTACAGTAATAACACATTAACCGAGAAATGTCCGTTATGCACAAAACCTCACCTACTTTTTCAATGTGAATCATTTAGAGAATTATCCATCGAAAATCGCCTGCGTAAAGCCAACAACCTTAATGTATGTCTTAACTGCTTACGCTTCGGACATTTCGCTAAACAATGTAAGCTTTCGCATTGCAAGTATTGCAAAGTCAAGCACAATACGCTTTTACATTTAGAGCCACAAGAAACTATACCCGTTTCCAATCAAATTGTCTCAACAGCTACCGCTGCTGCATCTGATGTCGCTTTAGCTGCCAATTCCATACAGTTTGCTACTTCTGCGAATGTCTTGCTTTTCACAGCACTGGTGCACGTATGCAGCGCTACTGGCGAGAAACACTCAGCGCGTCTGCTACTTGACAACGGCAGCACGGCAAACTTTATTACACAGGAGCTCACAGAAAAACTGGGTTTGTCTCGACGCGGTACGAACACCAAGGTAACGGGCATTAATAATCACACATCTACCAGTCCACAGTCTTGCAACCTTACAATAGGGTCTTTATGCTGCAACTTCACTGTTGAGATTGAGTGTAACATCATTCCACAAATCACTGATATTCTACCGGCCACGTTCATAAACATACAAGACGTCCCCATTCCACCAGGTCTTCATCTCGCTGATCCGAATTTTAACATTCCGTCGGTCATTGATATTCTGGTAGGAGCCGAAATATTTTGGAACGTCTTAGGTTCCAATTCCATCAACTTAGGAAAAAATCAACCAAGGTTATACGAAACCACCTTTGGATGGCTAGTATCAGGCAGTATTCCACAAAAATCTAGCTCTTCTCGTACGCATCATTGTCATCATTCCAATGTTAATCCAGACTTGAGTAAATTTTGGGAATTAGACACCGTCCCCACGAAGTATAGTCATTCTCTTGAAGAAAAACTTTGTGAGCAACACTTTGAAAAAACTACCATACGCAAGAACAACGGTCAATTTGTTGTTACAATGCCCCTAAAAACGGAACCTAACGTATTAGGCAGTTCATATGAAAATGCAAAAAAACGGTTTTTATCTTCGGAACGCCGCTTTGCACGCGACCTGACATTCAAAACTAATTACGCGGAGTTCTTGCAGGAATACGAACGTCTAGGTCATATGACTTTATCCTCAACATCTCCTCAAAGAAAGAACGAAATAGAATATTTTATCCCACATCACGGAGTTATTCGTACATCTAGTACAACAACTCAATTGAGAGTAGTATTCGACGCGTCAGCCTCAACTAGTACAGGATTGTCTCTAAACGACTTACAGATGACCGGCCCCGTAGTTCAAGAAGACATTTTTTCAATCTTATTACGTTTTCGTCAACATAAGTTCGTCGTCACCGGTGACATAGAAAAAATGTACAGAGCCATTGAAATAACTCCAAGTCAACGATCGTCGGGGCAATAAAAGGGCCAGGGTTGCGGCCCCTTCGGTGGCGGCGGAGGCTTCACCACCTGGAGGCCCTGCAGCCCCCCTACAGGCGAAGACGCGGGCGGTGGCAGAAGCTCCCCAGAGGGGTCGAGCGCCTGCCACCCCCACCAACCGGACTGCGACGCGGGCGGTGGCGGAAGCTCCCCAGAGGGGTAGAGCGCCCGCCACCCCCACCAACCGGACTACGACCACGGCGGCCGTGACTGCTCCCCAGGAGGGTCGAGCACCGGCCGCCAAGAACAAGAAAAAGAAGAAGCCCAAGAAGAAGGGCCTCCGCTTCCGGACGACCGCCAACGGGGCTCGTCTGCTGGAGTGTCCCGGTGCCGATAGTTCCGGCATCGCGGACCTCCTGATGGCGGGTCTCTGGGCGGTCTGGCCGGAGAAGGTGGTGCGAGTCCACAGGCCGGTGAAGATGGCGGAAGTCAGAATCACCGGTCTGGACGACTGCGCCACCAAGGAGGAGGTGGCAGCAGCAATCGCTGCCCAGGGCAAATGCGCCCTGGAGAACGTAGTCGTGGGCGAACTTCGCCCCGGCTACTCCGGAGCCATATGGCCCTGTACGGCGCGCCCGTTTGGGCCGGACCGGGAAACCGGACAGCAACTGTTGTCCGGATCCTGTACCGGCCGCAGCGCGTCGTAGCTATCAGGGTCATCCGCGGATACCGCTCCGTCTCCTTTGAGGCGGCGTGCGTGCTGGCGGGGACGCCACCTTGGGATCTGGAGGCGGAGGCGCTCGCCGACGATTATCGTTGGCGCTGCGACCTCCGTGCTCTGGGTGTTGTGCGTCCCCTCAGAGCCGCGGTACGGGACCGGAAGGCCCAATCTCGACGGTCTGTGCTGGAGGCGTGGTCAAGACGCTTGGCCAACCCCAGCTGGGGTCTAAGGACCGTCGAGGCGATTCGCCCTGTCCTGGAGGACTGGATGAGTCGTGGCGAGGGACGTCTCACCTTTCGTCTGGTGCAGGTGCTGACCGGGCATGGTTGCTTCGGGAAGTACCTGCACCGGATACAGGTCGAGCCGACGACGAGGTGCCATCATTGCACGAGCGACCTGGACACGGCAGAGCATACGCTCGCTGTCTGCCCCGCATGGGAGGAGCAGCGCCGTGTCCTGGTCGCACAAGTGGGGCAGGACTTGTCGTTGCCGGGCGTCGTGGCATCGATGCTCGACGACGACGAGTCCTGGAAAGCTATGCTCGACTTCTGCGAGTCCACCATCTCGCAGAAGGAGGCGGCGGGGCGGGAGAGGGAGAGCTCTTCCCTCCCCGGCCAACCCCGTCGCCGCCGACGTCGAGCGGGGGGCCGGCCTCGGGAGTTGTCCCGGGATCTGGCCCCCTAAGACAACCGGGTCCACCAACATCGGACCCGAGGGGTGCTGCGCTAGGCATCAGCGCGCACCCTCCGTGCCATCTATGCGGGGGATGGCAAGCCGTGCTCCCCGACCCGGGCTGGCCCTGGGCCGGCCTGGGCCGAGGGAGACCCTACATCACACGGCCCCCATCTTGGCGGGCCTTAATTGGCCCGCCCACCGAGTGAGCCGGTGGTCGTTTCACCGACGGCTGCCGGTTCGACGTCCGGGGGTGACGGGGCGATACGTAAGTGGGAATGGTAATTGGGATGATGAAGTATCGCAGGAACTCACTAATCATTGGCATAATTTTAAAAAAGGCATAAATTCTTTATGCAATGTAAAAATTCCTCGATGGATTTCATACGACAACAACATCTTTTATGAAATACACACCTTTACGCACGCTTCGGAAAAGGCATACGGGTCCTGCGTGTATATTCGTACGATATGTAATAACGGATTCATAGGTGTTCGACTTTTAGTATCTAAAAATCGTGTTGCACCAATCAAACCAACAACTGTGCCGAGACTTGAACTTTGCGGCGCCTTGTTAGGTGCAAGGCTGTGTACAGCACTTAAAGCTCCTACACTGCGGTCCACAATTGCTCCTGTCACACATTCGGCAAAACTATTGGCCCCTCGGAGGCAGAGAGCTGTCGAGGTCAACAGTAAACAAATGCATAAAATGTTTTAGATTCAAAGCACAACAAGTGCAACCAATAATGGGGCAATTACCCTGTTCAAGAACTAACTTAGAATTTCCTTTTTATAATTGCTACGTCGATTACGCGGGACCAATATTGATAGCAAATCGAAAAGGGCGTGGGGCTAAGCTTGCAAAGTCGTATATGTGCATCTTTGTCTGTTCCGCAACAAAAGCAGTGCATTTGGAACTCGTCTCGGACCTTACTACCGAAGCTTATATGGCTGCTCTAAATCGTTTCGTGGCGCGTCGAGGCAAACCTCGAAGCATTTCGTCCGATAACGGCACAAATTTTCTGGGGGCTTCAAACGAATTACGAAAATTTCTAAGCTCGTCAAGGGTTGCATCTGAAATAGCGCGGGAAGGCATAGAGTTCATTTTCACACCTCCATATAGTCCTCATATTAATTCACTCGCGGAAGCTGCGGTCAAATCGAGTAAACATCATCTCAAAAGAATTCTTAACTTAACGCACTTGACATTCGAAGAAATGTGTACTTGTTTAGCTAGCATCGAAGCAATCTTAAACTCGCGTCCTCTCACTCCTCTTTCGACGGATGTTAACGATTTTTCCGCACTTACGCCTGCACATTTTCTCATTGGGCGGCCACTTTTAAGCGTACCACAACCGTTGGTGATGGATGCTAACATCTCAAGAATCGACAGATGGAAAAGGGTCCAGCTGATTAGGCAACACTTTTGGACCAGATTCCACAATGAGTATGCTACTTTAATGCAGACCAAATCAAAATGGCATCACTCCAGCGGAGAACTAAAATTGGGGACCTTAGTTCTCATCAAAGACAGAGCATCACCTCCACTGTTGTGGCCTCTTGGACGAGTCACGGGAATATATCCAGGCGTTGATGGCGTTACAAGAGTAGCCGAATTGAAAACCTTAATGGGGACATTTCGACGGGGCTTCAATTCTATCTGTCCTCTTCCTTCATCAAGCTAAAAGGCAGTCAATTGAAGACTCATCTTCAACCCGGGGACTATGTCGGCGCCGTCCCTTCTACCGAAGACAACTCCGGGGACACAAGACGCGCGGGGCGCGACCCCACCGTGCGGGGCATCAAGCGCCCGCGTCACCACTCACTTTCGACCAGCGAACATATACGGTCACGTCAACCTTTGTAATAGTTAACCAATAAACAGTAATACAGTCCACCAGCATTTCATTGCATCACCCTTATTAGGGCCTAAACATGCACTGTTCTCCAAAAAATGGTTGCGATTAAATGTATCTTCGATGTGTCGAGATTGAGGTGGACTTATATAGACTTCAGGATTTCAATCAACCTTTGCAAAAACCGACAGCGCGATTCAGGAATACACGTCACGACATCTACCGAACAACTTGTACACTGCAAAGGTCAAAGTTGAACGCGAACGAAACAAGATGGCTACTTAAATATGTTTTTTTTTTGTTTTAATTGGAGGAAATCGCCGGATCCCCACTCGCCCCGCGGTAGGGTATGTGGGAGTTTAACCTCACAAATATCTCCAACCGCTCACACTCAATGTCCGAACCCCGGCTGAGGCCAGAACCCAGCAGGGGGTTATGAGGGACGGCGCGACACGTTACGTACTCGGCACTCTTTCCCGTCGCGCCGCCCCCGGACGCCGAATCGGTAGCCGCCGGCGAATACGGCCACCGGCTCTCTCGGTCGAACCTAAATATGTTGAAAATTTCGTACAAGCGATCATTCATTGTACGATGAAGCGCAGATGAATGTGTTCATTACCTCGTCTGCTTACAAGGCAATAGTGGCGAAGAGTAAAGTATTTAAAGAGGAAAGACGACTAAATAATTCTTTAAAATTTTCAATAATTCGTAGTCTTCTTAACAATGTTCTTATTGTGATTTGTAGTACGTAATTGAAGAGTATTCAAAGGGAAGCCGATGGGAATAGGCTTGTATAGACAATTCGCCACTGCAGGGCAATAAAGTAACATCACATCAAAAATTATCAGAATATTATAAACCACGCTATTTATTAAAAAAAAGTCACATCAAAATCTATTTAATTGTTTTAAACATTTAAGCATAAGATGCGACAGACAGCGTGAAGTGACTTTGTTTTATACTGCGCAGTGATACCGTCATTGACAGACATGACTTCTACTCTTCCCCTACCTGTTCAAATGTATGTTATATTAGGTATAATACTGTAAAGTTTTAATAAAACTATTCACTAGTTTCTGTCTAACGGAGTATCTAACATACATAAGGGTCAGGGTTCGGGATAACTCAATCTGTGAATGTGGTCTGGAGGAAGGGTCTACAGATCACATATTTTTCAATTGTCCCAGAATGAATAGATCATTTTATGACCATCTTCCAGAAGACATTCCAAAACCCGTCAATATGGCAAGTCTCTTAGCTCTGTGCAACACCCCCTTTATATATAAACTTACGAAATTTATAGAAAACAGTAATATTAAACTTTTATTTATTTTCCTCTGGTTCCATTATTTTTGTAATTTTTAACCTTATATTTTTCCTTTCTTTCACTTCTAAATATCATATTTTATCTACTCATTTTTTTCAATGTAGTTTCTATCTCGTTTTATACATTTACAATGTGTACTATTAAGCTTCATTGTATTTAATAAAACTATAAACAGTATATATTCTACTACTGCTGAGACTGGAAACCGAACAATATTTTGGCTTAGTATCTTTGAGTCCGTGTATTTGTCTCACTTGACATTCGCGAATCGTCCCCAGTCTTGGTGGACGAGGTCCAGGGGAAAAAAAGAAGAAGAAGAACATACATAAGGGGTGGGCCATATAAAGTTTGCATTTTCCAAAAGTTCGACTGCCATGTTGGCTGTGTGGCATGTTGCGCCATCCTGTTGAAACCAAATGTCGTCCATGTCGTCCTTCAATTTTTGGAAACAAAAATTCGTTGAGCATGGCACGGTAACGCTCGCCATTGACCGTAACGGCGGCTCCTTGCTCATTTTCCAATGCCGCCGGACCAAAACCCACACCAAACCGTAACTCTTTGTGGGTGCATTGGCTTCTCAATGGTGAAGTGTGGATTTTCCGACAAAGCCTCCGAGGTGAAAATGGACTTCATCTGAAAAGACGATTTTTCGGTAAAAATGCTCATCTTTGGCCAAACTATCTTCTGCCCATTGGGCGAACCGAAAACGTCCCATTTCGTAAATGTCAAACTTTTAGCTAAATTATGAACACAAATTGAATGACATTTGAGCTATCATTCTGTAAATAAACAGTAGTTCAAAATGCAAACGTTAGATTGCCCACCCTATACTAAGAAATATTCAATTTTATAATATTTCTAGCTGCTGCCCGCGAACTCTTTGCAACACCAAAAATACCCTAGTGACTATTAAAAATAGGGGATGGAAATAAAAGGGTTGAAAATTACGGCTGTATGCCATTATATTATCAAGGGTATTAATGTAGAAGTAATAAACTTTTTCTTTTATTCCAATCGGACATTTCGTTGAGAAATTATCACGAGTATAAAACGCTGTCCGCTACAAAAAATATCGCGACGACATCGCGTGTGCTGTTTGAATCCCTTTGTGACGCAGACGAAGTTGCGTGGGTCATAAATAGAATAGATAATCCCGATTCTCAGACCTACTGAATGCATTTAAATTTTTATGAAAATCGGTCCAGCCGTTTCAGAGGAATAAGGTAACTAACACATGAGAATTTTATAAAAAAGATAACTTTGATCTTGTATGTGTATTTAAATATACATGTATTGTTATACTGAGAAGGGTTTCAGCCACATCTGTTGCTCAAACTTATATTTAAGGTTATTTCGTCTGAACTCATGACGATCACCCGATGTGTAATGTTCTGATATTTAGACAGAGCACTTACAAACAATGTGCACTGTCCTACAAAAAATGGTTATGATCAAATGTATTCTAGATTAATTGCTGTACCAACACTGAGGTGGACTTATAAAGACTTCAGGATTTCAATCAACCTTTGCAAAAACCGACATCGCGATTCAGGAATACACGTAACGACATCTACTGAACAACAGATACACTGCAAAGGTCAAAGTTGAACGCGAACGAAACAAGATGGCTATTTCAATTTGTAGCAAATTTCGTACAAGTTGACTTGAATAACTTCGTGTGTGGCACAAAGTATGGATTCAACATTAAAATTAATGATGAAGCGTAGATGTGATGAATGTGTTCATTAACTGGTCTGCCTACAAGGCAATAAAAAAACTAGAGATGCAACGAATAGTTGTTTGAAATTTAAAACAGAGAAAGAATCGTTTGCTTCCTGAAAATGCTGAACATTTTGTTTTTCCAATTTTAAATAAATTAAATAATATTATCTACTACTAGTTACAAATAAGTTATATTTTTAACAATCAGTAATAGCACCAGGTAAAGCACCACTTTAAATAATTGATACTTTGAATAATTGGTTAAAAAAAGTTTAAGTTCTGTTCCGTACTGGAACAGACATCGTGTCCACAAGCTTTACCCTTTTATTTTATTTACTTTTATTAACTGATTGGTCGTAGTACTGAGCTGCAATACTGCACACACACACAACATATAGTTTTAGCGGTATGATTTCCGTGAGTTGTGGACAAACCGTTCGTTCCGGTAACCCGGAGCTTAGTCGCGAACAAAGCGAACACAAATAAGAATAGACTTCATGTTTTGAACGCGCAAGCAACAGCCGAACTTGCGACCAATGTAATTTATCCGACGCGAAAGTTCACATTACTCCTGTTAGTGCAAAAACTACACTTCCAAGACTTCACCAGTGACCTGTCGACTGTGTGATATATTCCACGGAATTTGTAAGGGCTTCACCAACGACGGCGACCAAAGCTTCGCTTCGCGGACGGGTCGACCGACGAACGGTAAGTTCAGCTCCACGGAATATTTCAATTCAAGTTCGTTAAGCTAAATCTTCAGTTTAAGCTGTGTCTTTAATTAGATAACATATCTACCAAGTTTACTATCCGGTCAAAATAATTTGCGGGGGGAGACAAGTATCTCCTACTTCCCAAGTCGATGCAGTACAGGAAAAATATAGGTACCTATTTTGTAGTACCTATGAATTTTAATGAATTTTGGAAGATACAGTTGATTTGTCAGTAAAAAACTTTAAACTTTTCGTTTGAAAGGTCAACATTTTCATTAGCAATCGCAAGCAATGTCCAAAAATCGACATTTCGCAACATCCCTACTACGCAGTACGCTTCGTAGGACGTAGTAAAATCGATTTAATTATTCCAAAAATACATTGAAGTGCATACACTGGACAAGGCCTACGACGTGGGCGTAGATGTAGTGTTTGCACAGCTACGTCGGTGTCGAATACACTGCTACGCCCTTAGACGCGTATTTAGGAGTCCGTATCTCTAAAGTGTAAAAAAGAACTATTGAACATGATTTGTGACGTGTCTGTCTGATGCAATATGTATATATATGTATACAATATGTAACAACATGACAACATGTCGCTGGTCTGATGATTTAGAAGGTGGTCATAGGAACTTTTGTACTAAATAAGATAGACCTGTCGTACTCGTCTTGACTAACTCTCTGCTGATACATGATATTCAGGATCTTAAAGCTTGTATTTTAAAGCTTTCTTAAAAATAAATTAATAATGAAATTCTTAAAATGTGTGTTATGTCATGCCACGAAGAGTTTTACGCAAACATTCTGTTGCTGAAATTCACAACGAGGGTTCTGTTACGAACTCACGAGTAATGACGAAAATCAAACATAATAAATATTTAAATTCTAATAAACAGAGCACTTACAATCCTTGTACCCTGTTCTTAAAAAATCATGTGATAATAATTATAGTTATTAATAATTTTACATGTATTTTACATATAAATGGTGGGAGGAAAGGGTCGTCGTGCCCCTCGAAGAGGGGCACGGTTTTAGGGCCTTGGGGAAATCCCCCTCTGCCCAGGCCAGACACCCCGCCTAACGAGGCGGGGGTAATCGGAAGCAAGCCCTTTGACCACGTCAAGTCAGTCACAGACAAACCGATTACTCGGCTACAACATTCTTGGCATTGACAAATGCCGTTTTACCCGGCCATGGACGCTGGCCGGCGCGACGTCTTCTCTTCCCTCTTCGTCCCTCTTGAAGGGATTATTATTATTAAGATAATATTTGTTTTTTTTTTTTTTATTTATTGTTTTTTTTTATATTATGTAAGTAGTTTTTATTGCTTTTTTTTTTTTTTTTTTAATAAATACAATTATTTACAATATATATAAGTTAAATATTTACAAACTAAGACTATAATTAATAATTAAACAGATTAAACAAACAAACAATTACAACCACGACATCACAGGAATCAGTTATTTACAAGCAGAATTAAGAATAAGAAATGGAAAAAAAGAAAGAAATAGAAAAGAGACAGTATGAGGGACCTGGGACCGTTTAGGAACGAGAGGGTGGGATCAAAGTATCCCCCGTCCCGTTCCCGGGGTGCGTCGGTCCCAGTTCCCTCCTTGTAGAGTAGAAAGGAAGAAGAATAGAAGTACAAATATGAGAATAAAAGGGAAGAAGACGGGAAATAGGGTCGCTCCAGCCTTGCGACTTAGGCGGATACGCCTATTACTAATATTTATAATATTTACAGTATATTACCCCCAAGAAATATCCCTTCCAAACTGGAGGGGGTCCCTGAGGGGGACCTAAGGAGCCTCCCTTCGAGAGGGGGCTGTTGAACTTACCCTCTGAAAGAGGGAAAGTGAGGGGGGGCAGGCAACCCACCACCTCAAAACAAAATGGAATAATCCCCACTATAAATTGGTGGGGGTCCCTGAGGGGGAACTATCCCCTGAGGGGGGGGTGGGGTAAAACTGCGATAATTTAGGAAGGCCAGCTCCGCGGGGAGGGGCACTCGTAAGTTCCCTCCCGCGACTCGCATGCTGGCCGATTTACTCTCCGAACTAAGTCGGGGGACTTAATAGCTCACGCGGCAACGCACGACCGTCAGGCGGCCGAGCGTGCAGCGGAGCTATACCGTGGAGGTGGTCGTGAGGCCCCCGGTCGGCTCTCTCGAACATGTTTCGAGAGAGCCTCCGGACGAAGTCCTCAATCGATTCCACCTCCAGGTCCCGGGCTATCACGTCATTCCTGACGTAGATGCCTGCTCCGACAATAGTTCGGAGGGCCACATTTTGGCGGACCTGGAGCCTCTCCCGCTGTGGAGGCGAGAGGAGCTGGTACCAGGCCCCCGCTGCGTATGTCAAGCGGGAACGAACGTACGTCTTGTAGACTGCGAGCTTCGTTCTCACTGGCAATCTGGATGCGAGGATCGGTCGCAGCAAAAAGCTGGCCGACCTGGCCAGACCAACCAAACGGTTGACGTGTCTGACCATGGTCAGCCTGCGATCGACGTCGACACCCAGGTACCAAGCGTGAGACTGAAGCCCGAGTTCGATTCCGCGGAGGCTGAGCTTCCTCTTGACGACCGTGTTGCAGGCCGGACCGAAGAGGACCGCGGTCGTTTTCCCCACATTGACCGCCGTCCTCCAACGATCCAACCACTGAGGCAGAACGTCCAAGACCCTTTGCATTCGTACAAAGGCGGCATTGAGGAGGTGTGAAGACGCAAAGTAAGCGCTGTCGTCGGCAAACAGCGCCAACGTTACGTCTGATTCCCACTCGCGGAGGCGCCCCTCAAGCGTGGGAATGTCATCGGTGTAGAGAGCGTAGAGAAGTGGAGATAGGACACTTCCCTGCGGGACTCCGGCCGAGATCGGGCGCACCGACGATCTTTAGCCCTCGACCGCGACAAAGAAGGAGCGGCCCTCCAGGTACGACCCGATGAGTCGCACGTAGGCTAGCGGAAGGCCCGTCCCCCGCAACTTGTGGACCAGCCCCTCGTGCCAGACCCGATCGAAGGCTTTCTCGATATCGAGAAATACTCCGACCGTGAACTGGCCCGAGTTGCGACAGTCCGCCAAGTAGTGCAGGATCCGAGCCAACTGCAGAGTCGTCGAGTGGCCTGCTCGAAACCCGAATTGTTCGGGTCTGAGGGGAATGTGCGGCGACATTCTCCTCAGGAGCAGCCGCTCGAACAACTTGCCCACGTGCGACAACAACGTAATTGGCCTGTAACTGGAAGGCTTACGCCTGTCCTTGCCGGGCTTGGGCAGGGCTATGACCTTGCCCAATTTCCAAGTCCCCGGGAAGTGACCGGTGGCCAGGATGCCGTTGAATAGCCGTGCCATAGCTGACACGGCTACTCCCGGCAAATGCTCCAAGGCAAGGGGGGGGATATCGTCCTCACCCGGTGCCTTGCGCTTGTTAAGTGCTTTTATTGTTTCTCTTATCTCCTTGGGCGTGATGATGGCATCATCGCCCAAGGGTGGCACCGGGGAGGCCATAACCTCCTCCGCGCTCTCGTACACCGCCTGGTGAAATGCCGCCTCCGAAGATGCAGGGTCGTTGGGTGTAAACTGCCTCTCCAGCGAGGCAGCCAGAATCTCAGCACGAGCCTGAGCCGAAAAGCACCGGTTCCCCTGTTCGTCCACGAGTGGGCAAACTGGGGGACGCCGGCTGGAGAGCTGTCGGCAGAGCCTGTGCAGGGAGGTGGCAGTAAAGTCCTCCCTGCATCGCTCGATCCTGTCCTCCCAGGCATAGCCCCGGAAGGACTTGACCTGTGCCGACAGACTCTCCTCCAGCCTATTCAGCTCGCGCTTGATTCTGGGACAACGGGTTGTCGCCCAGAGCCTCCTGAGCGACTACTTACGGCGAATGAGCGCCTGGAGGCGCGCCGGGAGGCCCATATTGGGCCCGCCGCTGGGCACCACGGTCGTCGAATTAGCGATCGCTCCCTTAATGGAGCCGATGAGATGGTCGGCCGCCTCATCGACAACACCGGGAGCGATCGGGTCGGGCATAAAGTGCTCATCCTGGAGCTGCGATTGGTCGGCCAGGAGACCCTTAAAGGCCTCCCAGTCGACCCTAAGCCTCCAGGGGGTGGCCTCGACACGAGCACCGCTCACATCCAGTGTGACCAGCACCGGAAGGTGCTCGGTGCTCATGTCGTACAGCGACTCTATACTAAGAGGATGCTGTAGCCCCTTGTGAACACACACGTCCAGCACATCGGACCGATGGCCCTCTTGCACCGGGACATGCGTTGGTTCATTGGGGCCGACCACACAATAACCCCCTTCATCGGCATCGCGACACAACCGGCGCCCCGCGACACTGGTCAGACGGGACCCCCACGCGGTATGTTTCGCGTTGAGGTCCCCGACCACCATCACGGGGCACCGGTCGTACTCCAGGACTCGGCGTAGGTCCTCGAGACAGATTGTTCCACCCTCCGGAGGGCGGTAGGAGGCATAAATCCTCATATCGCCCTCCGGGATGCTCACCCTCACCCCGACCGTATTGATCTGGGCGAAGGGAAGCCTCTCCAACTCATCATGCACGACGTCTCTCCGAACGAGCGCCGCAGTGCCCCTGAACGGACGCCCAGAGGACGGAGAGATATCCTCGCGACGATACGCATGATAATTGGGGATGGAGAATCTGTCCCGAGGGGACAATTTGGTCTCCCCCAGGAGCACGACATGAGGTCGATACTCCTGGAGGAGAACGACCAGCTCCGAGATTCCGGCGTAAATCTAAATCCCGACCGGAGGGCTTTCACGGACGGGGCCCTGCCGAGCCGCTCCTTCAAGGCCGCCAAATGGCGGGGCCAATTGGGGAGACGGTCGACAGTGATGGGCGGGGGACGCTTAGGTCCCCTCGGCCCCCCGCCTGCGGCCACCGGTCGGGTGGACTGGTTGGTGGTCGGGGTCGAGGTCGACCCCGGCTGGGCTCCGGTACCTGACGGGCCTGGTTGCGGGCCAGGTCCAGTGACACCGGAGTCTGATTTGGTCCCTGTAGGACCAGGTGAAGCAACGGCCCTGGTAGGGCGAGTTTGTGTCTGGACCCCTGAGGGACCAGCCACAATCTGGGCCAGAGTCACCGCTGGGGACGGGGCTGCCCTTGGAGTGCCCAAGGGAGGCCAATCCGCCAGCGACGCAGGCGCAAAATTGGCCCTAGCCAGGGCCATAGGCTCTCGACCCACCAAGGGTCCCGGGCGCGCCCGGGGATCCCTCGGCGGGGAGGAGGTCAATTTCAGGGTTGACCCAGACCCCCTCGAGAGCGGGGTACCTCTCTCACTCACTCCCCGAGGGGTAGAGTCAGGGAGGTCCGCGTAGCGCGTCGAGTCCAGGGGACCCCCCGACCCACGGGTCAGCGGGGTCCTCCCAGTCTCGTCCCCGATCGAGGAGATCTGGGTCGCATCAGCCGGGACTAGTATCGCTCTACCTCCCGTGAGAGGAGAGCGAGTGGTGGCAGTGGATGAGGGCATCACCTGCCCCCTCCTCCCCCTCCGAAGAGGAGGAAGTGGAGGAAGAAGGGGAGTCATCCCCTTCGCCCTCGGCGTACTCGTCTCGTACTCGGTTATGTCCGAGTCCGCCGCCAGCCTATACGGTCTGGGGAGGTCGAGCTCCTCCAGGGATCTGGAGGAGGGCCCGATACGGGGAGCCTTGTCCGGTTCCTCCTGGGGAGGAACCCGAGCCCGAGATCTGGAGTACTCTGGCTTTCCTCTTCCGGCGCCGCGGGCCGCCCGACAGATCGGCCGGTAAGGGAAACCTAGTTTCCCCCGAACCGATCGCCGGCGTGTCCGGGGCCCCGGAAGAAGGGCCAGGTACTAGGGACACACCCAGGTGTGTGTCTGAATGCGACGTAAAGAGGTCAGACGGGCGGCCGGCAAACGAGGCCGAGCCGTCATCACGTCCCCTACGGGACTGGCCAGGGGTGTTAGTGATCGGGGAAATTTTCCCCGATGGCAATTTCCCCGCCATGAGTAGTTGAACTTATGAACTAAACAATACTGAATAATAAAATAAAATGGAGTTCATACCTACCCTCTATCAATTTAACTAAAACTAGCATTGAAATAAAATAAAATATAAGCCAAAAGAAGGGTAGGAAAAAAAATTACAAAAAGAGGGTAGTATGAAATTTGGAATATAAAAATTTAAAATTTACAAAATTATTTAACTTAGTCCTAGCCTACTTCTAAGCGGTTAGCTTAGGGCTATTGGCACCCCCTGATCCCGAAGGACAGGGGGGAAGACAGGACACTGGTGGCCAGGCACTATTGGCGCGCAATGCACGACTATTATTTAAAATAAATAATAGCGGGCAGTCGCTATCAGGCTGAGACACCCGCCCGTTAAACTACCGAGGTAATAAGGAAGTGTCTCTTGCTTACCTGGTCCGGCTCCTTGGTGCTGTCGGGCGGCACGGCAATCAGGAGATCACCCCGCCGTCACGACCACCAGGACTGGGGCGACGCTTCTATCGTCGCGTGGGGAGCGCGCGGCGCAGGGCAACAGGACCCACTCGCAGGCGAAGAGCTGGTGGAAAAATTCCACCAAAACACACCCGCATACAGGACCCGTACTCGACACCGGCACTCACACACACACACTCACAAACACTTGCTAACACCGCACAAGATTTGGAACGAGAGAGCGATACTAGCGCCACCGGGCTTATAAATGGTGTTGGTTGGCTTCAGGATTCCAATCAACCTTTGCTCTCGACGTTACCGCGATTCAGGAGTACACACAGTGACATCTATTGAGGAACGTCTGGAGCATGAAGCCGGGAAACACCCTAAGTTAATGCGCAACCCTAACGCGCAGTAGGGTTGTAATTAGACCCTTAACCACTCGCGTAAGTACGTCAATTTTCGCCAGATGCCGAAATAGTCCATTGAAATGTTACATTTTTTAGGCCTTACCTTGCGTTTTTTAGAGAACGCAATTTTATTTTTTTGATGTGTAGGGGGGGTCAGTTTAAAGCTAAAATCAAGTTTGTGGGGTCGCCACCCTTGTTCCACGGAAGCCATCTTAAAAATAGGGGTTGAAATGGTATTTACGATATATCTCTTAAACTATTTATTTTATAAAAAAAATTGTTAACATTTTTGTTTGCAAATTAAATTCTCTACAACTTTGGTCCAGTAACTTTTTGTCGTAGAACTATAAATAAAAAGTTAAAAGCGAAAAACTTCAGAGACCCCCCCTACACATCAAAAAAATAAAATTGCATCCTCTAAAAAACGCAACCCCAAATGTAACTTTTCAATGGACTAAAACTGGGGCGCTCGTCCGGAGTTCGTTCGGAATCGCCATCTATTAACACGTTCCCTGCGGCACAGATTTATCTGTATTTTCCATTACTGCGTTACGAGGCGTTTTAAATCTTGTCTTAAACCAGACATTGTGGCGGCACGAGGCTTATTAAACCCCACCGCCCTTAAAAGACCAAAATCCTTTTTTTGTCGCCAAATATGACAAATGGTACGACTTTTGTCGCGATTTTATACAACATTGAGTGGATTAACCTATATCTGCCGCCGCCCGTGGTTAGATTATTTAGTTTAGATTCTATAGGTAAAATAAAATGTGGGATCTGATGTACCTCGTACCGCACTGAAAAATAGCAGATTTTCTTAATATTTAGTGATGGGAAATTAAATATCGATTTTATTTAATTGTATTAATTGTCAAAATTATGGATGTTTTTCATTAAAGCACGTCAAGTAATAATATTTTTTGCAAATAGTGCATTCTGTGAGAATTTTCTTCACTTTTTTGTCAGCCTCACGATTTTGTCAATTTTTCATAACATCCTACACATCTCCTTTTCTTTGATCCTTCCTTCGAGATGATGTGCATTGTAATTAACTTTCTTCGGCAATGTTTCGACATAATTGGCAGCAGTCTTTCTTCGTCACGTTCGCAGCCTGGCATGCGTTGCACAACACTAACCGCGTGAAGCTAGCGTACAGTGCGGTACGAGGTGCGCGGAGGTACGAGGTGTTTGAAACCTCGTTCCGCACTGTGTTAGAATTTTATTTGTTCAGTGCGGCACGAGATCTAAAAAACCCGGTATTAAAATAGGTAAACCATAGAACTAGGAATCAATAGCACATCTCAGATATATAGTTATCTCTTTCCTGTACTGAACCAGATGGAAGTTATGCCTCCCTCACGAACGAGAAGTTCACATTTTTCCTTGCCGCAAGAACGTCGGGACGTGTACAGGGCGTTTTAAGCCTTGTTTCGCAGTTAACGTGTTAAAAAGATTTTGTTTCATAAAATACTGAATTATTCCAAAAAGGAGATCTTTCTTTTAGTTTGATGAAATCACCGGATTCTCAAATGCCAATAAATTTTTTTACCGCTCACACTCAGCGTCTTAACCCCGTTCAGAACCCAGCACGGGAATTTGCAGGATGGCACGTCGCGTTACGCGCTAATAACACTAATACTCGTACAGTAATTGCTGTTTTTTCCTTCAGTTTGGGTTTTGAAGGTCTGACAATTAGTTTTGGAGCTATGTTTAAAACGCTAAGGTGTATTAATCAAGTGAGCGTTGGTTCATTCAAAATATACAAATGGAGGGTCCAGACGACTATTTTTCAGTTTCAATTAACTACGAAAAAGTTAATTATCAATTGAATTGAATAACAAAGAAATCCAATTGAAAGTAATCAAATTAAAATCAATAATGCACGTCTACCATGAAAATCTTGGAAATAATTGGAAAATTGAGGAAATTCTTGAAGTGTAAAGATGAAGACTTATTTAATTTTGATACTTCTACAAATATCAGTAGTGTTTATGTATTTTCATAGAAAGCGTAAGTTTTTAGATAACTTGAATTGGCTGTATTTATGTAAATTCGGGTGGAATCTTGCAAGTTAAATTTGACCAGGTTCCCGGAATCTAAATGAGCTAAAAACTTTGCATGCCTATATAGGTACATGGCGTGATAAAACATATGGTCCGATGGAGCTGATCTGATGATAGATTCGGAAAGTGACCATAAGAGCCCCTGTACGGAATAAGATAGACCCTTCGTGTTTGGGCTCGTTTTGTTTTGTTTAAAATAAATTTATTTTCTTACTAGGTAGCGCATTAAAAAAATGTTTTATATTTTTTTATTATTTATGTAGATTATTATTAAAGTTTAACTCGTAAAACTAACGTTAACAGCTTTACCTGAAAAGTTATGGAGTCGAAACTGTGATAAGAACTCCATGGTGCTGAACGATTACAACTGGTGCAGGTGTCAGAATAACAAGTACAATTGTAAAGCCAGAGTTTGCAACGAAATCGACATGTTTAAACATTTTAACAGTAGAGTAATTTACTTACTTCTGAAATGAAATGAAATAATTCATTCTCGGCGCCATATGTCTTCTATCCCCACTATTTCTATCTTTATATACATCATCTGTCACAACACAAACCAACATATCATCCTTCATACAATCTCTTCTTTGGTCTTCCTCTCCTCTTATGTCCATCTACTTTTAAATTCATGATTCGTCTTGTTACATGGCTGTTTTCCCTTCTCATGTTCGTACCACCCCAACTTTTTGCTTCTTAACTTGTCACAGAGAATCTATAATATTTTTTGATGATACACAATTAAATTAAAATTCATCAAGTTATACTAGTCATGATAACATAGTTAAATGTGCTTCTTTTACACAGATGCCATTGACGATATTCACGGGGGTATGGAAGGACATGGCGTGTGGCGTTCCAGTCATATGGTCTGCGAGCCCGGAGTGGAATACATTAAAGATAAACTAAGCTGCATTTGTAGGAGAGACGGGTCGTGGCCGCGTCCCGAATGTAGCAAGGTGTTATGTACTTGGACGGGTGAGGTACGTGGACACGTTAGTTAAACAAGCTAGTCGCAAGCACACTGTTTTATTGAATAGAAGGCGCGCGGGATGCAACCCGCGCGTTTACCAAATACCTACATTATACATATATCACACCTCTCCCACATAGCTTAACATCATAATATGACATACATTTACAAGTTATAACATACAGAATATTTTAATTTACATTTTAATTTTATACAAAATAATACTATGGCGAGTAATTGTCGGCGGGTTCTTCTTCCGATGTAGGCGTCGAGAACATAGGACTTATTGCTTGTCGTCTTCGAGTGCTGATACACGGTGGAGTGGCTAAACATTCAGTCAGAGGTGGTTCCGATGACAGCACATCCTTTGTCACCTCTTCTTCCCTCTCTGGCTGAATAACACTTCCAGAAGTGTTATGAATTACGTCGGGAATGTTGTCCGGGTCCCAGGGATGATCGTCCTCAGTTGATTCTCGACGTGGTCTAATCTGGTCCACATGTCTTGAAACTACACATGCTGAGCTCGGAACAAATATTCTATACATTACTCTGCCGAATCTCTCCTTAATAATGCCACGTATCCAAGTGTGTGTTTTGGTTGTTTTATTTTTTATTATCCAGACCTTATCATTGTTTTTAAAATCCGGTCGTTGTACGCCGCGGTAGTATTTAGCCTGTAAGGACTGATTGTTCTCGATAGCTTGAGTAAGTGCTGTGGATGACGGTGGTGACGTCACGAGATTAATTAAATCAAGTCGAGATCGCAATGCACGCCCGTATACAATTTCCGCGGGCAACTTTCCAGTGGAACTATTTTTAGAGTTTCTGTAGTCGAATAAAAATTTTGCAATTTGAATGTGAATATTTTTTTTTATTATTGCATTCTAAAATTATTCATTTTAAACCTTTTTTTACGATTTTGACGAAACTTTCTGCTTGTCCATTACTTGCTGGGTGGTAGACGGGTGCTAGAACGTGTTTTAATACCGTTACACGTGCAGAAATCTTTAAACTCTTGTGAGATAAACGAAGTGCCATTGTCACTCACCAGCGTTTGTGGTATACCAAACCGAGACATAAATTCACATAATTTGTCGATCACGCATTTAGATCCGTAACCCGAAGTAACGTTATAGCATTCAATCCATTTGCTGTAAGCATCTACTACAATAAGGTACATATTATTATTAAACGGCCCTAAGAAGTCGATATGAACGCGACTGAATGGTTGTGCAGGCGGCGGCCAGGACGCGAGCGGTGCGCGGGGCGGGGCGGGTCTCAGCTGTGCGCACACCGCGCATGCGCTCGCTACCCGCTCGAGTGCTGCGTCTACGCCTGGAAACCACAATCGTTTCCTAGCTTCTGCTTTCATTTTTACTATACCGAAATGGGAACTGTGTAATTCTTTGCACAATTTTTTTTGTAGGGATGTTGGAATGTCCTTATGTCCTCGCATTAAGCAGCCATTTTCAAGTGACAACTGTGTTCGACACTGAAAATATGGTTTAATGTTATTATCATTTATTTTTCTTGGCCAACCGTTTAAAACGTATCGCTTAACCAGTACTAAAATATCATCACATGCCGTCTCGCGTTGTAGGTCCGTCAGCGTCACTGGTAAGTCGCCTTGTGCTACGAACTTAACATACGCCGCGGCGCCGTTTCGTCGCTGACGGTTTGGATTGCGGGTCTTCAGAATTCGACGTTCTCGCTCGCTCGTGATAGATAGTCCGCGCTATTCTGTTTACTATTTACGTATTCTATAGTATAGTTATAGGCTGCTAAAAATATGGCATACCGTTGAAGTCGGTTGGCGGATACTTCAGGAATACCCTTATGGGGTCCAAATATAGCTAATAAGGGTTTATGATCTGTTTTTAACACAAACGGCTGTGATCGTCCGTAAAGGTATTGATGAAATCTCCTGACTCCAAAGATAATAGCTGTTGCTTCTTTTTGAATCTGCGCATAATTTTTTTCCGCGGATGTAAGTGTTCGAGATGCGTAGGATATAGGTCTTTCTAGCGCATCTTCGCCTACTTGAGACAGTATAGCTCCTAGCCCTGTAGGTGACGCATCCACCGTTAATATTAACTGAGCGTTCGGATCGAAATGAGCTAAAGTTGTATCGGACGATAATATTTTTTTTACATTGACGAATGCATCATTGTGTATGGATGTCCATTCCCATTTCGTTGTTTTGTTTAACAACAAATATAACGGACTTAACACTGATGATGCGTCCGGTATGAAATTTCTATAATAATTAGTTAATCCTAAGAAAGACTGTAATTGTGACACGTTTTCGGGTTTTGGAGCTTGTAAAATCGCCCTAACTTTTTCTGGTGATTTTCTCACCCCATGTTTGTCTATGATGTGCCCTAAATACGATATTTCGTCTTTAAAAAACTCGCACTTATCTTTTTGAACCGTTAACCCGGCGGCCCCCAAACGTTGCAATACATTAACAAGTCTTTGTTTGTGTATCTCTAGGGTTGAACCGGTGATTAAGATGTCATCTAGTAGGAAAATAATTCCGTCTATTCCCGCAAGAAGAGATTCCATGGTGCGTTGAAATATTGCAGGTGCCGGTGATAGACCAAATACCAATCGTGTATAATTAAATAACCCGCGATGAGTATTTATACATGTTAATTTTTGTAATTCGTCACTTAATATTAATTGATTATACGCCATAGATAAATCAAGTTTGCTGAATTGGATACCTCCATGTAGTTTTGATAGTAATTCGTTCACCGACGGCAAGGGGTACTGATCAATTATTAACTGTTTATTAATGGTAATTGAGTAATCGGCACACAGCCGAATTGCGCCATTCTTTTTTAGAACCGGGACAATTGGTGATGCATATTCTGAATGTTCGACCGGTTTTAAAATACCAAACTTCAATAATCGGTCAATTTCATTATTAATTTTATCTTTCAACGCGTATGGAACTGGCCGAGCTTTAATAAAAATAGGGCTGACATTGGGTTTTAAATGCAACTTGACTACAAATTTATTAAACGATCCGAGACTGTCCGAAAATACTTTAGGAAACATTAAATGTAGCTGTTTTACGATACTCGTTTCGCAACCCGCATTTTCGTGAGTATATAAAGCATGGACGGGTGCCGGCGCCGGTGCTATTTCCAAATTGAACTCGCGAATAAAGTCACGACTCAAGAGTGGCGGTCCACCATTCCGTACTACATACACACGCAACGTTCGTGTACGACCATTATACGACACCGGTAACGGTACGACCCCGATGGCTGTTATATTTTCGCCGGTATAACTGAAAAGTTTAACGTTGGTGGTTGACAATGGCAGTCGCTTAAAATAATTTTGATAGGTTTTTTCCGAAATAACACTGACCGCCGAACCGCTATCTATTTCAAACTCTAAACGCAGTCCACTAATCATTACGCGTTCCGTCATTGGTTTCCCTTTTACACAACGGATATTGTAAAAAAACTCACCGTCGTCACCACCCTCATCCTCAGCACTTTGTTCCATATATTTCACAGTTTCTTTCCTAGTACACATCTTACGTAAATGACCTTTAGCGTTGCACTTTTTACATTTATAATTTTTGTAACGGCACTGGTTCATATTGTGATTCGATTCCTGTGCGAAGAGTTTGTCCCGCTCGTGTCCTGCTGCCATGCCCATGATAAATTTATCTAACAAGGCCTCCTCCAAGTTCTTGAAGGCGCAATGTGCTGCGAGCCCCCTTATTCTGGCCGCCCATTGAGTGTGACTTTCACCTGGTCGTTGCATTGCGGAGTAGAAATTAAATTTTTCCGCAAACCCAAATCTTTTTGGAGTGAAATGATCGTCAAGAAGTTTGGTTATTTCTTCGTAACTTAATTCTTCCACTTTGTTCGGTAACGCCAGATCACTTGCTAGCTTGAAGGTAGATTCGCTGAATCCACTTAATAATATCGCCCGTCGTTTTATCAATGCTTTGTCCGAAATGTCATTTGCGATAAACCATTGGTTTATCCGCGATTTGTAGCTGCTCCAATCTTGAGATAGGTGGTCAAAGGCAGCCAATACGCCAAATGACACTGTCGAAGCCATAATGATAACTAGTGAGTTCGATCGTCGCCAATTGTTATGTACTTGGACGGGTGAGGTACGTGGACACGTTAGTTAAACAAGCTAGTCGCAAGCACACTGTTTTATTGAATAGAAGGCGCGCGGGATGCAACCCGCGCGTTTACCAAATACCTACATTATACATATATCACACAAAGCTTTCCAGCTTCTCAGAACAACAGCAACGCCTGAAATTCTTGACGAAGAAAACTGCGAACCCGACACAGTCAAGATATTCGGCTGTATAATGTGTTTCTGTGATGGATCAGGGAAAATAAACACTACTAATTGTCACGACGAACTTTGCCAAGAAAAAGTTTACAGCACAAATGTCGGGAACGAAATATACGCTGAATGTAAAGCAGGGAAAACTTATAAAGTCAAATCTAAGACTTGCAAATGCCTGCCAAATAACAGACTGGAGTGTAGTCAGCGCAAAAGACGAAGCCTTTGCAGCGGATCGCACGATGGTGAAATATTTAACGTAGAATGTAACTATTGTTTTTGTGACAGCTTCGAAAAAATGTACTGCACTTCAAAAAGCTGCTTAAACATACTAGATGAAGAGGATTTAAAGAAACGTTTTGACGTGCCCAATGAAACTCTACACATCGTCGGAAGTCCTATAGATGACACAGAATGTACTGAAGGAACTCAGTACGAAAAGGACTGTAACACCTGCAAATGCTTCAAAAAAGGAGACATGAAAGTGATCAGCTGTACAGCTAACAGATGCTCAGCAAACGATATGGCTAATGACTGCGTTTTAGGAACAACTTACGAGAAAAACTGTCAGCATTGTTACTGTATTCTGCACTACGGGGTCAAATACGAAGTGTGTGTAATTGACAATCATTGCACAAGTATTGAGATTTCTAGAACCAGTTTGACGTCCACTCACGGTTATTGTCAACCCCTACATAAGCCCACCCGGTGGTCCCGCCTTGTCGTGGCGGTGGGCTGGAGCGTGCACCCTCGCACACCGCAAGGTGTTTAACTGGCAAGGGGGTGCCGCGACTAAGAGGACCACACGGAGCTCCTCTCCCCACACCGCTTGTTAAGCAAGCGGTGCCCTCGGGGACGGGGAGGGTGGCTAGTGGGCCACCGGAGGAGGACGCCGAACCGCAGGCGGCGGGTAACCTGCACCCGGGCTATCGCGAGCCTTGGGGGACTAAATCCCCCCCAGAAAAAGCGACCGCACCACCTTGGGTAAGTGGTGTGAGTAATCACCCAAAAATCGTAAAAACAATGGAAAGTCGTACAAGTCAGGATGCCTTGCCGGACGATCCGGCTCCAGGCACCCGGCGCTCGCGGGTATCCGGGCCCGCGGGCGCGAAGTATGCGACCGATGCCCACGTAGGGGTAGGCGACCAGGCCCCTACGATGGATGTAGACACTGGAAGGCACTCGCAGGTAGCCGGGCCTGCGAGTGGCAATGACACCGATACCCGGGCCCAAATCGTCCTCGTCCCGGTCTGGGCGGACGAGATGGGCTCGGAGGAAGAAGAGCCCATTGATGCGGGACCGGAGCCGACCTGGAGTACCACCCCCAGCGATGTCGACTCCGGAGAGCAACAGGCGGGGAGGGTCCTCCGCAAGCGGAAGTCCGCTGCGCGGAGGACCTCGGGGGGCGACTCGTCCTCTCGCGGTGAGGGGCCGCAGAGGACGAGACGCTCAGGGAGGCTGGCCGCCAAGAGTGGCGGCGCCGGGCCCGGCCAAGGCTCCTCGCCTCGGCCGGCTCGGAAGGAGCTCGACGAGCATACGGCCGTCCTCGAGAGCCTGGGGCGCAGGGCGCTTTATGCGTCCAGCCGGGCCTCGGGGAAAGGGGCCAGGGAGGAAGGGCAGAGGTTGCGAGCGATCGCCTCCGATGCCCGCAAACTGGTGCCGGTGTTCTCGGCAGCCATCAGCCGAGCATCGGCGCTGGAAGCGGAGGCCGAGCGGTCTCGTAAAGAGAACGCTCGGCAAACGGAGGAGATCGCCGCCCTCAAAGTGAGGCTGGCGGCGTTGGAGCGGAAGGGGCCATCGCGCTCGTTCCGTAGGGAGCGGCGCACGCCCACACCAGGCCCTAGCCCGGGGGATGCGGCAGCGCATCGGTCCCCAACCGCTCCAACGAGTGACAAGCAGCCAGCCTTGCCCTCTCCCGAGGAGGCGGCAGGGCCCAGGCGCCACCCTTCGCCCCGCTCGAGGGCGGAGATCCGGGAGGCGACCGAGCTGGAGGGGCGCATCAGGCGGGAACTGATGGAGGAGTTCGGCAAGGAGATTGCCGAACTCAGGGCAGAAGTCGCTGCCCTGCGTGGTGCTGCGTCGGCTGCGGCTGCACCTGCAGTTGCAGACGCGGCGCCACCCTCCACCACCCCGTCTGGTCCCACCACTCGGCGGTCGGCTCGTCGGCCCCCCGCAGGGCCTACTCCGGCCCCAAAGAAGGGACGCGGTGCTGGCGCGGCGGTTGCCCCAGCACCGAAGCCCCGTCCGCTGCCGCCAGCGCCGTCCAATATGGACGACGCCTGGACTGAGGTAGTGCGGCGGGGCAATAAAAGGGCCAGGGTGTCGGCCCCTCCGGTGGCGGCGGAGGCCTCACCACCTGGAGGGGTTACAGCCCCCCCACAGACGAAGACGCGGGCGGTGGCAGAGGCTCCCCAGAGGGGTCGAGCGCCTGCCACCCCCACCAACCGGACTGCGACGCGGGCGGTGGCGGAAGCTCCCCAGAGGGGTAGAGCGCCCGCCACCCCCACCAACAGGACTGCGACTGCGGCGGCCGTGGCTGCTCCCCGGGAGGGTCGAGCACCGGCCGCCAAAAAGAAGAAGAAGCCCAAGAAGAAGGGCCCGCGCGCGCCGAAGTCGGCGGCAGTGGTGGTAACACTGCTGCCAGCCGGCGAGGAAAAGGGTATGACCTACCCTAATGTCATGGCCCAGGCGCGCGCGGCCATCGACTTGGGCGAGATAGGAGCGGGGGAGGGCCTCCGCTTCCGGACGACCGCCAACGGGGCTCGTCTGCTGGAGTGTCCCGGTGCCGATAGTTCCGGCATCGCGGACCACCTGATGGCGGGTCTCCGGGCGGTCTGGCCGGAAGAGGTGGTGCGCGTCCACAGGCCGGTAAAGATGGCGGAGATTAGAATTACCGGCCTGGACGATTGCGCCACAAAAGAGGAGGTGGCAGCGGCTATCGCTGCCCAGGGGAAATGTGCCCCGGAGAACGTAGTCGTGGGCGAGCTTCGCCCCGGCTACTCCGGGGCCAGATCTGCGTGGGCGCGATGCCCCGTGGAGACGGCCACCTCCTTGGCCACTCCCCCGCCGGGACGACCGGCTGGACACCCTGGCAGGTTGCGCGTGGGCTGGATAGCGGGCCACGTGCGCCTGCTAGAGTCGCGCGCCTGGCGGTGCCTCCGGTGCTTCGGCACCGGACACAGCATCGCCAGGTGCACGAGTACGGTTGACCGCAGGGAACTTTGCTTCCGCTGCGGTCAACCGGGACACAAGGCGGCCATGTGCTCGGCCGCACCGCACTGCGCTTTGTGCGCGGCGGCCGGGCGCAAGGCTGATCACCGGGCGGGGGGCAAGGCTTGCTCCCCGTCCGGCTCCAACACGGAGCGCAACAGGCGCCGTAAGCAGAAGCGGCGCCTGAAGAAGAAGTCGGCCGGAGGAGCACCGGCCGGCGTTTCGGCCCCCGCTGTGGCGTCACAGACGCCCGATAGCGGGGGCGATGGAGGAAGGGAGGAGGCGATGGAGGTGGTTCGATCTTAATGGACCACACCCTTCGCCTCCTCCAAGGTAACTTGAACCACTCCGCCAGGGCTCAGGACATGTTGCTCCAGAGCATGGCGGAGTGGTCAATTGACGTTGCCGTGGTCGCCGAGCCGTACTTCGTTCCCCCAGCCGACGATTGTTGGTTCGGGGACGATTGCGGCTTGGCGGCCATACATATCAGGAGGGCCGCGGCGATCCCGCCCTTGGTAATGGTGGCCAAGGGTTCTGGGTTCGTCGCGGTTTCGGTGTTAGATACCGTCGTGATCGGGGCGTACTTCTCTCCGAGCCGGCCTACCGTCGAGTTTGAGCAGTTCCTGGACGGGCTCGAGGCGATTACTCACCGCCTCGCCCCCCGTCCAGTGATACTCGCGGGGGACCTCAATGCGAAATCCATCGCTTGGGGCTCCCCCCGCTCTACAATTCGCGGTAGGCTGCTGGAGGAGTGGGCGGTCGCGACTGGCCTCTGTTTACTTAACAGGGGTTCGGTCGCGACCTGCGTGCGATGGCAGGGCGAGTCCATCGTGGACGTAACGTTCGCGAGCTCTGCCATCGCGGATCGCATCCGTGGCTGGAGAGTGTTGGTGGGGGCGGAATCGCTGTCAGATCACCGTTATATCAGGTTCGATCTTTCCGTCCCCACGCCGGCTGCGGACGCCCGCGGGAGTACGACCCGGTCATTCCCCAGGTGGGCATTGAAGCTCCTGAACAAGGAGCTCTTGATGGAAGCCTCTACGGTGGCGGCGTGGACGCCCATGCGTCCACACCCAGTAGACGTGGAGGCCGAGGCGCTCTGGCTCCGGGACGCGATGCGTCGCATTAGCGACGCTTCGATGCCCCGGGTCGGCCCTTGGTCTCCCACGAGGTCGACGTACTGGTGGTCGCCCGAGATAGCGCAGTTGAGAACTGTATGCGTCCGGGCGAGGCGCCAGTGCGCTCGGCACCGCCGTCGCCGCCTTCCGCGTAGCAACGACCCCGTTGCATTCGCGGAGGAGGAGGCCCGGCTGCATGGCTTGTACAAGGAGGCGAGGGGAGCCATGCGGCTGGCCATCAAGATGGCCAAGGAGCAGCACACGGAGCGCCTTTTGGAGACGCTCGATGACGACCCTTGGGGGCGCCCATACAAGATGGTGCGCGGCAAGGTGCGCCCATGGGCGCCCCCCATAACCGAGCGTCTACGAGGGATTTATCCCCCCTGCTATGGGTGAGCCGCCGGAGGCGAGACCCCTGCTGAGGTTCCCCACATCACCGGGGAGGAGCTTCGTGTGGCCGTAGTCAGGATGAGTGCTAAAGACACGGCACCCGGCCCGGATGGCATCCATGGCCGGGTCCTGGCCTTGGCCCTCAATGCCCTAGGGGACCGACTCTTGAGGCTTTACGATTCTTGCCTCGAGTCGGGACGGTTTCCCTCGCTGTGGCGAGAGGGTAGACTCGTCCTTCTCAGGAAGGAGGGGCGCCCGGCGGATACAGCCGCCGGTTACCGTCCTATCGTGCTGCTGGACGAGGTGGGCAAATTGCTGGAACGCATTCTGGCTGCCCACATCGTCCAGCACCTGGTCGGGGTGGGACCCGACCTGTCGGCGGAGCAGTACGGCTTCAGAGAGGGCCGCTCAACCGTGGACGCGATCCTTCGCGTGCGGGCCCTCTCAAATGAAGCCGTATCACAGGGCGGGGTGGCCTTGGCGGTGTCGCTTGACATCGCCAATGCATTCAACACCTTGCCCTGGTCCGTGATAGGGGGGGCACTCGAGAGGCATGGAGTTCCCCCCTACCTCCGCCGGCTGGTCGGCTCCCTACTTGGAGGCCAGGTCGGTAGTATGCACCGGGCACGATGGGACCGTTTACCGGTTTCCGGTCGTATGCGGGGTTCCTCAGGGGTCGGTCCTCGGACCTCTCCTTTGGAATGTCGGGTACGACTGGGTGCTGAGAGGCGCCCTGACCCCGGGCCTGAGCGTGATTTGTTACGCTGACGACACGCTCGTCATGGCCCGGGGTCAAGACTTCAGAGAGGCTACCCATCTCGCCACAGCGGGGGTGGCCCTCGTCGTCGGTCGTATTAGGAGATTGGGCCTCGCGGTGGCGCTCAATAAATCCCAGGCCCTGTGGTTCCACAGGGCTGGGGTGACGCCACCTGCAGGGGCCCAAATTGTGGTTGGAGGCGTCCCAATAGAGGTCGGGGTGCGATTGAAGTACCTCGGCCTCATACTGGACAGCCGTTGGACCTTCCGGGCCCACTTTATGGAGCTCGTCCCCCGACTGATGAGGACGGCCGGCGCTCTGAGCCGGCTGCTTCCGAATCTCGGGGGACCAAACCGTGCCGTGCGCCGCCTCTACGCGGGGGTGGTGCGTTCGATGGCCCTGTACGGCGCGCCCGTTTGGGCCGGACCAGGAAACCGGACAACAACCGTTGTCCGGCGCCTGTACCGGCCGCAGCGCGTCGTAGCTATCAGGGTCATCCGCGGATACCGCACCGTCTCCTTTGAGGCGGCGTGCGTGCTGGCTGGGACGCCACCTTGGGACCTGGAGGCGGAGGCGCTCGCCGACGACTATCGTTGGCGCTGCGACCTCCGTGCCCTGGGTGTGGTGCGTCCCATCAGAGCCGCGGTACGGGACCGGAAGGCCCAATCTCGGCGGTCCGTGCTGGAGGCTTGGTCAAGGCGCTTGGCCAACCCCAGCTGGGGTCTGAGGACCGTCGAGGCGATTCGCCCTGTCCTGAGGGACTGGGTGAGTCGTGGCGAGGGACGTCTCACCTTTCGTCTGGTGCAGGTGCTGACCGGGCATGGTTGCTTCGGGAAGTACCTGCACCGGATACAGGTCGAGCCGACGACGAGGTGCCATCATTGCACAAGCGACCTGGACACGGCAGAGCATACGCTCGCTGTCTGCCCCGCATGGGAGGAGCAGCGCCGTGTCCTGGTCGCACAAGTAGGGCAGGACTTGTCGTTGCCGGGCGTCGTGGCATCGATGCTCGACGACGACGAGTCCTGGAAAGCTATGCTCGACTTCTGCGAGTCCACCATCTCGCAGAAGGAGGCGGCGGGGCGGGAGAGGGAGAGCTCTTCCCTCCCCGACCAACCCCGTCGCCGCCGACGTCGAGCGGGGGGCCGACCTCGGGAGTTGTCCCGGGACCTGGCCCCCTAAGACTACCGGGTCCACCAACATCGGACCCGAGGGGTGCCGCGCTAGGCTTCAGCGCGCACCCTCCGTGCCATCTGTACGGGGGATGGCAAGCCGTGCTCCCCGACCCGGGCTGGCCTTGGGCCGGTCTGGGCCGAGGGAGACCCTACACCACACGGCCCCATCTTGGCGGGCCTTAACTGGCCCGTCCACCGAGTGAGCCGGTGGTCGTTCTCACCGACGGCTGCCGGTTCGACGTCCGGGGGTGACGGGGCGATACGTAAGCGACAATCGCGAACGCGTCCTGTCACCCCTACTACATCGGATGTCGAGCGTGAGAGGCGGGAGGTTTTGGTGCGGTTCGACACCCACATACCCCACTCGCGGGGCGAGTGGAAGTCCGGCGATTTCCTCCCGTCCAAAAAAAAAAAAAACCCCTACATAAGTACAAACAGGGTTGCAATACATACTTGAGTTTGTCAGAGTAACGGTCAAATTATGACTTGTACGACAAATGTGTGTGAGAATATTAATGTGGAGATGGTGCCGATCAAACGCAACGTCGGGTTCTGTCCCAGTGGGCATACTTATAAACTGGATTGTAATATTTGTTATTGTCTCTCAAGTGGTAATGTTGTGTGTACTATGACTGTTTATAATGGAAAATAACTTTGTTATGGCGGAATTGAAAAAAATTGGCGTCAAGGATATAGTGTCTTCTTTTGCATAAATCAGTAGATAACCTGATTCCCAATATCAAATCTATATTTTTTACTCTAACTACTAATAATAACTATCTGGGATCAGCAACCAAATTGGTTTGTTTACTTTTTCCAAGTCTGTGGCAGGAGCCAAAATTGAGCACAGTTCAAAAACTTGTTTTGTTTACATTTTTTAATCGTCTCATATTTTACGGAGAAACTATATTTTCGCTGAAAATGCAATAAAGCGTTGTTTAGTAATAACGAATTACAAAAATACAAGGTTTAATTTAAAATCTAAATTAAAATTTATTAAAAAAAATGTTTATAAAAAGAAGCTCAAACACGGTATTGATACCGAACGAAGTCCCCAGTTTCGCCATCTAGCGAAAAGTGACGTTCCCAGTTGAGTGGATATATTTATGTATGTTATAAATAGCACAAGTTAGAAAGTAGTTGGTGATCTCGTAGTGTGCCTAATAGTGGTTCATGTGGACGTCTTCAAACGAGATTTAAGAAAAGTCCTGTATGGGTAGGTAATAGATAACGACCCCCCATTGCTCTGGCATTGCAGAGGTTCATGAGCGACGGTAACCGCTTATTATCAGGTGGGCTACAAGCTCGTCTATCTATCTTGCAACAAAAAAGGTAGGCATTAAAAATTTGCGCTTTCAACATCATTATTTTGGATTAATAATAAGTAAGTGATACTGATAAGTCGTGGTGGAGTAGTGGTCGAAGCACATCCTTCCGTACGGGAGGTCGCGGGTTCAAATCCGGCCGGCTTGTACCTCTAAATCTAAATGTGACAAAAAGGTTTACGTGCAATTTTTCACAACATCACTAGCTAAAAACGGTGAAGGAAAACATCGTGAGGAAACCTGCATATCGGAAAAGGGTTCTAAAAATCCTTTGAAGATATGTGAAGTCCCCAATCCGCACAGGGCAAGCTCAACAGTGGGCAGTAATGGGTTGGTACAGTAAGTGATACTGATATATTTTCATAAGAGAAATAAAACAAAAGATAGTGTAAGTAGCTTTAATACGAAATAACAAATAGCATTCGAATCAAACACGTCTTTTATATCCTTCAATAAAATAACAAAATCAATCATAAAAATATGTAATCAACTAAATTTGTAGAACTCTAAAAATAACTTTTTATTCAATGTCACATTTTACAATTTTCCACTCATCTATCTCTTTGTTCATACTAATATTTAAAAAGAGAAGAACATTAAAACTATACAGGGTGGATCTGTAACTTTGGACAATCTCACGTGGGGTGAATGATCTGTTGGAATACAACTTAGAACTATTTTTATTTTAGGAATTGGAAACAAAATTTTTCATCATAGTATGGAAGTCCGCAACGATAATCGTGTAGTAGATAAATCGTAAGTTTTCCATACAATGTCAAAAAAAAAGTTTAACCGATCCAAAAAATAATAATGGTGCTAAGTTGTATTTCGACAGGTCACCAAATTTTGTCCAAAGTTACAGATCCACCCTGTATAAAACTGCTCAGATTCCAATAAAGAACGAGAACATTTAACTATATTTATAAAACATAGCACCATCATTTAGCGTACAAGCTATGTGTGTATATTTATTTATATAATTTGCTAGAATTTTACTAATTTAAGTTTAAAAATGTTGCTAATTTCTTTAAACATTCGCAATTTATTATTTTCAAGATTATTCTACGGAAATCGACCACAATTTTTATGTACAAAAGACCAAAGTAAAAGAATCCCGTCTTTTCACTTAGCATTTCTCGATGTCATAATTTGGTTTAAAATTATTTTCTGTAACGAATAATTTTCATTTTACAATACACTTGGACAAAATAGATTGTTTTATATCTAAGTTTTAAATGATTATATTACCTTATGCTTTCTTTGAATGTAAATTTTGTTACAATTGATTCAAGACAGAGAGTATTTTCGACTTTGACGCTTTGAAATATCGAAATCACGTAATAAATCGACGGCAGCAAAGAACAAACAGATATCTACAAAATCGTTAGTTTCCAGGAGAGCGTTTTTTGTGAGAAAGTTTGATAACTTTTACAAAGAATTACGCGGATTTGTAAAATCAGCAATGTTTTTGCGGTGTGTGATAAATAAATGTAAAAATGTGTAAATAAGCGGTAATAAGTTAATTAGTACTTAAAATAAATGCGATGCGTTGTCCCGTTCAATACGGAACAAGATATGCGTTATCCGGCGATACGGATCAAATTATCCGGTTCGATAAGGACCATACATATGGACCTTACAAAGGCCAGCGGTGCGTTGGCCTCAAGCTTTGAGGTCGAAATATATAGATGCGAAAAAATATGTAGTGCGTTCGACCCTTAGTTGGTCGAAAATTATGTGCGAGTATAAGATAATAAGTGGACTGTATTTAGGCGTTGTGCGAAGAAATAATGCGAAGAAAAATATAGCCAGAACAATGTCTTTGTGCGTTGCGAATGGCGAAGCTATACGTGCCGTCAGATTCCGGGTGCGTGGCGTCTTGGCAAGTAAATTGAGGTGACTTACCTTATATCGCAGCTCAACAGGGGCACACACACACTGATTACGACACTGTCCAAGTTATATTGTTCGTAAAGGTTTGTTGAGTTCACATTAACGGCCGGCCGTGGGCCAGTAGCGGTGAGAGGCAGCGTATACGTGCGCGCTCTCGAAAGGCGGATATGAACTGAGCGGTGGTTGCGGGGCAGGTGGCGGCGCCACTTGCGCGTGCGATGCGAGACTGCGATGACAGTTCGCCACCTCTCTTCATCCTACCAAGACTAAGCAAGCGAGAACGAGACGGCAAGCTACGCTAAAAACCGCGTAACCATGCTCCCCGCCAAAGCCCAGTCCTGGGCTTTACAAAGCACAAAGTCATGTGTTATAAGCAAGAATGCAGTATGTGTCAATAAATGATACATACATAAAAATATGCGTGTGATGTTGTGTGAGTAAGTGTAGACATTATATAGCATACAAAGAACCACGGAGCGATTATTTTAAATGCGTATGATAATATAAATGCGAGCGCAGCTAACTTATGACTAAATAGCTATAAAGTAAAAACTAACCTAAATGCGAAAAATTAATTAAACTATTACATATTATGATTGTTGCGATGCGAGGAGACCTCAAGCGTTAAGGTCGCAATATAAATATGCGAAAAAATTTGTTAAATTAAAGCTAAGTATGTAAAGAAAGCGAAAGTGGTATAAATTATATTTAACAAAGCGCGTTATTGTAATGGTAACGGACTAAGTTGAGATCCGAGAACAAAAGAGAATATATTAATTTAAAAGTAAAATTTAAAATATAAATAGTTATGCGAGATAATTTCTTCCAGGAAGATACCTGGAACGATAGTATAAGTAGCGGTGACCCATCCACATTGGATGGAGTGGCAACAGCGATTGCATTGGTCGCCTCAGGTATAGGACCTTCGACGAGCGATGAGCTGAATGGTTCCATAGGCCATGCAGCAATTGGAGGACGAATCCATTCTGGACCGTACCACCAAAGCGGGTGCGTTATGATTTGAGAAGGTAGTAATCCTCTCGATAAACAGTCAGCGGGGTTTTCCTTTCCGTTTATGTGAAAGAAACGGTCCGGATACAAATTTTCTTGTATTTTAGTTACGCGATTAGCAATAAAAATTTGCCATCGATGTGGTGAAGAATTGATCCATGACAAAGCGATCATGGAATCACTGAAGGCAAATGTCTCAGTGACGTGATAGCGGTTGTTGAAAACCGCGCATACTTGTTTAACTAAATTTGATAATATTAAAGCGGCACAAAGTTCTAACCTAGCAAGTGATACCGTTTTTAGTGGAGCTACCTTTGACTTAGCTCCAACTAATTCAACCGATATGTCATCGTTAGGATGCGTAACGTGTAGGTATATGACGCAGCCGTAAACCTTGAGACTAGCGTCAGCAAAGGCCAACAGTCTCACTACACAACCTGCCCCAACGCCCAAATGGCGAGGAACGCGCAAGTTCGAGAGCAGAGGCAACTCGGTTTTAAATTTAACGAAGCGATTGATGATAACCTCTGGTGGTTCATCATCCCAACCTACCTTAGTAAGCCAAAGATCCTGTATTAGGAGCTTGGCGTAGAGAATAACTGGTGCGACGAAGCCCAAAACGTCAAAAAGGCGAGCGATAGTAGATAATATAGATCGTTTAGTATTAACAGAGGGTGGAGGAGACGTGGCAAAGGTGAACACATCCGTCTGCGGCAACCACTTCAGGCCTAAGACCTTCAGCGTATCGCTATGGTCGGTGAATTCGATCGGCACTCGGCATGCCTCAGGCAAATGATTGAGTAACTCAAGTGAGTTACTGGCCCACTTGACCAAGTCAAAACCTCCTTCAGCGAATAAAGCGCGTAATTCATCCGATAAGCGGATGCCATCCTCTATGGAACTGACAGAGGTGGTCAAGTCATCCATGTAAAATTCCCTACTGGCTACTTCTGCAGCAAGAGGGAAGCGTGCACGATTATCTTCGGCCAGCTGGTGAACCGTACGCATGGCCAAGAATGGACTACAGCGAAGTCCGAAAGCTAAAGAATTAAATTGAAAAATGCGATGATCCTCAGTATTATTAAAGCGATAAATTATTTTCTGAAATTTGCGATCCTCTTCTCTTACTAAAATTCTAAGATACATCTGTCTTATATCCGCGGTAATAGCGATTTTAAAATATCTAAAATTTAACAATAATGAAAATAAATCTGTTTGTAAATTTGGTCCCGGATGAAGAATATCATTTAAAGAAATACCATTCGATGTTTTTGAACTAGCGTCAAGAACAACGCGCGTTTTAGTTGATAATTTTTCAGGACGTTGTACAGGATGATGCGGAACGAAATAACCCTGATTCAAAACCGACGGAGTGCGGGGTATTTCGGATAAATAGCCTTGTTTAATGTAATCCCTGATGACGTCATCATAAGCTTGTCGTAATTCCGGAATAGCGTTAAATTTACGCTCTAACGTCGAAAAGCGACGCTGAGCTGTAGCATAAGAATCACCCAAGATCGTAGAGTCACCCTTGAATGGCAATGACACTATATACCTACCATGTGAATTTTTAGTTATAGTGGATTTGTAAAATTCCTCACAGTGGTTATCATCTGAGGTTAAAGTACCTGCAGAAGATATCTCTTCCAGTTCCCAAAATTTTGCCATTGTTTTATTTAAGTTTTCTATGAGAGGTCCAAATGACCAAGTAGAATTACATAAATTTTCATAAGAGGTCTCCCCCATAATGATATATCCAAGCGTTGTATTAAATGCGTGTGGATGAGAGCGGGTCATTAAAGAAGTAGGCTGTAAAATATTAGCCATCATAGGAGCGCCCAAAATGATTTCAATGTTTCCAGGCACATACCAGCTATCATCAGCTAGAGACAAATGATTAAAATTATTTAAATGTGAAATCTCAACTCGTTGAGTTGGCAAGTATGATATATGATCAATGACTAATAAATTTAAAGTATATTGAAAATTAGAAAATTGAGAATGTATCTTGAGTGTGACCTGACCTTTAATAGGTACAGAAATATTTCCCACTGAATTTAATGATGATTTAAGTGGTTTAATAACTAATTTTAATTTTTGACAACATTTATAGGTTATGATATTATTTTGTGAGCCGCTATCAATTAAACACCTAACTAAGAAACGTTTATTATTTTCATAGACAATGACCTTTGCAGTAGGTAATATAGATGTACATTTAGGTTGAGTATTTAAACTAGAATGCATACAAACATTTTCAATAGATGAAGAATGTTCAGGTTTATTCTCAGAATTTTTATTCTGATCAAAATGCAACAATGTATGATGTTTCTTGTGGCAATGTTTACATTTGTTTAAAGAAGCACATTTTAAAGTATTGTGTTTAGAGCTAAAACAATTTATGCATAAATTTTTAGATTTTACAAAATTAAAGCGATCATTAGTTGATAAGTTTTTAAAGTCTGGACACTCATAAAGATGTATGTGAATTGTTTTGTTACAATAGTTGCAAGATAATTTATTTACTTTATTAAGATTTTCAGTGACTAAAAATGTGCGGCTAGATTTATTAAATTTATGAGGTGTATCTTGACGGAATATACCAGATCTTTCAAATACCTTCACACGATGTTTCAAATGACTTATTAAACTGTCACTAGTTGGAAGCGAGTCATGTTTTAGTGATGTTTCAAAACTTTTAATTATTTTTGTGTCTAATTTTTTAAGTATTATATGTGTAAAAATAAAATCATCTAAATTTTTAATATTGAGCAATTTAAGCGCTGACCATGAAGATACAATTTGTTCAATAAAGGTATTTAACTGCAAAGCGGTGTCAGAAACCGGTTTTATGTCTAAGATTTTGTTCAGATACAAACTTCCTAACATTCGCTTGTCTTGGTATTTATCTATTAATGATTTCCAGATGATGGAATAATTTTCCTCTGTTGGTATTAATCCAGCAAAAATGTTTCGAGCACTACCAGTCAATTTTGACATCAGGTATTGTACGCGTTGACCATCTGTCAAAGATTCATTTTGGTGAACGTTAGTTTTAAAACTTTCATAAAATTGTGGCCACTCTGTTAGCGAACCATTAAAACTCACCAATTCCAATGGAGGTAAATTACAGTAGTTTCGTGGAGAAGATTTTAAAGCAGTAGACTCAACAGGTCGTAACAATAATGTACGAGCATGACTTATTTTTGCGTACAGAGTTTCAAAGGCATCCCATTCACTGAAGTTCAGTTGACAATCTGGATTTTCGTCTAAAAGTATTTCATTATGTTTATCACATAATTCATTAAATTGAGAATATAATTTTTCAATGTTAGCTGATGATGACAAAAAATCTTCCTTTGTTCTCGTATCAAAAGTACCTACTTTCTTAGATTTCTGATATATAGTATCAATATGAGCGAAGATACTTTGTTTCTTAGCGATAATAATTTTAATTTTTCGATCGGACGCCATGTTGAAAAGTTTTAACAATGAAGAACAAAGAAAATGTAATAATGATGCAAATATCGTTATTTCGTAAAAATATTACGTTATATCTATGCTAATGTATGTTTATTATAAGCTGCGCTTGTAAAAATACTACCATACGCACTGATTACAAAGAATTACGCGGATTTGTAAAATCAGCAATGTTTTTGCGGTGTGTGATAAATAAATGTAAAAATGTGTAAATAAGCGGTAATAAGTTAATTAGTACTTAAAATAAATGCGATGCGTTGTCCCGTTCAATACGGAACAAGATATGCGTTATCCGGCGATACGGATCAAATTATCCGGTTCGATAAGGACCATACATATGGACCTTACAAAGGCCAGCGGTGCGTTGGCCTCAAGCTTTGAGGTCGAAATATATAGATGCGAAAAAATATGTAGTGCGTTCGACCCTTAGTTGGTCGAAAATTATGTGCGAGTATAAGATAATAAGTGGACTGTATTTAGGCGTTGTGCGAAGAAATAATGCGAATAAAAATATAGCCAGAACAATGTCTTTGTGCGTTGCGAATGGCGAAGCTATACGTGCCGTCAGATTCCGGGTGCGTGGCGTCTTGGCAAGTAAATTGAGGTGACTTACCTTATATCGCAGCTCAACAGGGGCACACACACACTGATTACGACACTGTCCAAGTTATATTGTTCGTAAAGGTTTGTTGAGTTCACATTAACGGCCGGCCGTGGGCCAGTAGCGGTGAGAGGCAGCGTATACGTGCGCGCTCTCGAAAGGCGGATATGAACTGAGCGGTGGTTGCGGGGCAGGTGGCGGCGCCACTTGCGCGTGCGATGCGAGACTGCGATGACAGTTCGCCACCTCTCTTCATCCTACCAAGACTAAGCAAGCGAGAACGAGACGGCAAGCTACGCTAAAAACCGCGTAACCATGTCTTTTTCTACATCGCATAGAAAAATAAATAAGATGAGTCAACCAACTGCCATGTATTCGTTTCTACGTAAGACTTTTTCCTTAGAAAAGAAGTAAAAAGTGAAGAACGCATCCAGATCGCGAAATATAATTTCACACCATTTCCATCAACATCATACCAATCGAATAAAGAAGGTAAAGAGCCTACAGCAAACGTTTTTTCTAACTGATATCTTTGTTTATACTAAGTGGCTTGCTAAATTGTACGACGCACACACGGTTATCCGGTGGATGTGCGGGTGTACTTCGTTTTTCTTCAAAAAAATAGTGTATATGTCTTTATTTATGCAAAAAAAAACATAAAAAAACACTTTTTGTTTGAAAAAAAATTTTTTCCAGATAAAATAAAGAATTCTGGATTCAAATATCCATAAAAGTTAAATTCGGCAAAATGCAGATGTCTTCTTGTTCTTTGCTGCCGACGAAATGAAAATTGTGGTAAAAATCAACCTTAAAATAATAAACATTTAATACACCAATGTATCGTAAAAAAAAAATAATAGTTTTTTTTAAGTAATGGTAACTCTTTCATAATACTTTCATGCATTTTTAACGGGTTCTTACCACGATACATAATTCAATAATATCGAGACAACTCAATTAATTAAATATCGTGGTAAGAACCCGTTGAAAATGCATGAAAGTATTATAGAAAACCGCGAGTGTCTGAATAAGTTTATAATGGTAACTCTAACTAATAATAGTTACTTGTGCTAGAAAAAAAATAAATTGACTAAAAATTAAAAAAAAAAATTGACGATGTCTTTTGAAAAATGCAGATATAGGACCTAACTCTTAACATATAAATTTGTGCCTAACTTTAACCTGTGTCTAAAACCATAATAAATAAATAATTCGTTATTACCTGGATATTTATAGAAACCATAGACAAAACTCTATAATCGTTGTTTTTAAATCATTTTTCATTCAAATAACAAATTTATTCAAAAAGTTAATAGACTTGTGTATTAGCCTAACTAAATTGAATTGTTTTTAACACGTTTGCTGCGTTACCGTGTTAAAAAACAACGACAAACTTCACGAGGTGTAATCGGCCTGGATCATGAGCAGACGTTAGAGTGACACGCGGTCCAATAGACCCCAACTCCTTTAACAAAGTTATGCTCTACGCACCGCAGGGAAGTCTACGTTATTCCTTGCCGAAAGTTGCAGAAGGGATCCTCATGCAATTGGGCCTCGTTCTGCAGCGAAAGTGTTAAAGTAAAACTTTTGGAACGAAGTTCCTTATCGCGCGTTATCAAAGGGGGCTAGACGGAAATTCTTATGAAAAAGTTGTCACGACACTTTTTTGTTTTAGATGATTATCGCTAGATGGCGCTGTGATTAAAATCTTTTAAAACAAATCCTTATTTTGTTTTATATGATTAATGCTAGATAGCGCTGTGATCAATATATTTTATTACAATTCCCTCAATAATTAATCGAAAGGAACTTCGTTCCATCCGGGTGTCCCTTCACCTCTCAAGTTTTTTATTTATAAGTGCAAGCAAAGTGACATAGGTACTGCAAACATTCTTCATTATACAGAGTGCTCTTCAAACACCCTGTATTATTAAAACTATGTTCATTTTGTCTATGGCGCACAATTCTAAGACAGTGAAGTTGTCTCTAGCAAACCCTAGATTAATTATGTGAATATAAAATTATATTTTTGATATATTTTATCGTCTGCTATCAACAGTACTTGTATAGGATTGTATTTAATAAACTTAATGAACCGATTTTGATAATTCATTTATTACAAAAGAATATGAAGTTATCCATGATGAAATAACTTCATGTGAATCATCAGGAAAAAAACAGTAATTTTGAACTGAACTTACTTATTCATACCAAGGCACAGAAAATTGACTATCAGAAGTAAAATTTAACAAAGTACTACTGACACACATTTGTTAACATTCAGCACTGTTTTGTTGTAGTCGTGGTCGTACGGGAGGTCGCGGGTTCAAATCCGGCCGGCTTGTACCTCTAAATCTAAATATGAAAAAGATTTATGTGCAATTTTTCACAACACCACTGACTAAGAACGGTGAAGAAAAACATCGTGAGGAAACCTGCATGTCGGAAAAGGATTCTAAAAATCCTTTGAAGATATGTGAAGTCCCCAATCCGCACTGGGCAAGCGTGGTGGACTATGCCTAATCCCTCTTCTGAGGAGACCTGAGCCCAACAGTTTTAAACATCAAAAGTAAAATAATGTTTCGTTTCAGTAAGCCATCCCTAATATTTAAGGTACTTCCCGTTCATGTCGCATAGTTTTGGGACACACTGTATATTCAACAACAAAATTGGCTTCTCAAAGCATATCCTATGCCACTGTTGACAGCAGACTTGCATAGCTACCAGCAGAGTTATAAAGAAATCTTTATTTCATAGTACCAGGAGCGCATAGCTTAGGAGAAGACTTCGTTAGCCTGCCGACAGCACCTGATGAAGGTGGCTCTCCGAGGCAGCTCCCGGAGTCGCGCCGCCCCGACGTACGTACACGCTGATCTGATTCCACCGAGGACGTCTTTGACTGTTGTGGCGACGTCGCCACGGTATTCTACTTCCACTGTTTTACCTGAAAATTGAAAGCTGTACAGTTGAATTGAAGGTTGTATTAGTATATCCACTCAACTGGGAACGTCACTATTCGCTAGATGGCGAAACTGGAGATTTCGTTCGGAATCAATACCGTGTTTGAGCCCCTTTTTAAAAACAATTTTTGCCAATAATTTTTAATTTGAGGTCAGCGAAAATATATCATCTCCGTAAAATATGAGACGATTAAAAAATGTAAACAAAACAGGTTTTAGAACTGTGCTCAATTTTGGCTCCTGTCACAGACTTGGCTAAAGTAAACAAACCAATTTGGATGCCGATCCCGGTTGAGTGGATAGTTTGAAATTTTCAGGCCAAACGATTAAAGTGGCTACAGGTTAGTGGTAGATTTTGGGGTTGATAGGTATGTACCTAATTTAGATTATTTTTGTAGTGATGTTGCAAATGTTGATTTTTGGACATTGGCGATCGTCTCGCATCTTGAAGTCTTCGAAGGCGATACTCGACTTTTAATTAACCATATCGTGGAAGCTTCTTGCGTGGCATGTGGGTGAGAGCTTTTACCACCAAGCAGAAAACCAACAGAAAGGACGACATTCCACAGAATAACCTCGCTTTCCTTCCAACTTGGTCCACCAATGGATAGCTGCAATGTATAACCTCACCTTCAGAAGATCTATAATCAGCGACACCCCCAGAGTGCTTCAACATGGCCGTAGAGGACGACATCCCGTAGAACAGCTTCACTTTCCTTCCATCCGGATGCGTGACAACATCGCCCCCGCACTGGTCGTGTCCCGCGAACATGCCCCCCGCCATCACGAAGTCTGCTCCCGCTCCAAACGCCTTGGCCACGTCACCGGGACACGTGCAGCCACCGTCCTGGGGAATTGTTGGGGGAATTTAAACTTACATTCCACTGGTTACCTTAATAATACAGGGTGGATCTGTAACTTTGGACAATCTGACGTGGGGTGAATGACCTGTCGAAATACAACTTAGCACCACTTTTATTTTTTTAATCGGTTAATCTTTTTTTTCTGACATTGTATGGAAAACGTACGACTATCGTTGCGAACTTCCATACTATGAAGAAATTTTTGTTTTATCCCATTCGTAAAATAAAAGTGGTTCTAAGTTGTATTCCTACAGGTCATTTACGCCACGTCAGATTGTCCAAAGTTACAGATCCACCCTGTTTAAAAGAAAAGATAAAAAGAGATTCAATACGCACACAGAGTATATTCATGACATAGGTAATATTAAACCGTAATTAAAATTACTACTACTAACGGTAGTGTAATGTACTGTGAGAACTCATTACTGCCCACTGTTGGGCTCAGGGCTTCTCAGTAAAGGGGTAAGGCAAACATAGTCCACCACGCTTGCCCAGTGCGGATTGGGGACTTCACATATCTTCAAAGGATTTTTAGAATCCTTTTCCGACATGTAGGTTTCCACACGATGTTTTCCTTCACCGTTTCTAGTCAGTGGTTTTATGAAAAATTACACATAGATCATTTTTACATTAAGATTAAGACATACAAGCCGTTTAGAAGGCGAACGGATTGAGCATGTGATAAAAACAAATTTATCATTTATTTAATACATTTGCAGTAGATATCACATCCAATTTCAGGCATTCCTCTAAAATCATAGTTATTTTACTCACAGAAATAATGTGTCCTTTGAGTCCATGGGCCGCATCAGCACATTCAATAACGGCCGAGAGTTGCGGGTACCCCACGCCTGTCTTAATACGAGTCGTACATACGGAACCCGGACCAATTCCAACCTTAAATACAACGGAATTGGAGTTCAACTCACAATCAATAGAATTATATTCTAACTTCTTCTTACCACTTAAGGCGGGTTCTTACCACGATAATTAATTAATTGAGTGGTCTCGATATTTCAACGTTGTTGCAAACGTCGTGATCTCGAGAAGACTGGATACTGCGGGTCGATTTACGCATGCATGCATTAATGCGTGAAAACATTATAGAAAACCGCGAGTGTTTAATGGATTCCGTTTGATAAAAAAACACAAAACACATACTTAGTTACAAACAAAGTGTTAGAAAATAGTGTTTCTAGAACAGTCCAGAATTATTTAAATCGACCAAGGTCAAAGTTATGTAAAAAAGACAATCGACTTGATAATCTTGATAATGATACAGTCGTGGGAATTATAAAACCGTTGGGCACGTCAATTGTCTACAATCGTTGATTAAAATGTTTGTTTTGTAATGTTACATTATAATTAAGACAACAACGATTGTAGAAAATTGATGTGCCCAACGGTTTTATAATTCCCACGACTGTATCTATTTTATTATTTTTCGGTTTTTAGTACATTTATCTTAAACATTGCAATGTATGTTTAACATAAAACCGTTTAACTTAAAAAGATTTTTACCTATTTTTATTTTCTAGTTTTTAGTTTGATAAAAAATTGTTATCAGCCATTTCGTAGCGAGGGCCATCTTGGATTTAAATTTTTTATAGTATATTGTAATCTGCTTGTTGAGCCCTTTCATTTGATACCCATATTGATGGGATTGATAAAACCTACGTTATCCGCCGTTTTGTAGCGGCCGCCATCTTGGATTTAAATTTTTTATAGTACATTGTATTCTGCTTGTTGAGCCCATTCATTTGATACCGATATTGATGGGATTGATAAACCCTACGTTATCCGCCATTTTGTAGCGGCCGCCATCTTGGATTTCAATTTTTTATAGTACATTGTATTCTGCTTGTTGAGCCCTTTAATTTGATACCCATATTGATGGGATTGATAAAACCTACGTTATCCGCCATTTTGTAGCGGCCGCCATCTTGAATTTATAATGATAATGACTAAACATAATTGTGTTGTCACCAAAATCCAAAGTGTATACAAAATTTCAGATTAATCGGTTGGAAGGAAGAGGGTGAAATTTGAATTACTAGATTTGACGGAAGAATAAATTAATTATAAATAAATAATAAATAATAAAACAAACGGGGTGAGCTAAATAAAACCGTTTAATAATAAAACCGTTTAAAAAAAGGAAGCGGTATATAGAAAAAATGTTTATTTATTGTTAAAATACACTTTTTGGGAATTCATTTCTTATAAAAAAAATAATATCGTCTAAATGTAAACCCTCACGTTGTTGGCACTCATTTAATCGAACAGTAAAATTACTTATGACTGCTCGACGGGTGGAGTGAGGGGTCTACCAACGTTGCGCTTACCGGTTCGTGGCCGCCACTCCAGAACTTTTCGGCCCCATCGGCCATCTGTTCTTCGCACAATGTGTCCTGCCCATTGCCACTTCAAAGATGCAATTCTTTGGGCTATGTCGGTTACTTTAGTCCTTCTGCGGATCAGAAGCTCAGCCGTGACACCGTCATCACCCGGCGCCTTGTTGTCTTTGAGCTGTTTGAGGGCCATCCTAATCTCGTACAAGCTGACGTCCGGGATGTCTTCGGTGTAGTGTCGGGTAAGTTTGGCTCTTGGGTCTTTTGCCAGATTTCTCACGGGTTGTCGAGTAGATGTGTACAACTGTCCATAAAACCCCTCGATCTCACCCAGAAGCTCAGGACCCGATGAAACAACTCTTCGTTCGCGATTGTCGCTCACGTATCGCCCCGTCACCCCCGGATGTCGAACCGGCAACCGTCGGTGAAACGACCACCGGCTCACTCGGTAGGCGGGCCAGAAGCCCGCCGAGATGGGGCCGTGTGATGGAGGGTCTCCCTCGGCTCAGGCCGGGCCAAGACCAGCCCGGGTCGGGGAGCACGGCTTGCCATCCCCCGGTAGATTGATGCAAAGGGTGCGCGCTGATGCCTAGCGCAGCACCCCTCGGGTCCGATGTTGGTCGGGGAGGGAAGAGCTCTCCCTCTCCCGCCCCGCCGTCTCCTTTTGCGAGATGGTGGACTCGCAAAAGTCGAGCATTGCTTTCCAGGACTCGTCGTCGTCGAGCATCGATGCCACGACGCCCGGCAACGACAAGTCCCGCCCTACTTGTGCGACTAGGACACTCCTCCCATGCGGGGCAGACAGCGAGCGTATGCTCTGCCGTGTCCAGGTCGCTCGTGCAATGATGCCACCTCGTCGTCGGCTCCACCTATATCCGATGCAGGTACTTCCCGAAGCAACCATGTCCGATCAGCACCTGCACCAGACGAAAGGTGAGACGTCCCTCGCCACGACTCACCCAGTCCTCCAGGACAGGGCGAATCGCCTCGACGGTCCTTAGACCCCAGCTGGGGTTGGCCAAGCGTCTTGACCACGCCTCCAGCACAGACCGCCGAGATTGTGCCTTCCGGTCCCGTACCGCGGCTCTGAGGGGACGCACAACGCCCAGAGCGCGGAGGTCTCAACGCCAACGATAGTCGTCGGCGAGCGCCTCCGCCTCTAGATCCCAGGGCGGCGTCCCCGCCAGCACACACGCCGCCTCGAAGGAGACGGTGCGGTATCCGCGGATGACCCTGATAGCTACAACGCGCTGCGGCCGGTACAGGAGCCGGACAACAGTTGCTGTCCGGTTTCCCGGTCCGGCCCAAACGGGCGCGCCGTACAGGGCCATCGAACGCACCACCCCCGCGTAGAGGTGGCGCACGACACGGTTTGGTCCCCCGAGATTCGGAAGCAGCCGGCTCAGTGCGCCGGCCGTCCTCATCAGTCGGGGGACGAGCTCCGTAAAGTGGGCCCGGAAGGTCCAACGGCTGTCCAGTATGAGGCCGAGGTACTTCAATCGCACCCTGACCTCTATTGGGACGCCTCCAACCACGATCTGGGCCCCTGCAGGTGGCGTCACTCCAGCCCTGTGGAACCACAGGGCCTGGGATTTATTGAGCGCCACCGCGAGGCCCAATCTTCTTATACGACCGACGACGAGGGCCACCCCCGCTATGGCGAGAGTCTAAAGGCTAAAGTCTTGCCCCCGGGCCATGACGAGCGTGTCGTCAGCGTAACAAATCACGCTCAGGCCCGGGGTCAGGGTGCCTCTCAGCACCCAGTCGTACCAGACATTCCAAAGGAGAGGTCCGAGGACCGACCCCTGAGGAACCCCGCATACGACCGGAAACCGGTAAACGGTCCCATCGTGCCCGGTGCATACTACCGACCTGGCTTCCAAGTAGGAGCCGACCAGCCGGCGGAGGTAGGGTAGAACTCCATGTCTCTCGAGTGCCCCATGTGTTCCAGCAATTTGCCCACCTCGTCCAGCAGCACGATAAGACGGTAACCGGCAGCTGTATCCGCCCCTCCTTCCTGAGAAGGAAGAGTCTACCCTCTCGCCACAGCGAGGAAAACCGTCCCGACTCGAGGCAAGAGTCGTAAAGCCTCAAGAGTCGGTCCCCTAGGGCATTGAGGGCCAAGGCCAGGACCCGGCCATGGATGCCATCCGGTCCGGGTGCCGTGTCTTTGGCACTCATCTTGACTACGGCCACACGGAGCTCCTCCCCGGTGATGTGAGGAACCTCCAAAGAGACTTCGGGTCTCTTTGCATCTTATACCGGCTGTTCCATGGGGAGTGCTCCGAGGAATGATTTGAGATGATTCCAACATCAAGTCAAGTAAGGTTTGGAGCATGCTTTGGCGATGTGCCCAAAGCCCAAGCAATTATAGCACTGGGTCACCGGAGACTGATCATAGGCCTGAACCATCTGGTAATCGTCCTTCACCCTTCTCCCTGCAAGGGCGTGCCAAACGTTCGGGGTTACCTCCAGCACCACATTGTTGAGCGACCCCGTACGGCCGCTAGTCCTGCGAGCAACTTTAATGTCGCCAGGGGATGCATCCAAGCCCGCCAGACTTCTGTTTTGCCTGAGTACAGCTTCCTCGACCTTAGCGTTCGAGACATCAGCCACAACCCCCTTGAGCACCAGCAGCGGGCACCTTACGGGTGAGTCAGCCACCGATAACTGGGTGATCTTCTGCTTGATCTCTCGGGCGAGAACCTTACGTTCGTCGTCGGTGTCGCATGACAGAACGACTCGTTGACCTTCCGGTCTTCCTGACGCCATTTAACCCTATCCCTAGATGCACCACATCCACTGTGGACTTGATCTGCTCGACGATGTCGTTACTAGTCGCCCTGGGATCGACCGACTCCACCACCAGTCCATATCGAGGCGTCGAGGCGATCTCGCTGTAGGTAGGTCTGTCTCCGCGCCGAACCACGTCCACCGCCGGAGACTCATGGCCCACCACTGCAGTCGAGGCCGCGACATCCCGTCTCAGGGACTCGATGGCCGTCCTGACAGGGTTTATTACTTCCACCGTGAGGTCTTTAGTGTTCACTACACGTTTGTAAATGAAAGATATTATTTGTTACACAACGTTTATTGAGCACGACTAACACACTGAATAGTTAGCGGGTGACTGACGCACCTCTTGTACATTATTGCTTACGTCGCTAACCCTTACATACACCCCCCACTAAAAATAAAAATGTGTTACATTTTTGTATAACAAACACTATTTCTTAACTGACATATTACAGTACATTCCTTACTTTATACATTGTTTGCATTGACCTACATACTATTTTTGCTTACATCTAATTCTTGCTTTATGCATTACATTATAAATCGCTAAATCTAACTGGTTGCTTAAATACTCTGCCACTTCGTGTCCTCTTTATTATTGTAGGTGGTTTTACATTGCTTTCCCTATTCTGATTTAAGTTGCTGTTCACAGTGTTGTTTGTGTTATTTAATATGTAGGCTAGTTTCACTCGGTCTATGGAGACCGCGCAAACTTTATCGTTTATTAATATCTTAAAAACCTTCTTGTCTCTTTCTACTACTTTGTAAGGCCCACTGTATGGTGGTGTCAGCGGTTTTCTCACTGCATCTATTCTTTGAAACACATGTGAACAGGAACTTAAATCAGAATGTACAAATATGTCCTTGTTATTATTATACATCCGATCTTTTGGTTTTATCCTACTTAAAGTGTCCCTTAACTTAACAATGTACGCTTGTGGGTCATCTATCTTACTGTTTTTTTCGCTACAGTATTCGCCCGGCAGTCTTAAACACTGTCCTAAAGTGTACTCTGCCGCACTCATGTAGTCGTTGTCTACTTGGCAAGCAGCTCTCAGTCCCAACATGACCGTAGGTAGTTCTACTAACCATGCTTGATTATTCTCTAACCTTGCCATTAGTGCAGTTTTTAAAGATCTGTGCCACCTCTCGATTTTGCCGTTACATTGTGGATGATACGGTGTTGTTCTTGTTTTGTGAATACATAATAACGGGTGATTTTTTAAGAGCTTGAGAACTTTTTTAAACAATAAAACGCATAAAATTTGCAAAATCTCATCGGTTCTTTATTTTAAACGGTAGATTGGTACATGACATTTACTTTTTGAAGATAATTTCATTTAAATGTTGACCGCGGCTGCGTCTTAGGTGGTCCATTCGGAAAGTCCAATTTTGGGCAACTTTTTCGAGCATTTCGGCCGGAATAGCCCGAATTTCTTCGGAAATGTTGTCTTCCAAAGCTGGAATAGTTACTGGCTTATTTCTGTAGACTTTAGACTTGACGTAGCCCCACAAAAAATAGTCTAAAGGCGTCAAATCGCATGATCTTGGTGGCCAACTTACCGGTCCATTTCTTGAGATGAATTGTTCTCCGAAGTTTTCCCTCAAAATGGCCATAGAATCGCGAGCTGTGTGGCATGTAGCGCCATCTTGTTGAAACCACATGTCAACCAAGTTCAGTTCTTCCATTTTTGGCAACAAAAAGTTTGTTAGCATCGAACGATAGCGATCGCCATTCACTGTAACGTTGCGTCCAACAGCATCTTTGAAAAAATACGGTCCAATGATTCCACCAGCGTACAAACCACACCAAACAGTGCATTTTTCGGGATGCATGGGCAGTTCTTAAACGGCTTCTGGTTGCTCTTCACTCCAAATGCGGCAATTTTGCTTATTTACGTAGCCATTCAACCAGAAATGAGCCTCATCGCTGAACAAAATTTGTCGATAAAAAAGCGAATTTTCTGCCAACTTTTCTAGGGCCCTGTAATCTGTACCAACCCAATACTGCCCACTGTTGGGCTCAGGTCTCCTCAGGAGAGGGATCATTTCTAGGGCCCATTCACTGAAAATTCGACGTTGTGGCAGATCGTTCGGCTTCAGTTCTTGCAGGAGCTATATTTTATACGGTTTTACACCAAGATCTTTGCGTAAAATCTTCCATGTGGTCGAATAACACAAACCCAATTGCTGCGAACGGCGACGAATAGACATTTCACGGTCTTCAGCAACACTCTCAGAAACAGACGCAATATTCTCTTCTGTACGCACTGTACGCATTCGTGTGGTTGGTTTAATGTCCAATAAAGTAAACTGAGTGCGAAACTTGGTCACAATCGCATTAATTGTTTGCTCACTTGGTCGATTATGTAGACCATAAATCGGGCGTAAAGCGCGAAACACATTTCGAACCGAACACTGATTTTGGTAATAAAATTCAATGATTTGCAAGCGTTGCTCGTTAGTAAGTCTATTCATGATGAAATGTCAAAGCATACTGAGCAAATAATAATGCATGAAAATCATAACCTCAAAAAATCTGAGCAAATACTAATGCATGAAAATCCTAACCTCAAAAAAATCACCCATTATTTTCATTAAACTTGTAAATAACTCGCTTTCAAATTGTCTGCCTTGATCTGTAGTTATCTCTTTTGGGCAGCCAAATCGACATATCCAACCCTCATAAACGGCTCTCGCAACTGTTTCGGCCGTCATGTCGGTTACCGCGTATATCTCCGGCCATCGCGTACGCCTATCTATCATAGTTACGCAGTACCGATATCCATGTTCTGTCATCGGTAAGGGTCCTATTAAATCCATATGCAGGTGTTCGAACCGATCTCCTTCTTCAAAACTGCTCAGTCTAGACACTGTGTGTCGGCCTATTTTACTTTTCTGACATTTAATACATGTTTTGACCCATAAATTAACATCTTTATTCATTCCCGGCCAAAAAAAAATTCTACCTAGGAGAGCTCTTGATGCTCGTATTCCTGGGTGTGCTATACCATGTATACAGGGTGTTATAATCCGATGAAACAATATTTTCACAGCAAATAACTTGATGTAGAAGCCATCCACCAACTTTGGGTTTTCTAGGCATAATATATCATAAGTTATAACTAATCAAAACTAAGTGTCAATTCGTGCAGGATCAACCCTACTGTACTGACCTACACCAACAGCTAAAGCCTTAAGCCGGCTAGTCACCTCCTGTATCATAGAACATTGTAATAATACACGGGACAAAAATCAAATTCTAAACAGGATACATTTTTTTTGCAAGGAAAGCATACTAGTCTTCACCCACCTGATGATACGTGTTTATCTTACTACCGCCCAAAGTTTATTGTTTTTTTTTTCTACGTTATAACAAAATATCGGCATGATCATATTATTTAATTAAAAAAAAGAACTATTCGGTATAATATTGCTAGGGGCATAAAGACAAATCTACAAACTTTTGTTGAAATGTACAACGATTTATTTTAAAGGTATTCAATTCAACAGAACTCGTTATTTTGGAGAAGACATCACAATTCCAACTATTTAAAACAAGAAATTAGTTTTTAAATTGTATGAGCACTTCTGAAATTACGATAATTTATTAATAATAATACATATTTTTTTTGAATACTTCCGACACATCTGTATGTGTTTATTCTATGCTAATCCACGTGGACTGAGTCGGTTGCGTCAAACGAAATTTCGGCTTTCACAAAAGACAATAATACGAAGCGCTCTCATTCTATTGGAACGGTCTTAGTTTTGTAAAATGCCGATTTTCTATGATTGGTTGATTAGAAAATGGTATCCGCCCATAAATAAATAAATATCTGCAAACAAATTTGAAAGTGGTTCCGTCATATTTTTTTGTTTAATTTTTTGAAATTGGAATGAGTGAAATTAAAATAAATCATTCGATGATATTATGGGGTTCGAATAACGCTCGACGAAAAAATTGAGTGAATATCACCCACCCTAAAATTTTTACAACAAAATAAAGTACTTTACACCAAAACATGTACCTACAGTACCTATTAGATTTTCATATGTAAGATGTGAATACAATTGTCAGTTAATAATATTATTCGTTAGCCACGCGAATTCATTTTCTATTAGTAGATTATTAGAGTACGGAACTCTAAAATTGCACCCTATGAAGTTTGCAGTACAAATTAAAACTAAAACTCAAAAATCAGTCAGTAAGCTCTTGCATTTCGTCCAAAGTAGTTTATGATAATTTTATTCCTGCCCTGTAATTTTCAATTCAAAAAATATGTCATCACCATACTTGAATGCCGAGTATTACTGATATGTATCTATGCGCTCCTTCCCTCCTCCCCGCTGACCGATGCCGCGGGGACGCGCGGGAGCAGTGTAAACTAGTAATAAAGTACTCGTCCTTGAACGCACACGTTGTTTTATTTGAAAACATATCATTGGCGACGAGTTAAAAACAAAATGGCGAACTATCTCGGTCACATTACAGTGTTTGAATATAAATCACAAGCTTGGGACATTTTTCTAAATAGAATAAATAATTTCTTCAAAGTAAATAACATCGAAGAAAATAAAAATAGCATTCTTCTAACGTATTTGTCGGACGAAACGTACGTTTTAGCGCGAAATCTCGTACACCCGAAAAAGTTAGAAGAATTATCATTCAAGGAAATCTCAGAAGCACTTAGCAATCATTTTACACCCAAGAGATCAACATTTGCTGACCGGGCTGTTTTCTATAATGCCGCCAAAAACGCAGAAGAATCAATGGAAGAGTGGTTAGCGAGACTCCGAGGTCTAGCGGCGCACTGCGAATTCGGACAGGCGTTGGAAACGGTTCTACGCGATCGTTTCATCCTGGGTCTACAGGATGGTCCAGAGAAGATAAGACTATGCGAGCAGGACGAAAAGACATTAACAGTAGCCAAGGCGTTGGAGATAGCTCAACAAACGACTTGCTTAAAAGTGGCAAGGGTGGCGATTGAAGCGGATCGTGCAGGCGTAGTATTGAAGGACGAGCCGATGTTCCGGATGAGCGGCGGCTCTGCTCAGCAACAGCACCGTAGTAGACTCACGCGGGGTGCAAACAGTGTCGTAGCAGAGTATAGTGGAAATGAGTGTGTAGTGTGCGGTTTAAAAGGTCATAGGGCATATCAGTGCAGATTCAAAAATTACAAGTGTTTGATTTGCGGACAAAAAGGTCATTTGAGAAAGGTATGCAAGAATAAGTCAGCGCGCGTGAACAATATCTGCGAGGGAAACGCATCGGACGAGAATGAGTCATCGCATGATTGTCATGAATGCGATTTGTTAAATTTACGGTATGTTAAATACGAACCTTTTGTAATAACAGTAAATATTGAAAACCGTTTGCTTCGGATGGAGATAGATTCCGGAGCTGGTATAACTGTAATTTCAGAAAAACTATGGTGTAAATTTTTTTCTCATTGTGATTTAAAAAAAAAGCGAAAGAAAATTATGTTATTACACTGGACATAAAATCATACCATTGGGTACATTTCAAGCCACTGTAAAATTTAAAAATGTTACGAAAATACTTAATATTTACGTGATTAGAAACGGAGGCTCGCCCTTACTTGGTCGTGATTTTATGACAAAATTTGATATAGGTTTTACAAATTTAAATAATATGAGACTAGATATTAGAGAGACTCCGGATTTAAATATTTTATTAAATAGATATGCTGAACTATGGGAGGACACTTTAGGTACTTTTAAAAATTTTACTGTTAGTTTGCGTTTGAAACCGGGGTCAAAACCAAAGTTTTTTAAGCCTAGGCCTTTGCCTTTCGCACTAAAAGAAAAAGTAGAAACTGAAATCAGTCGTTTGGTAAAGATAGGAGTTTTGGAGCCTGTTTCGTATTCAGAATACGGAACACCGATCGTACCTGTAATGAAACCAGACGGAAGTGTGAGGATTTGCGGTGATTACTCAATAACAATAAATAAGGATTTAGAAGTAGAAAAATACCCCCTCCCGCGGATAGACGATGTATTCGCCACTCTAAGAAACGGTGAACATTATTCAAAAATTGATTTAAAAATGGCTTACAATCAATTGACACTATCACCGGACGATGGTTCTCAAGACATGACTACTATAAGCACTACAAAAGGCCTTTTTAGACATAAACGATTAGTTTTCGGCTTGGCAAATTCTGCCGCAATATTTCAAAAGACAATGGAGTCATTATTATCAGGTATTGAAGGTGTTGTAGTGTGGATAGACGATATATGTATTACAGCCCCTACAAGAGAACTACACCTAAACCGGTTAGAGTCAGTTTTGAAACGTTTGCGAGACGCGGGTTTAAAACTACGTAAAGATAAATGTGAATTTTTTTCAGACAGTGTCACATATCTCGGTTTTGTAATAAATAAAAAAGGTTTGAAAACATGCCCGAAAAAGGTAGCAGCCATCAGCGAAGCACCACCTCCGAAATCAATTCGTGATTTAAAATGTTTTTTAGGTATGGTTAATTATTACCGTAGATTTATACCGAGTGCATCGTCAGTACTTAGTCCACTGAACGAGTTATTACGTGAAGGCGCGTCATGGCAGTGGGGGCCTAGTCAGCGACATGCGTTCAATTCTGTCAAACAAGAGTTGTTATCGGAGCGAGTTCTTACACACTTCGATCCTGACGAGCGTTTAGTGTTAAGCGTTGATGCGAGTCCGCACGGGCTCGGAGCAGTTCTTGCCCAAGGGCCGGAAGGCCGAGAGCGGCCACTCGCTTTTGCGTCAAGGTCACTGGGTCGTAGTGAACAAAATTATAGTCAAGTGCAAAAAGAGGCAACTGCGATAGTTTTTGGCGTAAAATATTTCCACCAATATCTTTATGGGAGGTCCCATCCTTTTATATTAATAACAGATCATAAACCTCTACTTACAATTTTCGGTAAAAAAAACGGAATTTCAGTAATGACGGCCTCGCGATTGCAACGTTACGCAATATACTTGTCTGCTTATAACTACACCATACAGTACAAATCGAGTATCGATAATGCAGCAGCTGATTATTTTTCACGCGCACCGCTCTCAACTAGTGAACCGAGAGCCGACGAAAATATGTTTGAGGAGAGTATCAGTTTTAATTTTTTAAACGAATCTAATCTACCTATAATGCATAATGACCTCAAAAAGGCGACGGCCGCCGATAGGACTTTACAAACTCTTCAAAATTATATGCGATTAGGCTGGCCGCGAAAAATATATTGTTCAAATATGTTACCTTATTTTAGATGTAAAACGGAATTAGAAGTACAAGATGGTTGTCTTCTAAGAGGGCATAGGATAGTTGTACCGAAATCTTTAAGAAAAATTGTATTAGACGAATTACATAAAGGGCACTTTGGCATCGTAAAAACTAAAGCGTCAGCAAGAAGTCGAGTTTGGTGGCCGGGAATCGACTCTGATATCGAGAGTATCGTAAGTTCATGTAATACGTGCAACGCGCTACGAGCCGCGCCGCCGCGCGCCCCTCCCGCCTCCTGGCCGCAAGCGCCTCATTCTTGGTACAGAATACATTTAGATTATCTTATGTTAAACCAAAAAGTATATTTAGTAGTAATAGATAGCTATAGTAAGTGGTTAGAGTGTCTTCCAATGGGAAATGATACCACGACTAAAGCACTTATTTTAAAATTAGAGTATTTATTTTCACGGTTTGGTCTCCCTAATATCATAGTTTCAGATAATGACGCAAAAATTAAAACACTAGAATTTGGAAGGTTTTGCAACTTAAATGGTATTAATCATGTAACGACGCCCATATATCACCCGGCGAGCAATGGGCAAGCTGAAAACTCAGTACGTAGATGCAAAAAGATGTTGAAGAGTATTCTTATAAATGATAACAAACAAAACAGTAACGAGCTTATGAAATATTTATTTGAATATAGAAACAGCGTCCATTGCTCCACAGGGTCGACGCCGGCTCGGTTAATGTACGGGCGCGAACTGCGTTGTAGGCTAGATTTAATGTTTCCTCCACATAAAAATATAGAAAAGAGTATAGAAAACTACAAAAAAATAAGAAGTTTTAAAATAGGGGATCATATTTTAACCAGATATTTCTTTGCAAGGAACCCATCTTGGGTAAAGGGTATAATTATAAAAAATATTGGTAAACGAATGTATTTAATTGCATTAGAAAATCAAAAACAAAATGTAGTGAGGCATGTAGATCAAATTATAAATTACAAGGGTACAAATATGTGTAAAAAATTCAATGTGAACCATTCCGCGTCAACAAACTTAAAGTTACACATTCCAAATATAAGTCCATTAGTAAATATTCCAAATACTAGTACTAATGTAGAGGACACAAGTGACGCATTCGAACGAAATAATAAAGACGAACAGTTTGTTGACGCGGAGGATAAAGGGGTGGGCGAGCGACCGACTGAAACTGAGGTGGTCCTGACCGAACCCTCAAAACAGCACGGTGAGAGTGAATCCTATAATAGAGATAATATTGATGAGGCAGTACCACCGGTCAGGCAGTCGCCTGCCGTACCTCGACGGTCTGCGAGGCCGCGGAGAATTATTGATTACAGAATTTGGAAATAGCTATATTTGTTACAGGGTTAATAAATAAGGAGAGAGGAATGATATGTATCTATGCGCTCCTTCCCTCCTCCCCGCTGACCGATGCCGCGGGGACGCGCGGGAGCAGTGTAAACTAGTAATAAAGTACTCGTCCTTGAACGCACACGTTGTTTTATTTGAAAACATATCAATTACGACACGCTTTTAAGTGTTGGAGCTGCAGATGGAAGCTACCACGGCGGACGCGAACTTTACCGACAACGATACGTCGTCGGTAGACCGCCTTCCGAACAACGAAGACTTCCTTCTTATACGTGTTTTCGGAACTGTGTAGTGCTAAAATGTGCTTTACAAACCTATCTGTGTAGTGCTAAAATGTGCTTTACAAACCTATCTGTGTAGTGCTAAAATTCGTTTCATAAGTGACAGTGTAACAATAAACTTTCCATAACGTTTGTTTGACCATTCATAATTTCTTCATCAACTGACTGAAATTGGGGGCCTCTGAATAAATGGCATAAACTATCATTATGAGTACTGAAAATTTAAACGCGAACATCGAAACAATCGACGGACTTAATATCTCGATAATACGGTACATACTTTTACATAAATCTGTAGGTTAAATGTTAGTAGGCAATCTACTTTTTTGTAAAATTTTAATAAATTGTTATAATTTCTGTTTCTGTTTTATTTTCCACTTACTATGAATCGATAGGTAGGTAAGATTTAAAATTAAAGTACTGAAAGTTGGTACGGTGTGGTAGTTTTCACGATATGTTAGGTTATGCAAACACGGTTTCTGAGTTCGATGACCTTGAGTGTCACTTGTAAATATTGAGCTACGATCGGATGCGCTTGTGTGCTCACGCACACGCACAACACGCTAAATGTAGGTCAGGGTAGGGTTGTCAAAAATAATACAAAATAATATTTTTTTAACTTTGTAAGGGAAAATAAAGTGATCGTCTCCGTTTCAAAAGTATGTGTATATGATTTGAAATGTGAAATAGATTAAGCCCTTAAAGTATTGTTTCATCGGATTATAACATCCTGTATAATCAAAAATGTTTTTTCTGAATTTCTTAGGTAAGTATGGTCTAATGTTTGTAGTTGATACTTCGCAGTATAACTTCTGCTTTAAATCATTTAAATTTATTCGTTGTAATTTAATGTTATAATTAACACCTGCATTCAAAATTTTAGCTAACTCAGCGTCTGTAGTTTGAGCTTGCGCAATTTCTGCGTACTGTGTTCTGAGTTTGGCAGACATACAATGACGTAGCCAGCTCGTCTACGACCGAACCACAACCGATTCCAGTATCGAGTCAAGCTGAGTGTGACCGCAATTTTGCAAACACGTACTTTTATGTAATGCCACGGACAGAAGGGAGCATTACAGATTAGTAAGATACTATTTGTCTAATATTTTTTTCTTTAGGTTGGACATTTTGGTTATGACATTTGCTGTCAAACGATAAATCAACTAAATTAAAAAGACTTTCTTAAAACGGTATTAGACTGGTAGCCAAGTGTATTGAAATTGGAAGGATTCAAATTTGTTTTGACGTTTTGTCAAGAGTTCAAAATTCAAATTTCAATTCGGTATCTCATCACATTTGAGCACATTCTTATTAAATTGCGACCAGCGAATCTACTTCAATTCAAAATGAAAACTAGTTTTTCTCAATCTGAGATGATGGTGACGTTCATGGAGCAGTAAGTAAAAGTTAAAGTCGTAGAATTCTATGATTTGCGAACGTTGTTTATAAATAAAAAAATGCTTTTTAGACATGGAGATCTTAGCAAACCAGCCGCCAATGCAAGAGGCAAAATATTGAATTTACAGAATTGGGAAGCATTAGTAAATTTATTAAACAGTGATGGTAGTGGTGTGTCGAAAACCGCAGAAACGTGGAAAAAAGTAAGTAAAATGTTTATTTTGTTTAATGTCGAGTTGGATATTTCATGTATAGAATGGCTTCTTTTGCATGGTTTAAGGTTTGGAGCGATTACAAAAACAACATCAAAAAAAAGGCTGCTTGTTTGCATAGAGCAGCCTGTGCTACGGGTGGAGGGCCAGCTATCTTAGCGAAATTGACAGAGCTAGAATCAAGAGTTTTAAATTTAATAGGCACCCAAGTTGCCACAGGCTTGGCGATTGCAGAAGTTGGAGTGTCACAGGTTTATTGACTTATAACTTTCATTGTACTAACACATAAATGACATTATATGTGTTTCTTCATTCTTATCATAAATTTTCTTTTAGGAAATTAACACTCAAGACAACAATAACGATGCACAACAAGCACTTCAAATGCTGCATCAATCCCACCACATATAGAATGTAAGTTAATCATAATGATAATAATATACCCACATGATAAACTTATTTAATGTTTATTCATTACATATACAACATCAAAAGATCTTAGTACTTTTCTTGATTTGGGTGATATTTTCAGTTAATCAGGAAAAAAAATTTGGCCAATCCGCAACAATTTCTTCTCCGCCTCTTGAAATGAAATGAAATACTTTATTTTTTCAACTTTGATGATATGCTCATTCTTGTTGACGTCAATATTTAAAAGCTACCACCAGTTCGGACACAAAAAATAATAATTGTAGCCACCGTCCTGAGAAGAACTGGCAAGAAACTCAGCGGGCATGTCTTTTTTTTGTATTATTATTATGAGCATTATCTTTTCTTTTTTTTATATTTTAACAATATTATACAAAGATGAAATAGACAAATATATATATATATATATATATATATATATTTATATACATATATATATATAGATATATTTAAAAAAAAAAACCGTTAATTATAATGAAACGACCTTGGCGAGCAACTCATTCCCACTTTGTGCAATCGTCCAAGTAATCATTGACCTTATAGTAGGCTTTCTTGCACAGACGTTCTTTAATAGTTTTCTTAAACCTATGTATAGGTAGGTTTTGAACATCTTGTGGGATTTTGTTGTACATGCATACAGACAAACACCTGAAAGAATTTCTTATTTTATGCAATCGACTAATCGGCAAGTCAAGTTTATGTTTGTTCCTGGTGTTTCTATTATGTAGGTCAGACTTTTTAGGAAATTCCTCAATATACTTTCAAACATACATTAAATTTTCAAAAATGTATTGGGATGGTAGAGTGAGAACTTTAATTTCTTTAAATTTTTCCCTCAGGGATTCCCTTGAGTTCATATTATAAATAGCGCGTATAGCTCTTTTCTGTAAGATAAAGATCGTTTCTACATCGGCTGCATTGCCCCATAGCAAAATACCATAGGACATAATACTATGAAAATAGCTAAAATAAACTAAACGAGCCGTGTCTACATTAGTAATGAGTCTAATTTTTTTTACCGCGTATGCCGCAGAGCTGAGCTTACTCGCTAATTTATTTATGTGGGGTCCCCACTGCAGCTTGGAATCCATTGTTATCTCCAAGAAATACAGTTGACTCAACAAGCTCCATTGACTCCCCACCAACAATTATATTACTATGTACCTGTTTTACATTTGGTAAACTAAACTTAATACATTTGGTTTTTTTTGCGTTTAATAAGAGATTATTAACACGAAACCAATGGACCACACAATAAATCGCATCATTCACTTCGTCATAAATGATCATTCGTCGTTTAATTTTAAATAATAAAGAAGTATCATCTGCGAATAATACGACGTCGTGTCGGGTCTCAATAAAACTAGGTAAATCATTGATATATATCTATATGTATAAAAATGAATTGCTGTTCGTTAGTCTCACTAAAACTCGAGAACGGCTGAACGGATTTATCTTATCTTAATCTTGAAATGTTCGTGGAGGTCTAGGGAAGGTTTAAACGGTGAGAATATTCCCGGGATTCTTTTTTGTGACGCAGACGAAGTTGCGCGGGCCAACTAGTTAGAAATAAAAAAGGACCCAAGATGGAACCCTGAGGTACACCCATATTCAATTCGGCACCCGATGATCGGTTTCCTTTAACATCGACTATTTGTGTCCTGCCCGATAAATAGGATTTAATAAGCGCTAACGTACCATCCCTAATACCATAGTGATGTGGGTTCCTCACCAATATTTCATGGTCAACACAGTCAAATGCTTTAGATAAATCACAAAATACTCCGAGAGCATCATGAGACTCCTCCCAAGCTTGGAAAATATTTTTGACTAAATACTAAATAAACACCTGCATCAGTAGTAGAACGACCTCTCGTGAACCCGAATTGTTTATTGTGTAGTAGGTTATTTGACTTAAAATGGTCTAATAGTTGTTCTAATATAATTTTTTCAAAGATTTTACTCAATGTTGGTAGTACTGATATAGGTCTGTAGTTAGAGGGGTCATCAGTATTACCATCTTTAAAAAGAGGGATCACTTTACTGTGTTTCATTAGGTCAGGAAACACACCACACTTGATACAATCATTAAATATACTAGTAAGATGAGGTGATATAACATCTATAATAGATTTCACGACCTTTACTGATATTCCCCACAGATCAGCTGTATTCTTAACATTAATACTATGGAAACTCTTCATAATATCTTTTGAGTAAATATTCTTAAATTTAAATACTACATTACATATTTTAACATGGTTGCTTAGTAATTTTTCAGCTTCTAATGGGGACGAATTTAAAGAGGAAGTAGTTGAAACTGGAATATTAAAGGAAAATTTTTCGAAAGCATTAGCCACACCTTCGTGACTAGTTATCAAGTTATCATTCATTCTCAATGAGAATTCTTGGTGGTTATTTCTTGTATTTTTGGAGGAGCAAGTACAAGGTAATATTTGTCAAATATTTTTATATGAATAAAAATTACTTAAAACATCTCTTACAAAGAAATTAAAATTGTCCTTAATGTTATGAATTTCAGTTTTAGTAAATCTGTCCATTTGTAACTCGTTCTCTAACACAATGGGTTAAAAATTAGAAAATAAATCATAATTTAAAACAATTGTCAGGAGAAACTTCATTCAAATCTTTTAATTTCATTAAAACTAGTATTTTATCATTAATAAGAAGTTCTGAAATTAATAGACAATAATTTCTTATCTGAAGGAATCCTCATGTATGTTTGAGCCTTAGTGCCCATTCATTATTTAAGCACTAATCATAATTTTATTATTAAAATATTTTTCAGATGTTATCTCTCCTACTAGGCCCACTCATCGTCAAGACAATGTAGTTCCACCACCACCACCACTACCACAAAATGCTCCACCTGGTGGGCTCACAACTCCACGCCGTGCAAGGGTTGTGAGGACTCGGTCACCCCGACGACCGAGGCTAACCAATGTGGACTTGGTGTCACAACAGTTCCTGCAAGCTGAAGAAATGTGGAGAACTTTTAGGGTTGAACAACACAGGGACAACATGGAAATTCAACGAGAGCAGATCAGAATCCGCGAACTTGAAGTGCAAACCCAAAGGGAGTGGCAGACATTAGGTTTAAGATTAATAGAAATATTAGTTAATAAGTAGTTGATTGATTATCTATTTAGTTTAGGTTTAGTTAATACATAGGTTTGATTATGTTGATTGATTATCTATTTAGTTTAGGTTTAGTTAATAGGTAGGTTTGATTATGTTGATTAATTATTTCTGATAATGATCTTAGATAATTTTAAGATTTGATTGTTTGCAGCTACCAAGTATTACTTTAAATTTAAATAATCTGGCGGGCATTGTTTCTTACTTCAAGTACCTAGCGCATTCCAATAATTTTGGTAATCTAATTTATAAGTGCTTGGGTGCAAGTTTTTGCGTTCCTCGTATTTTTTGTGATAGCTCACGATAAAATTGATAAGACTGAAATGATGGGTAAAATATTATGTTAACTATTTAAGTCCGCCTTTTAACTACATGTGTATTGTATGCATTTTGTAGAAATATAATCTTATCATAACTTTATTATATAATAAAGTAAATTTCCTATTTAACTGAAAGAAAGAGTAAACCTATGCTTATTTATATTTTTAGATTGTGGACATTACACCTAAGTGTAATTAATATTATTTCAAAGTGTATATTTTAATATACTAAAAATGTTATATTAGTAGTATACATAAATATGACAATAAAAAATTACATATAAATATTTATACTTCAATAAAATAATGGTAACTTAAAATTATTTTGTTTTATTCACTTATTACAAAACTTATACTGTGCTAATAATTTTTTATACAAAAATACTATTAACTAAATGACTTCTTAATATTAATATTATATTTAATATTCTTATTAAATGCAACAAAAAACATAATGCATACTAATTTAAAACAAAATAAACATGGGAACATACATAGATTCTATGTAATCTTTAACTAAATGACTTCTTAATATACTATCTCTTATTAAATGTAACAAAAAACATAATGCATACTAATTTAAAACAAAATAAACATGGGAACATACATAGATTCTATGTAATCTTTAACTAAATGACTTCTTAATATACTATCTCTTATTAAATGTAACAAAAAACATAATGCATACTAATTTAAAACAAAATAAACATGGGAACATACATAGATTCTATGTAATCTTTAACTAAATGACTTCTTAATATACTATCTCTTATTAAATGTAACAAAAAACATAATGCATACTAATTTAAAACAAAATAAACATGGGAACATACATAGATTCTATGTAATCTTTAACTAAATGACTTCTTAATATACTATCTCTTATTAAATGTAACAAAAACATAATGCATACTAATTTAAAACAAAATTAACATGAAAATATTTTTACATTATATTTAATCTATTTACTAAATGACCCCTTAATATTCGACCCCTTATTAAATCAGAGGTAGCTTCTCCTTCCGTGTATGTACTTTCATTACTTTGAGAATCAATACCTAAAAAAAAACAAAAGTAGTTGTTTAGTAAAGATGGGGTTTACGATGGGGGAAAGTGCTCTAATTCAGCTGAATGCTTTCTCAATCAGACACATCTCTCAACATGGGAGCCAAAGTTACTCTATTATTATTAATTAATGTTTCAATAAATTGTAATACCTACCCAATCCCATTATATGTTCTTCTGTGTACTCAAGACTACTATCAATGCCTATATTATGTAGCACTGAGCATGCTACAATAATGCGAGCACATTTTAATGGTCTGTAATGAAGTACCCGATCCTTATGCAGGTAACGCCACCTATTTTTTAGTCTAGAAAATGTGTTTTCTATAACCACTCTAGCTCTACTGTGTTTGTGGTTATAATTTGCTTCTGGTGTACCTCAAGCAGCATCTAAAATAGGTGTCATTAACCAAGGCCGTTGCGGATATCCAGAATCTCCTGAAATTTAAATATTTGGGTTATTATTTATTGATATCATGGAAATATAGATAATGGGAAGATATATAAGGAAATAAAATACCTATAATTTTTTAACAATTATACTTTGGATACTTTATCCAGAAGCCAAACCATTTCTCCATTTTGGTGCAAATCTTGCATGTAAGTGTTTAAATTACTATTTTCCCATATAAAGGAATCATGATTTGCACCACCAAATTTGGGATTCAAACTGAGTATTTTACAGTCAGCATCACACACCTAAAATTAAATCATTTTCTATTTGAATACAGCCAATATATAATATAATAAAATACATAATATCACAGTAAATCTTCATACCATTTGAACATTGAGAGAATGAAAATGTTTACGGCTGTAAAACAGATGCTCCTCTTCTTTAAATGGCTTAACTATTTTAAAATGACTTCCGTCAATACAACCAACAACTCCAGGAATCCCATACATCCTGTAAAACCTGCATTAAAGCAGTAAAATTAGATAAAATATTTATTTGTATACAAACTTCTATTAATACTTATTTAGAACAAAATATAAGACCTTTGGCTAACTTCTTGTCGAGCAGCTCGATTGTTTGGAAACTTTATGTATTTGTTGACAATATTCTGATGGTTTAGGGCCTGGGTCACTTCTTCTATATAGTCACTGCACATTTTTTGTGAAGTTCGTTTTGCGACACCGACGGGTCTTTGATATGACCCTGTCGCAAAAAATAGTAATGCAGTAAGTACCTGCAAGTAAAAGAGGTATACTAATAGTTACAGAGGCTAATGAAATGGCTTTAAAATAAACCTTATTACTAACCTTATGTTCCAACGATACTCGTTGAGACGACTTCAAATTTGTCCATTGTATTAATTCTCTACACAAAAATTTAAACTCTCTTTTGGAAAATCGGTATCTTTCTTTAAATTGACGGTCAGCTAGGTCTCTCAAAGGGTTAAAACATAAACGGCCTCTAGCCTCAATCCTGGCATTATAAGTCCTTTCATCTTGTCTTTGGGCTGCTTTTAACATCCTCCAGGCGTAGAAAAACCGTCCTGCCATTATTAAGGATAATATAGTATATTAATCAATACAAAAATCCGAATCACAACACCACAAGTTTCGATTTCACTTCCAAAATCTCAGTGAAGACATGTCACGAACTTTTATGATTTGTTTACCAACTTTTTTATCAGTGAAATGTTCAGTCACACTCAGAATTTTTCTGTACTGCCCAATCAAAAACGTAAACGCGCTCACTCTCATATCACTCTAGCGCGTGATGGCAGAACCCATAAATGGTATCGAGTCACACTCACAGATTTTGTTTCTCGCGTTTGTCGCCAGGTGGCGCTGTTTCAATTCCATACAAATTCGCGTTTACGTGAACCCTCTGGGTTGCGAAGAAAAACCCACACTAAGCACGCTGTATGGCTGACGGGCATGTTATCGCTTCAATTCTCGATAATGCATCTGCCACCGGGTTTTCGCTATCTTGGATATATTTTATAACGCTTGTAAATTCACTGATAAATAATAATTGTCTTGCCCGCCTCGGTAATTCTTTATTTGAGCTTAGTTTTGTGAATGCATAAGTTAAAGGTTTATGATCGGTGTAAACTGTAAAATTCTTGCCTTCTACTAAGTCTCTAAAGTAAACTATACCAGAATGAATCGCCAAAAGTTCCTTGTCATACGTACAGTACTTCTTTTGGGATTCTGTAAGTTGTTTTGAGAAATATCCTAGTGGTCTCCAGTTACCGTTCACTTTTTGCTGTAATACCGCCCCTAAACTGAAATCTGACGCATCTGTCATTAATGCTAACTCTGCGTTTGGTGAAGGATGTACTAACGTGACGGCTTTTAATAATTTTTCTTTGCATTCCTTAAATGCTTTTAATGCCTCATCTGTCCATTCTATAATACGTTTATCATTTTTCTTTGCTCCATGTAAATATTTATCTAGCGGTCCTTGTGTGGCCGCCGCTTTGGGTATGTGATTTCTATAAAAGTTAATCATGCCTAAAAACCTTCGCAATTATTATATATTTTTCGGTTTCGGATACTCTTCTATTACTTTGATTTTTTCTGCTAATGGCCTAATGCCCTTTTCCGAAACTTCGTAGCGCAAAAATTCTATTTTTGACTGTCCAAAAACACATTTACTTAAATTAATAGACATTTTATATTTGCTTAATCGTTCAAATAATAGTTGCAAGTGTTTCTTGTGAATTTCACTGTTATCGGATCCGATAATGACATCATCGAGGTATACGAATACAAACGACTGACCTGCTACTTTGTTTTGCTTATTTTCATGATTATCTTTTGAACTTTCAATATTAAGTTGTTCTATGCCTGCTAGGATTGTGTTATTTATGAATCTTTGAAATGTCTGGGCGCTATTCCTCATCCCGAATGCCATCCTCAAAAATTCGAAAAGACCAAACGGTGTAATTATAGCAGTTTTTTCTATGTCTTCCGGACTTATTTTAATAAAATGATACGCTCTACAGATATCAACCTTTGAAAAAATTTTTTTATTGTGCAATCCGTAAGTAAAATCTTGAACTCTAGGTATAGGATAACGATCTGGTTTCGTTATCGCGTTGAACATCCTATAATCGCCGCAAGGCCGAATGCTGCCATCCTTTTTTGGCACTATGTGCAAAGGGCTCACCCATGCGCTTTTTGACGGTCTGCATATGCCTAGTTCCTGCATGAGTTGAAATTCTTTTCTTACCTGTTCATATCTATGTACTGGCAATCTCCTCGCTCGAGTATATACAGGCGGACCCGTTGTTTCGATATGGTGATACACGGAATGCTCCGGTATATCTTTGAACGTGGGTGGTCGCGTAATGTCTTTAAACGATTCTAACAAGTCTGCGTATGGGTGGTTGGTGGTACTACTAATACTTTTAACCGTTTCGCTCACCTGTAGATATTTCGACCCACAAACGTACAAATTAGTAACTAAATCTACCAGCTTATTATTATATAAATCTACGGCTAATTTAAAGTACCTCAAGAAATCGGCTCCTATTATGGGTTGCTTAAGATCACACACAATAAAGGCCCATTTAAACACCCGTCTCAAATTAAAACTTATGTCTAAGTAGCATAATCCATATGTTATGGTTATACTATCATTTGCCGCGTATAATCTAAATTCACATGGTTCTATTATATGTCCTTTAACGCACTTTCTTGGTATAACAGAGATATTTGCTCCTGTATCTATTAAAAAGGTAAGTTTAGACAGACTATCCTTGACTACTAAACGATGGTTTCTGTGTACCTGATCCTGGGTAAATTCGTCCACCGCTTTCGAATCCACCGTCTTCAGTTTTCCTTCTTCTCTCCACGCCACGCACATGGTTGCTCGCAGCGCTGAGCATCTTTCCTAAAGCGGTAGTGGAACTTACATAACCAATCCACGTCTCCTGGTGTTCTTCTCCTTCGTGACATGGACCTGCTCCTATATCTTCCGTTTTCGTTTCTTGCTGTGTTTCTGCCATTACGCACCTCACCTCGTAGCGCCGCCACCTCCAATGCAAGTTTATCTAGTTGTTGCGCGAGTGATGTCATCGGCTCTTGTGTTGATTGCGCTGGTTCATTTTTTATGTCCGAAATCTCATGGCATCGGGTATTTTCTACAATTTTGTCTGCGATAGTAGCCAAGCTCTCTAACGTCTGATCTTGACATACCGCGATAACCGCCCTCACTGACGCTGGCATTCTTGTTAACCACAAACTTTTTAATGTTTGATCTGAAACTTTGATTGCTTGTCCCAAATCTTTCATTCTTCTTAATAGTTGTGTAGGTTTTTGTGCTCCTAGTTCCATTTCTGAAACTAAAATCTGAAACTGTCGCTCCGCACTTTCTTCGTAGACTTGCAATAGTCTCTCCTTTATTGTTTCGTATTTATCCTTTTCTGGCGGTGTAGTTACCAAGTCACTCACTTGTTGAATAGCGTCCCTTCCTAGTTTCGCTATAACCATGTTAAATTTTGTTTCATCCCCTTGTTTTTGTGGTGCCATTACAGCCTCGAATTGAGCAAACCATAGCCGCGGAATATCAGTCCAAAACTCTGGCAACTTTGCGGATACGCTGATTGATGCGAGTGTCATGGTTGATGATTCCGGTGTTTCTTCTTTCAATCTGCTTTGTCCCGATTGTGTCTGCACTGGTGGCACTTGTCCGTACATTTTGTATGAGTCACCCGTTTCTCGTAATGTTCTTCGTTTTTTATTGTCGGGGTCACCACTTTAGTGTTCACTACACGTTTGTAAATGAAAGATATTATTTGTTACACAACGTTTATTGAGCACGACTAACACACTGAATAGTTAGCGGGTGACTGACGCACCTCTTGTACATTATTGCTTACGTCGCTAACCCTTACAGGTCCTTCAGCTCTCGCAGTCCACCCCTCACCATCTCCAGAGATGATGAGACGCTGTCTGTAGCTGTGCTTTCTCCATTGCCCTCTCTCTGCCTCTCCTTTAACCTGTCTCGTATCTCGGTGACGATTTCGCGGGTTTCCCCGATCGAGCTTTTGTCGAGGGCCTTTCTCAACACCATCTTGGGCATCGGTATATCGCTTGAGTTTCGCTGGGCCTCGCCAACATCGCCACCGCGACACGGTGCGGTCCGCCAGGTCTCCAAGGGCTACAGTTTCTTGTTGTGCCTTTCTGATGTTTTTTTACATTTCGACAGCGACTCTATTTCCCTCTTTTATAGAGTCTGTGGCTCGTCGGACCTCAGTTCGCAGTCTGACCATCTCGTCAGATGCCTCGCTCAAATTGACGGCTCTGCTCGACTGGTGGATCTCAGCTCCTCCTCCAGACCCGTCATCCACTGGCGCATTCCCGATATCTCGTTGCGGATGGTCTGTAACGTGTCAATCAGCTCGATGCCAACTATACCCCTGATGGTTTCAATTTCGGCCTTGAGCGACTCCATACGCTGCCTCAAGTCTTCATTTGTGCTCAAGGCCGCAGTGAGAGAAGCCCCGTGTCTGGCCTCGATGAGCAGTAACTGCCGCCTGGAGTCCGGCCACCACCTCATCTCTTATTTCTCTTTTGATATTCCTGCCACTTTCTAGTGTTCTTTTGGTGCTCTGTAGCAGCTCCGTGGCCATCTTCGGTACATCCTGGATAAAACCACCCCTCAATAGAGAGTTCTGGATAAACCTGGAATCATCCATAGTTGTAACATCCTCATCCTCGTCCGGCACCGAACTCGGCTCGAGAGCCGCCGCAGCCTCTGCCTCAAGGGCTCTTTGGGTTACTTCCCGTTCCTGCGTCCTGACGCGAAGCAACGCCGACTCGGCTCTCTGCCGCGTCGGCCGCGCCTCTACTCAGACTGTCTCCACCCAGTCCGATGTGAGCACTTCGCTCTGCGGCTGTTCCCTTCCCTCGCTTTCAGATGGCGAGTCCAGTCCCTCCTCAGCCAAGATGTACCTAGCTGATGCAGCCTGCTGGTGGTGCTGCTGGTGGTGCCTGTCTGATGGTTTAACAGGCGACTTCCTACACATTATTGCCGGTCGGCTCGACTGGTTCGATGCAAGCTCCTTCCGGATGCGGGCAGCCATCTCGGCCTGAGACTCGGCGGTCTGCCGCACCCTGACCCGCGGGGCCGGTGGCGACGGCCTCTCCGCCTCGAGAGACGCCAACCTCTCCTTCAGGCGCGCTACCTCCGCCGTCGACCTCTGCAGCTTGGTCTGCAGCTCAGCGTCCCGGCTGATGGCCGCCGAGATAGCAGGCATGATCCTGCTGGTCTCGGCCGCCACCTCGCGCCACTCGCGCGAAACGCCCCGGGACCCCTTGCTGCTGTACCTGCAGGAGGCAGAGACAGCCCGCCTCCTCAAGCCCTCGAGGACGGCGACGGGGCTCTCCGTGAGGACGACGACGGGGCTCTCCGAGAGCTCCCAGTCTGTCGTCCGAGCCGACGCAAACGACGTCGCCGAGCGCGCCGGCGAGACAATGGTCTTTTTCGATTTAGGGGCGGGCATCGCCATGGCAACAGCAGCCACCTTTGATTGCCCTCCCCTCGTCACTCCGGTAGTAGTGGCGACAGCCTTGGCGGCCACTCGCCGGGCATGTCTCGCCCCACGCGACGTCTCGTCGTCGGAGGCAGACGACGAGTCGCCCGTCTCTGAGCTCCAGCGCGCTGCAAACTTCCGCTTGCGCCGGAGTCTCCCTTTGGATTCCCTGGAGCAGTCATCAGAATATGCCTGCTCCAGTTCTGCGTCAGTGGCATTTTCCGACACAGAGGCCTGATCGCCAACCCCTGTGCGGACCCCAGTGATGGACTGCGGGGACTGAGGGAATGATCGCATTAATGCGATCACACCCAATGTCGCGGTTGCTCGCCCGTCGCTACTTGGCACCACCCGGGGACCACGTGTGGGGTCAGCCTCCTAGGGAGGTGGTAAACCCACGGACGAGAATAAATTCGTGGAGAGGATACAAAGTAGAGGACAGGTGCGGTTTGAGCCAGCTTTCAGAGATCAAGACCGCATGAATATCGGTGTCGGTAAATGTATCCCACAAATCATTGTAATGACTTGGTACACTTTTTTTTTTTTTTTTGTGACGGGAGGAAATAGCCGGACTTCCACTCGCCCCGCGAGTGGGGTATGGGGGGGTTGAACCGCACCAAAACCTCCCGCCAATCGCACTCGACGTCCGATTAGTAGGGGTGACAGGACGCGTTCGCGATCGACGCTCACGTATCGACCCGTCACCCCCGAACGCCGAACCGGCAGCCGTCGCGAACGGCGACAAGCGACTCACTCGGTAGGCGGGCCAATCAAAGCCCGCCGAGATGGGGCCGCGTGATGGAGGATCTCCCACGGCTCAGGCCAGTTCAAAACCAGCCTGGGTCGGGGAGCGCGGCTGACCATCCCCCGGTAGATGTTACGGAGGGTGCGCGCTGATGCCTAGCGCAGCACCCCTCGGGTCCGGTGTTATTGGACCCGGTACTCTTAGGGGGCCAGATCCCGGGATACATCCCGGGGCCGGCCCCCCGCTCGACCTCGGCGAAGACGGGGTCGGTCGGGGAGGGAAGAGCTCTCCCTCACCCGCCCCGCCGCCTCCTTCTGCGAGATGGTGGACTAGCAGAAGTCGAGCATCGCCTTCCAGGACTCGTCGCTGTCGAGCATCGATGCCACGACGCCCGGCAGCGACAAGTCCCGTCCTACTTGCGCGACCAGGACACGGCGCTACTCCTCCCATGCGGGGCAGACAGCGAGCGTGTGCTCTGCCGTGTCCAGGTCGCTCGTACAATGATGGCACCTCGTCGTCGGCTCAACCTGTATCCGATGCAGGTACTTCCCGAAGCAACCATGCCCGGTCAGCACCTGCACCAGACGAAAGGTGAGGCGTCCCTCGCCGCGACTCACCCAGTCCTTGAGGACAGGGCGAACCGCCTCGACGGTCCTTAGGCCCCAGTCGGGGTTGGCCAAGCGCCTTGACCAGGCCTCCAGCACGGACCGCCGAGATTGGGCCTTCCGGTCCCGAACCGCAGCTCTGAGGGGACGCACTATGCCCCGAGCGCGGAGGTCGCAACGCCAACGGTAATCGTCGGCGAGCGCCTCCGCCTCCAGCTCCCAGGGCGGAGTCCCCGCCAGTGCACACGCCGCCTCAAAGGAGACGGTGCGGTATCCGCGGATGGCCCTGATAGCTACGATGCGCTGTGGCCGGCGCAGGCGCCGGACCGCAGCGGAAGCTAAGTTCCCTGCGGTCAACCGTACTCGTACACCTGGCGATGCTGTGTCCAGCGCCGAAGCACTGGAGGCACCGCCAGGCGCGCGACTCCAGCAGGCGCACGTGGGCCGCAATCCAGCCCACGCGCAACCTGCCAGGGTGATTTGCCGGTCTGCCCGGCGGGGGAGTGGCCAGGGAGGTGGCCGTCTCTATAGGGCATCGCGCCCACACCGAGCTGGCCCCGGAGAAGCCGGGGCGAAGTTCGCCCACGACAACGTTCTCCGGGGCGCATCCGCCCTGGGCCGCGATAGCCGCCGCCACCTCCTCCTTGGTGGCGCAGTCGTCCAGGCCGGTGATCCTGATCTCCGCCATTTTCACCGGCCTGTGGACACGCACCACCTCTTCCGGCCAGACCGCCCGGAGGCCCGCCATCAGACGGTCCGCGATGCCGGAACTTTCGGCCGGTGCTCGACCCTGCTGGGGAGCAACCACGGCCGCCGCGGTCGTAGTCCGGTTGTTGGGGGTGGCAGGTGCTCGACCCTGCTGGGGAGCTTCTGCCACCGGCCGCGTCGTAGTCCGGTTGGTGGGGGTGGCAGGCGTTCTACCCTTCTGGGGAGTCTGTGCCACCGCCCGCGTCTTCGCCTGTTGAGGGGGTGCCTTCGGATGGTGAGGCCTCCGCCGCCATCGAAGGGGCCGCCACCTTGGCCCTCTTGTTGCCCCACCGCACCACCTCCGTCCAGCCGTCGTCCATATTGGACGGCACTGGCGGCAGCGGGCGGGGCTTCGGTGCTGGTGCGACCACTGCTCCAGCACCGCGTCCTCTCCGGGTTGGCCCCGCAGGGGCCTGCCGGGCCGACTGACGAGTGGTGGGACGCGACGGGGTGGCGGGAGGTGGCGCCGCTGGCGCAGCACCACGCAGGGCGGCAAGTTCCGCCCTGAGTTCGGCAATCTCCTTGCCGAACTCTCCCATCAGCTCCCGTCTGATGCGCCCCTCCAACTCGGTCGCCTCCCTGATCTCCGCCCTTGAGCGGGGCGAAGGGTGGCGCCTGGGCCCTGTCGCCTCCCCGGGAGGGGGCAAGGCCAGCTGCTCGTCATTGGTTGGGGCGGGAGGGGACCGATGCGCCGCTGCATCCCCCGGGCTAGGGCCCGGTGTCGGCGTGCGCCGCTCCCTCCGCAGCGAGCGCGATGTCCCCCTCCGCTCCAACGCCGCCAGCCTCACTTTGAGGGCGGCGACTTCTTCCTTTTGCTGAGCGGCCTCCTTTCGGAACCGCTCAGCTTCGGCTTCTAATGCCGTGGCTCGGGTTGGTCGCCGAGACCACGGGCATTAGTTTTTTCCTCGCAGCCTCTGCGCTTCCGCCTTATTGGGGCCCGGTTTGACGCGTAAAGCGCCGCGCGCCTCATGCCCTCGAGAACGGCCGAAGGGCTCTCAGAGAGCTCTCCGCCACTCGGAGCAGAGGCCGCGGACGCCGCGGGCCCCTTGTCGCCGCCCTTGACTCCCAGAGCGTCTCGTCCTCCACGGCTCCTCACCGCCGGAAGACGATCCGCTCCCCGAGGTCCACCGCGCAACGGACTTCCGTTTGCGGAGGACCCTTGCACCTTGCTCTCCAGTGCCGACATCGCTCGCGGCGGTGCTCGCCAGCGATGTCGGCTCTGGTCCCGCATCCATCCTCTCTTCTTCCGCCTCCGAGTCCATCTCGTCCGCCCAACTGAACGGGACGATTTGGACTCGGGCATCGGTGACATTGTCACTCGCAGGCCCGGCTACCTGCGAGCGCCTTCCAGGGGTCCTCACCGTCGTAGGGGCCTGGTTACCCACCCCTACGCGGGCTTCGGTCGCATACTTCGCGCCCGCGGGCCCGGATACCCGCGAGCGCCGGGTGCCTGGGGCTGGATCGTCCGGCAAGGCACTCTCAGTATTCGACTTTTCCATTATTGTACGATTTTCCTTTGGGTTATTACTCACACCACTTACCCAAGGTGGTGCGGTCGCACTTTCTGGGGGGGATTTAGTCCCCCAAGGCTCGCGATCGCCTGGGTGCAGGTTACCCGCCGCCTGCGGTTCGGCGTCCTCCTCCGGTGGCCCACCAGCCACCCTCCTCGTCCCCGAGGGCACCGCTTGCTTAACAAGCGGTGTGGGGAGAGGAGCTTCCAGTGGTCCGCTTAGTCGCGGCACCCTCTTGCCAACAAAACACCCTGCGGGGTGCGAGGGTGCACGCTCAAGCCCACCGCCACGACAAGGCGGGACCACCGGGTGGGATGACTTGGTACACTTTGCGCATTAATGTGACATACATCAAACTGCAAATTTGATTTAACTTTAGCCGAGTTATTAAAATGTTGACGTAAGTAATCACCAAGTGAGTTAGAAAGCGAAGAAAATCGTCGCTGGGTGATGAACAGTAGCTGTTAGCGGACACAAACGAATTGTCAGAATTGGGTAGTTTCCACTAAGAATGATTCGGGTGGATTAAGGTTTCTAACTATTGATTAAGATATACAGATTTCAAAAAGTATAACAGTTTATCATAATAAGTAAAGATTATTCATATTTTTAGAAAATAAAATCTAAAATAATAGTGTAATAATAATAAAATAATAGTGTTGAATAATTGTTTTTTCTTTCTTTCTTTCTTTCTTTCTAAAAAAATGGGCACTGAGTCACGTGATAGTAAACGCGTATCAGAAGTTATGACGTCACACGTTCTCTGTCAAATCTTTTTTTTAGGGTGCCCAACCCAGATGCACGACCAATAGTGCGATTTTCATTTCCGAACTAGTTTTCCTTTATCAATTACGAGTATGAGTGAGTTATTACACGACGATTATATGTGAACGATCGGTATTTAATCAAGTATATAAATGCATTTAATGGCGAGCAAAAAAATCGACTCCCTTCATACTTTCGCACTCAGAGTGTTCTAATTTAAAAATTATTCTTAATTATAATTTATCATAATCTACGCTAGGTTATGACACAAGTTGGTCAAATTGATGACAACATTTTCGTAGAAGCTTTTCACGAGTATTTTTTATGATTTTTATTGGTAGGTCAGTTAGTGCTCCCCACCCGGTGGTCCCGCCTTGTCGTGGCGGTGGGCTGGAGCGTGCACCCTCGCACACCGCAAGGTGTTTAACTGACAAGGGGGTGCCGCGACTAAGAGGACCACACGGAGCTCCTCTCCCCACACCGCTTGTTAAGCAAGCGGTGCCCTCGGGGACGAGGAGGGTGGCTAGTGGGCCACCGGAGGAGGACGCCGAACCGCAGGCGGCGGGTAACCTGCACCCAGGCGATCGCGAGCCTTGGGGGACTAAATCCCCCCCAGAAAGTGCGACCGCACCGCCTTGGGAAAGCGGTGCGAGTAATCCCCATTTAAATCGTATAATGGAAAGTACAAATAGCGAGGATGCCTTGCCGGACGGTCCGGCCCCAGGCACCCGGCGCTCGCGGGTATCCGGGCCCGCGAGTGTGAAATTTCCCACCGATGCCCGCGTAGGGGTAGGCGACCAGGCCCCTACGACGGATGGAGCCACTGGAAGGCGTGAGGCCCGGGTCTGCATCGTTCCGTTCGATTGGGCGGACGAGGTAGACTCGGAGGCGGGCGAGGAAAGAATGGATGCGGGACCAGAGCCGACATCGCTGGCGAGCAGCGCCGCGAGCGATGTTGGCTCTGGAGAGCAAGCGAGAAGGGTCCTCCGCAAACGGAAGTCCGTTGCGCGGAGGACCTCGGGGAGTGGATCGTCCTCTGGCGGCAAGGGGCCGCGGAGGGCGAGGAACTCCGGGCGGGTGGCCGCCAGAGGAAGTGACGCGGGGCTCGGTCGAGACTCTACGGTCTCACCGCAGCCCTCGGTGGCGTCCGTGGCCTCTGCTCCGAGTGGCGGGGAACTCGTTGAGAGCCCCTCGGCCATTCTCGAGGGCATGAGGCGCACGGCGCTCTACGCCTCGAAGCGGTACTCGGAGAAGGGGGCAAAGGCGGAGGGGCGGAGGCTGCGGGGTATCGCAGCCGACGCCAAAGGCTAATGCCGGTGGTCTCGGCGGCCATCAGCCGAGCCACGGCATTGGAGGTGGAGGCTGAGCGGTCCCGAAAGGAGACCGCTCAGCATAAAGAGGAGATTGCCGCCCTCAAAGTGAGGCTGGCGGCGCTGGAGCGGAAGGGGCCATCGCGCTCGCTGCGGAGGGAGCGGCGCACGCCGACACCGGGCCCTCGCCCGGGGGATGCAGCGGCGCATCGGACCTCCCCCGCTCCAGCCAGTGACATACAGTCGGCCCCGCCCCCTGAGGGGGCGGCGAGCTCTAGGCGCCACCCTTCGCCCCGCACGAGGGCGGACATTCGGGAGGCGACGGAGCTGGAGGGGCGCATCAGGCGGGAGCTGATGGAGGAGTTCGGCAAGGTGATTGCCGAACTCAGGGCAGAAGTCGCTGCCCTGCGTGGTACTGCGTCGGCTGCAGCTGCAACTGCGGCTGCTGACGCGGCGCCACCCTCCACCACCACCCCGCCTGGCCCCACCACTCGGCGGTCGGCTCGTCGGCCCCCCGCGGGGCCAACCCCAACCCCCAAGAAGGGACGCGGTGCTGGCGCGGCGGTTGCCCCAGCACCGAAGCCCCGTCCGCTGCCGCCAGCGCCGTCCAATATGGACGACGCTTGGACAGAGGTGGTGCGGCGGGGCAATAAAAGGGCCAGGGTTGCGGCCCCTTCGGTGGCGGCGGAGGCCTCACCACCTGGAGGGCCTGCAGCCCCCCCACAGGCAAAGACACGGGCGGTGGCAGAAACTCCCCAGAGGGGTCGAGTGCCTGCCGCCCCCGCCAACCGGACTGCGACGCGGGTGGTGGCGGAAGCTCCCCAGAGGGGTAGAGCGCCCGCCACCCCCACCAACCGGACTGCGACCACGGCGGCCGTGGCTGCTCCCCAGCAGGGTCGAGCACCGGCCGCCAAGAACAAAAAGAATAAGAACAAGAAGAAGAAGGGGCCGCGCGCGCCGAAGTCGGCGGCAGTAGTGGTGACGCTGCTGCCAGCCGGCGAAGCCAAGGGCATGACATACCCTAATGTCATGTCCCAGGCGCGCGCGGCTATCGATCTGGAGGAGATCGGAGCGGGGGAGGGCCTCCGCTTCCGCACGACCGCCAACGGGGCTCGTCTATTGGAGTGTCCCGGTGCCGAAAGTTCCGGCATCGCGGACCGTCTGATGGCGGGCCTCCGGGCGGTCTGGCCGGAAGAGGTGGTGCGTGTCCACAGGCCGGTGAAAATGGCGGAGATCAGGATCACCGGCCTGGACGACTGCGCCACCAAGGAGGAGGTGGCGGCGGCTATCGCGGCCCAGGGCGGATGCGCCCCGGAGAACGTTGTCGTGGGCGAACTTCGCCCCGGCTTCTCCGGGGCCAGCTCGGTGTGGGCGCGATGCCCTGTAGAGACGGCCACCTCCCTGGCCACTCCCCCGCCGGGCAGACCGGCAAATCACCCTGGCAGGTTGCGCGTGGGCTGGATTGCGGCCCACGTGCGCCTGCTGGAGTCGCGCGCCTGGCGGTGCCTCCGGTGCTTCGGCACCGGACACAGCATCGCCAGGTGCACGAGTACGGTTGACCGCAGGGAACTTTGCTTCCGCTGCGGTCAACCTGGACACAAGGCGGCCATGTGCTCGGCCGCACCGCACTGCGCTTTGTGCGCGGCGGCCGGGCGCAAGGCTGATCACCGGGCGGGGGGCAAAGCTTGCTCCCCGTCCGGCTCCAACACGGAGCGGAATAGGCGCCGCAAACAAAAGCGGCGCCTAAAGAAGAAGTCGGCCGGAGGAGCACCGGCCGGCGTTTCGGCCCCCGCTGTGGCGTCTCAGGCGTCCGATAGCGGGGGCGATGGAGGAAGGGAGGAGGCGATGGAGGTGGTTCGACCTTAATGGACCACACCCTTCGCCTCCTCCAAGGTAACTTGAACCACTCCGCCGGGGCTCAGGACATGCTGCTCCAGAGCATGGCGGAGTGGTCAATAGATGTTGCCGTGGTCGCCGAGCCGTATTTCGTTCCCCCAGCCGACGATTGTTGGTTTGGGGACGACTGCGGCTTGGCGGCCATACATGTCAGAAGAGCCGCGGCGATCCCGCCCTTGGTAATGGTGGCCAAGGGTTCTGGGTTCGTCGCGGTATCGATGTTAGATACCGTCGTGATCGGGGCGTATTTCTCTCCAAGCCGGCCTATTGTCGAGTTTGAGCAGTTCCTGGACGGGCTCGAGGCGATTACTCACCGCTTCGCCCCCCGTCCAGTGATACTCGCGGGGGACCTCAATGCGAAATCTGTCGCTTGGGGCTCCCCCCGCTCTACACCTCGCGGTAGGCTGCTGGAGGAGTGGGCGGTCGCGACTGGCCTCTGTGTACTCAACAGGGGTTCGGTCGCGACTTGCGTGCGATGGCAGGGCGAGTCCATCGTGGACGTTACGTTCGCGAGCTCTGCCATCGCGGATCGCATCCGTGGCTGGAGAGTGTTGGTGGGGGCGGAATCTTTGTCGGATCACCGATACATTCGGTTTGATCTTTCCGCCCCCACGCCGGCTGCGGACGCCCGCGGGAGTACGCCCCGGTCATTCCCCAGATGGGCATTGAAGCTCCTGAACAAGGAGCTCTTGATGGAAGCCTCTACGGTGGCGGCGTGGACGCCCATGCGTCCACACCCCGTGGACGTGGAGGCCGAGGCGCTTTGGTTCCGGGACACGATGCGTCGCATTAGCGACGTTTCGATGCCCCGGGTCGGCCCTTGGTCTCCCACGAAGTCGACGTACTGGTGGTCGCCCGAGATAGCGCAGCTCAGAACTGTATGCGTCCGGGCGAGGCGCCAGTGCGCTCGACACCGCCGTCGCCGCCTTCCGCGTCGCAACGATTCCGTTGCCTTCGCGGAGGAGGAGGCCCGGCTGCATGGCTTGTACAAAGAGGCGAGGGGAGCCATGCGGCTGGCCATCAAGATGGCCAAGGAACAGCACGCGGAGCGCCTTTTGGAGACGCTCGAGGAAGACCCTTGGGGGCGCCCATACAAGATGGTGCGCGGCAAGTTGCGCCCATGGGCGCCCCCCATAACCGAGCGTCTACCGCTTCAGCAGCTGCGGGACATTGTTTCTACTTTGTTCCCGCAGGAGCAGGAGGGATTTATCCCGCCTGCTATGGGTGAGCCGCCGGATGTCACCGGCGGCGAGGCCCCTGCTGAAGTGCCCCATATCACCGGGGAGGAGCTCCGCGTGGCCGTAGTCAGGATGAGTGCCAAAGACACGGCACCCGGACCGGACGGCATCCATGGTCGGGTCCTGGCCTTGGCCATCAATGCCCTAGGGGACCGACTCTTGAGGCTTTACGACTCTTGCCTCGAGTCGGGACGGTTTCCCTCGCTGTGGCGGGAGGGTAGACTCGTCCTTCTTCGGAAGGAGGGGCGCCCGGCGGATACAGCCGCCGGTTACCGTCCTATCGTGCTGCTGGACGAGGTGGGCAAATTGCTGGAACGCATTCTGGCCGCCCGCATCGTCCAGCACCTGGTCGGGGTGGGACCCGACCTGTCGGCGGAGCAGTACGGCTTCAGAGAGGGCCGCTCAACCGTGGACGCGATCCTTCGCGTGCGGACCCTCTCAAATGAAGCCGTATCACAGGGCGGGGTGGCTTTGGCGGTGTCGCTCGACATCGCCAATGCATTCAACACCCTGCCCTGGTCCGTGATAGGGGGGCACTCGAGAGGCATGGAGTTCCCCCCTACCTCCGCCGGCTGGTCGGCTCCTACTTGGAGGCCAGGTCGGTAGTATGCACCGGGCACGATGGGACCGTTTACCGGTTTCCGGTCGTATGCGGGGTTCCTCAGGGGTCGGTCCTCGGACCTCTCCTTTGGAATGTCGGGTACGACTGGGTGCTGAGAGGCGCCCTGCTCCCGGGCCTGAGCGTAATCTGTTACGCTGATGACACGTTGGTCATGGCCCGGGGGCAAAACTTCAGGGAGGCTACCCGTCTCGCCACAGCGGGGGTGGCCCTCGTCGTCGGCCGTATCAGAAGACTGGGCCTCGCGGTGGCGCTCAATAAATCCCAGGCCCTGTGGTTTCACAGGGCTGGGGTGACGCCACCTACAGGGGCCCAGATCGTAGTTGGAGGCGTCCCTATAGAGGTCGGGGTGCGACTGAAGTACCTCGGCCTCATACTGGACAGCCGTTGGACCTTCCGGACCCACTTCATGGAACTCGTCCCCCGATTGATGAGGACAGCCGGCGCATTGAGCCGGTTGCTCCCGAATATCGGGGGACCAAACCGTGTTGTGCGCCGCCTCTATGCGGGGGTGGTGCGTTCGATGGCCCTGTACGGCGCGCCCGTTTGGGCCGGACCAGGAAGCCGGACAGCAACCGTTGTCCGGCGCCTGCGCCGGCCACAGCGCGTCGTAGCTATCAGGGCCATCCGCGGATACCGCACCGTCTCCTTTGAGGCGGCGTGTGCACTGGCGGGGACGCCGCCCTGGGAGCTGGAGGCGGAGGCGCTCGCCGACGATTACCGTTGGCGTTGCGACCTCCGCGCTCGGGGCGTTGTGCGTCCCCTCAGAGCGGCGGTTCGGGACCGGAAGGCCCAATCTCGGCGGTCCGTGTTGGAGGCCTGGTCAAGGCGATTGGCCAACCCCGACTGGGGCCTCAGGACCGTCGAGGCGATTCGCCCCGTCCTCAAGGACTGGGTGAGTCGCGGCGAGGGACGCCTCACCTTTCGTCTGGTGCAGGTGCTGACCGGGCATGGTTGCTTCGGGAAGTACCTGCATCGGATACAGGTCGAGCCGACGACGAGGTGCCATCATTGCACGAGCGACCTGGACACGGCAGAGCATACGCTCGCTGTCTGCCCCGCATGGGAGGAGCAGCGCCGTGTCCTGGTCGCACAAGTAGGACGGGACTTGTCGCTGCCGGGCGTCGTGGCATCGATGCTCGACAGCGACGAGTCCTGGAAGGCGATGCTCGACTTCTGCGAGTCCACCATCTCGCAGAAGGAGGCGGCGGGACGGGTGAGGGAGAGCTCTTCCCTCCCCGACCGACCCCGTCGCCGCCGAGGTCGAGCGGGGGGCCGGCCCCGGGATGTGTCCCGGGATCTGGCCCCTAAGTGTACCGGGTCCACTAACACCGGACCCGAGGGGTGTCGCGCTAGAGCTCAGCGCGCACCCTCTGTATCATATCGGTGGGCCTACTTAGGGCCCGCCTACCGAGTGAGCCGGTGGCCGTCTTCACCGACGGCTGCCGGTTCGACGTCCGGGGGTGACGGGGCGACACGTAAGCGTTGGTCGCGAACGCGTCCTGTCACCCCTACATAATCGGATGTCGAGCGTGATTGGCGGGAGGTTTTAGTGCGGTTCGACACCCACATACCCCACTCGCGGGGCGAGTGGAAGTCCGGCGATTTCCTCCCGTCACAAAAAAAAAAAAAAAAAAAAAAAAAAAGGTCAGTTAGTGTGACTTGCGTAACTTCGTCTGCTATAAAATTAAGTACTTACACCAGCTCGCTAAATTGCCACTTGTGTTGTCAAAATATCTCTCGAAATACCCGTTCACTTTAAATTATTACAATGGTGTATACTAACTATATAATATATTTTTTAAAAAAACCTTCTCCTTATCATAAAGAATAGAATATAAATATCATACAAAATAAAAAAATAAAATAAATAATATGTAGGCGCGTATGAAGAATGACTTAAACAAGAGTGACAATTATTATGGTTACTATAGCGGAGTTGACGGGGTGATGACAAGGGAAGCCAACAAGGGAATTCACCGACATTCACCGTGCAGGTAGTTGGAAGTGGAGACAGGCGTTGGCCGCTGTTATGGGGGATTCGCGTTTGAACTGTCGAGACGAGCGGACCTCTCGGACGTGGAAGTAATAAACCGTTGGAGTTCGTTCTTTTGAAGCTTTTGTTCAGGAGTATGGATCGTCGGGTGTTCCAGTGGACGTTGTGACGTCATTCCTGACAAACCAAATGAGGATCGACTACTTGCAGCGTCATTACATCTCAACACACCATTACTGCGCTTTCACGGATCATCGAGTGTTCGAGTGGACATTGTGGCTTCATTCCTGACAGACCAAGTGGGGATCAACTGATTTGCAGCGTCATTGCACCTCAACACACACACTATTATTACCCGGTGCGGTTACATCAGAAGTGGGATCGAATCTCGGGCCTTGCCGACGTGCTATCTAAACGACCAAGATGGATTACCGTGGATCAAGACGATTAAGGTGGATTAAGGTGGATTAACGCGGATTAACGCGGATTAATGTGGATTAACGCGGATTAAGGTGGATTAACGCGGATTGAAGAATCCAGTGTGCAAAGAAGCGCATCCAGAACAAGTTAAAGGAGTTCAAAGCACAGTTTGGACGTGGTTCTACCTGGTGTCTAAAAACTAGGCATCTAAACATGTTTTCAGATAAGTTATTTCAAAATTACAGGCTATATTTGCAACAGTGAATGAAAAGACTGAAGTTATTATGGTGATATCTGTGGAGCTGGTAATCAGACATGGGCAATTAATTAATTGAAGCTGAATATAATTGAATATTGCAAACGGTGAACGTAATCACTGTTCTAAAACCAAAGTCATCATCGTAATACCAATGACGGACTATCACAAACGATGAAAGTAAACACTGTTCCTTCAACGGAAGTTATCATCATAGTAGAATTGGAAGTGGCCGTTAGGCATGGCTAAAGCGCAGTCACGTTGCATCAGCTGAAGTACAAAAATGAAGCAGAGCATTCGGATGTAAGAACTGCCGAAAGTCTGTAACGCAATATGGTAACAATGGTCAGCTTGGGCAGGTGGCGACTGCATGTCCAGACAAGAAAAGTGGCAATGGAGTTGCAGTCAAGGAGGTCCATCAGTGTGAGCACCGCCCCTCCAGGAGCATCTTGGTGGCATCTTCTGTTTATCCTGGTCGGAGAGGCAGTGTCGTCCGGGCCACACCCATTGGGGTTGGTTGAAGGGACACACTCGTCCGGTCCAGAAGTGTAATTAATTTTACGGTTTATCCTGGTCGAAGGGACAGTGTCGTCCGGGCCACACCCATTGGGGTTGGTTGAAGGGACACACTCGTCCGATCCAGAAGTGTAGTTAATTTTACGGTTTATCCTGGTCGGAGAGGCAGTGTCGTCCGGGCCACACCCATTGGGGTTGGTTGAAGGGACACACTCGTCCGGTCCAGAAGTGTAATTAATTTTACGGTTTATCCTGGTCGAAGGGACAGTGTCGTCCGGGCCACACCCATTGGGGTTGGTTGAAGGGACACACTCGTCCGATCCAGAAGTGTAGTTAATTTTACGGTTTATCCTGGTCGAAGGGACAGTGTCGTCCGGGCCACACCCATTGGGGTTGGTTGAAGGGACACACTCGTCCGGTCCAGAGGTGGTGTTAATTTTACAGTTTATCCTGGTCGAAGGGACAGTGTCGTCCGGGCCACACCCATTGAGGTTGGTTGAAGGGACACACTCGTCCAGTCCAGAGGTGGTGTTAATTTTACGGTTTATCCTGGTCGAAGGGACAGTGTCATCCGGGCCACACCCATTGGGGTTAGTTGAAGGGATACACTCGTCCGGTCCAGAGGTGTAACATATTTTTTTATATATTTTAATTAAATCCACAAACTTTGTCGATATCGATTATCGACCCCTTTCTGCTTCACTAGGTTCCGTGTCTCCTCACTAAACTGGCACATATTTATGCATATATATTGCATCTTTTGTCTGCAGGGCTTTAAAAAGCGGGCGCACACATTAATTTCTCATGCCCGGTGGCGCTAGTTTCGTTTCTCGTTGCCAAAACTTGTGTGGTGTTTGCAAGCGTTTGTGTGTGTGTGTGAGTGCCGGTGTAGTGTTGGGTTACTGTTCGCGGGTGTGTTTTGGTGGAATTTTTCCACCAGCTCTTCGCCTGCGAGTGGGTCCTGTTGCCCTGCGCCGCGCGCTCCCCACGCGACGATAGAAGCGTCGCCCCAGTCCTGGTGGTCGTGACGGCGGGGTGATCTCCTGATTGCCGTGCCGCCCGACAGCACCGAGGAGCCGGACCAGGTAAGCAAGAGACACTTCCTTATTACTTCGGTAGTTTAACGGGCGGGTGTCTCAGCCTGATAGCGGCTGCCCGTTATTATTTTATTTAAATAATAATCGGGCATTGCGCGCCGATAGTGCCTGGCCACCAGTGTCCTGTCTTCCCCCCTGTCCTTCGGGATCAGGGGGTGCCAATAGCCCTAAGCTAACCGCTTAGTTGTAGGCTAGAATTAAGTCGTGCATAGGTTTAGTTTTAAATTTAAAATTTTTCTTTTATTTTCAAAATTTCTTTCTACCCTCCGATCATAAATTTTCTTAACTACCTTCTTTTGATATTATATTTTTTCCACTTCATCTTTTTATTATTTTAGTTAAATTTTATTGTAGGTAGTTATGATTTTCACATTTACTTTTAATTTTAGTTTTAGTATTGCCTAAGTTCTACCCACACATGGCGGGGAAATTGCCGTCGGGAGAGTCCCTCCCGACTATTAACACCCCTGGCCCGTCCCGAAGGGGACGTGACGACGGCTCGGCTTCGTTTGCCGGCCGCCCTTCTGACCTCACAAGGTCCCGCTCGGACACACACTTGGGTGTGTCCCTAGGGTGTGTCCCTGTGCCCTTCTTCCGGGGCCCCGGACACGCCGGCGATCGGTTCGGGGGAAACTAGGTTTCCCTTACCGGCCGATCTGTCCGTCGGCCCGCGGCGCCGGAAGAGGAAAGCCAGAGTGCTTCAGATTTCGGGCTCGGGTTCCTCCCCAGAGGAGGAGCCGGACAAAGCTCCCCGTATCGGGCCCTCCTCCAGATCTCTGGAGGAGCTCGACCTCCCCAGACCTTATAGGCTGGCGGAGGACTCGGACATAACCGAGTACGAGACGGGTGACGCCGAGGGCGAAGGGGATGACTCCCCTTCTTCCTCCACCTCCTCCTCTTCGGAGGGGGAGGAGGGGGAGGTGATGCCCTCACCTCCTGCCACCACTCGGTCTCCGCCCACGGGCGGTAGACCGACACTAGTCCCCGAAAACGTGACCCAGATCTCCTCGATCGGGGACGAGACTGGGAAGACCCCGCTGACCCGTGGGTCGGGGGGTCCCCTGGACTCGACGCGCTACGCGGACCTCCCTGACTCTACCCCTCGGGGTGTGAGTGAGAGAGGTACCCCGCTCTCGAGGGGGTCTGGGTCAACCCTAAAATTGACCACCTCCCCGCCGAGGGATCTCCGGGTGCGCCCGGGACCCTCGGTGGGTCGAGAGCCTATGGCCCTGGCTAGGGCCAACTTTGCGCCTGCGTCGCTGGCGGATTGGCCTCCCTTGGGCACTCCAAGGGCTGCCACTTCCCCGGCGGTGACTCTGGCCCAGATCGTGGCTGGTCCCTCAGGGGTCCAGACACAATCTCGCCCTACCAGGGCCGTTGCTTCCCCTGGTCCCTCAGGGACCAGAACAGACTCCGGTGTCACTGGACCTGGCCCGCAACCAGGCCCGTCAGGTACCGGAGCCCAGCCGGGGTCGACTTCGACCCCGACCACCAACCAGTCCACCCGACCGGTGGCCGCGGGCGGGGGGCCGAGGGGACCTAAGCGTCCCCCGCCCATCACTGTCGACCGGCCAATTGGGGGGCCCCGCCATTTGGCGGCCTTGAAGGAGCGGCTCGGCAGGGCCCAGTCCGTGAAAGCCCTCCGGTCGGGATTCAGGTTTACGCCGGAGTCGGCTGACGAGTACCGGGTGGTCCAGCGCTACCTGGTCGAGGCCTCGGACGTGGACACTGCCATAGAATGGCATGCGTTCTCTTTAGAGACCGAAGTCCCGTCCAAGGTCTCGATCAGGGGACTCCCGGTCGACACCGACCCGGCAGATATTGTCGCAGAGCTCGTGGCGCTGGGGTTCCCGGCCACGTATGCCAAGTTCATTCCTGCGAGACGTGGTCGGGGGGGCGGAGTGTTCTTCGCTAAACTCGACCACCTCTCAAAGGACGACCTTGCCCGGCTCTACAAGGTGGAGGAACTCCTCTGCCTTCCGGGTGTGGTGGTTAGTGCCTGGAGGTCAATCGGAGGTCCTGCGCAGTGTCATCGCTGCCAGGCCTTCGGACACTCCTCGACTAACTGCCACAGAGCGGTCCGCTGCGTGCGTTGTGCGGGTGCACACATAGTAGCGGACTGCCCAAGGTCGAGAGAGGAGACCCCTACCTGCGCCAACTGCGGCGGGGCGCACGCGGCTAGCAGCCGCCAGTGCTCTGCCTACCGCAGAAAGGCAAGGGCTATGGGGATCCCTCCTCCGGCGTCTGCGCCGGTGGCACCGCGGGCCGGGGGCCCCCAAAGCGCTCCCACCAACCTCCCCAGGTCGCAGAGACCAACGGTCCCTGCGACACCAGCACCAGGGAAGGGTAAGGGCAAGGGGAAGACTTCCCGCCCCCCCCCTCCTACCACTACTTCGGCTCCTGCCCAGACCGTCACGGTCGAGGCCAGGGCTTCGGCCCCCAACTTAATGGCGGAGGCCAATCAGCCTCCAAGACCCGCAACAACCGTCGCTTCTTCTTCTTCCTCTAAGAAGAAGAAGAAGAAGAAAAAGAAGAAGAAGGCCGCACAAACAGTGCCCCCTACACCTGCAGACCCTGCGACCTCCGAAGCGGCACAGCCGCCTCGGGGCCCGGATGTGGCCACTCCCTCAGTACAAGTTGCTGAGGGAACTAAGACAAAAAAGATAAAAAATAAAAAGAAGAAGAAGGTGTCTTCCGGGGAGCCTGTCCCGGTGACAGCACCAACCCCGGGTCCGGAGCCCGGGCCCCAGACGGTCCCTATGGACGTCGTGGAGGAGGAGCCGTCACCTATTCGGGGGGCACCTTCCACGGCTGTGGCAAGTGGCGGCCAGCTACCTGCCTCGGCCCCGACCAGACCTGCACTAGTTACCCCACTGGTAGGGGGCTTACCCCTGCCACCACCCCTTCCACGGCGCCAGCGGCGCGGCGAGCAGACGCCCTCTGAGGCGACTGTTTTCGCCGCAATGCTGCTGGAGTCGTGGAACAGATTGTCCCTGGCAGTGACTTCGGTCCTCCAGGACATAGCCTCCGGATCCAGCCCGGGGGACGCAATCTGGTCGGGGCTACTCCAGTTTTACCGGGGTTCCAGTAATGGATCACAAATTTAGGATCATTTACTGGAATCCCGGCGGGATCAAACCCCACAGGCAGGAGCTGGTCGTTCTCCTCCAGGAGTATCGACCTCATGTCGTGCTCCTGGGGGAGACCAAATTGTCCCCTCGGGACAGATTTTCCATCCCCAACTATCATGCGTATCGTCGCGACGATATCTCTCCGTCCTCTGGGCGTCCGTTCAGGGGCACTGCGGCGCTCGTTCGGAGAGACGTCGTGCATGATGAGTTGGAGAGGCTTCCCTTCGCCCAGATCAATACGGTCGGGGTGAGGGTGAGCATCCCGGAGGGCGATATGAGGATTTATGCCTCCTACCGCCCTCCGGAGGGTGGAACGATCTGTCTCGAGGATCTACGCCGAGTCCTGGAGTACGACCGGTGCCCTGTGATGGTGGTCGGGGACCTCAACGCGAAACATACCGCGTGGGGGTCCCGTCTGACCAGTTTCGCGGGGCGCCGGTTGTGTCGCGATGCCGATGAAGGGGGTTATTGTGTGGTCGGCCCCAATGAGCCAACACACGTTCCGGTGCAAGCGGGCCATCGGCCCGATGTGCTGGACGTGTGCGTTCACAAGGGGCTACAGCATCCTCTTAGTATAGAGTCGCTGTACGACATGAGCACCGAGCACCTTCCGGTGCTGGTCACACTGGATGTGAGCGGTGCTCGTCTCGAGGCCACCCCCCGGAGGCTTAGGGTGGACTGGGAGGCCTTTAAGGGTCTCCTGGCCGACCAATCGCAGCTCCAGGACGAATACTTTATGTCCGACCCGATCGCTCCCGGTGTTGTCGATGAGGCGGCCGACCGTCTCATTGGCTCCATCAAGGGAGCGATCTGTTATGCGGCTAACCCCAAAGTCTTTTTAAAAAAAAAAACGCGTTTCACAATTCACGCTGTTTATTATAGTTTTATTACACTTTTACTAATTTGTATGACTCCTTAGACTTCCAGATTATGACTGACTTATTGTCCAGTGAATTCGCTTTTATACGTCGTGTTGCGAATTCACTGGAAAACTCCGTTCAAATGAAATCTGTATACATTGCAATTTAAGCTTTGATTATAGGGTTGTAACAACTCCCCCTTTTTGACGAAGCTTCATCTCGTTAAGATGAAGCGTAGTGATTGAAATATTTCTGGATGCTAAGAGGTCATTTACAATAATTTCTTAAGTCTAAATGTATTACAAATTATAAAGATAATATAAAAGATGAGAAGTACAATTGATTTTATTTTAATTGAATTTTGATATTAAATAATGATTATTAAATTCTAATTAGTATTTTAAAATAATTAAACATTATACAAATAATAGACGAGTCTGAACTTGACACAAAAGATTTAGAAATAATCAAACGATGTCGTTGTAACATATTAAAGTTAAAATTATGATAAAATAAGATCGATTTGAATTAAACATTATAAGTAAAGGTAATTGGTTACGCGGTTTTTAGCGTAGCATGCCGTCTCGTTCTCGCTTGCTTAGTCTTGGTAAGATAGAGGGAGGCGACGAACTGTCATCGCAGTCTCTCGCGTCGCTCAGGCAGTCGCGCTGGCATCGCACATCGCCGCATTAGTTGCACTCTGATAGTCTGAGACGACTCACGCGCGTTTCTCGCGACCGCATTCAATACATCGCTCGCATCGGTAGAAGATGGCCTCGTCTGCCTTTATATGAACTCATACCTACACCGAACCACCGCGAAGTTCATATCCGCCTTTCGAGAGCGCACACGTATCCGCTGCCTCTCCCGCTACTGGCCCACGGCCGGCCGTTAATGTGAACTCAACAAACCTTTACGAACAATATAACTTGGACAGTGTCGTAATCAGTGTGTGTGTGCCCCTGTTGAGCTGCGATATAAGGTAAGTCACCTCAATTTACTTGCCAAGACGCCACGCACCCGGAATCTGACGGCACGTAAGCTTCCGTCATTCGCAACGCACAAAGACATTGTTCTGGCTATATTTTTCTTCGCATTATTTCTTCGCACAACGCCTAAATACAGTCCACTTATTATCTTATACTCGCACATAATTTTCGACCAACTAAGGGTCGAACGCACTACATATTTTTTCCGCATCTATATATTTCGACCTCAAAATCTTGAGGCCGAACGCACCGCTGGCCTTTGTAAGGTCCATATGTATGGTCCTTATCGAACCGGATAATTTGATCCGTATCGCCGGATAACGCATATCTTGTTCCGTATTGAACGGGACAACGCATCGCATTTATTTTAAGTACTAATTAACTTATTACCGCTTATTTACACATTTTTACATTTATTTTTCACACACCGCAAAAACATTGCTGATTTTACAAATCCGCGTATTTCTTTGTAATCAGTGCGTATGGTAGTATTTTTACAAGCGCAGCTTATAATAAACATACATTAGCATAGATATAACGCAATATTTTTACGAAATAACGATATTTGCATCATTATTACATTTTCTTTGTTCTTCATTGTTAAAACTTTTCAACATGGCGTCCGATCGAAAAATTAAAATTATTATCGCTAAGAAACAAAGTATCTTCGCTCATATTGATACTATATATCAGAAATCTAAGAAAGTAGGTACTTTTGATACGAGAACAAAGGAAGATTTTTTGTCATCATCAGCTAACATTGAAAAATTATATTCTCAATTTAATGAATTATGTGATAAACACAATGAAATACTTTTAGACGAAAATCCAGATTGTCAACTGAACTTCAGTGAATGGGATGCCTTTGAAACTCTGTACGCAAAAATAAGTCATGCTCGTACATTATTGTTACGACCTGTTGAGTCTACTGCTTTAAAATCTTCTCCACGAAACTACTGTAATTTACCTCCATTGGAATTGGTGAGTTTTAATGGTTCGCTAACAGAGTGGCCACAATTTTATGAAAGTTTTAAAACTAACGTTCACCAAAATGAATCTTTGACAGATGGTCAACGCGTACAATACCTGATGTCAAAATTGACTGGTAGTGCTCGAAACATTTTTGCTGGATTAATACCAACAGAGGAAAATTATTCCATCATCTGGAAATCATTAATAGATAAATACCAAGACAAGCGAATGTTAGGAAGTTTGTATCTGAACAAAATCTTAGATATAAAACCGGTTTCTGACACCGCTTTGCAGTTAAATACCTTTATTGAACAAATTGTATCTTCATGGTCAGCGCTTAAATTGCTCAATATTAAAAATTTAGATGATTTCATTTTTACACATATAATACTTAAAAAATTAGACACAAAAATAATTGAAAGTTTTGAAACATCACTAAAACATGACTCGCTTCCAATTAGTGATAGTTTAATAAGTCATTTGAAACATCGTGTGAAGGTATTTGAAAGATCTGGTATATTCCGTCAAGATACACCTCATAAATTTAATAAATCTAGCCGCACATTTTTAGTCACTGAAAATCTTAATAAAGTAAACAAATTATCTTGCAACTATTGTAACAAAACAATTCACATACATCTTTATGAGTGTCCAGACTTTAAAAACTTATCAACTAATGATCCCTTTAATTTTGTAAAATCTAAAAATTTATGCATAAATTGTTTTAGCTCTAAACACAATACTTTAAAATGTGCTTCTTTAAACAAATGTAAACATTGTCACAAGAAACATCATACATTGTTGCATTTTGATCAGAATAAAAATTCTGAGAATAAACCTGAACATTCTTCATCTATTGAAAATGTTTGTATGCATTCTAGTTTAAATACTCAACCTAAATGTACATCTATATTACCTACTGCAAAGGTCATTGTCTATGAAAATAATAAACGTTTCTTAGTTAGGTGTTTAATTGATAGCGGCGCACAAAATAATATTATAACATATGACTGTTGTCAAAAATTAAAATTAGTTATTAAACCACTTAAATCATCATTAAATTCAGTGGGAAATATTTCTGTACCTATTAAAGGTCAGGTCACACTCAAGATACATTCTCAATTTTCTAATTCTCAATATACTTTAAATTTATTAGTCATTGATCATATATCATACTTGCCAACTCAACGAGTTGAGATTTCACATTTAAATAATTTTAATCATTTGTATCTAGCGGATGATAGCTGGTATGTGCCTGGAAACATTGAAATCATTTTAGGCACTTCTATGATGGCTAATATTTTACAGCCTACTTCTTTAATGACTCGCTCTCATCCACACGCATTTAATACAACGCTTGGATATATCATTATGGGGGAGACCTCTTATGAAAATTTATGTAATTCTACTTGGTCATTTGGACCTCTCATAGAAAACTTAAATAAAACAATGGCAAAATTTTGGGAACTGGAAGAGATATCTTCTGCAGGTACTTTAACCTCAGATGATAACCACTGTGAGGAATTTTACAAATCCACTATAACTAAAAATTCACATGGTAGGTATATAGTGTCATTGCCATTCAAGGGTGACTCTACGATCTTGGGTGATTCTTATGCTACAGCTCAGCGTCGCTTTTCGACGTTAGAGCGTAAATTTAACGCTATTCCGGAATTACGACAAGCTTATGATGACGTCATCAGGGATTACATTAAACAAGGCTATTTATCCGAAATACCCCGCACTCCGTCGCTTTTAAATGAGGGTTATTTCGTTCCGCATCATCCTGTACAACGTCCTGAAAAATTATCAACTAAAACGCGCGTTGTTCTTGACGCTAGTTCAAAAAAATCGAATGGTATTTCTTTAAATGATATTCTTCACCCGGGACCAAATTCACAAAAAGATTTATTTTCACTATTGTTAAATTTTAGATATTTTAAAATCGCTATTACCGCGGATATAAGACAGATGTATCTTAGAATTTTAGTAAGAGAAGAGGATCGCAAATTTCAGAAAATAATTTATCGCTTTAATAATACTGAGGATCATCGCATTTTTCAATTTAATTCTTTAGCTTTCGGACTTCGCTGTAGTCCATTCTTGGCCATGCGTACGGTTCACCAGCTGGCCGAAGATAATCGCGCACGCTTTCCTCTTGCTGCAGAAGTAGCCAGTAGGGAATTTTACATGGATGACTTGACCACCTCTGTCAGTTCCATAGAGGATCTATGGATATGGATATGGATAGAGCATCCGCTTATCGGATGAATTACGCGCTTTATTCGCTGAAGGAGGTTTTGACTTGGTCAAGTGGGCCAGTAACTCACTTGAGTTACTCAATCATTTGCCTGAGGCATGCCGGGTGCCGATTGAATTCACCGACCATAGCGATACGCTGAAGGTGTTAGGCCTGAAGTGGTTACCTCAGACGGATGTGTTCACCTTTGCCACGTCTCCTCCACCCTCTGTTAATACTAAACGATCTATATTATCTACTATCGCTCGCCTTTTTGACGTTTTGGGCTTCGTCGCACCAGTTATTCTCTACGCCAAGCTCCTAATACAGGATCTTTGGCTTACCAAGGTAGGTTGGGATGATGAACCACCAGAGGTTATCATCAATCGCTTCGTTAAATTTAAAACCGAGTTGCCTCTGCTTTCGAACTTGCGCGTTCCTCGCCATTTGGGCGTTGGGGCAGGTTGTGTAGTGAGACTGTTGGTCTTTGCTGACGCTAGTCTCAAGGCTTACGGCTGCGTCATATACCTACACGTTACGCATCCTAACGATGACATATCGGTTGAATTAGTTGGAGCTAAGTCAAAGGTAGCTCCACTAAAAACGGTATCACTTGCTAGGTTAGAACTTTGTGCCGCTTTAATATTATCAAATTTAGTTAAACAAGTATGCGCGGTTTTCAACAACCGCTATCACGTCACTGAGACATTTGCCTTCAGTGATTCCATGATCGCTTTGTCATGGATCAATTCTTCACCACATCGATGGCAAATTTTTGTTGCTAATCGCGTAACTAAAATACAAGAAAACTTGTCTCCGGACCGTTTCTTTCACATAAACGGAAAGGAAAACCCCGCTGACTGTTTATCGAGAGGATTGCTGCCTTCTCAAATCATAACGCACCCGCTTTGGTGGTACGGTCCAGAATGGATTCGTCCTCCAATTGCTGCATGGCCTATGGAACCATTCAGCTCATCGCTCGTCGAAGGTCCTATACCTGAGGCGACCAATGTAATCGCTGTTGCCACTCCATCCAATGTGGATGGGTCACCGCTACTTATACTATCGTTCCAGGTATCTTCCTGGAAGAAATTATCTCGCATAACTATTTATATTTTAAATTTTACTTTTAAATTAATATATTCTCTTTTGTTCTCGGATCTCAACTTAGTCCGTTATCATTACAATAACGCGCTTTGTTAAATGTAACTTATATAGCACTTTCGCTTTCTTTATTTACTTAATTTTAATTTAACAAATTTTTTCGCATATTTATATTGCGACCTTAACGCTTGAGGTCTCCTCGCATCGCAACAATCATAATATGTAATAGTTTAATTAATTTTTCGCATTTAGGTTAGTTTTTACTTTATAGCATTTATAGCATATTTTTTCCGCATCTATATATTTCGACCTCAAAATCTTGAGGCCGAACGCACCGCTGGCCTTTGTAAGGTCCAGTAATTATAATCTAGTACATTTTTTTTTTTTAAATAATATAAGGACTTAATAGCAATAATGTCTAAGTATTAATTAAAATTATCTTAATCATTAAAAGTTTAAATTTCTACTGAAAGGGAATTGATCCTTCTGAAGTTCTGTAGATTTATAATTGTTGTGACGGATCGCCAGGGATCGCGTTGATACCTTATCGTCTTCTGATGACGACATCTCAGTCATTTCTATAGATGTTGACATTTTAGATTTATTTTTTATAGATTTATTGTTATAACATTTATTGAATATCTGGACACAACATCCTGAGTTCTTTTGATTTTTACAAACAAAATAATTAAAAGTTTTATAGATAAAATATAAGAATATACAAATTATTATAAAGATCGTAAATGAAGAATAGTAAGGTCCATATTTAATAAAATGCGATTGTTGTTCTAAGTTATTTAACTCTTGTTCTAAATTGTCCATTTGATGAGTTGCATATTTTAAAGAATCCAAATTGATTTTACTTAAAGAGATTGGTGATAATAATGGTAAACTTTTATTGAATATGTCCTTTTTACAACAGTCATCAGAAGTAATATCGAAACTTATATCTAGTGGAGATTTTATTTTAAACGAATAAGAGCTAGTTGGTATTAATTGAATTGTTTTGGCATAGCCGATACAATTCGGCGTTAATTTTACGATTCCTGTACCTACAATTGAATAATCAGTTACGTCATCGTCACATCGGACAGTTAGTTTGTTTATATGTGACTGTACAAATATCCACTTATTATTCTTTAATTTTTGCCAAATATCAATATCGCCATACAGTATTTTGGTGTTACATTCTTGAGGTAACGACAATGTTACTTCGGTCAATAATTTAGATTCACAGCTTGGATTACTTGTACAAGAGTATATCGTAATTAATTCACAAATAGAATAGTTTTTGTTTATAATTTTACATTTATCAAGATTGTCTAGCATAACATATCGTAATCTATCGTCACTCAGAGCAATGTATGAATATGAAGGTTGAATCAGCGCAAAAGTGCTGTGTGACTCATCATGTGGAGTAGGCAATGGTATGTTTTTGTACCGTGAACATGTCAGGTGTTATTAAGGGTATTTGTAATACGGAAATGATTTTGTTATTATAATAGTAAGAGTTAAGGTCTGAAATATCAATTAAATTATGTATAGTTTGAATGTCTAAGGGAATAGGAAAATCTTGTTTCTTATTAATTTGATTACTATGTTTGAATAATTCATTATAAAGGTTTAAGGGACTCATTACGCTAGGGTGTAAGATATTAACCTTAGAAAATAAGATAGAATTTAGAGTGGTATCTAATATGTTAGAAATCGTTAACAATGAGCCTTCTATAATGTTAAGTAAAATGTTTAAATGAGACGTGTATGTTAAGATATTATCAGTTTTTGATATTTGTGAGAATATTTCGTTAATTTTATTTATTTGAGAATTGAGTTTGATTTCATTTTGATTTAGTTTCGAGATCGTTGTGTTAAAATTATTAATAGTAGATTTAACGACGTGAATGTTGTCTCTCATTAGATGGAACATTTCCGATTCGCTTTTCTTACAAGATTCTATAGCAGCATCATATTTTCTCGCGTCATCTGCGTCTAATGTGCCGAAGAAAAACTTAAGAATTTCACCTCCGAACTCTAAGGATCTTTTTACTTTAATCGTTGGTCGTTCTGCAATAATGTGTGATAGAGACTGTAGTTTAACGTAGTTAGATTGAATTAAAACTTCGATAGATGTCGAGATATCCTTGCAGGAGCTTAGATCCTGTAACTGGATCTTATTGCAGAGTTGGAGAGTATTTTGCAAAAGATTTTGTATTTTATCGAGATAGGGTTGTAATGATACTAGTTCAATGTGTGTTACGATTTTCCAATTATCGTTATAAAAAGATATATGCGTAGTTGGTTCAAAATAAATTCCTGGACTGTGAGAAATATGAATGATATTCGAGTCGGCGTGGCTGCGGCAAGCGATGCCATGACAACACAGCATTCTGGAAAGAAATATAAGTCAGCGTTGATTTACAGTGAAATGAAGTTACGTATGTGGGAACGAGTTTTTGCATGATTGGAATTTGATTTAAGTTTAATCGTTGGTTAATTTATTTTATGATAATTATAACAACATTTTATTTAGATTTTAGATATTATGATAAATTAAGAAGTTGCTGGTTTGATTTCATTAGTATGATATTTAATGTTTTTGCGACCTACTAATAAAGTGACGTTATGTTTGTTATGTATTTTGACAATTTTGTATGGGCCTTTCCAAATCGGCGAGAGAGCTTTACGTAATCTATGATGGTGTCTTATGTACACCAGATCTCCTACTTTATATGTAGTTTCACGTGAGTTAGTATCATAGTATTGTTTCGATTTTTCTTTACTACTAATTATATTTTCGATAGCTTTTTCGCGACTAAATCGCATCCTATACTGCAAAGCACGGATGTATTCGTTATAAGTGGTGTTGTTGGGAGTCTCATAAAGCGAGCTCGGGATAGAAGGTTTATAACCGAATAATAATTCGTGAGGTGTGTAGTTAGTTGTACAATGAGGCGTTGTATTGTAAGATAATATCGCAGTAAATAGATAGCAGTGCCAGTCGTTTTGATTTTCGTTTACAAATGATTTGAGATATTCTTTCAAGGTAGCATGTGAGCGCTCAAGGGCTCCGTTTGTTTGAGGATGGTAAGGAGTTGTAAATAAAGCTTTAACTTTTAAAATTTCTGTTAGTTGTTTAAATAAGTCAGATGTGAAACAGGTGCCTAGGTCGGTTAGAATTGTTTTAGGGAAGCCGAATAGTGACATAAAGTGTACGAGATTTCGGGCTATTTCTTCACTAGTTGCAGAGACCATGGGATAGGCACTAGTAAATTTCGTTAAGTCGTCTTGTAAGGTTAAGATGAATTTGAATTTTTGGAAACCGGCGTCGGGCAAGGGACCTACAATATCTAGAGCTAACCTTTCAAATGGCCTTGTAGAGGTAGATGTAATTTCCATAGGAGCTTTATTTGATTTTCTTAGAGGTTTGTTGATTTGGCATAGTTTGCATTTCTTAACGTAGGTTTCTATGTCGGAACGCATTCCTTTCCAGTAATAACTGGCTTTAATTCTCTTGTACATTCGTTGTGATCCTGGGTGACCAGCGATAGGAGATTGGATTGGAGACGTGGTTCTCCTTTAGTATTTTTGGAACTTCAATAGGAGTTGGGTAAATGAGTTGGTTTTTGTGAATTTGGATTTTAATATTTGTATTGTGAAATATATATGAGATCATGTTATAAATCTTAGTATAAGTAATATTTTTTGAGAAAGGGTCAGAAAAGTCTGGTAATGCGAGATTGTTAACGTTAGGACAGTCAATCAAAATATTTCTAAGTTTAATTAGTAAATTATAAATATCTCTGAAGTTAGTTTGTTCGTAATGATACACCTTAGTGAATAAAAAGTAGTAATCCTTATTTCTACAATTAATATGACGTATTGTAAATGGTTCGCGTTCAGAGTTTAGCAAATCAGCTGAATCATCTAATTGAGAAAGTATTTCTTCGCAATGCGGTATAGAGTAGTCAAAGTCTAAAGAGACGGGACATGCAATTGTATTTGATTTTGTCAAATGTAAACTTTGATTGCATTCTTCGATAGAGGTATCAGAGGTTGGAATATTTTTTGTGAATTGATCCTTGAAATATTTTTCATAAGAAGAGTTATTTAAATTATTTATGTTGATAGCGGTAACTGGACAACGAGATAGAGCGTCGGCGTTGGAATTTAGGCGGCCTTGTTTATAAACAATTTCATAGTCGTATTCTTCGAGTTTGAGACGCCAACGGATGAGTCTACTACCTGGATCTTTGACATTGAATAACCATACGAGAGGTCTATGATCAGTTACTATTTTAAATTTATTTCCATATAAGTAAGGTCTAAATGTTTTTACAGCGAACAAAATAGCTAAGAGTTCTTTTTCAGTAGTTGAATAATTGCCTTCAGGTTTGTTAAGTGTGCGGGACGCATATGCTATAGGTTTATCCTTACCAATGGGACCTTGAGATAAAATCGCACCTACGGCGTAATTACTGGCGTCGGTAGTGACGTTGAAAGGTTGAGAGAAGTCTGGGTACTGAAGTAGAGGAGCAGTAACTAGCTTTTCTTTTAAAAATTCGAATGCGTGTTGTTGTTCTTTATCCCAATGAAAAATAGCGTCTTTCTTCAATAATGAGGTTAGTGGTTTAGTGATTTTAGAGAAGTTTTCTATGAATCTACGATAATAACCAATAAGACCTAAAAATGATTTTTTTTCTTTAGGAGTCGTTGGGATTGGAAATTTTGATACGGCTTTGACTTTTTCAGGATTTGGAGATACACCTTTGTCGGTGATGATGTGACCGAGGTATGTAACTTCGTGCCTAAGGAATTCGCATTTATCTGGTTGGAGTTTGAGATTGTGTTCGCGAAATCGGTCAAATACGAGTCGTAGTTTTAACATATGATCTTGTAGATTTTGGCTATACACAATACAGTCGTCTAGATAAACATAACAGTGGAGACCTTGTAGGCCTGATAAAACGGCGTTCATGAGTCGCTGAAACGTTACAGGTCCGTTTATTACTACAAAAGGCATTCTAGTAAATTCATAATGTCCGGATATACTTGAGTTAGTGCTAATCGTAAAGCCTGTCTTAGGGGCATCTTGAGGTGAAGTTTTTATTTGGTGAAAACCGCTTGCAAGATCTAGAGTGCTAAAGTATTTAGAATGACCTAATTGATCGAGAATATCCGAAATGAGTGGCAAAGGGTAAGATTCTGAAACGGTAACATCATTGAGTCTACGATAATCTATAACGATTCTCCATTTTTTCTTACCAGACGCGTCCATTTTTTTGGGGACAACCCTCACTGGGGCACTCCAAGGCGAAACAGAGGGTCGGATGATATATTGTTCTAACATTTTACGAATTTGAGAGTCTACTTCTTCCTTACGGGCGGCGCATCACCTGTGTTTATAGTGTGTTCAATTGCGTTAGTATATGTTAGAGGTTCGCCTTCTAAATGGAAAATATCTGTGAATTCAGAACAGCATTCTAATAGAACTTTTTTCTCTTCATTATTAAGATGAGAGCACCGAATTTGATTTAGTACTTTATGTATTCGATCTGATTTGGATGTAGTAGAAGGGTCAATATTGTAACAAAGTTGGGCATCAGAACACTCGCGGTCAAGCGGTGTCAGTTCTACACAATAATCTTTGACTTCGACATCGGTTTCTGTTGTGTTTAAAATAGAAATGTTTATCCTTTTGTTTTGTTTAATTTTTACAATACAATTAGCGACGTAAACACCTTCACTTAAGGTGTGATTTAAAACAAGAGCTTCGTCATTATAATAAAGTTCAGGCGAGTAATTTGATACGATGCATTCGATAACGGCTTCGGAACGGGCCGGGATAATGTATGTTGGTCGGGTATATACAATAGGAATTAAATGGTTTCTTATAGATAACATTTTTTGAGGAATAGTCAATATTAGATCTAAAGTTGCTACAAAAATCGCTACCGATGATCCCGTCGTAATATTTTAGATTTATATCGTCAGTTGTTACATGGAATCTAAAATGAAAAGTGTCGTCGGATATACTAAATAACATTTCGAATGTTCCTAAAGTTTCGACTGGATTTTCAGAACTATTGATCCCTTTCAGTTTAACGACTAAGTTAGAGAGGTTAGGAGTTTGGAGTAAGCTAGATTTTTTTACAATACTTATTGATGACCCTGTGTCGATAAGAAAGCATAATTTTTTAGAAGCGTATTTAGAACATAAATAAATGTGAGGTAGAGATACCTTGTTACTGTAATTATTTATTTCATATATTAGTTTAGAGTTTGTTTTTGTAGTGTTATCATATTCTTTAGTGCTCAAAGTATGATTTGTCGGTTCATTTTTAGTAGGTTGATGATTTGTTTCGATTCGGTTCGAGTTAAGTTTAGGTTGATTAATTCTGTTGCCGTATTTCACAACATTGCTGTAACTTTCATTTTTCATATCTTGTGTAATGGGCTCATGATAGTTAGAGTTAGACTTAGGAATGCTGACCCTCATATTAATATTTTGTTGGTTGTGATTTCTCTTTTCATATGAGTTAGTATGACTCAGCGCAAGTGACTGAGGTGATGAATCAGAGTTTGTTAATTGTTTATTTGGTTTAGGGTTTTGTATTAAAATTTTTGATTTAGGAATGTAAGAGTTTGATTTAAGATTTAGATTAGAGTTTTGTATAAAATTTTTAGATTTAGAAGTGTATGAGTTTGATTTAGGATTTTGTGTTTGATTTTTGTTATATTCGCAGTTCATCCTGCATGATTTAGAAATATAAGAGTTTGATTTAGGATTTTGTATTTGATTTTTGTTATATTCGCAGTTCATCCTGCATGATTTAGAAATATAAGAGTTTGATTTAGGATTTTGTATTTGATTTTTGTTATATTCGCAGTTCATCCTGCATGATTTAGAAATATAAGAGTTTGATTTAGGATTTTGTATTTGATTTTTGTTATATTCGCATTTCATCCTGCATGATTTAGAAATATAAGAGTTTGATTTAGGATTTTGTATTTGATTTATGTTATATTCGCAGTTCATCCTGCATGATTTAGAAATATAAAAATTAGATTTAGATTTAGAGTTAGAGTTAGTATAATTTGTGACCTTAAGTTTTTTGTTGGATTTTGGCAGACACGGTACCAAAATCCGAGTTAGTTTAAATTTTCTTCATCGATTTCATTAACTTGATTTTCGGTTTCGCATACTTGCACCGGGATGTTATTGAAATTTGTGCGCTGCAAGTTTTGGTTGTTATTTTCGTAACCCGCGTTTTCGCGACGCTGCATGTTATATTGTCGTTTACGACATTCTGCGATGGTGTGTCCCATCTTCTTACAGTAATTGCATGATTTTATGTTATAATTTTCGTTGTTGAAATTAGCATTACGATAATATTCTACGTTTGGGTTACCACCGAATTTTAGGTTAGGACCCTTGAAATTATTTTGAGGGTTAACATGGTATGATGTTCTTGAAAGGTCGCGATTATTGTTTCGGTAACATTCTGAAGAACTATGACCTGGTTTATGACAGATTGAACATTGTCTCTGTGGCCTATTATTAAATGATCTCGATAGATTAAATATTTTTTCTTCGTCAATAGCATATTGTACAGCATCGTTCAAGGTTAATGGATTTTTACATCTGACAATTGTTGCTATAGCAGGATTTAACCCTTTTTTTTTTTTTTTTTTTTTTTTTTTTTTTTTTTTTTTTTTTTTTTTTTTTTTTTTTTTTTTTTTTTTTTTTTTTTTTTTGGACGGGAGGAAATCGCCGGACTTCCACTCGCCCCGCGAGTGGGGTATGTGGGTGTCGAACCGCACCAAAACCTCCCGCCTCTCACGCTCGACATCCGATGATGTAGGGGTGACAGGACGCGTTCGCGATCGACGCTTACGTATCGCCCCGTCACCCCCAGGATTGTAGGATTTAACCCTAGTAAAAATGAATTTAAAGCGAGGTCTTCCATCGCTGCTACTCTACCTGGGAGTTCATTTTTGTTTTTGCAGCTATAATGTATATCCGATTGGATGCGTGTTAGGATGTGTTCTACCCTAAGGGAATATTTTGTGATGTCCTCGTTAGGCAATTGTTTTGAATGTTGCAAATCTGATAGTAAGTGTGTGGCATGTTTCTTTTCTCCAAATGTTGATCTTAAAAATGATTTTAATTCTGACCATCTTGTAAATGTTTTTAAGCTACACGCAACTTGAGCTTTCCCTTCAAGTTGTGAGATTATAAATTTGCAAAGGATCGGCTGTTGTTCTATTGTCGCTAAAGACATTGCATTTTCACAATTAGTAAGGAATGCGGGGAGTGACTCTCGATCCCCATTGTAAGTTTTTATAAATGTTGTTAAAAATGATAAGGTGATCTTTTCAGACATTTCGGTTTTCTTAGTTGGTTCTGCTTTGAGTGACATTAGGTTAAGATATCATTTATAATTAATTCAATAAAGTAATATAGCGATTAAAATGTAGTAAAAATTACAATTAAATATTTTAAGAGAATGTAGTATATATGATTTGGTACTTATAATTAGATTTAGGTAATTAAGATTGAGACGTAGATTTTGAGTAGACACGAACACTGAGATTAGGTTTTCAATAAAAATCACAGAAAACTCACAGTAACAGTCCGTATAGCACCTGCATTGACGTCACGCGAAGCGGCGCCGGAGTCGTGTTACAGGTGGAGCGCGGTGACTGGAGATGTTCCCACGGTTGGCTTGGGAATTTCTGGGTTGGTTGTGGTGAGTCAGACCTGGAGGATACGATTGGAGCGGGCTCAGGATACGTGTGGCCTGAGGCTGACCGTCGTCCTTCGTTGTCGTTGTGTGTGAAGTGGCTGGAGCAGGCTCAAGCTGAAGAGCTGAGGCTTATTGTCGTCCTTGTGTGGCGTAGTTGGAACGGGCTCACGCTTCTTAGCGGAGGCTGACCGTCGTCCTTTTTGTGGTGCAGGCTTAGTCTTAAACCAAGTCTTACTGTCGACCAGAGACAGTGGGGTGGCCTTACGGATTCGGATACCAGCGTTTGCTACCAAAGTCGCAAAACCTCTCTGGTATCCCACTTCTGACACCAATTTGTTATGCGGCTAACCCCAAAGTCTTTTTAAAAAAAAAAACGCGTTTCACAATTCACACTGTTTATTATAGTTTTATTACACTTTTACTAATTTGTATGACTCCTTAGACTTCCAGATTATGACTGACTTATTGTCCAGTGAATTCGCTTTTATACGTCGTGTTGCGAATTCACTGGAAAACTCCGTTCAAATGAAATCTGTATACATTGCAATTTAAGCTTTGATTATAGGGTTGTAACAGATCGCTAATTCGACGACCGTGGTGCCCAGCGGCGGGCCCAATATGGGCCTCCCGGCGCGCCTCCAGGCGCTCATTCGCCGTAAGAGGTCGCTGAGGAGGCTCTGGGCGACAACCCGTTGTCCCAGAATCAAGCGCGAGCTGAATAGGCTGGAGGAGAGTCTGTCGGCACAGGTCAAGTCCTTCCGGGGCTATGCCTGGGAGGACAGGATCGAGCGATGCAGGGAGGACTTTACTGCCACCTCCCTGCACAGGCTCTGCCGACAGCTCTCCAGCCGGCGTCCCCCAGTTTGTCCACTCGTGGACGAACAGGGGAACCGGTGCTTCTCGGCTCAGGCTCGTGCTGAGATTCTGGCTGCCTCGCTGGAGAGGCAGTTCACACCCAACGACCCTGCATCTTCGGAGGCGGCTTTCCATCAGGCGGTGTACGAGAGCGCGGAGGAGGTTATGGCCTCCCCGGTGCCACCCTTGGGCGATGATGCCATCATCACGCCCAAGGAGATACGAGAGACAATAAAAGCACTCAACAAGCGCAAGGCACCGGGTGAGGACGATATCCCCCCCTTGCCTTGGAGCATTTGCCGGGAGTAGCCGTGTCAGCTATGGCACGGCTATTCAACGGCATCCTGGCCACCGGTCACTTCCCGGGGACTTGGAAATTGGGCAAGGTCATAGCCCTGCCCAAGCCCGGCAAGGACAGGCGTAAGCCTTCCAGTTACAGGCCAATTACGTTGTTGTCGCACGTGGGCAAGTTGTTCGAGCGGCTGCTCCTGAGGAGAATGTCGCCGCACATTCCCCTCAGACCCGAACAATTCGGGTTTCGAGCAGGCCACTCGACGACTCTGCAGTTGGCTCGGATCCTGCACTACTTGGCGGACTGTCGCAACTCGGGCCAGTTCACGGTCGGAGTATTTCTCGATATCGAGAAAGCCTTCGATCGGGTCTGGCACGAGGGGCTGGTCCACAAGTTGCGGGGGACGAGCCTTCCGCTAGCCTACGTGCGACTCATCGGGTCGTACCTGGAGGGCCGCTCCTTCTTTGTCGCGGTCGAGGGCCAAAGATCGTCGGTGCGCCCGATCTCGGCCGGAGTCCCGCAGGGAAGTGTCCTATCTCCACTTCTCTACGCTCTTTACACCGATGAATTTCCCACGCTTGAGGGGCGCCTCCGCGAGTGGGAATCTGACGTAACGTTGGCGCTGTTTGCCGACGACAGCACTTACTTTGCGTCTTCACACCTCCTCAATGCCGCCTTTGTACGAATGCAAAGGGTGTTGGATGTCCTGCCTCAGTGGTTGGATCGTTGGAGGACCGCGGTCAATGTGGGGAAAACGACCGCGGTCCTCTTCGGTCCGGCCTGCAACACGGTCGTCAAGAGGAAGCTCAGCCTTCGCGGAATCGAACTCGGGCTTCAGTCTCACGCCAGGTACCTGGGTGTCGACGTCGATCGCAGGCTGACCATGGTCAGGCACGTCAACCGCTTGGTTGGTCTGGCCAGGTCGGCCAGCTTTTTGCTGCGACCGATCCTCGCATCCAGATTGCCGGTGAGAACGAAGCTCGCAGTCTACAAGACGTACGTTCGTTCCCGCTTGACATACGCAGCGGGGGCCTGGTACCAGCTCCTCTCGCCTCCACAGCGGGAGAGGCTCCAGGTCCGCCAAAATGTGGCCCTCCGAACTATTGTCGGAGCAGGCATCTACGTCAGAAATGACGTGATAGCCCGGGACCTGGAGGTGGAATCAATCGAGGACTTCGTCCGGAGGCTCGCTCGAAACATGTTCGAGAGAGCCGACCGGGGGCCTCACGACCACCTCCACGGCATAGCTCCGCTGCACGCGCGACCGCCTGACGGACGTGCGCTGCCGCGTGAGCTGTTAAGTCCCCCGACGTAGTTCGGAGATTAAGTCGGCCAGCATGCGAGTCGCGGGAGGGAACTTACGAGTGCCCCCCCCGTGGAGCTGGCTTCCTACACCATCGCGGCACACCCCACCCCCCCTCAGGGGATAGTTCCCCCTCAGGGACCCCCCCACAGTTTCAGTGGGGCTTTCCACCTTTCTTGTTTTGAGGAGGTGGGTCTGCCTGCCCCCTCCTAACTTCCCCTCCTTATGAGGGCAAGTCAATCAGCCCCCTTCTTAAAGGGTGGCTCTCTAGGTCCCCCTCAGGGACCCCTTCCAACGAAGGGACTCTTCACGGGGGTTGTAGTTTATTTTAATTATAGTTTTAGGCGTACCCGCCTACGTACGTGAGCTGGCGCGGCTCCCTCCTTGACTTCTTCCTCTTCTGTTTCTATTCTTATTCTTTACTTTTACCTTCCTTTCTACTCCACAAGGAGGGAACTGGGACCGACGCCCCCCGGGAACGGGACGGGAGATACTTTGATCCCACCCTCTCGTTCCTAAACGGTCCCAGGTCCCTCATACTGTATCTTTTCTATTCCTTTCTTTTTATTTTTTCACTCTTAATTCTATTTGTATATAGCTGATTCCTTTTGTTGATGTTGTGTTGTTTGTTTGTTTGTTTTATAGTTGTGTAGTTTGTAAATTAATGGTATATATATATTGTAAATAGAGTATTTATAAGGAAAAAAAAAAAAAAAAAAAAAAAAAAAAAATACATAAAACCAATTAAAACGAAATAAAAAATATACAAAATGATTTAAATAAAAAAAAAAAAAACTAAAAAAAAAAAAAGCGTCAGCGTCCATGGCCGGGTAAAACGGCATTTGTCAATGCCTGAATGTTGTAGCCGTGTAATCGGCTTTGTCTGCTACTGGCTTTCGGCGGCTAAAGGGCTTGCACCCGATTACCCCCGCCTCGTAAGGCGGCCTGGGCAGTGGGGGATTTCCCCAAGGCTCTAAAACCGTGCCCTCGAGGGGCACGACGACCCGCTTCCTCCTAATTTCTCATTCCGAGATAATTTTCCAACTAGTTAACTAGTCAATACACACCCGTGATGGGTTAGTTGTTGTGTGCAAGTGATTTGACCCTGTCTCACACCATACGAGACCTGTTGTATTTGACTTGCCTTCCATGGAGCGTACGTGGACGTCCTGGAATGGATAATAATATTATGTGAATTGTCTCGGGATCACACCATCTTGATACATAAGTTACGTATCAATATTTTTATTTAATTATGTAACCTACGACCATCGTATAATTGACTAAGCCAGTTCCCTAGTTTAAAAAGTAATTAAATATATTAGTTTAACTTATTTAAAAAAATATCTTAGTATTAATAATTTATAACTTGTTGTTATTTTTAAAAGTGTCTTTGAATATATGCCTGTAGCCTGTTGCTAAGTCTATTATTTAGTCAACCTATTCCCTGAGTAGTCTCATATATCTTTACCCTGAGCCAGCTGGTCAAGTAACAGTAGCCACTGGCTAAAATTGTTACAAAATGGCGCCCATCTTCGAGGCTCGAGAATATGACATGCCCTTGTGAAGGTCATGATCGCGTGATTCTCGCTTAGCAACACGGCAGTATTATTCAAACGCGCATTATAATTTAATTTTTTTTTTTAAATGTATTTTATATCTTCATCTACATCTCAGTGCAATTTATTTAAATTTTTTATTAATATGTATTTGGGTGTTTTCAGTGGCTTCGTATTTTTTGTGGCATATAGCCCAAACTCTGAACCCTATACATCTGATGATGTGATGAAGATTGCCATCGGGATTGAGAAGCCGACGTCAAGGTCTACATCGGCGATGGCAGAGGGACTGGAGTATGGTCGTATTTTATCAAATACTCCACAAAGTATGTATGGGTCTTTCGTAGAACATATTTTAGGATTTCAGTTATCTGAATATATTCCTATGCGTTTTGTGAAAGTAACCCCATTCTTTTATACCGGTTACATAACGTAATAGGATGGTGTTATTTTTTATTTGACGAAATAGGATTTTTAATTTTTTTTCGTAATGTCATTCGTCAAAGGATTGAATATCGTTGTGTTTTTTTTTTATTAACTTATTTTTATGTTTTACATTTTAAAGCACAATAATATATCAATCCAATTTATTTAAAAACTTTAAAAAACAAGTTTAAAATCATTAGTTGGTCTATTTTCTAAATTGTATTTAAAACTTTGAATATAAGTATTATGATTATGAAGGTATGTTTGAAGAGCGTTGATAAGATTTATATGCGAGGTGGGGTTTAAATTAGAGCGTAAGGATACTTGATCTGCATGAGAAACAAAAAATCTACATGGCAATAAAAAATAAAAAAATAAAAAAAAAATTGCAAAAATTCGGGTTGTGCACCATCGGCTGGAAGTAAATTGCCGATCAAATGATAAACTTGCCCCTGAACTTTAAAAGTAGGCATAAAGTTTCCTTCCCGAATTTCTTTGGCATCAAATGAAGTCATCTGAAAGAGTGTATTATATTGTCTTGAGTGATTTAAAAAATGTTTTGACGATGAGCCCGATATCAGGTCTTTAAAAATTGAACCTGGTTCCGGTATTCTAGGTATATTTACTTTACCACCACTACAACACAGTCCAGGAGCTTCAGCCGACCATTTTTTTGCTTGACATGAGTTGCATATTTTATCCATTCTGCAACCAGGGTCTAGATATAGATGACTTGTGTTATATATTTCGACGCTCCCCTGCAAAAAACCCGTAAAGCCCTATTACAGGTTTATTATTGTAAATTTTTTTTTATTGCCTCGTAGGCAGACGAGCTAACGGGCCATCTGATCGTAAGCGGTGACCGTTGCTCATGGACCTTTGTCTAACCTTAGCTCTAAGTCTTTTAATAAAGTGTGCAGAGAGTGAACAAATCTGCTACGTATGTCATTACTGGCTGGGGATAAGATATTTTTTTAATAAACCGAAGCTTTCTGAAAGCTGCTTAGTCAGCGTAGGTTAGATTCTTCATTCAAATTCACCCGGTCTAAAGTAGAATCTTTCCTCTCTTTCTTTAACGTATGTATCAATGGCTTTGATCCTTACAGTAGAAGGTACGTTAGACATCGTACATTTTTGTGTTTATTTTAAAATCTACTTTTAAAAAAAGCTCTACTGAGATCATAGAGTATACAGAGAGTCTCCACTAAGTTCTCGGCTATCAACATTCGTTTTGGTGATAAGAGTGATTCTTACACTGCGATTCAAAAGGATCTGTTTCTGCTACTACCTCAAAATTGCTATTGAGATATTGTACAGAAATTTACCGGCAGTCAACTAGGAAAAAAACCTAATACAACTGTCTAATCTCGATTTTATTGACAAAACTAGCTGCCCCGCGCAACTTCGTCTGCGCCAATCTCAATTAAATGTCAACTATTCGATTTTTTTCTCACTGTAAATACCATCCTTGAACTTCATCGAGAATTAAAAAAAAACAACAATTTCTAAAATTATTATAGCCTAAGTTACTCCTTATAACATAAACTATCAGTCATTGAAAGTCAGCCCGTCCGAATCGGTCTAGCCATTCCAGAGATTAGCCAGACAGACAGTGGCCACCTTCCAGCTCCATCATCAGACCTTGACATTCATCCTCTACGCAAAGAACTCATAAAGACGCTTCATTAGAGTCTAAACGCGATGAGGTTATCTTGCTTATTGACAGAGTTCACATAGCCATCTTAGAGCTCCATCATCAGACCTTAACATTCATCCTCTACGCAAAGATCTCATCAGGACGCTTCATTAGAGCCTGAACACGATGAGGTTATCTTGCTTAATGACGGAGTTCCCATAGCCACCTACCAGCTCCATCATCAGACCTTGACATTCATCCTCTACTCAGAGATCTCATCAGGACGCTTCATTAGAGCCTGAACACGATGAGGTTATCTTGCTTAATGACGGAGTTCCCATAGCCACCTACCAGCTCCATCATCAGACCTTGACATTCATCCTCTACGCAAAGATCTCATCAGGACGCTTCATTAGAGCCTGAACACGATGAGGTAGGTTATCTTGCTTAATGACGGAGTTCCCATAGCCACCTACCAGCTCCATCATCAGACCTTGACATTCATCCTCTACGCAGAGATCTAATCAGGACGCTTCATTAGAGCCTGAACACGATGAGGTTATCTTGCTTAATGACGGAGTTCCCATAGCCACCTACCAGCTCCATCATCAGACCTTGACATTCATCCTCTACGCAAAGATCTCATCAGGACGCTTCATTAGAGCCTGAACACGATGTGGTTATCTTTCTTAATGACGGAGTTCCCATAGCCACCTTCCAGCTCCATCATCAGACCTTGACATTCATCCTCTATGCAAAGAACTCATCAAAACGCTTCATTAGAGCCTAAACACGATGAGGTTATCTTGCTTAGTGACGGAGTTCCCATAGCCACCTTCCAGTTCCATCATCAGACCTTGAAATCCATGCTCTACGCAAAGAACTCATCAAGACGCTTCATTAGAGCCTAAACACGATGAGGTTATCTTGCTTAGTGACGGAGTTCCCATAGCCACCTTCCAGCTCCATCATCAAACCTTGACATTCATCCTCTACGCAAAGATCTCATCAGGACGCTTCATTAGAGCCTGAACACGATGTGGTTATCTTCCTTAATGACGGAGTTCCCATAGCCACCTTCCAGCTCCATCATCAGACCTTGACATTCATCCTCTATGCAAAGAACTCATCAAGACGCTTCATTAGAGCTTAAACACGATGAGGTTATCTTGCTTAGTGACGGAGTTCCCATAGCCACCTTCCAGCTCCATCATCAAACCTTGACATTCATCCTCTACACAAAGATCTCATCAGGACGCTTCAGTAGAGCCTAAACATGATTGGCTGGGTCGATTTGGATGGGACTTTCAATGGCCGAGCTTATGTAATGAAGACTAACTTTTTTTTTTTTCAGTTGTAGAAAATCACCGGATATGTGGGAGTTGAACCGCACTAAAACCTCCAACCGCTCACACTCATCGTCCAAACCCCGGCTGAGGCCAGAACCCAGCACGGGGTTTGTAGGGACGCCGCGACGCGTTATGCGCTCGGCACTCTTTCCAGTCGAAATACGAATTACTCAATATGACTGGTTCCACTTTAGTCAGAGCTCCAGTTGCGTCGATTCACCATATAAATTGGAGATCTCTTTATGTTGGCCACTCCGAACGTAATACCCATCGACGTTATTTCGCTTATAACTTTTTAAATACTGAACCGATTTTGATAAAACAACGACTAAATGTTAAGTGAGACTTGCCATAATACATTACAAAAAACCCCAACTAAATTGGTTCAGCCGGTTCGGAGATTAGCGTGCACAAAGATACAGACAAACAGACAAACAGACAAACAGACAAACAGATAAACAGATAAACAGACAAACAGACAAACAGACAAAAAAAATTCTAATTGCATTTTTGGCATCAGAATCGATAACCAAACATCCCCTGCTAGTTTTTTTTTTGATATTTTCAATGTACAGAATTGACCTCTCTACGATTTTATTATAAGTATAGATTTGACTGTTATTTTGAGTAAATATTACTTCAAATTTTTTAGGATGCGTAAGGTTATCACTGGACAAGAGATGTTTTTAGGCTTAACTTATTCCTCAAGTTGGTAGCTTAGTGTTGAATATGCAAACAATGTGTTTAGAGGAATAAGATTTAAACAAAACCACATGTGACTCAGGCTTTCACTTTGGAAAATATTTTGCCTTAGCACTATCGAGCTCGGTGTGTTCATGGAGCCAAACTGCCTTGGCTTACATAGAAACTATATAGACCACTAGTCCACGCATGAGTTAAGAAAGGAACATTAGTTTGGGGTATTCTTTATTAAGCAAATGAAACTCTTGTTATTTATAAGCGAGGACACCACTCTTACGCTTTCTCGTAGTCAAACAGGGCTATATAGACTCCTTCTGCCATGACGAACGTCATGAAAGAATATAAAGCATATACTAAATTATACATTCTAGACTAGACTAATTTATTTCAAATGAAAGCAAGTACCAGAAGTCTAAAACGAGTGCATTAGTGAAGACTGATATGGTATTCAAACCTTCTTATCGTCAACCTTTTCCAAGAAGTAGACCGTTTTATCTGGTTTAATATCTTTGTACAACAGTGGAGTACATTTAAGGTACATCCACCGGTGTTTGGAATCTTTAAAATCTGCAGGAATCAGTAAATAAGAATATAAAGAAAATTCCACTGAAAGTGTAGATTAATCCATGTTTTTTTATACTATTATCGAGATTAATTGTTCGTACACTAATTAATTATAATCATTATTCATTAAACTATCCCCACAAAATTATTTTTGTTCAAAAAAATTAATGATTTCGATACAATTCATGTTTTTTAAATTATTCCTTGAATAATACCACTCACAAATGTTCCATTCATTATCAGTAAATAGTGATTACAAAAATTATGTTTGCAAAAAATATCCCAAAATAAACCTGCCCAAAAAAAGCCTTGTTCTTTATGTTTATAAGGTAAATATTTTTTTACCGAAATAACTTAGGTAATTGAATATTACAAACACTCTGGGTTTATGAAAAATACGGTCAAAAAACCAGTAAAGTAATATTATGTTCATGATTTCACAGGAATTTACAGAAAAAAAATAGTAAGTACACATTGCCCGAAATTTTTTTAAAAAGTTGAAATTTAATGAATCAATATCCAAAAAAAATTATGATTATTTTTTCGGTATTTTGTGTTTTGATGAATTACTTATTCCCTTTAAACTCAACAGTCACGCACATGACACTGGACTGTAGGTATAAAAATTAGCTTTCTCGTGGTATAAAAATGTTTTTATAATTATTTTTTGTACAAAAGTTATAAGCGAAAAACACTAAATCTTTTTTCCTGTAAAATTTAATTTTTGCACTTACCGGGTTTTTGCAGGAGGGCGTCGATTTGTTTCATCTCGATATGGTCTTCACACATAATTTTAACTTCGCAGTTTCCACAGCAATGGTACAAATATGAGGATGTATCGCCCAAAACTGTTATTTTGTTTTTACAATTTGCAGTTGTTACTTTTAATATCAATCATACAAAACTTCTAAGTAAGTCGTAAGTTCTAAGAATGAGTCTCTTTTTAAATCAATAGCGATGTATTCAGTTGCAGGAACTACTTCAAGGGTCCAATTACCGCTCTGATAGGGAACGGAATATACTTTATAAAGTTTGAATAGATTTTGACTTATAAGTGGAAATGTTATTTTGAATATAAAATATTGTTATGAGAATAGTCGAAGACGCATTATAAAACAAAATAGACACATTAGTTCCCACGAATATCAAAGGCGGTTTTCTAATATTGTTGCGAATGGTCGAAACAATAAAAGCCAGCAAACAATAGACACATTAGTTCCCACGAAGATTAAAGGCAGTTTTCTAATATTGTTGCGAATGGTCGACACAATAGAAGCCAGCAAACAATAGACACATTAGTTCCCAAGAAGATCAAAGGCGATTTTCTAATATTGTTGCGAATGGTCGAAACAATAGACATAAAACAATACAAAATTAGTTCCCACGGTAAAAAAAGCGCTTCGCTATTTATTTGCAGAAAAAATCAATTTTTTCGGTAACGTCTCGAATTTTCTAAGCTTCCTGACTCGAAATATAAATATCGGAGCGGTCCCTCGAGAAGGCAGTCTGTCATCGAGTGCAGTGAGATCAACAACGAGCAATCAGTGCAAAGTACTAAGTAACTGTGTGTTGCTATTAGTTTGTAAGTACACTGTGTGTGTAATTTGTAATGTTTGTTGTTTTTGTTTGTTGTTGTTGTTTGTTGTTGTTGCTTGTTGTTGTTGTTTGTTGTTTGATGTTGTTTTTGTTGTTGTTTGTTGTCGTGTATAAGAGTGTTATGCGGAGCTAAGCATTTCCGACAAGTTTGTGTTGAAATACATGGATTTCCATTATGACTAAACGGACAATTTGTGCAAAGATTTAATTTATTTGCAGTTTTAAGTTTCTGTTCTATATTCAACAATAAATAATTCTAACAATTGTAAAGTCCATGTTGATTATTGCAAAGCGGGCATTTGATATTTGAAACATGCATTGATTTCGCAATCGGTTTATTTCCATACAATTGTTTGATTTGTTCCAATTATAGTTATTTTTTCGATAGTTGAATGATGTTTGAGGATAGTTTGTTTGATTAAGAGGTCTTTGAGATGTTAGTTCTTGTTTGCGACGGAAGGCTTCTAGACTGAAGAACTTTGTTACTAAGAACTCCAGAAATTCCTCTAAAATGGCAGTTCTCTGGAATTCTTCAATGATTGTATGTACTCAGTATAGGTGTCGGAGTCTAGTTTTTGACCTAGTATATGAACAATTATCGGGTCCCCTGATGTTTTGTTACTTCCTTAACCTGACCCTGATCACTAGGTCCTGCCTCTCCAGTTGTTTGTTTAGATCTGATATTAGCTGGTGTTTTCGACCGAGCACCAGCTTCCTCCTCCTCACGGGAGATACTTACTTGTTCGCACAGTCTTTGATACTGCTCGTTAATCAAACCCTTGGTTGCCTCATATGCTTGAAATGTTTTCTCATATTGTTGTTCTATGAAGTAAGGATGAGATTTACTTACTTCGCTCTGGATACGGTCATGATTAAATTGGCACTCTTGCCAGTAGCTCTCTAGAGTACTAAGACGTCTCTTGATGTAATCTGCCGTCTTCCTGTCAGCACTATCCTTCTTCAGGTTAATGCTAAGTTTTGCAATGTTTTCATATATCATAGACTGGATTTCAATGAGTTCAGCCATGATGTTTGTTGTTTCAATGTTCTTGTTAATGTTCTCACACCATATACTCAATAAATCTTTAACTAGTTCAACACCTCATACGACGGAAACACTTTTCACGGAATTCACCGACGCGCGAGGGTCTCTTGAAGGACCAAAATGTAGGGTGCAGTGTGAGGGTTGTGTTAAAATGTTGTTTGTTTTCAAATGTTTAATGTTGAATGGACTTATAATAACTTATTAGTAAAATGTTATAAAATGTTAATGTTAAAAATGTTAATGAATGCACCCGACTAACGCGGTAATCAAATGTGCACTGATGGTCTGTAGAAATGACGTTGTACATTACGCCAATACCGCTGAGTAAGGTGTTCGGTAAAAATCACCGAACAAATATCATTTAGCTCAGGATAGTCATGAGTACAATCATAAGTAAAAGCAGAATTCAATAAACTATGTTGCCTGCGAGTTCTATTTCTTACTGACCGTAAATTTTGCTGTGCTAATCAATCCGAACGTTCAGCGTTTGATTCTCGTCCGCGGTTTGCCATAGTTTGAGAATTCTGTACAGCTAAACGTTGAGAGCGTTCTGCGCTTGATTCACGTTCGCGGTTTGCCAAAGAACGAGAATTCTGTGCAGCTAGCCGCTGCGAACGTTCAACGCTTGATTCCCTAGCACGGTTTTGTTCAGTGACCGCTCGTTGAGTAGTCAGTCTACATTTACATCATCTGTTTCATTACTGCGTAAAAGTTTGCCATAGCAGTCTGCCGAGAAAGTTAAGTTCGTTTTCTAGGCATTATAGAAAAAGGCAAGAACGTATACGTAACGTAAAAGTAAAACTTAATCAAACCGTATCTCGTAGTCTAGTAAAAGAAACGTAAGGTGAATGATTAAAGCAAAAAGTATTAAACACCTAATAAGAAAAACTAACCGTTTGCTTTAGTAAGAAAAATCAAACTTATTTAATAAGAATAATTATGTCGATGACACCTATTTATACTTATTTATAAACTAACCGTAAACTTAGATAAACAAAACTTAACCTAATTAGGAATATACCTACATTTATTATCTACACGAATAAAAATAAAAATAGGTAAAAAACTTTTTAAGTTAAACGGTTTTATGTTAAACATACTTTGCAATGTTTAAGATAAATTAACTAAAAACCGAAAAATAATAAAATAGATACAGTCGTGGGATTTATAAAACCGTTGGGCACGTGAATTGTCTACAATCGTTGATTAAAATGTTTGTTTTGTAATGTTACATTATAATTAAGATAACAACGATTGTAGAAAATTGATGTGCCCAACGGTTTTATAATTTCCACGACTGTATCTATTTTATTATTTTTCGGGTTTTAGTTCATTTATCTTAAACATTGCAAAGTATGTTTAACATAAAACCGTTTAACTTAAAAAGTTTTTTACCTATTTTTATTTTCTAGTTTTTAGTTTGATAAAAAAATGTTTTCAGCCATTTAGTAGCGAGGGCCATCTTGGATTTAATTTTTTTATAGTACATTGTATTCTGCTTGTTGAGCCCTTTCATTTGATACCCACACTGATGGGATTGATAAAATCTACGTTATCCGCCATTTTGTAGCGGCCGCCATCTGGGATTTCAATTTTTTATAGTATACTGTATTCTGCTTGTTGAGCCCTTTCATTTGATACCCATATTGATGAGATTGATAAAACCTACGTTATCCGCCATTTTGTAGCGGCCGCCATCTTGAATTTATAATGATAATGAATAAACATAATTGTATTGTCACCAAAATTCAAAGTGTATACAAAATTTCAGATTAATCGGATGAAAGGAAGAGGGTGAAATTTTAATTACTAAATTTGACGGAAGAATACAAAAATTTTAGAAAATTATCAACAAAACAAACAATACTACTTTTTTTAATAATAATAATAAAAATCTTTATTTTCTCACCACAGTGTTACAGGTTTAACATGCGTATTACTTTATAGAGAAAACGACTACAAAATAAAATTATAGGTATTTCGAAAGTATTTTTACACCATGTTAATATCGTAAATTTTATCGCAAAAAGAAAGAAAAATCAGTGTGCTGCATCCGACTGTTTCGTAATCGCGCGGCATGATACCTCACTGCGCTAAGCGCTTGTGTTATTTTCAAAATGTAAATAATACTCTTGTAAAACTTTAATTGAAATAAACTTATTTTATGATTTCAAGGACAAAATTGTTCACTATGAAAAACTCAGAGTCGACAACACTTGTTTTGTAACTCATTATTGGGTATATTTTTTATGTTATGAATTATGATACTCGTGATAACTTCTCAACGAAAAGTCCGATTGGAATAAAACAAAAAGTAATTTACTTCTACATTAGTACTCTTGATAACATAGTACTTAATTTGGATAAGGGTTAATATAACGATACTCATGTAAATTGATTTTTCGGTCAATTTTTTTATTCAGATCAGCCTTGCGCACCGCCACCGTGCGCGGCGGCCGGGCGCAAGGCTGATCACCGGGCGGAGGGCAAAGCTTGCTCCCCGTCCGGCTCCAACACGGAGCGGAATAGGTGCTGCAAACAAAAGCGGCGCCTAAAGAAGAAGTCGGCCGGAGGAGCACCAGCCGGCGTTTCGGCCCCCGCTGTGGCGTCTCAGGCGCCCGATAGCAGAGGCGATGGAGGAAGGGAGGAGGCGATGGAGGTGGTTCGACCTTAATGGACCACACCCTTCGCCTACTCCAAGGTAACTAGAACCACTCCGCCAGGGCTCAGGCCATGTTGCTCCAGAGCATGGCAGAGTGGTCAATTGATGTTGCCGTGGTCGCCGAGCCGTATTTCGTTCCCCCAGCCGACGATTGTTGGTTTGGGGACGACTGCGGCTTGGCGGCCATATATGTCAGAAGGGCCGCGGCGATCCCGCCCTTGGTAATTGTGGCCAAGTGTTCTGGGTTCGTCGCGGTATCGATGTTAGACACCGTCGTGATCGGGGCGTATTTCTCTCCGAGCCGGCCTATTGTCAAGTTTGAGCAGTTCCTGGACGGGCTCGAGGCGATTACTCACCGCTTCGCCCCCCGTCCAGTGATACTCGCGGGGGACCTCAATGCGAAATCTGTCGCTTAGGGCTCCCCCCGCTCTATAGCTCGCGGTAGGCTGCTGGAGGAGTGGGCGGCCGCGACTGGCCTCTGTGTACTCAACAGGGGTTCGGTCCCGACTTGCGTGCGATGGCAATGCGAGTTCATCGTGGACGTTACGTTTGCGAGCTCTGCCATCGCGGATCGCATCCGTGGCTGGAGAGTGTTGGTGGGGGCGGAATCGTTGTCGGATCACCGATACATTCGGTTTGATCTTTCCACCCCCACCGGCTGCGGACGCCTGCGGGAGTACGCCCCGGTCATTCCCCAGATGGGCATTGAAGCTCCTGAATAAGGAGCTCTTGATGAAAGCCTCTACGGTGGCGGCGTGGACGCCCATTTGTCCATACCCCGTGGACGTGGAGGCCGAGGCGCTCTGGTTTCGGGACGCGATGCGTCGCATTAGCGATGTTTCGATGCCCCAGGTCGGCCCTTGGTCTTCCACGAAATAGACGTACTGGTGGTCGCCCGAGATAGCGCAGCTTAGAACTGTATGCGTCCGGGCGAGGCGCCAGTGCACTCGACACCGCCGTCGCCGCCATCCGCGTCGCAAGGATCCCGTTGCCTTCGCGGAGGAGGAGGCCCGGCTGCATGGCTTGTACAACGAGGCGAGGGGAGCCATGCGGCTGGCCATCAAGATGGCCAAGGAGCAGCACGCGGAGCGCCTTTTGGAGACGCTCGAGGAGGATCCCTGGGGGCGCCCATACAAGATGGTACGCCCCCATAACCGAGCGTCTACCGCTTCAGCAGCTGCGGGACATTGTTTCGACTCTGGTCCCGCAGGAGCAGGAGGGATTTATCCCGCCTGCTATGAGTGAGCCGCCGGATGTCACCGGCGGCGAGGCCCCTGCTGAGGTGCCCCACATCACCAGGGAGGAGCTCTCCGCGTGGCCGTAGTCAGGATGAGTGCCAAAGACACGGTACCCGGACCGGACGGCATCCATGGTCGGGTCCTGGCCTTGGCCATCAATGCCCTAGGGGACCGACTCTTGCCTCGAGTCGGGACGGTTACCCTCGTTGTGGCGGGAGGGTAGACTCGTCCTTCTTCGGAAGGAGGGGCGCCCGGCGGATACAGCCGCCGGTTACCGCCCTATCGTGCTGCTGACGAGGTGGGCAAATTGCTGGAACGCATTCTGGCTGCCCGCATCGTTCAGCACCTGGTCGGGGTTGGACCCGATCTGTCGGCGGAGCAGTACGGCTTCAGAGAGGGCCGCTCAACAGTGGACGCGATCCTTCGCGTGCGAGCCCTCTCAAATGAAGCCGTATCACAGGGCGGGGTGGCTTTGGCGGTGTCGCTCGACATCGCCAATGCATTCAACACCTTGCCCTGGTCCGTGATAAGGGGGGCACTCGAGAGACATGGAGTTCCCCCCTACCTCCGCCGGCTGGTCGGCTCCTACTTGGAGGCCAGGTCGGTAGTATGCACCGGGCACGATGGGACCGTTTACCGGTTTCCGGTCGTATGCGGGGTTCCTCAGAGGTTGATCCTCGCACCTCTCCTTTGGAACGTCGGGTACGACTGGGTGCTGAGAGGCGCCCTGTTCCCGGGCCTGAGCGTAATCTGTTACGCTGATGACACGTTAGTCATGGCCCGGGGGCAAGACTTCAGGGAGGCTACCCATCTCGCCACAGCGGGGGTGGCCCTCGTCGTCGGCCGTATTAGAAGATTGGGCCTCGCTTTGGCGCTCAATTTTTGGCGCGCTGAGCCGGCTGCTCCCGAATCTCGGGGGACCAAACCGTGTCGTGCGCCGCCTCTACGCGGGGGTGGTGCGTTCGATGGCCCTGTACGGCGCGCCCGTTTGGGCTGGACCGGGAAACCGGACAGCAACCATTGTCCGGCTCCTGTATCGGCCGCAGAGCGTCGTAGCTATCAGGGTCATTCGCGGATACCGCACCGTCTCCTTTAAGGCGGCGTGCGTGCTGGTGGGGACGCCACCTTGGGATCTGGAGGCGGAGGCGCTCGCCGACCGGATACACGAAGGACTACCTTTACACCCAAATCGATGGAGATAATGTGAGAACCCGCCGTGTCCAGTCATGATGTAACATATTTTTTTATATTTTAATTTAATTACACAATTTTATCGATATCGATTATCGATACCCTTTCTGCTTCACTAGGTTCCGTGTCTCCTCACTAAACCGGTACCTAGTTATGAATATAACTAGGTACCGCTCTTCCCCTCGGACCGCGCAAGCGTCAAGACGTGTTTCTAGTTGCATAAATTTATAGCCGTTTTTGCGAGTAGTTTTAAATTTACAAAGTACTCCGAACAAACAAGTCTTCCATCGCCAATAGTGTTCCAACGGTCGAAAACTATAAATCACAAGCGATAGCGATTTTTGCATTCCTATACTTCAACAAAATGCAAAACTTAGCAGCCTCAGATTCTGAAATCTACCAACCTAACTTGGACAAAACTCCTTCACTTGAGGCTAAGTTTCGTATAAAGAGGAGAAGAGATGATGACCTTACTACCGAACTAAATGATTTCAAGGTTGAAATTAAGAAGATGATATCGACTCAAGATAATGATGTCAAGAAGATCTTGGAAGATATACGACAATCTTATAACAATATTGAGTCATCTGTTTTAATGCTAGTGAAACAAAATGAAGAATTTAAATCTAAGATTGAACAAATGGAGAAGCAACACGTAGAAGACAAAAAATATATTGCCTTGCTTGAGACAAAATTGGAAGATTTACAGATGAACCAACGCAAAACCAATTTTGAGATTTAAAATGTTCCCAAGAAGCTTAACGAGACTAAAGATGATTTAATAGACATGGTGCTAAATTTATCAAAATCTGTTGGAAGCAGTATGAAAAAAGCGGATATTAAGGACATTTATAGAGTAAAATTGAAAAAGGAACATTCTGGAAATACTCCAATTATTGTAGAAACTTCCTCCACTATTCTAAAGACTGAAGTTCTCTCGATGTGCAAGTCGTTTAATACCAAACACAAGAATAAACTGCGTGCCTTACATCTTGGGATGAAGGTTAAAGAAGATACACCTATTTTTGTGTCAGAACAACTAACAGCCAAAGGATCTCGTCTTCATTTCCTTGCCCGCGACCTTAGCAAATCCAAGAAATATAAATTCTGTTGGACAGCATATGGGAAAGTTTATGTCAGGAAGGATGAAGGTTCTCCGATTATTTTAATCCAACACGAAGCGCAAGTACAAAGGTTTATGCAAGATATATGACTATTCTATACAATTTTGGTTTATGTAATCTTGCTTTTTTCAAGGTATTTGTTTTTAGATATTTATATTAAATATTTTTATTTGGCAATATCAATTGTAGTACTTAACTTAAACAAACACACAACAAACACACTTACAAAATATACACACACATGTTTCTTTCTTATATTCTTCGCACATCCCATTATTTTTGAACTTTTTGCAATAACTATAAACAACAATTTATTAGACATCAGTACGTCTTCAACTGCATTATTTATTTTGGGTTGCGTTTTCATTCCTAAACAAGTAATACTCCACTATAGCTATCGCATAACGTTTAATTTTTCTTTAAATGGATAGTTTACTTTCAGTACAGAAAGAAATAGACAATGCTGTAATTGCACATTCGTTTTCTTGTGATATTGAAGATTTAAACTCGAATATTCCGTATTCTCTAAATAATGTAACAATAGTTTCACAAAATATAAGAAGCATCTATAGTAACTTTCATGATTTTTCTGTAACTCTAAGTGCATTAACTTTTCACCCGGACGTGGTGATTCTGTCTGAATGTTGGCTTAATCCGCAAAAAGTCTTACCAACTTTACCTAATTACAACTCACATGCTACGTCGCATCATATTAACCAAAGCGATGGCGTGGTTGTCTATATCAGGAGGCAAAATAAAATTTTAAACATTCAGGAAATATTACTCGACCATGCTTCTTGTATTCAGGTAGAATTGCCCCACGTCACAATTTTGGGTATTTATCGCTCTCCGTCCAATAGTAATGCTGAGCGGTTCATAGATTCGCTTCATAATCACTTAACTTCTTTAAAAAAGCACAAAAACTTGATCATTACTGGAGACATCAATATAAACATTATTTACAAAGAATTGGAATCTGCATCTGATCGAAGTAATAGGTTAGGTTACCTGAGTTCTCTCTTGTCGCATGGAATTGTTCCTGGGCATTTACTGCCTACAAGAGAACAAAATTGCCTCGACCATTTCATGTTACGATTAGAGCAGAGAGAACGTAAAGCCAGTATTGCTGTATTGAACACATCTGTTACTGACCATTCAACTATTTTCATGAGTCTGGGTACTGAAGAGAAAGTGAAATATAAATCCAGGAATATAACAAAAAAGATCGTAGATTATGATGGTGCACTGAAGAATTTGCTTGATAAGAATTTGTCTAATTTACTATTTTGTGATGATCCAGAAGCTATTGTCTTCAACCTTACATATCAAATAAAATTATCGTTAGAGCAAAGTACTAGCACTGTTAAAATTCCTAAAAGTCAACGTAATCTTAAACCATGGATTACGGTAGGCATACTGAGGTGTATTAGAAATAGGAATAAATTGCAAAAACAATATCGCAAGAACCCGAATAATATAACGATAGAAATTACTTATAAAAGATACCGAAATTATTGTAATAAATTGATAAAGAAAGTCAAACGTAAATATGAAAGTAACTTGTTGCGAGCATCATACAATAACTCAAAAATCCTTTGGAATAATATAAATCAAATTGTTAATTTAAAACCAAAATCAGATAATGGATGTCTCTTGAATACAAAACCTTCTCCTTTAGATTCTGTTAATTTTACTAATCAGTATTTTGCTAACATAGGTAAAAGACTGGCTGAAACTATTATTTGTGAACATGATATGAATTTCAAGTTACCTAAGACACGAAATATACAACTTAACTCTTTCGTTCTCCTGGAAACTGATGCCGTTGAAGTAGGAAACGTACTAATGAGTCTTAAATCTAGTTCAGCCCCAGATAGCGACGGTATTTCAAATAGTTTCCTGAAAAGCGCCAAGTCTTTGTTAGTGCCTATCTTAGTACATCTAAGTAATCTTTGTTTTAAAAGAGGCATATTTCCTTCTGCTCTTAAAAAGTCATACATAACTCCAGTGTATAAAAGCGGAAATAAAGACGAAATAAATAATTACAGGCCTATCTCCGTTCTTCCTGCTATATCAAAAATCTTAGAAAAACTTCTAAACAATCGGTTAGTTAAATATTTAGATAATTATAACATCTTGGCGAACTGTCAATATGGTTTCAGGCGTGGAAAATCTTCAGAAGATGCTATTATAGATCTAACTTCCACCATAGTCGATAGCTTGGATAGTGGGCGTAGATGTTTGGCTGTCTTCCTTGACTTAAAAAAAGCCTTCGACACTGTTTCCACTCCTATACTTCTTGACAGATTAGAGGATATTGGTATTCGAGGAACATGCCTTGATTTGTTTGAGAGTTATATGACTGGTAGAACACAATGTGTGAGAATCGGTAGTTATATTAGTGATGAGTTGCCTATTTGTTACGGTGTCCCACAGGGAAGTATTTTAGGGCCAACTCTGTTCTTAATCTATATAAACAGCTTATATGAAGTGAAGATTGATGGCAAAATGATTTCATACGCTGATGATACTTGTTTACTTTTTTCTGATACTACATGGAGTGGAGTTAAAGCACTGGCAGAGACTGGACTTGCTACAGTACATGAGTGGTTAACTACAAATTTATTAACTTTAAATGCCTCTAAGACTAGTTTTATGTGTTTCTCAATAAATAATCGCACTCAGCCCGACAATAATTTTGAAATAAAAATACATAAACAGTGTGAATCTGACTGTGATTGTCCAATTCTTAATAAAGTCTCAACAATAAAATACTTGGGGATTCACCTCGACCAAAGGTTGAAGTGGCATCATCAAATTGAAGCAGTCAGTGGTAGAATAAGAAAATTAATATGGATTTTTAAAGATTTGAGATACATTGCTGATAGGGAACTGTTAAATAGGATATATATAGCCTTGGCTCAATCAATTCTTACCTACTGTGTTCCTGTGTGGGGAGGTGCGACTAAAACTTATTTCCTTCAAATCGAACGGGCACAGAGATTATTACTCAAGGTTATGTATTTTAAAAGTTACAGATTATCTACAAACACTCTATATACATTAACTGACGTACTAACTGTTAGAAAGCTTTATATTTTAATGAGTGTACTTAAGCAACACAAGAGTATAAACAAAAATAGAAGTAGTAAAAGAAAAAAATATATGAAATGAAATGAAATGAAATTATTTATTCTCAACGTTAATGAAATTATCATGCTTGTTGATGTCAAAAGGCTACCACCAGTTCGGAAAAAGAAAAAGCCACTGTCCTGAGAAGAACTGGCAAGAAACTCAGCGGGCATGTCTTTTTTGTATTATTTTTCTGTTTTTTTTAATCTTTTCAACTCAATATTACAATTTTTTGTTACATATTTGACCTAAAAACGAAAGCTTCATTCCCACTTAGTGCAGTCCTCTAGAAAATCACTAATTGTATAATAAGCTTTACTGCACAAACGATTTTTCACAACTTTTTTAAATGTATGCGTATTAAGACTTTGAACGTTAAGTGGAATCTTGTTGTAAAGGCATATCGACAAACTCACAAATGATTTATTGATTTTGCGTAAACGAGTTGCTGGTAAAGCAAGCTTGTGTTTGTTCCGGGTATTAAAGTTGTGCAAGTCTGAAACTTTGGGGAAATCATCAATATTTTTCCTTACAAACATTACGTTCTCTAAAATGTATTGGGATGCAAACGTTAGAATATTTATTTCTTTAAACTTGTCCCTCAAGGATTCTCTTGGGTGCATATTATAGATTGCTCGAATGGCTCTTTTCTGTAGAACAAAAATCATTTGAACGTCGGCAGCATTACCCCATAATAAAATACCATAGGACATTACACTATGAAAATAACTAAAATAAACTAAACGAGCTGTATTTTCATTTGTATATAATCTTATTTTTTTAACCGCGTATGCTGCTGAGCTAAGCCTACTAGCCAACTTACATATGTGAGGGCCCCACTGCAATTTGGAATCTACTGTTATACCAAGAAAAACTGTAGACTCAACAAGCTCCAATGCCTCCCCACTCACCATAACATTACTTTCGACCTGTTTTACATTTGGCAAGGTGAATTTAATACATTTAGTTTTCTTACTGTTCAACAAAAGATTATTGACGCTAAACCAGTTTAGTATGCGGGAGATAGCATTATTCACGTCGTCATAGTCATTCATCTGACGTTTGATTTTGAAAAGTAAGGATGTATCATCAGCAAATAATACTATCTCATGCCGGCATTCCACAAAACTAGGTAAGTCGTTTATATAAACAAGAAACAAGAAAGGACCCAGAATAGATCCCTGAGGAACTCCCATTTTTAAAGGTACGCCAAAAGACCGCTTTCCTTTAACATCAACTTTCTGTATTCTTCCGGATAAATATGAGTCAATAAGATCTAACGAAGAATCCCTAATTCCATAATGGCGTAGTTTCCTTAATAATGTGTCGTGATCAACGCAATCAAAAGCCTTAGATAAATCGCAAAAGACTCCAAGAGCATCATGCGACTCTTCCCAAGCCTCAAAAATATGTCTTATTAAATTTGTACCTGCGCCTATAGTAGAACGACCCCTAGTAAAACCGTGTTGTTTACTGTGTAGCAGGTTATTTAAATTGAAATGATTAAGTAGCTGTTCTAAGATCACTTTTTCAAAAATTTTACTTAACGAAGGTAGTACTGAAATTGGTCTAAAGTTGGAGGGATCCGAGGTACTACCGGATTTAAATAATGGTATCACTTTACTATATTTCATTAGATCAGGAAACACACCCAATTTTATACAATCATTAAATATTGTTGCAAGGTATGGTGCAATTACATCAATAATAGGTTTTATTACTTTCACCGATATTCCCCAAAGATCAGGAGTTTTTTTAACATTAATTTGTTTAAAATTTCTCATTATGTCCATAGCACTAACATTTCTAAATTGAAAACTAACTCCACATTTATTAACATGTTCTTTTAATAACGATTCAGCAACAGTGGGAGAAGAAATAAGAGACTTTGTAGTGGAAACTGGAATATCTGCAAAATAATTTTCGAATATATTAGCAATTTCTTGTTGCGTGTTTATTATTTTATCATTAATTTTTAACGCAAATTTAGTATCAACGTTTCTTACATTTCCTGTTTCCCGATTAATTATATTCCAAGTCATTTTAATTTTGTCTGATGCATTGTTAATCAGATTAGACAAATGTAGCGACTTAGCCATAGCACAAACTTTTCTAAAAATTTTTGAATAATTACGAACATATTTTTTAAAAGATTCACTACTATTATATGCTTTTTCAGAATAAAGATCATATAATTTTTGTCTACTTCTATGAATTCCAACAGTCGCCCATTCATTAAAAGAACTTTTACCTTTTAAGTTAATCATTTTTGGTGTAAAAGCAACACTAAATTCTTCGTTAATCATGTTAAAGAAAGTTTTATAGAAAACATCTGGATTTTTATTGTAATTTAAGTATGACATTTTCTTAATAATGTTAATTCTAAAACTTTCCATGCGACTATCGCTGATTGGAACAAACTTAAGCTTTTTTATGTCATCAGTATCTGAGCATGACTTAGTTGTAAAGGATAGAAACTGTCCACTGTGATCTGAAGTCAGCTGATTAATTACATTATAATTTCGTATCTTTTTTAAATTTGTGAAAATATTATCTATACAAGTTGCTGTTGATTCAGTAACTCGTGTTGGCTCAAGAAATAAATTTGTAAGGTTATATGACTTTAACAATGTTGTGAACCTAATGGTGGTATTAGTATTTTCTAAAAGGTTAATGTTAAAGTCACCACAAATGCAAATACTCTTACTAGTTGCAGAGAGTTTTACTAGTATATTTTCCATTATATTTTCAAAGTTATCATAATGTGAATTTGGAGGTCGATATGCAGTTACTAAAATGAAGCTATCGAATTCAACCGAGGCCACTTCAATGGTTCGTTCTTCAGAGAGATCGACAATATCGGAGCGTTCTTTACATTTGATATTCTCACTAACAATAATAAGTGACCCGCCACGAATTGCTTTCTCCCTGCAGAAAGAACTTACAACCTTATAACTATCAAAATTTAATAACAGTTCATGTTTTCGAAACCAATGTTCAGTTATACATAGAATATTAATTTTATTGTGCTTTAAAAACAAATCAATTTCAAGTTCTTTGCCTTTCATACCCTGTATGTTTTGATGAACCAGATTTATTACATTAGTTTTACATGAAGCATTGCTGGTAGTTAGGCTGCGTCTAGTATCATTTATTATGATGCCAGAGCTTAACTCTTTTGTCTTTAAATTAAGTTTAAATTTGTTGAGTCAGATTTCAACTTGTCAATAACATTAATTTTCCCCTGCTCAATAGAAGCAGGCTGTGGGTGAATTAATTTTAAAGAAGAACTATTAGTACTAATACTAAATTGGTCATTAATATTATATGCTACCAAAGTAGCTAAATGTCGTTGTGTAAATTTGGATACATACATGGTATCTTGTGTCAATTTGAATCTATTAACAAATTTAGCCATGTCAATTAATAAGATTCCACTACAATTATGTGTAGCATTGTACATGAACATATTTATGTTAAAAATACACTGATTATGTGCTTTGTCTAGGTTACTACAGTATGGGAATGTACATAAAATAATTTTACATTTTTTCTCCGATTGCAAATCAACCAGAAATCGAATACTGTAGTCCAATGATTTTTTGCTAACATTGGCATGACTACCTACCATTATTACAATTGTAGTTAGAGCGTCACAATGAATTGACTTCAATTTAGCAACTATATTACAGAAGGGCATACCTGGGTAACACATATTAACAACCTTTTGTTTAAGGCTCATTGCTAACATTGGACCAAAACTAACACCTATCTTATCGGATAACACTACAGTCTTTCTACACGACGTCGGAATATCGGTGACAACCGGGACCACTTCCTGTCGCGTCAAAGGCGAGCATGGTTCCTCCTCTGCTGCGATGTGGTGCGCAGGCGATGCAGGGCGGGGACACGCAACCGGTACTTGCGCGGCAGGCGGCGCTTCCGCGGTTTCGTAAGGCGCCGACGCAGGTGTAGGGGAGACGCGGCGACGGCGACGGCGAGTGCGACGGGAACGACTCGCTGCGGGACGTGCTTCATCAGTCGTGTGTGCCACACATCCCGAGTGGTCAGAATCGATCGGGGTAGTGTGGTTTTTCGTCATGTTAGATTCAACATCGACTTGCACTGTGTAGGTGATATCAGTGCAGTCGACCTCTGTAGTTCCGGCGATGCTGGTCCTCATCGTCTCCAATCTCGTGGTGTTGTTGTCAATCAGCTGATCCATTTCTAAGCCCAAATCATGTATTTGCATAATTGATAAATTGAACTCATGCAACTCGGCAGTTAACTTGTCAATGTCAGCTTTGTCTTTGTCCCAATCTCTCTTGTTCTCTTGAATTTCTTGCTCTAACAATTTTATCTTGTTTTCTAAATTTATTTTATTTTGTTTCAGCTTAATAGCATGTTTATTTTTCTTATTTGAGTGTTTAGTCTTCGTTATAATTTTGTTAATTTTAAGGATCGACTTTCTACTAGCTGGACCTTGATCTTTTTTTTTTGCACAGATTTTATCAGCATTGGTGTGTAATGCATCCAGGTCCATGTTTTCTAATTCCTCATACAAACTTCTGGTCCTCGTGACAGTTGGCTCAGTGAGTTGCTGTGCTTGTCCTTCTTGTAGTCTTTGCATGTCATTATAGGCATCAGCAAGTTGATGTTCTAGTTGAGATATTTTTTGTAGTGCTTTTTCGTACTGACTACTGAACTCATCGTAGTGTTCCAGTATGTGTTGCAACTTGTCTCTCTCCTCTCGGACACCTTCAAGTTGCTCGTCAAGTTCAGTCAGGGTACTTTTCAATGTTAAATAGCGATTGTTAACATTTTCAATTTCGAGCTCACTTTCGTCACGTTCTTGGAGAAGCCTTTCATTCAACTCTCTGCTGGCTCTGAGGTCCTCCATTGTAGTCCTCAATTTGAGCTCCAGCTCCTGAACGTGCGTCTGACGTGTGGTCACTGGCATGTTTATGTTTTGTGAGCTGAAACACAAAGAAGAATGATAATCCACAGTACAGAAAATAATTTTACAGAGGAAAATAAGCTTTAGATTTATAAAAAAAAAGTAATTTTCACTTTTAATTTAGTAGAAATAGAGAACAAAAAAGAATATAATTTTATTGAAAAAAATATAAAAATTTAAAAATTTACTTAATGATTAAATTAAATTTATCAATACCAACTTCAAAAAAAAAAACTAAACTAAATTTACCAATTAAAATTTATTTGTCAATATTAATTTATGAGTATTAGTCTTGCTATTATTATTATATATATTTGAAATTTTATATATGTTTCACAGTTGTAAGTATAAACAAATAAGTGTTGTAAATTTCAATTTATAATAATAATATGTAGCTGTCAATTCAGAAACAATGGAATACTGGGCCCCCACAAGTAGCACCCGTTCACGAGTTAACGTGAGAGTCAGCCATCACCTTCCTCAACCACTATAGAGGGAAGTAGGCGACCCGGCTCCCAACGCTACCACAAGCCAAGACCGTCCAGTGAGCAAACCAATGTCTCCGTCTCAACAACCACACGCCAAAACGTTTTTTGTTTGTACAAACAACAATGGTTATTATTATAAAGTATATTATACGAATATTATGTAGGATTGAAGATATAATAACACGATGTACTTTATAGTGTTTGTTATATTTTATTAGATCATTTATTTGTTATAACACACTAAGATTTAATCGAAATGAGCAATAAATTAATAGTAAATAGAACAGGGACTAGAATAAAGTAAAAGTAGTGAATAGATAGGAAATATGAAACTGAATCTAATAGAAGTTAGAGTGGAAAGTAAGATTGAGATTAGATTGAAAGCGTAATACAATTACACTCAGAGTGTTTCACAAATATAGTTCTATTTGGTTATTTGTTATTCTTTTAACAAACTAAAACGTTTTTTTTTTTTTTTGCAAATGTAGGTAGATTTTTTTTTAGAATCTTTCTATTTCAAATTGATTTGTTTCAAATTTATTGATACTTAATATATATATACACTAAAAAGCAAATAAAAATAGTTATTATATCGACTACGTAATAAATAAAACAAGTACTCCCCCGGTTTTATGAAGTCTTCGTTTAAAGCCGGTAACCTCCAGGCGAACACCGTTGATGTTTTTCCTATTCAATTATCTTCACAAAACTTGCTCCAATAGCCGAGATAACAATAAGAACACTTCACAGACTTGTAAATAATTTCTTAATATGCAATACGACTTAATTAAACACGTTACTGGATTTATTTTGATTTAAATTACGGAGCGTTTAAAATACTGTGTTAACACAACAAGCGCCACCTAGCGGAGTCCATAATTTAGCTTAGCTATCGCCTATAATTTAGCTAACTTTAAAACATTTAAAACTTCATTTGCCAGCAAACAATTTTTGCGTCAAGCAGCTCATCTGTATAATAAAATTGATCAAAAACTTAATATTTCCACATTATGCTTATATAGTTGTAAGGAGAGGTTATGTGATTGGTTAAAATCTCTAAATTATGATAGTACTGAAGCACTATTGGACTATGTCAAATAAGGATAATAGTAATTATATAACAGATGGGAAAGATATCTTTAATTCGCAATTACTCACGCACACACACGCACGCACACACACACGCGCGCGCACGCGCACACACACACGCACGCACACACACTCGCACGCACACACACCAAACACACTCACAAACACACACATACACCACACATCCTGAATTACACTAATATTCATTTTAAAGTAATGGTAATCTTCAAATAATAATAATGAAACATACTATTGTTGTAAAAATAATATTATGGTTAACTACTTATCCAAATTTAAGAATCTATAAAATAAATTTTATTGTTATGAAAACTAAAAAGTTTTTCGAAGAAATTATTAAAATGTAAATATATAGTAAAGTAATACTTTCCAGACACTATATTATAAAAGAAAAATAACTATTATTATAAAATCAACTTTTTTTGTAACTTGTACCACACCATATTAAAATATTATGTTATTGAAGGTAGCAGTAGAAAATCATACGCTGTTGATCTGTTTTAAGTTCGGACTCATTTATTTGTTATTTGCAAGTTCCTAATTGAAATTAATTTTAAAATTTAATGTTAGTTTTAAGTGAATGTGAACAGTTATTTAGTTTTTTCATTTGTTGCATACCAATGTATAATTATGTGCTATGGAAGAGTGAGATTCCCTGTCACAAGTTTTTGTAAACTTAAAAGGGAGTTCTCCACACGAAAATTGTTACATATATTTGGTACGTAATAAAATTATTCTTATTCTTATTCTTATTCTTATATTGCATCGTATTGTCTCCAAGGGTATAAAATCCGAGCGCACACATTAATTTCTCATTCCAAGAAAATTTTTTGAAATGGTTAAATAGTCTTCAGTATACACAAGTGATGGTTTTTTTTTTTTTTTTTTAGTTGGAGGAAATCACCGGATCCCCGCCCGCCCCGCGGGCGGGGTATGTGGGAGTTGAACCGCACTAAAACCTCCAACCGCTCACACTCAGCGTCCGAACCCCGGCTGAGGCCAGAACCCAGCACGGGGTTTGGAGGGACGGCGCGACGCGTTACGCCATCGGCACTCTTTCCCGTCGCTCCGTCCCCGGACGCCGAACCGGTAGCCGCCGGCGAATACGGCCACCGGCTCTCTCGGTCGGCGGGCTTTCCGAAGCCCGCCAAGATGGGACCGCGTGTCACCCTCCCACGGGATACCCCGCTGGGTCAGAACCAGCGTGGGTCGGGGAGCGCGGTGGACCATCCCCCGGTCGCTCTTGCTTAAGGCGCGTGCTGAGCGAGACACGACGCCTTCTTGGGTCCCCGCTCGCACTCACATGCGTTGGGGACCCGAAACTCTTAGGGGGCCAGATTCCGGGCGAGATCCCGGTTCCGGCCCCCTGCTCGACGGCGGCGGGTTGCTGTTGCTGGGCGGAGGGAAGCGTATAAGCGCTCCCTCGCACCCCCCGCCACCCTCTTCTGCGAGATGGTGGACTCGCAGAAGTCGAGCATCGCCTTCCAGGACTCGTCTGAGGCGTCCCTTGCCACGACCCACCCAATCCCTGAGGACGGGGCGGATCGCCTCGACGGTCCGTAGACCCCAAGTGGGGTTGGCGAGTCGTCGTTCCCACGACTCCATGACGGACCGCCGAGATTGAACCTTCCGATCTCGGACCGCTTCCGGCAGAGGACGCACCACGCCCCGGGAGCGAAGGTCGCATCACCAACGATAATCGTCGGCGAGCGCCTCCGCCTCCAATTCCCAGGGCGGCGTCCCCGCCAGAACACACGCCGCCTCAAACGCGACTGTGCGGTATCCGCGGATGGCCCTGATGGCTACGATGCGCTGTGGCCGGCGCAGGTACCCGGCATAAAATGCACGGATACGAGGCTCGGCCCAAACGGGCGCACCGTACAGGGCCATCGAGCGCACTACCCCCGCGTAGAGGCGGCGCACCGCGTCACTGGGTCCCCCGACGTTCGGGAGCAGCCGACCAAGGTGGCCGGCCGTCCTTACCAGTCGGGGAACCAGGTCCTCGAAATGCTGTCGGAAGGTCCAACGGCCGTCCAACACGAGGCCGAGGTACTTAAGATGCACCCCGACCTCGATCCGGACGCCTCCAACCATGATGTGGGCGTCGACCGGTGGCGCTGTCCTGCCCCTGCAAAACCACAGGGCCTGGGACTTGTGCAGCGCCACGTCGAGGCCCAACCTCCTTATCTTGCCGACGACGAGTGCCACCCCCGCTGTGGCAAGACGGGCAGACTCTCTGTAGTCATCCCCCCGGGCCACGACCAACGTGTCGTCCGCGTAACAGATTACGCTAAGGCCCGGGAGGAGGGCGCCCCTCAGCACCCAGTCGTACCCGATATTCCACAGGAGGGGTCCAGTGGAACACCGCGCACGACCTGGAACCGGTGCAAGGTCCCACCGTACCCGGTACATACGACCGACCTGGCCTCCAGGTAGGAGCCGATCAGCCGGCGGAGATAGAGGGGCACTCCGTGTCTCTCCAGTGCCCCCCCAATCACGGACCAGGGCAGGGTGTTAAAGGCGTTTGCGATGTCAAGCGACACCGCCAAAGCCACCCCACCCTGGGAGACGGCCTCCTCCGAGAGGGCCCGGACACGCAGAATTGCATCTACGGTCGAACGGCCCTCCCGGAAGCCGTACTGCTCCGCCGACAGATCGGGTCCAACCCCGACCAGGTGCTGAACGATGCGGGCAGCCAGAACGCGTTCGAGCAGTTTGGGACGGTAACCCGACGGGCGCCCCTCTTTCCGCAAGAAGACTAGTCTGCCCGTCCTCCAGAGCGAGGGAAACCGTCCCGACTCCAGGCATGAGTTAAACAGCCTCAGGAGTCGGTCCCCTAGGGCACCCGTGATGGGTTAGTAAATTCGGTGTGCCCGAGATTTGACCCTTGGTGGGTAATTTTATAATTATATCTTTAACTGGTTGTATATTTAAAAATGTGTATTCATTTATGTAAGATGTACAACCATGTGATAATTTTATTTTAGGGTTTCACCCCTAGGTCTCACATGGAGCGTACGTGGACGTCCTGGAATGGAAAGATGAATTGTCTCGGAATCACACCATCTTGATCGTACATAAGTTACGTATCATTTTTTTTTATAATTATGTAACATACGACCATCTTATCGTATAATTTTATGAAGCCAGTTCCCTAGTATAAATCGTCATTTAATATATTAGTATTTAAATCTTAGATCTTAATTCTTATAACTTGTTATGTGTGTTTCCTTGAATATATATATGCCTGTAGCCTGTTGCTAAGTGTGTTATTTTATAAACCCATTCCCTGCTTAGTCTCATTATCTTTACCCTGAGCCAGCTGGTGAAGTAACAGCAGCCAATGGCCCAAAAATGTTACAATGACCTGGGTAGTTATTTTATCTCGTTGCAGCTTTTTTATCAATTTGTACGCATCTGTTGCATTTGGAAAAAATATTTTTGTTGTCACAGTACAGCATCAGCTGTTTCCCCTTCTGTGTAGCGTCGATTCCATACGTTCAGCGACTCTAAGCGAATCTGTTGCTTGACGAAGGAAGCAAGCAAAGGAAATCATATTTTACTTTAGTTTTAAGTTTCAATGCTTCACCAACCAATCCGCTCGTTCGTTCCCCACCATCCCCGCGTGAGCCTTAATCCAAAAAATATTTATTTCCTTTGTAACATCAAAATTTCACATGTACAAAAATTTCCCGAAACCATTCGTAAAGCGAAAGCGAACCCTTTTCACTTCACTAAACTTACAGCCCATTGTAGGTGTCCCGACTATATTTACGTATATTAGTTTATATTATTTATCTATTTACAAAACACACCTACACAATATTAATTATCTTATCATAACTATTTACATATTATATTACACACTTTCATACAGCACACAAATACACCCAAAAATCATACATTCACAACACAACTCATAATTATAATATTTACACAAACGCAGTCGGGCGTAATCGCTTGTTGTCGAAATGACGTCACGTATGCCGTCCGCTATTGTGTAATAGCCAGGTAGCTCGGCTACGCGGGCCGACCGCTGCCGGCTGCCTTCAGTCGCTATCTGTCACCCAACGCGAAGCTTGTATCCCTTTCTAACCGACTTGCGCACGCGCAGATTTATTGCCGCGATCTTAACTTTATTGTTTGTTGTGCTTTCTACCGCTTTATCTATGCTTTCTGTTTCTATGTATCTTCTCCTTCTTGTATATGTACTTAGTGTAATTGGTAAGTGATTTTATCATATTTAATTGTGGCTGTATTTAAATGTTAGATTGTTTCTTTATAGTGTAACTATAACGTGTAGTATACGTGTTATTTAAATTCATTTTAGGGTCCAAGAGTCCCGTTATACGAGACTATTCATTGTAATCGTACTACATAACTCAATCCACGGAACGTTTGTGATTTGTCGCCCTGGAATTGGAGTGAACTTGTACCCGAAGGAAGTGGTTGAGGCGCCTTGCCTTATAATCGCAGCACAAGTTACGTAATCTATTTTTATATTATATAACTTATACATTTTACCATCGTACAGCCATCATAGTTTATTGTATCTAGAATCATTTATTAAATATTTCGTGTACCTATGTGCTTGAATAAACTCATAACATCTCGTACACATTTTTTATTGGCGCCCCGAGTAAGATTTGAGTCTCCTGTTCCCGCTAGCAGCTACTGGTTAGGGTAACATATAAAGGTCAACTTATATGTTACAAAATTGCCCCCCAACTGCGAAGCCGACATTAAATAAATTAGTGTAATAGTGCGAGATACGTCACTGAGATCGGAAACGTGGCGAGCCGACAGCCGCATAGCAACAGACTTGACGAGTTATTCAAGCACATTTTTTTAAATTTTAACTTAGTTTTTTTTTTTTTTTTGCACTTAGTTCATTACACCATGTCTTCATACAGGTTGCCAGTGTTTCATTTGTTAAAAGATCAAATCATTTTTGAAAGAGTCATCTTGGCATTTCCAGCGATCCAGAGACGTCCCGTGATGCACTTCGAAAGCAGCTGAAACAGGCACTTCGTCTTCAGAAACGAGGTAGCCTGAAGGTCGAGCAGAGGTCATCTGACGATCTCGAGGTGCTATCTGGCAAAGTAGCTGAGTTGGAATGCAGCTTGGAGAAGGAAGGAGCTCCAGAAGAATCGCGCGAACTTCGCATGAACGAACGAGATAAGTACATTCTACACAGGTGTGAAAGATTGAAGGATGTGTCTGTGATAGATTTAAAAACTAGGTTAGTTAGGATCTTGACAGCTCTCAGCGATGATGAAATGTCCTCTAACTCGGAGTCTGAGCAAGAGAGTTTTTTCAGTCCGGCTAAATCGAGGACTGAAGGGTATCCTCGAGGTGATGGCCCGGTTTCTACCTTTCTTTTAGAGAAAAGTGTAAATTTAAATTCATTTAACATTAAATATGATGGTTCGTCATGCGTGCGTGCTTTTGTTGAACGTGTTTTAGGATTGCAATCTGCAAGGAATATTTCAGATTCGCAATTAATTAAGGGTTTCCCCGATTTATTAGAAAAAGCCCCGTTATTTTGGTTCAGGGCAAATAAAGATAATTTTACGTCAGTAAAAATATTATTAGACGATTTAAAGACTGATTTTGATACACCTGATTACGATTATAAATTATTAAATGAGATTCGTCAACGAACTCAATTTAAACACGAAACGGCGGTAGCATATTTTTCTATCATGCAAGCGATGTTCGCGAGACTGCACAAACCGGTTTCGGAGGAATTTAAGTTAGAAATTTTATTGCACAATATTCGTCCCGAGTACATAAAAGAGTTGGCGTTAGTTGACATAACGTCCATTTCTCAGTTAAAATGTATTTTAAAACGTTTAGAAATAGCAAAGGCGAAAGCCGATAGTTTTAAAGAACCGAGTTTAAGTAATTATCAACTTACGGCAGATATGCATAAAGAAAAAACAAATTTTAATAAGAAATATTTTAAAACGGTTACCACGATACAAAATAGTAAATTAAATACACAGTCTCAGAACGTGTGTTTTAAATGCGGTTCTACGGAACATATAAGTTATCATTGTCACAAGCACGAGGTAGTCTGTTATAAATGTGGAAAGAAACGACTAATTGCCCGTATATAATATTTTTTCAAAAAACGAGTGAATCAGGGCTCTCGTAATAGAAAAGTCATTAATAATGCGTTAGTCCTGTTTAAAAATAATAGAAATGACCGTATATTCAAATAAAAGTAAATGATTTAGAAGCGGTATCTTTACTGGACACCGGAGCGTCCATTTCAATACTTGGTAAAGATAGCCATAAAATATTTAATCAGGTTTTAAAATAAATGACAGAATGTGGTAACAGCTGATGGCTCATTAGTTGTGTCAAACGGTTACATGTTGTTACCCATTCAATATAATAACGAATGTAAAATTATTAAATTTAATATTGTGCAACGCATACAAACTCCAATTATTTTAGGTATGGATTTTATAAATCAATTTAAATTAAATTTGAATCAAGTCGTCTATAAAAATTTAATCAAAGTAATTTTTTGTCTGGTGTTAATTCTTTACAACTGGACAACGGCTTAATTGATTATAAGTCACTTGACACAAAGCAACTTGAGATCGCTAGTCAAACTAAAAATAATTTTAATAGCATAAGTTCAGAATTAGTCGGTCTAGGTCGTACACCTTTAATACATCATACGATCGACACGGGTGACAGTAAGCCGATCAAGCAACGGTACTATCCTTTGTCACCGTATAAACAAAAGCTTCTAGAGGAAGAACTAGACCGAATGCTAGAATGCCGAATGCGAGTTGTTTCGCCTTCACAATCCCCGTGGAATTCACCCGTTGTGATGGTTCAAAAACCATCAGGCGCAATTAGACTCTGCCTAGATAGCCGTAAGCTAAATGAGGTCACGAAAACGGATGCATACCCTTTGCCGTATATTAGTCAAATATTAGACAACTTACGTGACGCTAAATACCTATCTTCAGTAGACCTAACATCGGCATACTGGCAGATTCCCCTTGATGAGTCTTCTGCAGAGAAGACAGCCTTTACGGTTCCACGGCGTGGATTATTTTGTTTTAATCGGATGTCATTTGGTTTATCTAGAGCGAGCTCAACGATGCAAAGACTCGTGGATAACTTATTTGGTCCAGAGTTTAACAATAAAGTGTTTTGTTTTCAAGATGACATTATTATTATTTCGTCTACGTTCGACGAACATATTAATCTTTTAAATCAGGTGTATGAAAAATTAAAATCAGCTAATTTAACTATAAACTTAGAAAAATCTCAATTCTTTAGAGAAGAGTTGAAATATTTAGGTTATGTTGTTGACAGGCACGGTTTACATACAGATCCGGGTAAAGTTGACAAAATCGTGAACTATCCAACTCCTCAAACTGCTAAAGATGTACATAAAACGATTCATCGGTATGGCGGGTTGATATAGGTGATTTATTTTAAAAAAATCAAAAATATCGAGACCATTAACTAAATTAACTAGTAAAAATGTTAACTTCTCATGGAATGATGAGGCAGAAGAATCATTTAGTAAATTAAAAACTGCTCTTATCTCTGCTCCTATTTTAAAATGTCCTGATTTTTTACTTCCATTTTCTATTCACACGGATGCATCTGCGTATGCGATCGGGGCTGTTCTTACGCAATCTCATGAAGGCGTGGAACATCCCATCGCATACAACAGCCGTACACTTAATAAAAATGAAGTGAATTATAGTACGACGGAGCGTGAATTACTCGCTGTGATTTTTGGCCTTGAACAATTTAGAGGTTATGTAGAAGGTACTAAATGTAAAATCATTTCTGGGGGCCTACCACGACCTCTTATTGCCATCCAATTTAGGACCTAAACTGAATCGTTTTGTTATTTCGTACCACAACGTCTAAATTGCGATCGACTTTACTGCCAATTCTCGTGTAACGATTCAAGAGTGAAGTTACACCGCCATTTTTATTTCATTCGTTCAATTGCGCTATAGTCCGTAACATGACCTCTTTTTAGAACCCACACTGAGTAGCTATTCTGTCAAAATTAGCGATTCTATAAAACTTACTACTTTACTATAGTAAACTTAATAGTTCTCTGAAATATAGTGTTTTAATAAGAATAATTTGTCAATGTCATTAAATATAAGGAGGAAAAGTAAATATTGAAACGTAAATTACAGTAAATCTTAGTAAATTCATAAATAAATACAGAAATAACCTTATTTTACAGACGTCTGATGAAATGACTCGGTTTCGACTTTTCGCGAGTAATTAGCTTGGAAATTCAGCTAAAACGCAAAACAGACTCGAATTACGTTCTAGCGGACCAATCTCTCTTGGAAATGATTATGATTAACGCAAACATTCTTAATTTTATTACTATCACTGTTATTCGCGGCTGCGTAAAACGTTTCTTCTTTATTTTTTAAAATTTGGCACTGGCTTTTGATATGTCCGAAACGATTACAATACGCGCACTGGAGTCGTTTCCTGTCTGGAACATCCCTCGATGTGGAAGCCGTCAGCTTAGACTCCGTCGAAGTCGACTCTTGTGAAGATCCAGGCACGGTGGCTCGAAAAGGCGCGCTGCTTTCGGTGATCTGACGTTACACGTGTGTGTGTTAGCTGGTGGTGGTCTTCGATGGTGCAGGTGCCGCTCCAGGTGCTCGCAGAGGTTGAGTCGACTCGTCCGTCGCGTCTTCAACATTACGAGCTCTGTACAGCAATGCGTCGAAAGAATCTACTTCATCTTGACGTAGACGCTCGCGCACTTTGTTGTTGAGCAGTCCGAACACCATGTCTAACTGCACCTTTTCACTGATGTCACACGGAGGCAATCTGGACAGGAGAGCACGTGCTTCAGCAATAAATCTTTCGGTGCGCTCCGTAGAACCCTGGCGACGCCGAAACAGCTCCTGATAGATTCGGTGCGGGGGGCGACGGTCACCAAAAGCACCTCTCAATGCAGACACAGCTTGGCACCAAGTGGTGAAGGAACATTTTACACCCAGCCACCAAACCGCCGCTTGATCGGTAAGGAGAAGACTGAAACCACGGATGGCGTTGTCATCGCTAACAGTGCAGGCCTCCTTGTAGGCCTCCACGGCGTCCAGGAATACATCAAGAGACTCGTGCTCAGCCCCGCCAAAACGTGCAGTGCACTTTGCGAAATTTCCCACAAAAACATTGTATCATTGAGCGTAACGCCTCCGTTTGAGATTTTTGTAGAACCTCCACAATGGCAGCCACGTGGCTGCTTGAAAACGTGGCGTCACTGCCGCCATTTTGTTGTGGCGTGCCCGAAGCGTCTGTAAATGACCGCGAGGGGGTATCGAAAAATGCGTCTGCATCATCTCTGCGGCCTCCAGAATATACTTCAGGTGTCGAGTCGGTAGATTCCAGTCTCTGAGCGGGAGGGGCCGACGCTCCAGACGGCGCGGCTTGCAACGCGACGGCGGCGGCGTCGTTGCGGCTCCCCGCATTCAGCTGGCTTCTCGTGTTCACCATTTTTCACTATAAACACTATGACACTGAGCCCCCATTAACGTTGGGCGCCATATATGGGATGCGTTGTAGAGCGCTTCCCGGGATCGTGAGTTTAGGGCTCCGTTGACTTCGCGTCGTTCGTGAATTTGGTAAAACTGCGCATGCTCACGCGTTGCTCGCTCAAAACCGACTGCCGAGGTGGCGGGAGGCCGCGACGACACGTTGCCCGTTGTGTTAGAACGAGACAGCCTGCGCCCAGCGCGTATGCGCGTGAGCAGGACGAAGCTAATCTATGTAGCGTTTAGGTAAACGAGAGGGTCTGTCCAAGCATCGTGCTATACTCTGCGTTATTCAATCTGTTGAAGTCGTTTGCAAAGACTTGGTGTCGTCTGGAGCTGCGACTAGAAACCCTGAATTTAAACTCTTCTACCAGCGTCGCGTCTGTGGAACCGTTTGAACACTTCTTTCATTTTATTTCTTTCATTCTTCTTCTTCTGAGTAATGGTCGTCAAACTCAGTTCATAGTGAGTGGTAATAATAACAGTAAGATTAAAGTAGCGAGAGGTGAAGGCACATGCAGTTGGTGACGGCTGTTTGGAATATTCACTATTAAACTTTGCAAAGAGACCCAGACCGCTCTAAATAGATTTCTTTTATCATGATGAGTTACGATGTTCTGCTAACATCATTTAAAACTTTTAAAAGCTTTGCAATTATTTGTCACGGTAAATATGTCTTGTCATTTAGAAACGAAGTAATTTCCTAAAATGTATTAACCCTGATAAATACATTAAATCCAATAGAATATAACAAAATTAAATAAAACTAAAATCACGAATATAAACAAGATTGACCTTGACAGTTGACGTTGACACATCTAATCTAAACAAAGAACGTTCAAGAACATTTTCAGCCGTGTTTTATGATAACGAAATTTTACAAGGAACTTTTTATTTTTGTTGATTGAATTGCAAATAAATGAAATAACGTTGATTTTTATTTTAAGTGATATAATTGATTATGTTTTGTTATAATTTTGTACTAAAAAGTTATATTTAGCATGTTTTCAAAAACCGGTAAAGTTAAAAGTGTAAACCAAGCCTAAAGCATGTTAATTTTTGAACGAAACCAGCTGTCATGTGAGAACGAGACAAACTGATGCGGTAGTGATAGCGCTGTCACTTTTGCACAACAAGCGATTTTTTATGCGACTCAGAGACAAACATCGGTCTTTTATTCACTAATAGCTATTCCAATTCCGTTCAACTTTAAACACGTCATGGTACGAAACGAAGCGATTCAGTATAGGTACCTAAACTGAAATGCCTCGCATTTGAATAGTTATTGTAAAGGTGGTGGTAAGGCCCCAGATCACTCATCTTTATTATGGTTTAGTAAACTTAAAAATACTACTGGTAGATTAGCTAGATGAAGTGTTAGGTTAAGTCAATTTGATTTTCAAATCGAACATAGAAAAGGGAAGGATAATGTTATCCCGGATGCTTTATCCCGAATAAAGATCGATTGACGTAGCCACCCCTAGTAATGATGAATGGTACAATCAGTTATTTAATTCTTGTTAAAAAATCCTTCAAAATTTAAAAACCTTTTAATTAAAGATAACCAACTTTTTCGGCATAGCAAATCAAAATATCAATTATTAAAAGATTACGAGTGGAAATTGGTAGTACCAAATGAAAATAGGCAAGCTCTGGTGGAAAAATACCATAACGACACCACCAGTGCTCACTTAGGTATATTTAAAACACATAAGAGATTAACTCTTAATTATTTTTGGCCCGGTATGTATGAAGATGTAGAGGAGTATGTAAAATCGTGTGAGATCTGTAAAATGTACAAACCTACTAAACCCAAAACCATGTTAACACAGCGCGCCCAGGATTAATGGGTAAGCCTAAAAACATTACTAAACCTTTTGAAGGTCTGTCTATAGACATTTTTGGACCTTTACCAACTTCAAAAAAGAGGAACAATTTTTTTTTAGTATGCTCCGATTATTTTAGTAAGTATGTTATGTTGCATCCGATGAGGAATGCAACAGGAGTTCATAGTGCAAACTGTATTGAAAAAGATATTTTTTTGATACATGGTGTTCCTAAATATATTTTTATGGATAATGGTCCTCAATTTGTCTCAAAACAGTTTAGGGACTTGTTAATTAAATATAATATCCCTAACGTATTTTATACGCCTAAATATCATGCTCAAGTAAATCAAGCAGAAAGACAAATACGTAATGTTTCAATAACAATTTCATCATATGTAAAATCAGAACACCAAAACTGGGATCAAAATTTGTCAGAGATACATTGAACACTGCGGTAAATGAAACAACAAAATTTTCTCCATATTTCTTGGTGCATGGTAGGGAGTTTTATGTAGATGGTAAATTACACTTATCATCGGATGAACCTATTCCTCAATGTGATGTTCAGGTTTCAGATTCTTTACCCTATAGTCAAAAACTTACGGAATTACTTAGTATTTTTCAGAAAGTGAGCAAATACATTAAATCGGCTCATGATCGTAATGAAAAACATTATAATTTAAGAAAAAGAAATGTCGAACTTGAGGTAGGTCAAATTGTTTACAAACGCACTCATTTTATTTCTAAAGCGGATAAACGCTTTACGAAAAAGTTAGCTCCTAAATTTGAAAAGTGCATTGTAACGGAGAAACTTTCTCCTTTGGTATATAAACTAAAGCACATGAATGGTAGAGATCTGGGGAACTATCACATCAAGGATATTCTTAAGTAGGATGTTCGAAGTAAGATGTGCGAGGTGTTTGTATGGTTGTGAATGAAAGAGGATGGATAAAGGAAATGATGAAAGAACTATGGTACCTATGTTGCGTGAAGAATGCTAGTGAATGTTAGATGAAATTATGATAGTAATAATTTAATTTATTATTGAATGATGATGAATGTATGCAAACACTTCATTCACTATTCACATCACTATCCTATCAACGAGTTCTATTCATGTAGTTTATGTATTCAACCTTATTAGTACATATCTATGTATATATTTATTACTGTAAAATTATTAGGATTCCGACTTGTTTTGTCGAACTGGTTAATTTGGCTTGAGGTATGCCACTAGTTAGTCTTGCAAGCTAATAATTTTCAGTATTGATTTTATTTTGAAACTTCAAATATTAACAACACTTACACTAAGAATTCAGACTTCTTCTGTTTCTTTTCACTGTTCATACACTTACAATACAGTAACACTCCACATAACATCCACCTATTCCTTCGGCTGGAGTTGTTTCTTTTTTCAGTTTGTGTTGCAATTCACTATTTTGTTAGAATAACGTTATCTCTGTATTGTTGGAATTGTATGAACATGTGGTGTAGTGTAGTTAATAAGCTTAAATTTAACATAAATAGTACCTAAGTACTGATTTTGCTTTTATATAATTTTTGTTTAATTTAGAGTCAATAACATTAATTAATTTTAAGTATGCTTAAGTTTTTGTAACTTAGGCCCGAATACTCGTACGCATCTTAAGTCCGATACTTTACTCACGGCTACTTAAAGTTCAGAAATCTTACAATTTCAATGGTATACACAAACGTAAATTAAGAGATTTAACTTTTACACATTCCATTTTACGTAAGCGTGTTCAAAATAAATGTAATACTTTATGTAAAAATGTGTTTAAACATACAAAAACTATAACAAAATATTATTTAATTAAGAAATAGTATATATTTTTTACAACTCCAATGTTTATTATTAAATACTTGATTAAAAAAGGTTATCTCATGGTTTCAATGTAAAGTTGCCTGAAATGTATCTCATCTCTGACTTGAATGCGATTTTAAATCTTCTACTTATCCGTATACTCAAACGCTTCTTAATTTTACCGAGCTCTCAACCAGTTGTCAAACGCTAAAATTTTTGAGTAAGGTCGTGAGGTTCATTATCTTTGAGATTAGTAGTTTGGTAATTATTTGAGTAGTTAATATCGCCTATAACTTTGAATTTTTAAAACGGAAAGTTTAATATTCAGCGTCAAATGAACATGGTATTTATTAAGTGGTCGTTGATAATGCTGAATTTCATCCATCCATTATGCAGACAGCCGATGCGTTGCGTTGCGGCGCGCTTAATTGTGCGCACAGCTGTATACTTTCTTGCTTTTTTAAAAAAATCACAAGTCAATATTGAAGTAGTTGTTGAGATCCATTTTACGTAATATTACGTGCAACATAAAATATTAATTCAGTTATTGTGTAGTATTATATAGTCATCATTTTGAATAAAACATTGAAAATAAGTTTTTTTCGTAAATGGATGCATTTTCTTTAAATTTTGATATATTTGACGCGTGATTTTTATGTTTAATAATCATGTTTATTTAAACACATACATTATATATACTTATTAACATTACGTACAGACTTATAAGGTAAGTAATTATTATTACACTAACAAGAACAAAAATGAAAACAAAAAAGAAAATCACAATAACATAAATGCTTACTTGAGCAAAACAAAAAAGTAAAATAAATAATAATAAAAACTTATAGTAATACCAATATTGGCTTTAGACACTAAAATTAACATAAGCAGATTAAGAGGTATATTAAAAGGATATAGCAAAATATGATTAAAGGATGGAGTCTTTTTTAATTAAGTTTAATAAGAACAAATCTCATAACATAATAGATACCTGAATATATATATCGGCGCGAGCCATAAAAACATAAGAATAATTTAATAATAATTCAATAAAACTCACTAGATAATAGTTCCTAATAAGAAAATGTAACTAGAAACTACTCATACGAGATACTTAACAATGTAATAAAACACTGATACGTAAACTGTAAAATAATACGTGCCCGTAAATGTTGTATTTGCGAGACTTAACGTTAGTATAAATAGAGGCCGATCGACGGCTTGCAGGCAGTCGAGTTCGAGCCGCCTTACGAGTAACACATACGCAAATTGTGAACAATAAACATCAAGTAACTCAAGAAGTCTTTTATTGGAAATGGATCACAACTTTATGGAAGATACTGACGTCAGCGGGGCTGACGTCATCTATTTTAAAAACCCGTCAGGGCTTCGGACTTCGTCATCAGAAGTGGGATCGGAAGAGATCTCCCTATCTGAAACTATCCACGCAACAAGCAGGCTACATCCAGACAATCAAGCAAACAGTTTAACCATTAACCAGAAGTATCACGCCGCAGCACCTATCTACGCGACCGGGTGCTGAGCAAGAATATCAAGCTACAGAATTGAATACAAGTCAAAACGAAGTACCACCGCAATTCTTCATGCAAATGATGGACATGACGCAAACGATGTCGGAATGTTTTTGTACTCCACCAGCACAAACAAGAATGAAAATTCAAATCCTTCCGTTGTTTGACCCGGGTACTGATATCGGGAAAAGAGAATGATGTCAACACATTGATCAAGCAATTGAAAGATATCTCGACTCCGAGACATGCATGAAGGTGTGTGCACTATTAAAAGGAAGAACAAAAATGTGGACTGATAACTGGTTGAGCACCACCTCATAAAAACCTTTGAACCTGAAAATCAATATTCACGGGACGTAATACTACTGCGAGAGCACACGTATGACTAGTCCAAGGATATCGAGCATCCTATGGAAGAGAGTGACTCAAAATAAGTTGGATGGCGACGTATCAGCGACAAACGCCTACGCATCGAACTACTGAATGTAAAGACAACAACAGTGGCAGAGCGGTGCAAGCGCCCTTTATGAATGTGACTGCATCAATCAAAACACGCTATTCCGATGGGACGCACTCGACGACGACGGGATGGCTGTATCGGCTAGAAAATGAATTACTCAACAAAAGACTGCAGATTAAGACAAATTAAAACAAGAAGGTACGAATGTCTCATCAATTACACGTACTGCAAGAAATCAGGGCATGCATATGAAGCGTGTTTCAATCGACAACGAGCGCTGACCTCTAACGTCACAACGTAACTTCAATTGTGTATCTTGAACGACACAAGCACCTATATTCATCAAAATCGGACAAAGAAGAATAAAAGCAGTGTTCGATTATCGAGTGCAGATAAAATAATGTGATCTTTCTATATGTGATCCCGGGACGTCGATCGACGAGCGTCTTGACTAGAAGCTTGGTGACGTCGAGCGGCTGGACGAGAGCGGGTGACGAGAACACTCGCATACACCTACATATCGCGCGTTCACCTCACCGTGTGCCAGCTTCATGGAGACACTTCATGGAGTTAATCCGGTGATATTAGCCGGTGCATCGGTACTGGTCGCGACAACTGTGAGTTTCGGTGCTGGCCACAGTGCGGGTAGGACACTTAAATCGAGTGCGGTTCGACCCTTGATTTTTACCCTACCGTCGCGACTTCGTGAGCGTGCCCAGTCCCTGCTGCTGACCCGGGACCGCCGTTTTCGACGATTCCGGACAGCGGAGCAAGGGAGCCGGCGACACAGGTGAGTGGAGACACTTTTATTCTTTAATTAAGTGCATTTACGGGTGGTAGTCTTCACCCTGTTGTAGCTTTGTCCCTGTTTTATCGTTCCATGATAAAATTAGGGACTCAAGCGCCAATTTGAGAGTTGCCTGACTGTGTCAACCCCCTTAACCCCCCCTGCAGGGGGGGTGAGGTTAGCGAAAGACCCGCACTTGCGCTGCTAGGAGGTTCGAGTCCTCCCCTAGTTGTAATTTAATTTTATTTTAGATTTAATTAGGCTTAAGTTAGTGTAGGTACCTCATGGGACCTGCCTAACGATAAGTGGTAGCCGCAGTCATGCCCGGGGGGGACTCACCCCCCCTTGTTAGCACCCCCGGCCCGTCCCGCGATGCTCGCGGTGGACGCAAATCGAAGAGGGTCGTTGTTCAACGAGACCTCTTCACAAACCGTATTCGGGAAGTGGTTCCCGAAGCTCAACCGGGTTCGCCGGACCCGGTAGTCGATCCTCCCGCTCCTCGGGCAGGGCCCTCCTCTGAGAGTCAGGGGGTAGGGGGCATCGGTTCGGGGGAAACTGTGTTTTCCTTGCCGACCGATGCGTCTATGCCAGCCAGGCCTCAGAGGAGGGCCAGGTCCGGTTCGGATCCGGTCCCGGAGGACAAGCGTCCTCGCACAGGCCCTTCCTCAATCTCCCTCGAGGTGGAGAGGGGGTTGAGGGAAGTATTTGGATACTCCGGCAGTGACTATGAGTCGGATGTATCATCAACATCATCGTCATCATCGAGGGGGCGGGGCCTCGCGCATCCCTGCGTGCCGTCCCTCCCCTCGACCACGCCCACACAGATTATGACCACTGGGAGCAGGCCAACGCCTGCGGTGCGTAGGCTTCGCACGCCGCCTGCCTCCCCAACTCCACCTACTTTCTCGCCGATCTCCGGAGGAGCGCCGGCACAGCTGTCAACATCGGCTGCCGGCCAGCAGGTAGGTACAGGCCTAGGTTTATTAGATTCGACCCGTTACGCGGAGATCGGCGGAGGCCCCACGGGGTATGCGGACGCGGCTAGACAGCCCGCGTCTCCGCGCCCGTCTTCATTGACGGCTCCACCGGCTCCGCGCCCCCAACCCCAAACCGTGCGGCGAGCTGCCGCAGCAACGGCAACAGCACCGGCCGTCAGTACAGCCCAACCCGGCTCAAACAGAGCCGGAAGAGGGGATCTCGACCTCCGTCGACATCCCCCAATCGCAGTGCAGTCGCTCCCCGACTGGCCGCGGCACTTCGCGATACTAAGGGAGCGACTGGGAGCTGCCCCCAATGGCAGAGCCACCCCTGCGGGTGGCTTTAAATTTATTCCAGAGTCCGTCCGGGAGTTCCGGGTGATTCAAGCCTACCTCACGGAGGCCTCCCGAGAGACCACAATTTCTTGGAATTGTTGGTCTCTCCCGGAGGATATCCCCTCCAAGGTGGCCCTCCGCGGACTCCCGGGGAATACGGACCCGAAAATTGTATCCGAGGCCCTAACGGGGCTCGGATTTCCGGCACGATACGCCAGGGTGGTCCTGGCTAAGAGGGGTCGACCCTCTAGCGTATTCTACGCTGAGCTCGACCACCTCTCCAGGGAGGAACTCGCCCGGTTGTACAGCGTAGAGGAGCTCCTCTACCTGCCGGGGGTGGTAATTGAGGCTTGGAGGCCTAAGAAGGGACCTGCGCAGTGTCATCGCTGCCAGGCCTTCGGGCACTCCAGCGTTAATTGCCACCGAGCGGTCCGCTGTGTGCGATGTGCTGGTGAGCACATCGTGGCGGACTGCCCGAGGCCTCGGGACGCCGTTCCGACCTGTGCCAATTGTGGCAAAGGCCACGCCGCAAACGACCGGCGATGTCCGGTCTTTGTGCGGAGGGCACGGGCCACCGGGACGGTGATCCCACCACGCATACCTGAGCCGCCGCGCTCCGGTGATCCCCGCCTGAGGCCCCAGCCTCAACCGCAACCGCGGTCAACTAGACCCCAACCTACGACCCGGCAAGTACCGGGCACATCTGCCCCCGGCCCTCAAACAGAGGGAACGACCAAGAGGTGGAAGGGTAAAGGGAAGGGAAAGTCTTCCCGACCCGCGCCCCCACCTCCCACACCGACTCCATCGGTCCCTGCAGACCCGCAGGCGACCACGCTGATGGCGGAGGCGAATGCCCCCCGTGAGCAAAGGCCGCCTAAGCCCAGACCCCGCGAGAGGGGGACGGCCGATGCCCCGACGGCGAGGCTTCTTTCTTCTTCCTCGGCTCCTGCCACCCAGGTGGCGGCGCCAACGGGGAAGAAAAAGAAGAAGAAGAAAAAAAAAAAGAAGCCAAAGGGCAGCCAACCTGCGGCGGTGGGTGCTCGGACTGCTCAGGTGCAGCCCGAGGCCGCTATCTCGGTCCCCATGCCCTCTCGGCCACCTCGCGCCGGAGAGAGGCAAGTGTTGGAGGCTGTAGCCCCTCCACAGGTCCTCCAACACGAACCCATGGAGGTAGGGTCCGTGCAGACTCCGACGGGGGCTCCGTCGTCTGCCACCCCACCCCTCCGAATGACGGTCCAGCCTCGAGCCCACCCACGGCCTCAGCAGCGCGACGGAGGGATAGCCCCAGGGCATCCTTTCTCCGCCGCAACGCTGTTGGAGCTGTGGGAGAGAGTGTCGGAGGCGATCCGCGAATTCATTCGCGCGATCGCTTCCCTCATAGCCCCCCTCGGGGGACTAATATCGGGATTCAGCCCATTTGTCCCGCAGCATGGATAGGGAGGAGCTGCGGGCCATATATTGGAATCCCGGGGGGGTCTTACCTCACAGGCTGGACCTCATCCGTTTAGCCCAGGAGTACAGACCGCATGTCTTGCTCCTGGGAGAAACCAAGCTTAGACCGACTACGAGGTTTGTAGTGCCTAACTACATCGTGTACCGAAGGGACGAACTGACCTCTGATGGGATCCCGTTCAGGGGAACGGCGGCTCTCGTCAGGAGGGATGTCGTACACGATGAGCTAGAGCTACTGAGCTTCACCAACACCAGAACGGTGGGGGTGAGAGTGCAGGTATCGGGGGTCGAACTGCGGATTTATGCCGCGTATCGTCCCCCGGACTACTACCTCGAGCCGGCAGACATTAGACGGGTCCTGGACTATGACCGTCAACCGACATTGATTCTGGGAGACCTCAACGCGAAACATACCGCGTGGGGCTCTCGGATTATATCGATGGCGGGGAGGCGGTTGATCGATGATGCTGAAAGGGGGGACTACTGTGTGGTCGGCCCCAATGAACCAACGCACATCCCGTGCACGGCGAGTCATCGCCCGGATGTACTGGATGTGTGCGTTCACAAGGGGTGCCCGATTAACATCGAGGTACTGTACGACATGGGTACCGCTCACCTGCCGATCTTGGTCACGGCGAGTTTGGGGATCACCCGTGCCGCGGCCCCCCCCCCTTGAGGCCCAGGGTCGACTGGGAGGCTTTTCAGTCTTCACTAGTCGACCAATCACCGTTCCAGGATCTGTCTACCCCTGGTGACGTCGACGACGCGGCCGTCCGCCTCACCGATTTCATCAGGGGAGCCATAGACCAAGCGACGACTATGGTGCCCAGCAGCGGGCCCAGATGCAAACTCCCGGCGTCGATTGAGGCGTTGATACGTCACAAGCGACGTCTGCGGAAGCTCTGGGCGACCACCAGGTGTCCCAGGGTAAAGCGCGAGCTTAATGCGTTGGAGGAAGAGGTGAAGACGAAGGTCCGTGCCTTCCGAGGCGAGTCCTGGGAAGAGTACGTGAGGGAGGCTGGTGACGACCGCACCATGACCTCCCTTCACAGGATCTGTCGTCGCCTCTCCTCCAAACCTAGCCCTGTCTATCCACTCGTGGATGACCAGGGTCTTAGGTGCTATACGCCGCAGGCTCGCGCCGAAGTCCTGGCTGGCTCGCTGGAAAGGCAGTTCACTCCGAACGCCTCGGTCCCGGGGATGGCTCACTTCCACCGTGTCTTGGAAGAGGGGGTTACCGAATCCCTAGACCCTCGTCTCCCGATGCCAGCGCTTGAGGAGGATCAACTGATCACACCTCGCGAGGTGTATCAGGCGATCAAGACCCTCAAGCGCCGTAAGGCTCCCGGGGACGATGGTATCCCTCCAATGGCACTTCAATCTATCCCTTCCAACGTTCTGGCAAATCTGTCAGAACTCTTCAATTCCATTCTCCGCACGGGTCACTACCCACGGACCTGGAAAGTGGGTAAGATCATTGTCTTGCCCAAGCCCGGCAAAGATAGGCGTCAAGCTTCCAGCTACAGGCCCATCACCCTGCTCTCGCACGTCGGCAAGTTGTTTGAGCGGTTGCTCCTGAGGAGGATATCTCCGCATATCGACCTCAGACCGGAGCAGTTCGGTTTCAGAGCAGACCACTCGACGACTTTACAGCTAGTCCGTGTATTGCATCATCTTGCGGACCAACGAAACTCCGACCGGTACACGGTCGCAGTCTTTCTCGATATCGAGAAGGCCTTCGACCGGGTATGGCACGGGGGGTTGGTCAGCAAGCTGCAATCCACCGGCCTACCTCATGCCTACTGGCGACTGCTGGGGTCTTGGCTGGAGGGGAGATCCTTCTTTGTTGCGGTCGAGGGGTGCAAGTCGTCTGTGCGCCCCATAACGGCCGGGGTACCACAGGGTAGTGTCCTGTCCCCGATCCTATACGCCCTCTATACCAACGACATTCCCACCCTGGAGGGGCATCTCCGTTGGTGGGAGGAGGATGTGAAACTGGCCCTCTTCGCAGACGACTCGGCCTATTTTGCATCCTCCAGAAGTGTTAAACTTGCCATCTCCAGGATGCAGAGGCTCCTGGATGTTCTGCCTCCATGGTTGGACCGGTGGAGAGTCTCGGTCAATGCGGGTAAGACCCAGGCCCTACTCTGCGGTCCGACCCGCATCAGAGTCGTCCCCCGTCTCAGTCTTCGTGGTGTGGATGTTGAGTTTAAATCCACTGTTCGGTATCTCGGGTGCGAGATAGACCGTTCGCTTCGCGCGAAGCCACAGGTTGATCGAGCGATTAGCCTGGCTCGCGCTGCGCGGTTTGTCCTGCGACCGATTCTCGCGTCCGCGCTGCCGCTCAGAACTAAGCTCACTATCTACAAGACTTATATCCGTCCACGTATTACGTACGCTGCTGAGGCTTGGTATCACCTAGCACCGCCGTCCCAGCGGAAAAGGTTGCAGGCCCAGCAGAATCTCTCCCTCCGAGTCATCGTCGGAGCAGGCCGTTACGTCCGTAATGACGTAATAGCCCGGGACCTTGAGATGGAGTCGCTCGAGGAGTTCATCGTCCGGCTCGCCCGTAATATGTACGAACGGGCCAACCGAGGACCCCACGAGCATCTCCGCAACATAGCTCCCTTGCACGCCAGGCCACCTGAAGGTGCGGCGTTGCCAAGGGAGCTGCTGGGTCCCCCGAGATTCCTCGGAGTTAACTATCCTACGGCGTAACAGCGTGGTAGGATATAGGCGATCCCCTCTACGTGACTGAGATATTGTATCGTCCGTCCCGCATGTTTGTCTGTCCTAGGATGGAGCCCACGGGGGCTACCATCACCCTCCCGATGGGAGGTGCGACCCCGCTCCCCTTACGGGAGCTGTTCCCCCTTTTGGGGACCCCCCACGTACCAGTGGGGGTGTTTATTTGTTTATTTTTAATTTTTGTTTTTGTTAGCCCCCTTTTGGGGCTTAAATTCCCCCCTCAGGGGTATGGGTCGCCCAAGCCCGGCTTGGGGACCTCTTCTTTGAGGTCTGGGGTCGCGGGGCCGAGTCGCGGACTCGTCCGGGACTCCACCCCGCGTCTCCGGGTCCCACTCCCCGTCTGGGAGTAACATCTCATTCGAGATATTTGTCATTCCGCTCAACGGTGGGCCGACAACTGTAACAACAACCCCTTTTTCTCCCCTTACGGGAACTAAACCCCCTTCAGGGGTTGGGACCTCCTATCGGAGGCCCCCTAGCTATCGCAAGCAAACTTGCGGTCCCGTTTCCCTTCTGGGAACGGCCGGCACAGTCGCGGGCCCTTCTCTTCCCACGTTTCGTGGTGTTGTCGTGGGAGGGAGGGGCCCGCGGGGGCTGGGCGGGGCCTCTAAACCCTTTGTACAGTTTTTAATTTTCAATTTTTCATTTTTTCTTTTACTTTTTCTTTTTGTTTAATTTGTTTTGTTTAATTTTGAATAGTTTTCTTTTTATTTTTGATTTAAATTCTGTTTGATTTGTTTTGTTTTGTTTTTAAATTCATTTTGTTTTAGTTATCTCGCATTTTTGATTTGTATAAATTTTCTTATATTTTTCTGTGTCTAATCCATAAGTTTATTATTGTAAATACAAAATAAAGGGTTATCCCACCCCCCAAAAGGGAAAAACAAAATGTTTTAGTTTTGTTTGGGACCAAATTGTTGATATATCGATCATTATGTTGTTCTTCACTTCTTCATAAGAAGACCGCCCAGAATGGGCTGGATTTCGGCCGGAGCTGGCGGGGAAACAACGAAAGCCAAACCAACCAAGAACCAGACCATGGGCAAACCCCAAGAAGGGGACTGTTCTAACAACGCCACACCACAAACCTCACCTCCGCCTAGAGTGGCGGAGAGAATGAGCCCGGGCAGCGGGGTGCCCCCAAGGCCCGTCCGTGTCCCCCTGACGGGGGACACGAAGACCCCCATGGCTGGCTGGTGGCCGGTGATATCATTGGCTTTTTACACAATTTCATTTTGGTATGTTGCTAAACTTTTATAATTCATCTTTAAATTTTACCTAATGTTACTTGTCTGAAAAGTTAGTTTAGCAAGTATCTAAGTTTAGCAAACCAAAATACTTCACTACATTTTCACTGAGCCTGATAAAAAATTGGATTCTAATAATTTCAAAGATTTTTCAATCACTCTTTGCATCAATTTAATTAGTTTCAAGTTTTATTGACAATTAACAATTAAAAGGAATAAACTTATTCAAACTGTTATACGAAATCAATGAAATGACTTTTTAAAAAAAGATTTATTACGAAAAATAAATGGCAACCGTGCCGTATGAGATTGGAGATTCGACTGGCGGGAGAGGGAAGGATCGATCTTAAATAAAGGAGTATAATGCTGACTCTACTTGGGATATGTGATGATGGTAACAGGATTGGGAACTGAGGGGAATCGTAACAGCCCCCCGACTAAGACTAAACTTACACCTTTAATGGTGAAGTTTATGTATGGATACGGAGTCTAGGGTTGGTAGAAACTGGAGGTGATTCTGGATCAGGACCTACGTCTGGATTTGGAGGATGGATAGGTTTGGTAGAACGGCATCGGTTGTAAATAGTGTACAATTTGTATACTAAAACTAGACTTAAAATTACGATTATAAGATATACAATTATAGATAATGAATAATGATTACTATCGTTAACAATTATTTGAGGTTTTTCAATAATTTTATTAAGTTTATTAGTAAGAGTTTCAAAGTTGTCTTCATACGCCGTTAGTGAATCTAGGCTAGTGTGTTTTGTATAAGTCTTAGGAAGAGAAGTGTTTAAATTCGAAATATTTAACAAGTTTAGGTTATATTTGATAAGATCGAAATCATTAGTAATGCGGCTTATATTTATTTTGATATTCCTTTTAGATGCTATTCGGATGCCATTGCAGTATCCTACGCAACCGCGAGGAATTTCAGCGAGTCCTGTGCCGTGCACATTAATTTCATGAATATTTTTATTAGGACAATCGATAGACAACTTTGCAACCTTTGAGATGATAAACAACCACTTGTTTTCATTTAGTTCCTGCCATATTTCAATATCGCCTTTGATTGTTTTTATAGAACAGCTAGCAGGCATCGAATCTAATGTCTTCGAAACAATTTCGCTTTCACATATAGGATAGGATAGACTTGATAAAATGTTAACATTTTCACAAATATAATTTTGAGATATTGATTTACATTTATTTAAATCGTTAAAATGACAATATTGACGTCTATCTCTTGAAAATGCGATATAATTAGTAGTAGGAATGATAGTAATATAAGATTCGTCTTTAAATGACAGTGGATATGGTAATACACGGTACATGCTTAATTCTAAAGGATTAACTAGGGGTATTTTAACAATGAATACAATTTTGTTATCTTGATAAAATGTACTTAACCTAGATACATCGATTAATGTATGGACATTACTTATATCTAAATGAATTGGAAGTTCTCTGGAACTTGGTAAGAATCTATAGTTATCAATTAAGTCATTATAAAGTTGTCGAGGAGAACATATAGCGGGATAAAGAACATTATTTTTACTAAACATTAAACCATTGGCAATATCTTCTAATTTAAATGATAATGTCGTTATACTATTGTCTAATATGTATACAATTTCCATTATCTTAAGTCTAACATTTAATCTAGATGTTTCTTCAGTCAGGTTCTTAGATTTATTTAATAACCAATTGACAGCGCTGTTCAAAGATTTCTCGTTAGTTGCAAGATTATTAATAGTTTGATTAAATACTTTAAGCGTTGAAGTGGAAATGGCGATATTTTGTTTCATGAGATTTGCCAGTTCTTTTTGATCTTTCTGTAGAGTTTGAACAGCGTTGTCGTAAAGAATAGCATCGTCTTCATCCAGAGTGCCAAATAAATGTTTTAATCCGGATCCTACAATACTGAACCATGCAGATCTTTTAGTTTTATGGCTTAGGAGATGAGAAAATGAATCAAAGTCTCTAAGCATGTCGGCATATCTAACTTCAAGGGGTTGCATGACATTTTCGCATTCCGTTTCTGTGAATACTTGACTTCTATTACATAGTGGACGTATTAAACTTAGAACCGAATTTATATTATCTAAATGAGGTTTGATAAAAGATATGTCCACAGGTATCATTACACTTAGATGTTCGTTAGCTATTTTAATTGAACCGACTGGGTTAAAATATAGACCAATACTAGAGTTCACTTCTTGCACAAAGTCGGGATCGCCATGCACGAGTGTGCTGTAACCAAAATACGAACATGAAGCTAACTATGGTAATCAATGTTTATGTAGGAGGCGTTGCAGGTTTTATTTGATCGAAATGATGTGTAACATGTCTCCTATTAATAAGTAAAGTTACGGTATTATTGTTGTGTACTTGTAAAATTTTATAAGGCCCTTTCCATGTTGGGGATAATGCTTTCCTAAGGCGTAAATGATTTCTAAGGTAAACTAGGTCTCCAACCTTATATCTTACAGGTCGTGAATGATTGTCGTAATATACTTTTGATCTTTCTTTAGAAGCCTGTATGCTTTTAATTGCTCTCTCTCTTGAATATTTTAATCTGTGAGTTAACATTTTAAGATATTCTGGATACGTCGGATCAGGGGTAGATTCGTAAATAGAGTCTGGTAAGTAAGGTTTGTGTCCGAACAGTAGTTCATAGGGAGTGAAGTTTGTTGTACTATGAACACTGGTATTATAAGATAACATGGCTGTGTAGACATAGCGATGCCAGTTATCTTGATCTTCGTTAACAAAAGATTTTAGATACTCTTTTAGGGTTGAGTGACTACGCTCTAGGGCGCCTTGAGTTTGTGGATGATATGGGCTTGACCATAATTGTTTGATTTTCAAAAAGTTGCAAGTTCTTTTGAAGAGTTCCGACGTGAAATTGGTACCTTGATCTGTTAAAATAGTTTTTGGTAGGCCAAACAGTGAAATAAAATGGAGAAGGCATTCGCAAGTCTCTTCTGCTGTTGTTGATCGAATTGGATAGGCTATAGAGTATTTGGTTAAATCGTCCTGCAGGGTTAAGATATATTTAAGTCTCGCGGGCCCGGAGTCTGGTAAGGGACCGACTATGTCCAAAGCTAGTCTTTGGAACGGAGTTGACGATGTGGTTGTAATTTGCATAGGTGCTCGCGAAATTTGACGAAATGCTTTGTTCTCTTGACACAGTTTACAGGATTTAACATAGTTTTCTATATCGCTACGCATGCCTTTCCAATAATATTTTTCGCGAATTCTTTTAAACATTCTGGTCCCACCTAAGTGGCCAGCGACAGGTAAGTCATGGTTGTCTTTCAAGATTTGTTTAATTTCACGTAAAGTTGGATAACGTATATTATTATGATAAATATGTATATTTATATTAGTGTTGTTAAAGAGGAACAGAATCATGTTGTAGATTTTAATGAAGTGGTGGTTATCAAAGGGGTTTCTGAAGTCAGAAATAGCGATTGTATTGTCATTTTCATTTAGCAGTAGGATGAGTTCGTTTCTGAGTGACTTTAAGCTTTCGAACACATCTGTATAAGATGCTTGATCAAAATGATTTACTTTTGTAAATAGAAAATAATAAGTCTTTTGTTGTTTGGAATGAATTAAGAATGAATTCAATGTTCTTTCCTTGCCCAAAAATAATTCTTTATCTGCGAAAGTATTTATAACGTTTTCTGCATAAGGTATAGATTCGTCTAGGTCGATGGACGTAGGAATAACGATATGTTTCTGTGGTGACTCTAGTAGGTTTTCGTTATGTTCTGTTATTTTCGTGTTAGGGTTGTAATTTTTGTCGGTTGTAGCTTTAAGAAATTCTGAGTAAGTGTCTGAGTTTAAGTTGGGACTATTCAGGGGGTCAATTACGTCGTTAGGTAAACTAGGAGAACTGGGGTTAAGGACCTGTGGAGGATCAGGAATCGGGTTTTCACTAAGTTGATTTGGAACGTTTAGGTCTTCCAAGTTTAAGTCATTGAGATCTGGTAAGTCCAGTAAGCTTCCTGGGTTACCAATTAAAGAAGGTATAGCGTCTGGATCTAAGAGATGATCGCAGTCAGGCGAATTCTCGAATAAGGGACTGTTATTATCAGTTATTGAGGGTCCTGGAATGGGGTTAAGGTTTACAGGATTTATGAGTGTTGAATTTTGAATTGGATATCGTGATAGGGCATCTGCGGCATTGAGTTTTCCTTTTCTATAAATTATTTCGTATTCGTACTCTTCGAGTTTTAGTCTCCACCTTTGTAATTTGCTACTTGGATCCTTATGATTAAATAACCACTTTAAAGGACGGTGGTCAGTCACTATTTGAAAGTTTCTACCGTAAAGATAGGGTCGAAATGTTTTACACCCAAATAAAATAGCAAGTAGTTCTTTTTCGGTAGTGTTATAGTTACACTCACTTTTATTAAGTGTTCTTGAAGCATAGGCTATGGGTCTATCTTTTCCTAGTTCTCCTTGGGATAGGATAGCGCCAATCGCGTAATTAGATGCGTCTGTAGTTAAAATGAATGTTTTTGTAAAATCAGGGTATGCTAACAAAGGGGCTGAAGTTAATTTTTGTTTTAGTGCATCAAATGCTAGTTGTTGTTCATTTTCCCATAAGAATGCAGTGTCCTTTTTTAAAAGAGTTGTCAGGGGCTTTGCCAACTTGGAGAAATCTGGTATAAACCTGCGATAATAAGAAACAAACCCCAGGAATGATTTGACATCCTTTGGAGTTTTAGGAATAGGGAAATATTTTACTGCTTGGATTTTATCAGGGTTTGGTTTCACACCTTGGTCTGTGATGATGTGTCCTAGGTAAGATACTTCTTTTCGTAAAAACTCACATTTGTCGGGTTGTAGTTTAAGGTTATATTCGCGGAGCCGTTTAAAAACGTTTGATAGATTGTAGAGATGATTTTCAAGATCAGTTGAGTAAATAACAATGTCATCTAAATAAACAAAGCACTGCATTCCTTGCAGGCCAGAAAGTGCCGAATTCATTAATCTTTGAAATGTAGACGGTGCATTTTTAAGCCCAAAAGGCATTCGGCTGAATTCAAATTGACCTTGAGGAACAGTAAAAGCCGTTTTTGCTGAGTCCTCAGGATTCATTTGGATTTGATGAAATCCAGAGGCAAGGTCTAAAGTACTAAAATATCTACTTCTACCGAGTTGATCCAATATTTCGGATATATTTGGAATGGGATATGAGTCTCCAATCGTAATGTCATTAAGTTTCCGATAGTCAATGACTACTCTCCACTTCTTTTCGCCAGAAGCGTCGAGTTTTTTGGGTACCACCCAAATCGGGGATGACCAGGGAGATGCCGAAGGTTTTATGATGCCTTGATCCAGCATTTTGTTAATCTGTGAATTAACTTCTTGTTTGTGACATTCCGGAAAACGATATGTTTTGACATGTATGGGATTTGGCGTTGTTGTTTTTATTTCGTGTTTAATTTTGTTAGTAAATGTTAATAGATCACCAGGGAGATGGAAGATGTCTGAAAACTGTCCGCAAACTTCGAGAAGTTGTAATTTTTCTTCCCGGTTTAAGTGAGTTGTGCGAATTTGTTCGAGTACTCTTTTTGTTCTAAGGTATGCATTCTGGTTGTCACCATTATCGGTATTGATAGAATTAATGTTATATATGTCTTCTATTTTATTTAGATCATCGAATGGTGTTAACTTTAATTTTAAATCGGAGCTGAAAGACAAGGGTAGTTCTGATGTGTTTACGACGGATATATTGATTCTCGAATTTTCTTTGACTTTGACGATTGAGTTAGCGATAAGTAAGTTTTCGATTGGGCGTTGATCTAGAACGAGACCTTCGTGAATTTCAGGGTTTAATACGGTGCACTCGATTATTGTCTCAGATCTTGGGGGAATTACGCATGTAGGCACATTGAATTGTAACTTAAAAGAAATTTTATTTAATATTAATTCTTGTTTCGGGTAGTCAATATTCCCGTTCATTGTATTAAAAATGTCATTACCGATTATACCATCATAAGGTAGGTCTACTCCGTCTACTATGTGGAAATTATATTTTAGAGCGTCGAATTTGATTGGAATATGCCCGATGGTCGATTTTGTACCTGTCGAGTCGATTCCTTTAAATTTAACAATTTCTCTTGTGATTTCTAATGAATGAAAACATTCTAATGACGATTTCAATATGATACTGATGGACGCACCAGTGTCGATTAATAATGATAAGGGTTTCGAAGAAACGGATGTTAATATCTTTATGTAAGGTAAGTATTTACTAGAAACCTTTGTAGTACAATTGTAAATTTCAGGCGATTTTTGCCTGTTTAAAGTTTCAGAATTGCGACGTGACCATGTAGCGGGTGTCGCTTGATTTTTAAGAAACAAATGATTTGATTTAGAAGTTTTTATTTTTTCGTTTTGATTTAAAAAATAATTTTGTGTCGGGTTTTTGGATGGGGCGGCCCGACCGACACGATTGCGGGCCTCGATTTAGTTTAAAGATGACGGGTCGTGTTCATTAGTATTGTCGACCGTGTCTTGACCTTCTTCTACAAAATTGACGCGGTTCTCGGTTTGCCTGTTGTGTGAATAATTGTACCGTTTAGATTCATTAAACTCCCTTTTGCGACAATTTTCAATGGTGTGGCCATTAGTCTTACAATAGCGACAGAATGTTGGAAATGCACGCGGCCTACTTTGATATCCGAAGTTCGGTCTAAAGTCAGGAATTTTGTTTTCGGTTTTATAGAATGTTCTAGGTCTCGGAGAGCTTGGCTCTTGTAAGGAAGTTGGTCTCCTGTTCATGAATTGCAAAATTTTTTCTTCGGAGACTGCGGTGTTTACAGCTTCGTTAAGGTTTGGAGGGTTTTTACACCGAACTATGTTTGAAATGTTCGGTTTCAACCCGATTAGGAATGTATGGAGGGCTAGATCCTCCATTGCGGCTAGACGACCTTCTAGCTCGCTATTCTTTTTATTGGATAAGGTGATTTCTGTCAATAATTTTGAGAGGCATGTTTCTAGGCGTAATGCGAAGTGTGTAACACATTCAGAGGCTTGTTGGCGACATTCTTGTAAGTCGGTTAGGAGGTGTGTATAATGTTTTCGTTCTCCAAATTGTGTTTTGAGGAAATCATTTAACTGTTCCCATGATTCGAAGTCTTTAATGGAGCATGCGATTTCGGCTTTTCCTTCGAGTTGGGAAAGAATAAACTTAAGCAGTATGGATTTTTGTGACTCTGAAGCGAGTTCGATTGCGTTTTCACAATTTGTTAAGAAGGATGTTAGTTTTTCGCGTGATCCATCAAAGGGTTTTATAAATTTGAACAAGGTCCCTATTTGTACAACTTCTCCTTTTTCAGGTTTTGTTTGAGTTTCCTTTTTTGACATGGTTGTTATGTTTTAGAGTAACTGTTTTAAAAGTTAAGTTACGTTACGGTGTAACGAGTGGACAACTAAGTAACTCGATATATTGTTATGTCTAAGTGAGATAAGCACCGGATGAATGACGAGACTATTCAACTTGATTATAACTTGAATGATTTAAAGAATTTACTTTGTGGTTTTAATCTTTTTACAAATTTACTTAAATTGTTAATTATTTGATAACTATTTTTAAACAAACAAAGTATGTTATGTATATTTTGTAAATGTCTTGATTCGGGATAGCACTTGTTTCACTTACTGCAAAGTTAAACACCAACATACGATGAGTTTCAGGAGCATGACGCCGTGGTCTTCGGCTGCTTGACCTCGATATGATGAGCTGCTTGGTCTCGGAGAAAGGCGTAATAGCGCCTTCGTTGTGTCTTGGTTTTTCAGGTTTGCGTCAGTGAGGACACGAATAAATTTTTGTATTGATTTTGATGTTTTTTCTACACTTCAGAATTAGGAACCCAAGTTACGTGGGTTTTTAAACAACTTTACACTTGGTTTTTTCCTTTTGTTTCACTTTGAACCTTTAAACTAGGTTTTTCTTAAACACTTCACTTCTTGAACACTTTTGTTTCACTTGAATAACGTCTTGAGTAGAAGAATAAGAATGGAGGATACCGAGGATCTTTTCTGATCCCTTTACGCTGCCACCAATTTGTTATACGAAATCAATGAAATGACTTTTTAAAAAAAGATTTATTACGAAAAATAAATGGCAACCGTGCCGTATGAGATTGGAGATTCGACTGGCGGGAGAGGGAAGGATCGATCTTAAATAAAGGAGTATAATGCTGACTCTACTTGGGATATGTGATGATGGTAACAGGATTGGGAACTGAGGGGAATCGTAACAAAACACTCGCGGTTTTCTATGATACAACGTTGAAATATCGAGACCACTCAATTAAGTAAATATCGTGGTAAGAACCCGTTCAAAATGCATGAAGGTAACTTATAGAATGATTGAAACTTGATTATCATTGGAATCAATTGAAATCAAATTTGATTAACACGTTTTCAACAGACAAAGTTTATTTTAAAGAGAACTCTTTAAATGCAAGCTTTTAAGATTCTGAATCTCATATAGCGGTAGAGTGCTAGCTAATACAAGTAAAACAAGCCCAAACACGACGAGTCTATCATGTTTAGCACAAGAGTTCCTAATACCATCTTCCAAATCCATTATCAAGTCAATGCAATTTTGTCAAATTATTGCATTGTCATACATCTGTGTGTAAAATGTAATTTCAATTAGAAACCGGGAAGTTTGTCAAGTTTAGCTTGCAAGGTCCTATCCGAAGTGAAGGCTTGTTAAATAATAATAATAATCTCTCTATACTCTCCTACAAAAAGTAACTATTCTGAACACTTGTAGAATAGTAACGAAATTTTTATCGATTACTTAACTAGGTTAATTTTTGTCATTAATCATCATCATTCTAACATTGTTAAACTCACTTCAGCTTGGCCAAAAGCCCGCTGAAGTGGTGACATACCCCCAACTAACCAGTGGGAAATTAAAACGAAAATAATAATAATAATTCACTTGGCCTAGGCCCGTGACTTTCATTATTTTACCGGAACTTTCCTCAAAAGTTTCGAGAAGGTAGTCCTTACTGATGTAAATAATAATTACTCTAAGTAATCATAACCTGAGTACTCTACATTCTACGTGTAATCTCTACTTACTCGCGTTAATTTAACTACATTACGAATAGCATACTCGCATACATTTACTTTGTTTCCAGCCTATCTACTGTCATGACCAAAACCAATACCAGCAGCCGACACTCGAGCACGCGTGTCCCGCAGGACGGCCGAGGCATAGCCGATCATTGGCAGAGGCAGCAGATAGCCCAAACCAAAGAAAGAGAAATACAAAGAAAGAAAGGAAAAAGAAAGAAAAGAAAAAGAAAAGAAAAAGAAAGAAAAGAAAAAGAAAGAAAAAAAAAAAAAAAATACTGCGTTAGCAACTTTCACTCAAATGTTTTTGTTTTCTACAGAACAGTCTAAGCATTTTGTTAACGAACGCTGCTGACAGCCAGAACCTGAGCACCAGCAGCGGTGACTCTTCACACACCAATAATCAAGATACTACAGCGAGCTAAGCAGAGGGCAGAGCTCCGCTTTATCAAAGAAAGACTTTCACGAAGGAGTGACCGAACAGTACACTAATCCGGTGATTGATTTACTTATTATTTCAAAGCGCTTGTCGCTCATTTAAATTAAAAGGTTGTTTGTGTAACCAGCCTGTTGTTTTAAACTATTCTGGTTGTAAAATTACTGTTGTCATTATCGGGACTTCTCTGATGGATGTCGGAATCCCTCTAGTGGTTATTACGAATAAGAAACAGTAAAAGCCAGGCCTTTCCCAAGCGGAGACAGCGGGACCCCCCGAGCGGAGATAATGGGACCCCCCGCAATAAGGTCATCGGAACGAGAGGTTACCGTACACCAGGGTAGGAGTCACTGTTACACGCCGGAGAGGAGTTACCGTCTGCACGATGGGAGGAGTCACCTGTGCTATAATAAATTGATAAACTATTGCACCCTCAGAGTGGAGTTACCGTCACCTCAGAGCAGAATAACCGTTACCCTAATGAAAAAGAATACATGTAGAGTCATGTAAAGCTATAAAACAGGCTGTTGCACAACCAGCAATATAAAACCTACAAATATCAAAATTGATCACACTTATACAACACTTACAAAACGTAGTGAATCTCTGAGGCTCTCTGAGATCCTACAATTATCTACGAGACACTCCGAGAATCTACAATTATCTACGAGACACTCCGAGAATCTACAATTATCTACGAGACGCGCCGAGAACCTACAATTATCTACGAGACGCACCGAGAAATTACAATTATCTACGAGACTTACAAAACAAATGTAGTGAATCTCTGAGATCCTCTAAGATCCTACATTATCTACGAGACCCACCGATAACCTACAATTATCTACGAGGCGCGCCGAGAAATTACAATAACATACACTACACATTCACTCACAACTTTAAACAAAGTAAAGGTGGACTTTACTTTACAAATAACCTTAAAACAAAAAATAACAATTCATTCACAACTATAAACAAAGTAAAGGTGGACTTTACTTTACAAATAACCTTAAAACAAAAAAATAACAACTTACAAATAAGCAACCGAGGTTGCTTACAGATACCAATCTCAAAGGAGTTCATATCTTTATTACAGATAAACTGGAGTCAGGCAAGTGTGGAACACGCACTGTTTGTCATCCTGAAACCACCGAGAACCTCCAAACCTCCGAGAACCTCCGAGTCCCCGAGAAACTCCGAGCCTCCGAGAACCATCAAGAACATTCGAAAACCTAACCTTTAAGATTAAACTATAACCCATTCATAATTATAATAGAATAATCAAGTAACTCAAGAAGTCTTTTATTGGAAATGGATCACAACTTTATGGAAGATACTGATGACGTCAGCCCCGCTGACGTCATCTATTTTAAAAACCCGTCAGGGCTTCGGACTTCGTCATATATAATCAATATTATGGAAAATAAGTAAAAAATGATAGTAAAAAGCTGATAAATATATTGTAATTGAGCACTTGATTTCAACAATAGTGGTGAACTTTCCACATTTTCAATTTTGCATTACCTGCTAAAATCACTAATATGAAAACAAAAAATGTTAATTTAGATTATTAATGTAGGTAATTGTGGATGATATAATAATAATTATTGTTTTTTCAGATAATCATTGTGTTGATGGATCATTGGAGAATCTGATACAAATAATAGTGGCAAGCCGTTCCCATCACATACATTATATAATTTCATAATTATAATTTTGTTTTGATGATTATAATTATTGTGCTAAATAATTTGTTTGTGAACATTTTGTGACTGAATTTTATCATAAGTTTATATGAAAAAGCACAAATGTGACTAATTTGTGTTAACAATTAATTTAAAATCAATAATATTAATACTATTTGTTAAGTAAATTATGCTAGTTGTAATCTAAATAATATGATTTAATTAAAAAATGTACACAGAACAAGCTTTAGAACTGTGGATGCCGATCCCGGTTGAATGGTTAAAATTGAAACCAAAGTAAAAATTTTGATTTAAAGTTGAAATTACATTATGTATTCATTAATATAGAATGTAATCATTGTGTTAAAATCTGTGAGTGTAAATTAAAGCATTATATTTTAATGAAAAATTAAAGTTTGTATTTTAAAAGTTCAAATTGTTGGTTTTTAAGTTTGATAGTGGTAAATCTAAATATGCATCTGACTTTTCTGAGATTCTTAATAAAAGCATAATATTATCTGAATATTTAAATAAATCTACCCTCGAACTGTGGTGAACACAACATTACAAATGTAAAACTCCGTATAATTATTTCAATTTATCACGCAATTCACTTATAAAACTAAATAAAACTATTACAAAAACAGTTAAAAAAGTGTTAAAACTATAGTGCAGCTATAAATCTTCAGAATTATAAAGGAAAAGTGTTAGTGCCGTTGAACGTAACTAAGAACAAAGGAAAACAACAAATAAGACATTTTCGCAATAACAACTCAAGAAATACTGAAGGTACGGCTTATCTGAATACAAAAATAATTCTGTCTACAAATTTTTCTTCAAAATTAAAGAAAAAAGAAAGAAAAACAAAATAATGTAAGTTCAGCGCCATCTATCAACACACTTGAACAACTTATTGACGTCACACCGATCCAGTCTATTGAAAATCAATTATCCGTATGGAGACCTGTACCGCCATCTATGAGCAAGGAACAAAACAAAACAAACTACTTCGATAAATTGCATAAAACGACACTGAATACTTAGTTAAAGTGTCGATTAACAGAGGGCGTTACTACACGACTACGTAAGAACTTTCTCCAATATGTCTTCAAACATAGAAAAACTTTTGAAAGAACTTAGAATGGATATAAGACGAGACACACAAAATTCATTGCAGGAATTAGAGACGAAACTTACACAGAATATAACCACAATAATGGATGAAAAGCTGGAAAATATCAAAGGAGATATAGAAATATTGAAACAAAAGTCAGAAAATCAAGAACACAGTCTAAGAATGATCGAAAAAAGCGTAAGGGAAAGAAACTTAATTTTCTTTGGAATTAGAGAAGAAGAAAAGTCTTACACGGAATTAGAAAACATAATACTCGACATAATCACAAACAAAATGAACTTAGAATGTCATAAAAACTCCTTAGTGCTAATTAGAAGATTGGGAAAAAAAGATGACGATAAAACAAGACCTATAAACGTCACATTTACTACATTCGGCATGAAAATACTGATATTAAAAAACAAGCATAAATTGAAAAACTACGAAGTATATATAAAAGAAGACTTTCCACAAGAAGTATTAAAAAAGAGAAAACTACTTCAAGAACAACTAATCAAAGCGAGACAAGAGGGAAAATACGCATATATTAAATACGATAGACTAATAATATCGAATAATTTTAAAAAAAGTCGTCAAGCAAATAGAAAAAATTTAACAAATAAAAGAGGATTAGAACTATCTCCACCAGATCCCGCAGGTCCCGATAGTAGTCCTGCTGAGGAATCAATAAGGTACCAATCTTCAAAAAAGAATAAGATTTCTTTTAAAACTCAAAACTCAATTAAACAATATGTACAAATGCACCATACGGGCATTCAAACAACAAGACCGGAAGCTACCTCACTCAAGGACACCCAGCTCCAAATATCCACACAAGCGGAATAACATTTACCTAGGTTTTCATCCAGTGTATCAACCACGACCAAGAAAAAACTATGTAAAAATAATTCAAACAATACTCATCTTCCAACCCGGGTAGTCGCCGTGGAAGATTATGACTACAACCCTCCAGCTAAAAAATTAAGACAAAACAAATTATACATAGCTACATATAATGTAAGAACACTTTCATCGTTTGAACGTTTAATGGAACTAGATACAGCATTAAAAAACGTAAAATATGACGTGATTGGGATATCGGAAATGAGACGAACCGGAACCGGAATAGAAGAGTACGACGACTTCATACTCTGCTACATCGGCGAGACACCGGGACAGTACGGAGTCGGTTTCTTAATAAAAAAATACCTAAAATCATGTATACAGTGCTTCATTGGTTATAATGAACGAGTCGCAACATTAAACTTATCACTTCAAAAGCAATGCATTTCAGTGATCCAGGTCTATGCTCCCACAGATGCTGCAAATGAAGAAGAAATAATTTTATTTTATAATACACTTCAGAAAGCCATAGATGCAGCACACAAGGATTACATAATAATGGGAGATTTTAATGCAAAGATCGGTCAACCCAAAGCTAAGGAATATCTAATAACAAAAGGTTTTGGTTATGGAGAAAGAAATGACAGAGGTCAGAAACTGATAAATTTTTCACTCGAAAACAAACTCTCTATACTAAACACTTTTTACAAGAAGAAAGCGAACCGAAGATGGACCTGGTGCTCTCCGAATGGAAAACACAAAAACGAGATTGATTTCATATTATCCAACAGATCGGATATGTTTCACAATATTGAAGTCCTGAACGTAAATTTCCCTTCGGATCACAGATTAGTCCGATCCAGTATTATGTTGAAAAAAATCGATTAAATCCAGAACAAAATACAGCAATAGGATAAATGGAAAATTAAAAACAGAAGCTGAAGTACTGAAGTATAACGAAACACTAAAAAATCAATTGCAAAATTTAAATCCATTAGACAGTTTAAATGTACAATCATAGTATGACAAACTGATTGATATCATAACCAGTGGTATACAAGCCTCTTGTACAGAAAATTCGAACATAAAAAAACAAAAAATATTATCTTCTAGGACAATACAACTGATGGATAGACGAAGAACATTACAAAAAACAAAATTTAAGTCCAGAAGTCAAAAAAATGAATTAAAAGCTTTATATAAATTGATTTCTAAATTAATAAAAATTGACTACGCAATTCATAGAAATAACACGATTGAAACCCATTTATTAAAAACAGGAAGCACCAAAAGAGCTTACAAAGAATTACAAACACATAAATCATGGATAAACAGCCTTAAATCAGATGGAAAAAATATATACAAACGACAAGATATCACAAAAATAGCCACAACATACTATACCAATCTGTACAGTGCCACGAAACACAACGAACATACGATCAGTTGTACAATTGAACACAAGGAGCATAAAAGGGATAATGGTGATCAAAACGTAAACGAAATTACTGAACTGGAAGTAAACGAAGCAATAAAGAAGTTAAAAATAGATAAAAGTCCAGGATCAGATTTTATAACTAATGAAGCTTTGAAAAAAGGGCATATGCTTTTAGTTCCACCACTGACAAACTTGTTCAACCTTATATTAAACTCTGCTGCCATACCTTCTCAATGGACACAATCAAATATTATACTCATCTACAAAAAAGGAGATCCACAGGACATTTCTAATTATAGACCTATTAGTTTGCTGTCTTGTCTTCAGAAGCTTTTCTCATCCATCATCTATAAAAGAATAAGTGGTACACTCGAATCTAAACAACCAGTCGAGCAAGCAGGATTCAGGAAAGGTTTCTCGACAGTGGATCACATTCATACATTAGATCAGATTATGGAGAAATATCAAGAACACCAGAGATCTCTTTATATAGCCTTCGTAGACTATCAAAAAGCTTTCGACACAATAACGCACGAAAGTATATGGTCAGCATTAGATAATCAAGGAATTGCAAAACCATATATAAAAGTCATCAGAAATCTCTATCAAAACAACACCGGCAGTGTTAGATTAGAATCAAGCGGTCCGAGCTTCCCCATTGAAAAGGGAGTGAGACAAGGAGACCCACTATCACCATTGCTTTTCATAACAGTCCTGGAATCAGTTATTGGCAAGCTACGTTGGAATAACAAAGGCATCAATGTAAATGGCAACTATCTAAGTCATCTTCGCTTTGCTGACGATATAGTCATTGTAGCCGAATCAAGCCAACAACTTCAATATATGATAGGCACACTGAACGAAGAAAGCGAAAAAGTAGGACTGCAGATGAATCTTACAAAAACGAAGGTGATGACAAACAGCACAAAACAAAGCATACAAGTAGGTCACACTCCACTGGAATACACAGAACAGTACATATATTTAGGAAAACAAATAAGTTTCAATAAAACAAACAATGAGGCAGAGGTCGACAGAAGATCACAAATAACTTGGAATAAATACTGGTCTCTACGAGAAATATTTAAAAGCAACCTGCCAGTACACCTGAAAACAAAGGTCCTGTCTTCAAGTATTTTACCATGCCTCACTTACGGCTGCCAAACATGGAAATTTACAACTAAAATTAAAAATAAAATAAACACCTGTCATAGAGGGCTACAACGAAGCATGCTCAACATTAAGAAAATCCAAAAAATCAGGCACTCACAAATAAATAATGTCACAAAAGCAAGAGATGCTCTCCAATATGCAAAACAATTAAAGTGGAGATGGGCAGGCCATATAGCACGAACTCAAGACCGAAGATGGACAAAAAGAGTAACAACATGGAACGGCCCACTCGGTAAAAGAAGTGTGGGGAGACCTCTATCAAGATGGGAGGACGACATCAAAAATGTGGCAGGACCCAACTGGATACAAGTTGCTGAGGACCGGGAGAAATGGGCGACACTGGAGGAGGCCTTCACCTATCAAAATAGGGTTCTTGAAGAAAATAGTAATAGATAAGTACTAACAAAACTAACAACTATATTTTTTCTACTCTTTTATTTGCAAGTTTGTAACTAACAATACTAACACCAACTAGATGATAAATATGTCTGTTAATCTCTTCAAGAAATAAAAGGCTTTTTATTTTTATTTTTATTTTTATTTTATTATTTTATTTAAATAAATATAGAAAATATATGGATATGTGTGTGCTTTTTTTTTTTTTTTGGGCGGGAGGAAATCGCCGGACTTCCACTCGCCCCGCGAGTGGGGTATGTGGGTGTCGAACCGCACCAAAACCTCCCGCCTCTCACGCTCGACATCCGATGTAGTAGGGGTGACAGGACGCGTTCGCGATTGTCGCTTACGTATCGCCCCGTCACCTCCGGACGTCGAACCGGCAGCCGTCGGTGAAACGACCACCGGCTCACTCGGTAGACGGACCTTACAGTCCGCCGAGATGGGGCCGTGTGTTGGAGGGTCTCCCTCGGCTCAGGCCGGCCCAGGACCAGCCCGGGTCGGGGAGCACGGCTTGCCATCCCTCGGATAGATGGCACGGAGGGTGCGCGCTGAAGCCTAGCGCAGCACCCCTCGGGTCCGATGTTGGTGGACCCGGTACTCTTAGGGGGCCAGATCCCGGGACAGCTCCCGAGGCCGGCCCCCCGCTCGACGTCGGCGGCGGCGGGGTTGGCCGGGGAGGGAAGAGCTCTCCCTCTCCCGCCCCGCCGCCTCCTTCTGCGAGATGGTGGACTCGCAGAAGTCGAGCATAGCTTTCCAGGACTCGTCGTCGTCGAGCATCGATGCCACGACGCCCGGCAACGACAAGTCCCTCCCTACTTGTGCGACCAGGACACGGCGCTGCTCCTCCCATGCGGGGCAGACAGCGAGCGTATGCTCTGCCGTGTCCAGGTCGCTTGTGCAATGATGGCACCTCGTCGTCGGCTCGACCTGTATCCGGTGCAGGTACTTCCCGAAGCAACCATGCCCGGTCAGCACCTGCACCAGACGAAAGGTGAGACGTCCCTCGCCACGACTCACCCAGTCCTCCAGGACAGGGCGAATCGCCTCGACGGTCCTTACACCCCAGCTGGGGTTGGCCAAGCGTCTTGACCACGCCTCCAGCACGGACCGTCGAGATTGGGCCTTCTGGTCCCGTACCGCGGCTCTGAGGGGACGCACAACACCCAGAGCACGGAGGTCGCAGCGCCAACGATAGTCGTCGGCGAGCGCCTCCGCCTCCAGATCCCAAGGTGGCGTCCCCGCCAGCACGCACGCCGCCTCAAAGGAGACGGTGCGGTATCCGCGGATGACCCTGATAGCTACGACGCGCTGCGGCCGGTACAGGAACCGGACAACAGTTCGGCCCAAACGGGCGCGCCGTACAGGGCCATCGAACGCACCACCCCCGCGTAGAGGCGGCGCACGACACGGTTTGGTCCCCCGAGATTCGGAAGCAGCCGGCTCAGAGCGCCGGCCGTCCTCATCAGTCGGGGGACGAGCTCCGTAAAGTGGGCCCGGAAGGTCCAACGGCTATCCAGTATGAGGCCGAGGTACTTCAATCGCACCCCGACCTCTATTGGGACGCCTCCAACCACGATTTAGGCCCCTGCAGGTGGCGTCACCCCAGCCCTGTGGAACCACAGGGCCTGGGATTAATTGAGCGCCACCGCGAGGCCCAATCTCCTTATACGACCGACGACGAGGGCCACCCCCGCTGTGGCGAGGTGGGTAGCCTCTCTGAAGTCTTGACCCCGGGTATGTGTGTGCTTGCCTAGTGTGAGTACCACTGTTAAACTTCAGTAATGTCAATACCAACATGATCTTATGTATTAGAGTGTAAGTTTTTAATTTATTTCATGTTTGTTTGTTTAATATGTATGCATGTTGGAAATAAATAATGATAATACAGTCGAACCTCCATAACTCAAACCTTAACTTTTGGTAACTTACATAAAAACCTCTACAACTTCAAAAAATAATATGTTCCGTCCCCATCAGAGCCCTAACATAGACCCTTGATAACTTAAACCTCTATAATTTGAAATATTTTGTGTTTCCCTTGGACTTTAACTTATCGACGTTAGACTGTATTAGGATTAAATAACTTTAAAAAATATAGTGTTGTTATCATTTGTGAAGACCTAATTTTGAAGGTATGATTGCTCATCTGCAATTATTATAGTATTAAAGCAAACAAAAGAATTTGTTGTCAACAATTTATTAAGGAGAAAAATGCGAATTAATGATCATTGATCGAATATTAAATCCCGTTGTATAGGGGAGAACTCCTCTTGATGTAAGGTTTCTTCATCCCATACATTGTTTTGTACGAGTGTAACGTTGCAGATACTACAGGGTCTCCAGAATAACCATTGTAATAATATTTTTCACATAATGTGATGCTACCTTGAGGATTAGTAATATAGTTACCAGATGGCCAGGCTTTGTTCGTGTTAGCACTGTATTCAATGACTCAACCCTTTGTGCACAACCTGATCGTGGTGACATTGAGAACATGGTTATTCTGGAGACCCTGTAGTATCTGCAACGTTACACTCGTACAAAACAATGTATGGGATGAAGAAACCTTACATCAAGAGGAGCTCTCCCCTGAACAACGGTATTTAATATTCGATCAATGATCATTGATTCTCATTTTTCTCCTTAATAAATTGTTGACAACAAATTCTTTTGTTTGCTTTAATACTATAATAATTGCAGATGAGCAATCATACCTTTAAAATTAGGTCTTCACAAATGATAACAACACTATATTTTTTAAAGTTATTTAATCCCAATACAGTCTAACGTCGATAAGTTAAAGTTCAAGGGAAACACAAAATATTTCAAATTATAGAGGTTTAAGTTATCAAGGGTCTATGTTAGGGCTCTGATGGGAAGGGAACACATTATTTTTTGAAGTTGTAGAGGTTTTTAAGTTACCAAAAGTTAAGGTTTGAGTTATGGAGGTTAGACTGTATTATCATTATTTATTTCCAACATGCATACATATTAAACAAACAAACATGAAATAAATTAAAAACTTACACTCTAATACATAAGATCATGTTGGTATTGACATTACTGAAGTTTAACAGTGGTACTCACACTAGGCAAGCACACACATACCCATATATTTTCTATATTTATTTAAATATAATATTATGCTTTTATTAAGAATCTCAGAAAAGTCAGATGCATATTTAGATTTACCACTATCAAACTTAAAAACCAACAATTTGAACTTTTAAAATACAAACTTTAATTTTTCATTAAAATATAATGCTTTAATTTACACTCACAGATTTTAACACAATGATTACATTCTATATTAATAAACACATAATGTAATTTCAACTTTAAATCAAAATTTTTACTTTGGTTTCAATTTTAACCACTCAACCGGGATCGGCATCCACAGTTCTAAAACTTGTTCTGTGTACAATTTTTAAATAAATCATATTATTTAGATTACAACTAGCATAATTTACCTTACAAATAATATTAATATTATTTATTTTAAATTAATTGTTGACACAAATTAGTTACATTTGTGCTTTTTCATATAAACTTATGATAAAATTCAGTCACAAAATGTTCACAAATAAATTATTTAGCACAATAATTATAGTCATCAAAACAAAATTATAATTATGAAATTATATAATGTATGTGATGGGAACGGCTTGCCACTATTATTTGTATCAGATTCTCCAATGATCCATCAACACAATGATTATCTGAAAAAACAATAATAATTATTATATGATCCACAATTACCTACATTAATTTTAATCTAAATTAACATTTTTTGTTTTCATATTAGTGGAAAGTTCACCACTATTGTTGAAATCAAGTGCTCAATGACAATATATTTATCAGCTTTTTACTATCATTTTTGACTTAGTTTCCATAATATTGATTATATTCAGGTATCTATTATGTTATGAGATTTATTCTTATTAAACTTAATTGAAAAAGACTTGATTTTTTATTTAAGCTTAATAAGATTTTCAAGTGTAAAGTTTTTCAAATTTCATATTTATTTATTTCACTCAGCATGCATAACAAAAATTACAATTAAATAAAACATAATAAACGGTATTACAGGCTAGAAGCATTTTGAATACGACATAACAATAATGCTTAACTATAGTACTCACACTAGGCAAGCCTGTATCGTGAGTACCATAATACGATTACTTCAGGTTGTCACTCCGGTTCACTCAGTTCCCGTATTAATTATTGTTACAAATTTATTAGCTTATTACTTAAAAGTTTATTACTTATACGTATATACTTACCTTTTTATTCAATAAAACTTCCTTATTATTTTCCTTTTCTTGTTGTTTGCCATGAATTACATATGGCGCCAAATAAACAAAGGTTATTTTGCTGACAGCTGTTTAGCTTTAACAACTTAACTGGTATTCACAAACAAAAATTAGATATTTCAGTATGGTGTCAGCTAAAGTCCAGTTAGTTGGTGTGTTCAGTTTTACGCAAGCCTAATTTAAATAAACACGATAATTAAACATAAAAATCACGCTTCAAATATATCAAAATTTAAAGAAAATGCATCCATTTACGTAAGAAACTTATTTTCAATGTTTTATTCAAAATGATGACTATATATAATACTACACAATGACTGAATTAATATTTTATTTTGCACGTAATATTACGTAAAATGGATCTCAACAACTACTTCAATATTGACATGTGATTTTTTTAAAAAAGCAAGAAAGTATTTTTTTTCGGGTATTGGCCCACCTCTCACTCCCACCACTGTAACTCCTGTGTAGCCAGGATCCACAGCGGCGACCATCGTAATGACTCTGAGCAGTGAAGCCCAGGAAAACCCGAGGGAAAGCTAACTTGTCTTGGACCCCGCAACGAATTTAATCAGAAGATCATAGAAGAAGTAGGAAAACATGAGTTTCGACTTCCCTTCTCGCAAAGCGGGAGACAATAAAATAAGATTGAAAAAGCATTACGCCAGAATTGAGAAAAGCACCACGGACATTGATTTTATTAAATTTATTGGACCTATGAGCTGTTATACTATTTAGGATGCCAATAATAGTTATGGCAAAAACGTTTGAATGCACGGAAATTTGCGCTGGATGCTACAAGATCTGTGTAATAAACGACTCTAGACGATACTTGTAAGGAATTTAACATAGTAACGCGTTTCATATGCCATAGATTGCACTCCCAGAGGATGTGATGGGCTGTCTGTTCATACTTTTGTTGAACAGTTGAACAGTCGCAAAGCGGTGAATCTACTAATTTAAAGAAAATAACTTTTGTTTAAAATTTCCATGTCCCGTTAAGAACTGCGAAACGCAATGATCTATTTCGATCCGTTTCATTTTTAACCTTTCACGGATACAAGGAAAGAATTTATAGAGATGACGGCCCTTAATTGAGCTATCCCAGCGTGTTTGCCATTCCGTTATTAAATCGTTGCAAACGTCATCGAGTGAATTATATAATCGTTGTATTTTAAGTTGATCACGCGGTCGTAGAAACTGACACGCTTCATCTTTATTCACATTATAAAACATTGACGCGCGACGTTGGATTTCTAAATCTACGGGGAACACACCCGCCATCACGGGCAGTGCTTCCGTACTGACCGTCCTATAAGCCTTGCATAAAAATATCAATGCCAAACGTTGACTTTGGAGTAATTTTCTTCGAGCAGCGCCAATAGTGGAACTGTCAGCAAGAAAGTATACAGCTGTAAGCACAATTAAGCGCGCCGCAACGCAACGCATCGGCTGTCTGCATAATGGATGGATGAAATTCAGCATTATCGACGACCACTTAATAAATGCCATGTTCATTTGACGCTGAATATTAAACTTTCCGTTTTAAAAATTCAAAGTTATAGGCGATATTAACTACTCAAATAATTACCAAACTACTAATCTCATAGATAATGAACCTCACGACCTTACTCAAAAATTTTAGCGTTTGACAACTGTTTGAGAGCTCGGTAAAATTAAGAAGCGTTTGAGTATACGGATAAGTAGAAGATTTAAAATCGCATTCAAGTCAGAGGTGAGATACATTTCACGCATCATGTAACTTTACATTGAAACTATGAGATAACCTTTTTTAATCAAGTATTTAATAATAAACATTGGAGTTGTAAAAAATATATACTATTTCTTAATTAAATAATATTTTGTTATAGTTTTTGTATGTTTAAACACATTTTTACATAAAGTATTACATTTATTTTGAACACGCTTACGTAAAATGGAATGTGTAAAACTTAAATCTCTTAATTTACGTTTGTGTATACCATTGAAATTGTAAGATTTCTGAACTTTAACTAGCCGTGAGTAAAGTATCGGACTTAAGATGCGTACGAGTATTCGGGCCTTAGAATAGTTAAAAAAAATAATAATTTAAACATTTAAATTATTTTTTTTATGTAGCCAAAGGGGTTGTGTAACATCAAAATTTAATATTTACGAAAATTTCCCGAAACCATTCGTTAAGCGAATGCGAACCCTTTTCACTACACTAAATTTACAGCCCACCACTAAAATTATTGTAATTGTGGGTAATTTCAATGTAACATTCGACCAAAGACGGGTAAATGTATGCATCTTTTGTGTATCGAACGTACTTAAGCTCGAGCATTTGATCTTGTCCTTCATTATAAGGCAAGTTTTAAATTGAAGAACTATCTGATCTATTTAAGAGACAGTAGTCCAGAAGTCAGTATTTATTGAATGTTAAAAGTCATTCTGTTATAAGTGCCCAAAGCTTGATACTTTGGTAAGTGATTTTATCATATTTAATTGTGGCTGTATTTAAATGTTGGATTGTTTCTTTATAGTGTAACTATAACGTGTAGTATACGTGTTATTTAAATTCATTTTAGGGTCCAAGAGTCCCGTTATACGAGACTATTCATTGTAATCGTATTACATAACTCAATCCACGGAACGTTTGTGATTTGTCGCCCTGGAATTGGAGTGAACTTGTACCCGAAGGAAGTGGTTGAGGCGCCTTGCCTTATAATCGCAGCACAAGTTACGTAATCTATTTTTATATTATATAACTTATACATTTTACCATCGTACAGCCATCATAGTTTATTGTATCTAGAATCATTTATTAAATATTTCGTGTACCTATGTGCTTGAATAAACTCATAACATTTCGTACACATTTTTTATTGGCGCCCCGAGTAAGATTTGAGTCTCCTGTTCCCGCTAGCAGCTACTGGTTAGGGTAACATATAAAGGTCAACTTCATATGTTACACCTTGCCTAGATTTTTCGCGGCCTTAACGTTAAGTCTAGTTTGGACCGCTAGGGGATGGAGTGAGGCCCCTCTAGCAACTGCCTCCAAGGCAGACCTCGAGTCACTGTAGACATGGTAATCTTGTGTGGAGTCTTTCAGGCCATACTCAGTTGGCTCGAGTAGGGCGAACAGCTCCGCCTGAAAAACAGTGCAATAACCGTCCAGTTTAAATTTTAGGGCTTTCACCTCAACCTCTCCATCCCACACAGATAAAGCTGCTCCCACTTTTCCTTGAATTTTGCTTCCATCAGTCTATAATACTTTCAAACCATTATTTTCTTGTTCCCGTAATTGTGCCTTATTTTCCAAACAAACAAACTGTATCTATCTGTGATGCAGGATGTTGCATCTGTGAGTAGTCGTATGGTTACTCAATTTTTTTTTTTTTTTTTTATTGCTTGATAGATAAACGAGCCTACGGCCCACCTGATGGTTTCGAAGAAGGATGTCGCTTCTCGTACTCTCTGATCCAGTGGAAGTAACCCCGCTAGCAACAAAGCCGCATTTAGTGAGACTGTTCTGTACGCCCTGATCATTTTAAGGGGGAACCCACGTTGAACTGCGTTTAATTTCTTCGTCACACCTTTCTTGTTAGTGGCAGGAGCCCATGCTGTGGCTGCGTACAATATTGTAGGCTCCACTACTGCCATGTATATAGTCCTAACTATCTCCGGGTTTAGTCCCCAATTAATTTTTGCAACCCTTGTTAACTGTTTGTATAATCCGAGTGACTTTTGACACATTCTTCACATGTGTGTTGAAGCTTAACTTGCGGTCTATAGTCAGGCCCAATATTTTTATTTCACTGGTTATATTAATGTTTTGTCCATTCATATTTAATACTATAGTGTCGTATCGGCGTCTGTTTGTTATGATCATTGCCTTTGTCTTCTGTGGTGCAAATCTTAATTTGTTTCTGACGCCCCAGTCGTCAACGAGTTGTAGTATGTTGTTTGCACGCCCGTTTAACGGTATGTACCTGTTTTACGCCAACGTCAGTGTCGTCTTTTAGAACGGAGTTTCCGCCACCTAAGTGGAACATAAGCTAGCAAGTTTTATCATGATTAAGGGCCAAACCGTAAAATTAACCAACGTTCTAGTGCTCTTAAGGTATCTCTGATTTTTGGCTTTAAGTTTTGCAGCACTGAAGCCGTAACCACCACAGCCACGTCATTAGCGTAAATAAATACCTCAGCGTTATTCAATCTGTAGAAGTCGGTTGCAAAGACTTGGCGTCGTCTGGAGCTACGATTAGAAACCCTCAATTTAAACTCTTCTATCAGCGTCGCATCTTTTGAACCGTTTGAACACTTGTTTCATTTTATTTCTCTCATTCTTCCTTCGACTGCTATTTCCTCTCATATTCTGATTAATGGTCGTCAAACTCAGTTCATCGTGAGTGGTAATAATAACAGTAAGATTAAAGTAGCGAGAGGTGACGGCTGTTTGGAATATTCACTATGAAACTTTGCAAAGAGACCCAGACCGCTCTAACTAGATTTCTTTTATCATGATGAGTTACGATGTTCTGCTAACATCATTTAAAACTTATAAAAAGCTTTGCAATTATTTGTCACGGTAAATATGTCTCAAAGTCAAAGTCAAAGTCAAATCATTTATTTTAAAAGTAGATGTGGACACACATACATTTTGAAAGTCAAAAATAAAATCAAAAGTTCTACCACCAGTTCGCTAAAATTACGCCTCCGTCCTGAGAAGAACCGGCGCAAGAAACTCAGCGGGCATGTCTTTTTTTTTAATTTAAATATATTGTTTTTTTTTTCTTTTTTTTTACTATTGTTTTACAATATTATTGTTTTTAACAAATGTATCAATTGAAATGGCCCGGGACGAGCGCCTCATTCCCATTTTGTGCAGTCATTTATATAATCATTAAGTTTATAATATGCTTTACTGCATAGCCGTTCTTTGATAACTCTCTTAAACCTATTTATAGGCAATGTTTGAACGGCCACTGAGATTTTGTTTTAAGCTTTACAGACAAACCCTGGAAAGAATTACTTATTTTATGTAATCTAGATGCTGGCAACGCAAGCTTGTGTTTGTTCCTAGTGTTAAAATTATGAATATCCGAGACTTTAGGAAATTCATGAATATTTTTATGCACATACATTAAATTTTCATAAATGTATTGGGACGCTAAAGTTAGAATCTTAATTTCCTTGAATTTGTCCCGTAAAGACTCCCTTGGTTTCATATTATAGATTGCACGAATAGCTCTCTTCTGCAGAATAAATATTGTTTCTACGTCGGCAGCATTGCCCCATAATAGAATACCATAAGACATAACACTATGAAAATAAAAATACACAAGGCGAGCTGTGTCCACATCAGTGTATGTTCTTATCTTTTTAACCGCGTAAGCTGCAGAACTGAGCCTTCCCGCCAAGCTAGTAATATGGGGGCCCCACTGGAGCTTGGAATCCACCGTTATACCAAGAAAGAAAGTTGACTCAACAAGTTCCAATGTTTCACCACTAATAATAACAACATTACTCTTAACTTGTTTAACGTTAGGTAACGTAAATTTTATGCATTTAGTTTTCTTACTATTTAATAATAAATTGTTAACACTAAACCAATGAACTACACGTGAGATGGCATCATTCACATCGTCATAGTCAAGTTCTTGACGTTTAAGTCTAAATAATAAAGATGTATCATCTGCAAATAATACAATCTCGTGACGTGCTTCTACAAAGCTAGGTAAATCATTTATATAAACTAAGAACAAGAAGAGACCCAAGATAGATCCTTGAGGGACACCCATTTTAAGCATAACACCGGCGGATCTCTTTCCTTTAACATCGACTTTTTGTATTCGTCCTGATAAATAAGAGGTTATAAGATCTAACGAAGCGTCCCTTATACCATAAAAGTGTAACTTCCTTACTAATGTATCATGATCAACACAGTCGAAAGCTTTGGATAGATCACAAAATACACCAAGTGCATCTTGTGATTTTTCCCATGCCTGAAATATAAAATATTTTTAACTAAATTTACACCCGCATCAGTAGTGGAACAACCCCTAGTAAAACCAAATTGTTTATTATGAAGCAGGTTATTTTTATTAACATGAGTTAGAAGCTGATTAAGGATTATTTTCTCAAAAATTTTACTGAGCGCAGGTAGTACAGAAATAGGCCTAAAATTTGAGGGGTCTGATGTACTACCTGATTTAAATAAAGGTATTACTTTACTGTGTTTCATTAGGTCCGGAAATACACCAGCGTTAATGCACGCATTAAAAATTTTAGTGAACGACGGTGCAATTATATCTATAATATGGTTTATAACTTTAATTGATATTCCCCATAAGTCAGGAGTTTTTTTAACATTGATAGTATTAAAACTTTTTATGATATCACTTTCATTAATCTGATTAAAATTAAAATTAACGTTACATTTATCAACATGATTTTCTGATAGTGATTCAGCGATGGCAGGAGACGAAATCAAGGACTTGGTTGTGGAAGATGGAATATCTGCAAAAAAGTCTTCAAAAATACTAGCTATCTCTTGTTGAGAATTTATAACTTTATTATTAATTTGCAATGAAAATTCTGAGTCATTATGTACTACGCTTCTAGCCTCCCTATTGATAATGTTCCAAGTCATTTTGATTTTGTCTGGTGCACTTTTTATTTGCCTAGATAAGTGTAGTGATTTTGCCGCAGCACAGACTTTTTTGAATACTTTCGGACATACTGTTGGAATGATTCACTATGATTATATGACTTTTCATAATACAAGTCGTAAAGTCTTTCTCTACTTCTATAAATTCCAATAGTACCCCATTCACAACTTAGGCACAAATACATTATTAAATTCTTTATTAATCAATTCGAAAAAGTCTTTATACAAAGTATTAGGGTTCTCGTTGCAGCTTAAATTACACACTTTTGTTAATACATTTCTCCTGAACTTTTCTATACGGTTACAATTTATAGGAACAAACTCAAGCATTTTTACATTATTATCATCTGATTTACTTTTAAAAGATAAAAATTGACCACAGTGATCAGAAGGTAAATCATTAATAATATATTTTTGGAGCGGCTTAGTGTTGGTGAAAATATTGTAAATGCATGTTGCCGTTGATTGAGTAATTCTTGTTGGTTCATTGAATACATAAACAAAATTATATGATTTGAACAATGTTCTGAGTCTAATAGTGGTGTTACTATTTTCTAATAAGTTGACGTTGAAATCACCGCAAATAAAAATAGGTTTATTAGACTCAGAAAGTTTTATTAAAACATTCTCCATTTTTTCTTCAAATAAATCATATAATAAATTTGGGGGTCTGTAAAGACTTACCACAATGAAGCGATCTAGTTCCACAGACGCGATTTCAATAGTCCTTTCCACAGAGAGTTCCACTATATCCTTGCGAACTTTACATTTCAAACTTTTGTGTACAAGGATTAGGGACCCTCCGCGAATCGCTATCTCTCTGCAAAAAGAACTTAACATTTGGTGATCCTCAAAATTAAACATTAGTTGTGAACTTTTTAGCCAATGCTCAGTCACACATAAAATATCAATATTTCTACCATTTAGAAATAATTCCAATTCAAGATCTTTACCCAACATACCTTGTAAGTTCTGGTGTACTATATTAATAACATTCTTTTTACTAGTTTGTGTTGGGTTTTTATAAATAATTTTATTACTTTTAATGATGCAAGAGTCTAACTCCTTTGTCTTAAAGCTTAATTTAAATAATGGCTTGGAACGGATTCCAAATTATTACACAATGTCATATTTTTTCTTGCTCAATAGAAGCAGTAGGTTTTCTACCTAATTTCAATATAGCTAAGTGTATACAATAATGTAGCGAATTTGCTACTTGTCTAAAATCTGAATTAATTAATTTATACATGCCATGTTTCATTCTAAGTACATATCTATTTTTAATAATTTTATTTATATCAATTAATTTAAATTGTATTTTTGAGGAAGTTAAAATACAATTATTATTGTCAAATATATTGTACAAAGAATTATTTATGTCATATTTTATTTTATTTTCTGCTGGCAAACCATTTATGTAAGGTAAAGTAAACATAAAAGTATTTTTTACATTTAATACATACATTTTTTCAATATACTTTAGTATTTGTTTTTGACTTAAACTATCTCTCCTCCCAATCATAATCACTAGGATTGTATTTTCACAATGACTTGTGTTTAGGATCTTATCAAATATTAATGCAGGGTTAACACCTGGCATGCAATGATTTATCACGGACTGTCCTTAACACAAGTCATGTAATGCTACTCCCATATTTTTTCCTAACTCATCACTGTATATCTTTATTACATATTTAGTAGTAGAGGAAGCTGGTGGCTTAGCAGTGATCGGAGGTATGGGAGCAGTTACCGATACTGTCTTCATAATATCATCATTAACAATTTTATTTTGCTTTATCTCTAAGGGAATGGATGTACTACTTTGAGCATGTGGTAGCACTGGAAAACCCGATGCAGAGCATTTGCAATCAGCATAATGCATCGTCAAAGATTCAAAGCGCTGGCGGTTAAAATCGCAGGCACCAATCAAGTTGTCCATTGCCAAGACACGCTCACTTATATCCCTCTGTGCTAGTTCATAATTTGATGTTATTTTTCCTAAACTTAACTTTAACATGTTTATTTGATTAGTTAAATATTCTACCTCTTCATTGTGCTTCTGATGAACTTGTTCACTATCTTTAGTCATAGAAGCTAGCTTGTGTGACAATGTACTTCTTTGTTTGCATATAGATTTTATGTGGCTCTCGGACTTGTAGTTCCGTAACTTATGTTGTGTCTTGTGTATCAATTTAGTGACTTTTACATATTTCTTGAGCTTATTTTTACTAAATACCAACTGAGAGTGTGCTGTAGCATCTGCATCACTACCAGTCAAATCTATTGTACTTATGTCAAGGTTTAAGGCAGTTGCTGCAGGTACCAAAGCTGGATCGCTCTCAATTAGTTCAGAGTACAATGTCTGTGTTTGCCGAGCCTCAAGATTAGATATCTCTGACCTTAGGTCAGAGACACAATCCTCAGCCTCAGCCAACCTTCGTTTCAACTCAGCATTGTGATCCACCAAATCAAAATACTCACTGCTGCATTGAGAGAAGGTGTCAACGGTACTCTGCAATTGTTTATTTGTCTCAAGAACTTCATTATGTTCAATGAAGAGCTGAGACAACTGTTTTTTAAGCTCCGTGTTATTATTAATGACTAGTAACATTTCTGCCTCATTTTCTTGGATTTCTGTGATAAGTTGATCACATTTTTCGCGTGAGTTTTTTAATTGTTGAAGAGTTAGTTGGAGCTGATCTTCAACCTGACGGCTTTTGATGCTACGAGTCATCATTTTGTATGTATAAAATATCTTAAATACAAAATAAAAATTAAAGTTTTTGTCGGTTAGATTACCCGCTATTTACAAAAAAATTAAACACTCACCAACCGGAATGACTACTAAAACAAAGTTTTTACACACTATTTTATAATTACGCTTAATTAATACACTTTATACACTACTTTAATGTATATTCGATGATATAATTTCATTTAGAAACATGCAGTTGGTGACGGCTGTTTGGGATATTCACTATTAAACTAAGAGCATTCCCAGACCGCTAGATTTCTTTTATCATGATGAGTTATGATGTTCTGCTAACATCATTTAAAACTTATAAAAGGTTGGCAATTATTTGTCACGGTAAATATGTCTTGTCATTTAGAAACGAAGAAATCTCCAAAAATGTAAAAACCCTGATAAACAAATTAAATCCAATAGAATATAACAAAATTAGATAAAACTTAAATCACGAAAATAAACAAGATTGACCTTGACAGTTGACGTTGACACATCAAATCCAAACAAAGAACGTTCAAAAACATTTTCAGCCGTGTTTTATGATAACGAAATTTTACAAGGAACTTTTTATTTTTGTTGATTGAATTGCAAATAAACGAAATAACGTTGATTTTTATTTGAAGTGATATATTTGATTATGCTTTGTTATAATTTTGTACTAAGAAGTTATATTTAGCATGTTTTCAAAAACCGGTAAAGTGAAAAGTGTAAACCAAGCCTAAAGCATGTTGATTTTTGAACAAAACCAACTGTCATGTGAGAACGAGACAAACTTATGCGGTAGTGTATAGCGCTGTCACTGTTACACAACAGGCGATTTTTATGCCACTCAGAGACAAACATCGGTCTATCATTCACTAATAGCAATTCAAAGTCAGTTCAACTTTAAACACGTCATGGTACGAAACGAAGCGATTCAGTACACGTACCTAAACTGAACTGCCTCGCATTTGAATAGTTATTGTAAAGGTGGTGGTAAGGCCCCAGCTCGCTGTTTGTGCGTTTTTTGCTTCTTGCTGGTATGTTTCCTTAACCTTTAAGTATTGGTCACCTATCCACGCTCTGCGGGAAGGGGCAGCACATCGGATTCTGCGTTTCCTAGTGTTCACTTATTTTTTCAATTTATCCAGATTTTCGTTCCACCAGGGCAGTCCAGTTCTTTTATGATTCATCAATTTCGGTATGTTTTGATCACTTATTTGTTTTATTGTCTCTGTAATTGTATTTGCAAACTTTTCCACATCTTCCTTGTTTCTAATGTTTTCAATCTCTTTTTTGTTCACTTTTCTCTGCTGCCAAATTTGAGTCAATTCTTCACAAAACTTGCTCCAATTTGCCTTTCTAGTGTTATACACACGGGTAGTTCTTTTCACTTCTGTTCCTGTTAATTTCCCAATTCCAAGCTCGAACTGGATGACCTTATGGTCGGAATTCGCTATATTCGCAGTATGCTGATTACTGCACTGTCAACGATTTTTTTTTTTATTGCAAGGTAGATAAACGAGCATACGGCCCACCTGATGGTAAGCGGTCACCGTTGCTCAACGCGCTGAAGGACAAGTCATAGCGCTCAGGGAATACCGAGGAGGGAAGTTTAATCATTTATTTCATTTACTAACTTTTACATATTTCTTAAGCTTATTCTTGCTAAATACTAATTGAGAGTGAGCTGTAGCATCTGCATCACTACCAGCCAGATCAATTGTAGTTATGTCAAGGTCAAAGGCAGTTGTTGCAGGTACTAAAGCTGGTTCACTCTCAATCAGTTCCGAGTACAATGTTTGTGTTTGCCGAGCCCCAAGATTAGATATCTCTGACCGCAGGTCACAGGCACAATCCTCAGCCTCAGCCAACCTTCGTTTCAACTCAGCATTGTGATCCACCAAATCAAAATACTCACTGCTGCATTGAGAGAAGGTGTCAACGGTACTCTGCAATTGTTTATTTGTCTCAAGAACTTCATTATGTTCAATGAAGAGCTGAGACAACTGTTTTTTAAGCTCAGTGTTATTTTTAATGACTTGTAGCATTTCAACCTCGTTATCCTACAATTCTGTTATGAGTTGATCGCATTTCGCGTGAATTTTTTAAATGTTGAAGAGTCAGTTGAGCTGATCTTCAACCTGACGGCTTTTGATACTGCGAGTCATCATTTTGTTTGTGTAAAATATGTAAAATACGAAATAAAGAGTTATTATAGTTATGTACTAGCTGCCCCGCGCAACTTCGTCTGCGCCAATCTCAATTAAATGTCAACTATTCGATTTTTTCTCGCTGTAAATACCATCCTTGAACTTCATGGAGGATTTTAAAAAAACAACAATTTCTAAAATAAATATAGCCTAAGGAGTCACCTATAACATAAACTATCAGGCATTGAAAGTCAGCCCGTCCGAATCGGTCTAGCCATCCCAGAGATTAGCCAGAACAAACAGACAGTGGCCACCTTCCAGCTCCATCATCAGACCTTAACATTCATCCTATACGCAAAGAAATCATCAAGACGCTTCATTAGAGCCTGAACACGATGAGGTTATCTTGCTTAATGACGGAGTTCCCATAGCCACCTTCTAGCTCCATCATCAGACCTTGACATTCAGCTTCTACGTAAAGATCTCACCAGGACGCTTCATTAGAGCCTAAACACGATGAGATTATCTTGCTTATTGATGGAGTTCCCATAGCCACCTTCCAGCTCCATCATCAGACCTTGACATTCATCCTATATGCAAAGAACTAATCAAGATGCTTCATTAGAGCCTAAACACGATGAGGTTATTTTTCTTAATGGCGGAGTTCCCATAGCCACCTTCCAGCTCGATCATCAGACCTTGACATTCATCCTCTACACAAAGATCTCACCAGGACGCTTCATAAGAGCCTGAACACGATGAGGTTATTTTGCTTAGTGACGGAGTTCCCATAGCCACCTTCCAGCTCCATCATCAGACCTTGACATTCATCCTCTACACAAAGATCTCATCAGGACGCTTCATTAGAGCCTAAACACGATGAGATTATCTTGCTTATTAACGCGCCATCTCGCGCTCCTTATATCCTCGTGGCCCCGCGCAATCAACGGCCACTTTAGTCAGAGCTCCAGTTGCGACGATTCACTATATAAATTGGAGATCTCCTTATGTTGGCACTTATAAACTCTTCGAGTACATGTTTTTTTTTTGTAATTTTTACTTTTAAAACAATTTTAAATTATCATAATTCTATATTTTTATGCCATAAAATAATAATTTTCTAGCCAAGTCGCGCTATTAAAGCATTTTTTATAAATAACTATCACCGAACGTAATACCCATCGACCTTATTTCGCTTATAACTTTTTTAATACTGAACCGATTTTGATAAAAAATTTTGATAAGTGAGACTTGCCATAATACATTACAAAAAACCCCAACTAAATTGGTTCGGCCGGTTCGGAGATTAGCGTGCACAAAGATACAGACAAACAGACAAAAAAATTTCTAATTGCATTTTTGGCATTAGAATCGATAACCAAACACCCCCTGCTAGTTTTTTTTTTGATATTTTCAATGTACAGATTGACCTCTCTACGATTTTATTATAAGTATAGATATAGATAACTTAAAGTTTTGTCGTGTAACATATTTTTTATATTTTAATTTAATTACACAATTTTATCGATATCGATTATCGACCCCTTTCTGCTTCACTAGGTTCCGTGTCTCCTCACTAAACTGGTACATAGTTATGCATGTATATTGCATCCTTTTGTCACCAAGGGCATAAATAGCAATGCACCAACATTAATTTCTCATTCTGAGATAATTTTCCAAATAGTTAACTAGTCAATATACACCTGTGATGGGTTAGTTGTTGTGTGCAAGTGATTTGACCCTTTGGGTTCCACCCCTAGGTCTCACACAATATGAGACTTGTTGTATATTTTGTGACTTGCCTTCCATGGAGCGTACGTGGACGTCCTGAAATGGATATTATATCAAGTGTCTCGGAATCACACCATCCTGATCGTACATAACTTATGTATCATTTTTTATTTAATTATGTAACCTACGACCATCTTATGGTATATTTTTATCAAGGCAGTTCCCTTTCCGAATCTCGGAGGACCAAACCGTGTCGTGCGCCGCCTCTACGCGGGGGTGGTGCGTTCGATGGCCCTGTACGGCGCGCCCGTTTGGGCCGGACCGGGAAACCGGACAGCAACTGTTGTCCGGTTCCTGTACCGGCCGCAGCGCGTCGTAGCTATCAGGGTCATCCGCGGATACCGCACCGTCTCCTTTGAGGCGGCGTGAGTGCTGGCGGGGACGCCACCTTGGGATCTCGAGGCGGAGGCGCTCGCCGACGACTATCGTTGGCACTGCGACCTCCGTGCTTTGGGTGTTGTGCGTCTCCTCAGAGCCGCGGTACGGGACCGGAAGGCCCAATCTCGGCGGTCCGTGCTGGAGGCTTGGTCAAGGCGCTTGGCCAACCCCAGCTGGGGCCTAAGGACCGTCGAGGCGATTCGCCCTGTCCTGGAGGACTGGGTGAGTCGCGGCGAGGGACGTCTCACCTTTCGTCTGGTGCAGGTGCTGACCGGGCATGGCTGCTTCGGGAAGTACCTTCATCGGATACAGGTCGAGCCGACGACGAGGTGTCATCATTGTACGAGCGACCTGGACACGGCAGAGCATACGCTCGCTGTCTGCCCCGCATGGGAGGAGCAGCGCCGTGTCCTGGTCGCACAAGTGGGGCAGGACTTGTCGTTGCCGGGCGTCGTGGCATCGATGCTCGACGACGACGAGTCCTAGAAAGCTATGCTCGACTTCTGCGAGTCCACCATCTCGCAGAAGGAGGCGGCGGGGCGGGAGAGGGAGAGCTCTTCCCTCCCCGGCCAACCCCGTCGCCGCCGACGTCGAGCGGGGGGCCGGCCTCGGGAGCTGTCCCGGGATCTGGCCCCCTAAGAGTACCGGGTCCACCAACATCGGACCCGAGGGGAGCTGCGCTAGGCATCAGCGCGCACCCTTTTGCACAACCTACCGGGGGATGGCAAGCCGTGCTCCCCGACCCAGGCTGGTTTTGACCCGGCCTGAGCCGAGGGAGACTCTCCATCACACGGCCCCATCTCGGCGGGCTTTTGGCCCGCCTATCGAGTGAGTCGGTGGTCGTTTTCACCGACGGCTGCCGGTTCGACGTCCGGGGGTGACGGGGCGATACGTGAGCGACAATCGCGAACGCGTCCTGTCACCCCTACATCATCGGATGTCGAGCGTGATTGGCGGGAGGTTTTAGTGCGGTTCGACACCCACATACCCCACTCGCGGGGCGAGTGGAAGTCCGGCGATTTCCTCCCGTCAAAAAAAAAAAAAAAAAAGGCAGTTCCCTAGTTTAAATCGTAATTTAATATATTGGTATCTTTAGAATCCTAACTTAAATCTTAGTGTTAATAATTTATAACTTGTTGTGTGTGTTTCTTTGAATATATGCCTTTAGCCTGTTGCTAAGTGTATTATTTTATCAACCTATTCCCTGAGCAGTTTCATTATTCTTTACCCTGAGCCAGCTGGTGAAGTAACAGTAGCCACTGGCCAAAATTGTTACAAAATGGCGCCCATCTTCGAGGCTCGAAAGTATGACATGACCTTGTGAAGGTCATGATCGCGTGATTCTCGCTTCAGCAACACGGCAGTTATATTCAAACGCGCATTATAATTTAATTGTTTTATTTAATTCAAAATAAACCAAAATATTAAATTATCTGATCTTAAACAAAGCATCGACTCAATAAAAATACAGAATGATACTATCTCGACCTCTATACAATTATTATCAGAAAAATATGACGATCTACAAAAAGATTTCGAAACTATTCAGAAAGAAAGAAATGAAAATTTAGTTTACATAAAATCCTTGGAAAACAAGATTGAAAACATTGAAAAGAACAGCTGCGCAACAAAAATTGAAATAAGAAATATTCCTAAAAATGAAAATGAAACTAAATTATCACTTATTAAAACAATCTGTGACCTAGGACAAATTCTAAAAATAAATATCAATTCGACTGAAATTAAGGATTTTTATCGGGGGTATGCGAGGTCAGATCTCAAACCAATTGTGGTTGACTTTACAACGGTAACAATGAAAGAAAACACAATAAAGGCTTCAAAACAATATAATAAGAATAATAAAGGATCCAAGCTGAATACGTCAAACCTGAAAATACCTGGTACTCCAAAACCGATCTTTGTGTCGGAAAGTTTGACAACTAGAGGCAAAAGGCTGTTTTATCTCGCGCGAGAATTTACAAAATCATACAATTACACTTTTTGCTGGTCTTCTTATGGCAAGATATATTTGAGGAAGACAGAAGGCTCACCTCAGATAAGGATCTGACAAGTGACTAGATTTATGACTTTTTCTCTCAAACTTGTATTTTTACACGTTTTTGTACTCCAATCTTTGTTATAAACTTAGTATTAGATATACACACACACTACACACATTTCTCATCAAAGAAATAATTCTACATAATCTCTCAAATCATGATGTTTCACATAACCATATTCTTGAATTTAATCCTTCCTTTACTTTATATAGATTTCTTGTATGCAATTCCCAACAACACTCAGTGATTAATGTTGCATCTGTTCTTTTTTTGGCTAATTTATTAATCTGTACTAATTATCTGAAAAAATTGTCTTTCTTTGATTTGCTCATTGTGATCCAAGATCTTTTGTTTTACGGATAGTAGTCCTATCTATGATGATTTAGATTCAATCTCTGTAGCGCAACCCATTAGTTGTAATTTAGAAGAAACAAAAAACTTTATTCAAAAACGGCCTGATAACTTAATAATTTTAAATCAAAACATACGCAGTATTACAAAAAAACTACGATGGTCTCATGGTTATGCTTGAGAGACTTGATATTGAATGCGATATAGTAGTACTTGTCGTGGTGGCCGAGTGGTTGAAGCGCTTGCCTTCCGTACGGGAGGTCGCGGGTTCAAAACCGGCCGGCTTGTACCTCTAAATCTTAATATGAAAAAGATTTAAGTGCAATTTTTCACAACACCACTGGCTAAAAACGGTGAAGGAAAACATCGTGAGGAAACCTGCATGTCGGAAAAGGGTTCTAAGAAGATATGTGAAGTCCCCAATCCGCACTGGGCAAGCGTGGTGGACTATGCCTAATCCCTCTTCGGAGGAGACCTGAGCCCAACAGTGGGCAGTAATGGGTTGTTACAGTAGTAGTAGTACTTACGGAATGTAGACTCAAAGAAAATTTAACAGTTTACTCAACTAAAATTCATCCTCTTCAAAATGATGGGATTGTTATATACGCGAAAAAAAATATTAAGATAGTGGTAGAAGAACCAACATTTTACGAAGGGAACTGTCTCATTGCAAAGGTTGAAACGGATACTGCCTTAGTGGCAATATACCGTTCACCTTCTTACACAAATTTAGAAACTTTTTGCACATCCCTAAACAACGTTTTGTCAAAATTAAATGTATTTAAGAATGTTGCCGTAGTTGTAGATATAAATATAAATATATGTCCAAATAACAATAAAACAAAATATTATCAATACCTTGAGGTTTGCGCTAGTCACAGTCTATTACCCGCTCACAATTTCCCAACCAATATGAATAAATCCTGTTTGGATCATATAATTCTGAGATCATTAATTCGTGGAACAGTAGTAGCTACATCTTCAACTGTGACTGATCACCAAGCAGTACTTTTATGTCTAAGACGACGAGAAAATAGGCAATCTAATCAGGGTTATAATTTGATAAAAAGGTCGATAGAAAAGGGATTACAAAAAGTGTTTCCCTGATAGATCTAGGTGTCATATATGGTTCAATAGATCCGGAATACTGCATGGAGTATTTGATCTCATCTATACAACAGGCTATTAGTGTTAACTCTAAGACAATTAAAATTTCACGCCGTTACAGAATCCTAAAACCTTGGATTACGCCGGGTTTAATTCGCTGTATGCGAAATAGGGACCGTTTACATAAAAAAGCAAAACGTTCACCGGATAATTTAATTATGAAACAAATTTACACCAGGTACAGAAATTTTTGTAATAAATTACTAAAAAAGCTAAAAAGAGAGTACGATAAAAATTTGTTGAAACAGGCTGGAAAAAATAATAAAAAGATTTGGGAATCAATTAAAACTATTACCAATTCTAAAGACAAAGAAACTTCTTCAATTGAACTATTGAGAGATATGGAGGCACAAAAGTCCCTCAATGAAGTAAATGAATATTTTTCTAATATTGGTAGTAATTTGGCGTCGGAGATATCGATTGGGTGTGTTAGTGCTCACTATTCTAAGGGTAAGACACGTGATAGGAGTAACTCCTTTGTTTTATTGAGCACTGATGTAGGGGAGGTGGAAAGGATAATAGATGGATTAACAACGGTTTGCTCTGTGGGTTGGGATGGAATTTCAAATAGTTTACTTAAAGACTGTAAAGACACTCTGGCTTCTCCTTTGACGTACATATTTAATCTTGCTCTCGAAAATGGAGTCTTTCCTACGTGTTTAAAAAAAGCAATCATACATCCCATACATAAATCTGGCTCCAAAGATACTGTAAGTAATTATAGACCCATATCGATACTTACATCTCTTTCAAAGATACTTGAAAGAATCATATATACTAGACTTGTACATTACTTAGAGGCAAATTCACTGTTATCAAATTATCAATTTGGTTTTAGATCTGGTAAATCCGCAGAAGAAGCCGTCCATGTACTTATTGAACATATTGTGAAGAAATTAGATACAGGTCAAAAAACGATAGGTATTTTTCTGGACTTGGCTAAAGCCACATACACACATACCACACATGATACAGTGAGCATTCCTATACTCATAACTAAACTAGAAGATTTCGGCATAAGAGGTATACAACTTAAGCTACTCGTCGACTATCTATCTAATAGGCAACAATGCGTTAAGATTGGTAATAACACTAGTAACGAATTACCAGTTAATATGGGCGTACCTCAGGGCAGTATTTTGGGACCATTATTATTCCTCATTTATATAAATGATCTTTTAGAAATTAACATTATTAATGGAAAGATTGTTTCGTATGCCGACGACACAGCTCTACTTTTTTCTGCTCAGACCTGGGGAGAGGTTTTTGTGTCTGCACAGAGGGGTCTTAATTATGTATTCTACTGGCTATGTCAAAATCTACTTACTTTAAATACAGGTAAGACTAAATTTGTGACTTTCTCCATTCGGGAAAATACACAATCATCTCTCAAATATACCCTTGGCGTCCATTCCTGTACCCAACATACTGATCCTTTGTGCTCCTGCCCAAAACTTATGCGAGTTGATAGTATTAGATATCTGGGCGTCCTTATCAATACATAGTATAAAACAAAGTCGCTTTCGCTGTATGTCTGTATGTATGCTTAGATCTTTAAAACTACGCAACGGATTTTGATGCGGTTTTTTTTAATAGATAGAGTGATTCTTAAGGAAGGTTTGTATGTATAATATAGTAGAGAAACACTGATAAATTTAAAGGTTTCTAATGATGTCGTAAATAAGCACGTTTTTTTGCGCTTATATTGCAAACGCTGGCTGAACCCTACGAGATAGACCAAAATAATGTACTACAGTAATGTTCACCTTAAAAAGTTCAACAAAAAAGTCCGCGATGGTATATATGTCTATCTCTTAGGGATAACCCAGCATAACCATTTTTATTCTTTTACGAAGTGATTTTAGAAGTGCGTTATGGTGCGGCGGGCGCAACTTCGTCTGCGCCAATCGCAATTAAATTTACTGTCAATTATTCGATTTTTTCTCTCTGTAAAAACCAACCTTGAACTTCATCGAAAATTAATAAAATAAACAATTTCTAAAATGAATATAGCCTAAGTTAGTCTTTATTACATAAGCTCGGCCGTTGAAAGTCCCATTCAAATCGACCCAGCCAATCATGTTTAGGCTCTAATGAAGCATCCTGATGAGATCTTTACGTAGAGGCTGAATGTCAAGGTCTGATGATGGAGCTGGAAGGTGGCTATGGGAACTCCATCATTAAGCAAGATAACCTCATCGTGTTTAGGCTCTAATGAAGTGTCTTGATGAGTTCTTTGCGTAGAGGATGAATGTAAAGGTCTGATGATGGAGCTGGAAGGTGGCTATGGGAACTCCGTCAATAAGCAAGATAATCTCATCGTGTTTAGGCTCTAATGAAGCGTCCTGATGAAATCTTATAACGGGACGGCATTGCGAGTACTGTTTGAACCCCTTTGTAACGCAGACGAAGTTGCGCGGGTCAGCTAGTAGATAATAAATTAAATTTTACTGATCATATCGCACTTATGTCAAGCAGAGTACGCAAATTAATATATTATTATATCTTTAAAACCTTAAGACATGCAGCTAACAAAAAAATTATCATTCAGGTATATAAGGCCTTATGCCAATCAATAGTCACGTACTGTATTACATCTTGGGGAGGTATTGCAAAAACCAATTTAATCACACTGGAAACTGCTCAGAGATCAGTACTTAAAGTCGCTACTTTCCGGCCAAGATTATATTCGACTGTACTATTGTATACTGAATGTCGGGCAACTATACATTATGCACACGGTTTTAAAACAGCACAGGCTGATCTGTCATCATCATGATGTACTAGAAAGAGGTCGCATCTTTAGAATTAAAAAAAATATATATTTAAGCACGCCTTTGCTCGGAGATTTTTTGGTTTCCGTGGCCCTTTCCTTTATGAACTTATAAATAATAAGATGACGATACAGAATAATATACATATGTACGAGCTTAATACATACCATTGTAAAACCAGACTATTTAATTGGCTGATTTGTTTGAACTATACAGAAACTGAGGAATTATTACTAATAATGCAATAGTAGTAACTCAAAAAAAAAAAAAAAAAAAAGATATAAAACAATAAACGTGTAAAGACAACTAAAAATAAAAAAACAGAAAAAGAAACAAAAATAACATTAGAATAAATAATCTAAATAATTTTTGATCAACAATAAATGTCGCTTCTAGTTAACATCAATTCCGTGTATCACACAGAGTTGTTTTGCAACGGCGCAAGCTAGATATTTTTGTTTCTACCTCCAGTCTCAATCCTTTGTTGATGGAAATTTTAATTCTTACTTTTATATAAATGTGTAGTTTGAAATGATATCTAATATTTCAAACTTGACCCCTTGTTTTATCGTTTTAACTACCAGTAAATGTCTACTTGAATCTTTTATAGTTATATAGTTAAGTAAAGTAAATAATAATTAATATAATATTTGTTACAAATGACAAGTGACAGTGATTACTTATTGTGAACACATCGAACTATGGGAAACGTTTTTGGTGAGCATCTTATGATGAAATCTTAGTGATATTATTTATTATTTTTTTAAAATATTTATAATTGTTAAAAAATGCACACACCCTCTTTCACACACACACACACTCACTCTTCACGATACTCAAAAAAGAGGACATGACAAATCATTTTATCCTATTGAAAGGTTTCTAATCAATTTAAAGCATTTTTGTAACAGTTTTGAATATAACAATTAACATTATTTTTCTCATTTAATATTTTGTATAATAGAGCCAACATTGTGGGTAGTTGGAAGTGGGGACTTGCTATAAATACAGGTGTTGGCCATTATTAGGGGATTGTTGTTTGGATGCTCGAAGTGAGCGGACGTGTTATTTAAGAAGTTTACAAGTGAAAGTGACTGTGACTCGGAAGAAGAGAGATTTATGTTGGAGAATAAACTGTATGCTGATTTACAATTGGAGTTTGATTTGGAGAAGTTTACATCTCAGAAGTGAGATTGCAGCATAAAACCGTAAGTACAGAACATAACACTCGCCCGATAATTATCAATTTGAAATTTACCGCTACGCCCAGAATTTGAGAGCATATTATTTTCCCATACCACTCCACGTTTCTAAGGTCGTGATAATATTGAAAATCTATTTTTATCGTCTTGAACCACAGAGTAAAAAAAAAAAAATAATAAAAAAAAAATAGATTGCCTGGCCCCGCATGGTGGGGTTCTAAAGGGGGGCCGAAATTTTCGTTATTTTGACGTAGGAAGCATAGTTTTCGAGATACCACGAAACATTGAACCGCCCCCGTCAATTTTATTTTCGTTTCACACGCTATCGCTTTCTTGTCACCTCTTGTCTGGGACATTATGGTTAAGGACTCATTGCTAATACACATTTTCTGTCTTTGAGCTTCGGAGAATGGATCTGGGAGATGATGAGACCCGGAACCTGGAAATGCCTCGACGGGACCGTTCACGGTCCAGGCGCAGTGTTGCTGGTAGCTACGAACGCTGTGGCTCGAGCACGCGAAGCCATAGTCACAGTCGTCAAATGCTGGACCACGAGCTCTCGCTAAGGCGGGAGCAAGAAAGTGTTCGTCAGCTGGAGTTGGCTCTACAAAGGGACAGAGATGCTGCACGCCGTCGCCACCGAAGCGAACGCCGTGAGTCGAGACGTCGTAGTCGCAGTCGCAGTTGCAAGAGCACCCACGGATACGAATATGGCCTACTGGACGTGGACGCCAGAGGAACGTTCTGATGAACGCCGCAGTAAGAACCGGGCCCGAGCACACAGTTAGCCAATCGAGACAGTAAAAACATCATCCCCGAGTTCAATACGTCTGAGAAAAGCCAGCGTATGTACATATGGTTGAAAAAGGTCAAAGAGTGTGCAAAGGTCTACGGCTGGGATGAAAGGACCATAATTCGATTTCTCTATGCAGAAATTGTCTGGTATAGCTAAAACTTGGTATGAAAGTCAGAATTCAATCTTCTTGGGGAAGAGTGGCAGGCTAAATTGTTTTACGAGACATTACTCGAGGGCATGTGACGACGTGGGAGTAGGGTTAATGAACATATTCATAACTATTTTTTTGAAAGTTAGCCCTTCTCAATCAAAGCAAAAACCTGGGTAGGCGCGCGGTAGACTGTGTAATTCATGGTATTAGCGATAGGACCATAAGATCTGGTGCTCTGGCCTCGCGATGTGAAAAACCTCACGAATTGCTGATGTTTTTGCTCATCAACAATAAGGAAGCTTACGTACCGCAACAGTTTTCTAAAGAGAGGGATGTAGTTATGAGAAACGGTAAGTCGAGTTGTCGATTTGGCGCACAAGTCAATCCTAGTTTATTTGGCTACAATTGCAAGGAAAATGGGCGTCCGTACTCCAGATGCGCCAAGCCATTAATCAGGTGTAGTCTTTGCAATAAAGTGGGCCATAAGCCTGAATTGTGTCATGCTAAGCCGAGCACAGGGTCAACGAACGCTGAAATCACGGCGAAAACCATGCGTACATCTAGTTCAGCGTCGTGCAATAAATTAAAAAAAAAAGTGAGTGACTGTAGAATATGTTCCATCAAGAAGCATTCTTTGACCTTGGTAGCGAAGTTTCGCTGACTGCGCAGGCAAGATTTGCCAGACTCGGATTTACTCATGACGGTACACCACCTACAATGAAAGGCATTCGGAAATGGCCTTGTCTAATCGTTGGGCTCAGCAAAATTAAGCTTATCCATTGACGGAGTAAACGCTATCGTTCATTGTCGTTTACATACCAAATGAAGATGAACATCGCCGAAAAAGTCCGGATATACGCCTACTGCAAAATCTATGACCCTGCCAACGTTAGAGCCACAACTGAGACTTCGTCGACTGGTAGTATTATGGTAGGCTCCAAAATGCTAGGAGCATTCGGTAGGCAGTATGTTGTTGGGGTGGGATTTACAAAGTACATAGGTAGTGGAAAACTTTTTATTACGGTGCAACCATGTGCGATACCATGTTGCCTCTAGGAGAGACTAAGTTATAACATGCATAACACGCGCCGAAAGAGTTGAGTCGGTCTATAGGTTAGTGGACACTGAAGGCTGCTGAGACCAGTACCGACCCCTCTCTCTTCAATCATCTCGACAAAAAGCTTCTACAGCTAGGTGATGCTGTTTCTGAGGAAGCAAAAATTAAATTGCTATCAATACTACAAACGCCACAGCCAATGTATTCGGGACTAAAAGTGAGTGTTACAGTGCCAGTACGTGTAGAACAGTGAAATTGTGATGTAATTATTAAAATTAAGTAAATATTAATGTTTTTGTACTACACTCGGGTGCAATGAAATCGCACATCTGTATATTTTTTGAAAAATATCATTTATTTCTTTTTATTTAAAAAAATACATATATTTTTTAACATAAGGTTAAAGGATAGTTCAATACCTATTCAATGATACCACATAAGACATGATAAGTTTACCTACCTGCTGAAACAAAACGACAACAGCGAACTCCAAAAATTGCTCTCTCAACTCACTGCAGTTTGCAAGACCAACTGCTGGTATAAAAAGGCATGTTTTGTGTAAAACGTCATCAATTGCAAGACAACGCTTAACCTTATAAGACTTCTAGTGACTCCAATTGCATTTGTCTGAAAAAGATGGATACTACTCCGGAAAAAGCCGCTCAAGTCGTCGCTCTAATTGAAGCGGGCCAGAACCAGAGTGTTGTAGCTCGACAACTGAATATGAGTCGATTCAGTTGGTCGTGGGTACCAGCACTATCGGGAGACTAGTGGCTTTGAAAAGCAACGAGGATCTGGTCGAGTAAGAGCTACAACACAGCGCGACAACAGATTTCTTGTAACGACAGCGTTGCGAAATCGTCGTTTGACTGCCGTTGAACTTGCACAGCGGCTACAATATGTGTGTGAAGTGGTAGTCAGCAGGTAGACAGTCAGAAGGAGGCTTGCCGAAGGCGGTTTGACTGCGAATAGGCCAGCAAATGGCCCTAAATTGACGCCAGCTCACCGCCGGGCTCGATTTCGATTTGCACAAGAACACGTCAACTGGACAGCCGACCAGTCTTGTTCTCAGACGAGTCCAGAGTGTGTCTTCATGACAATGATGGACGTGGAAAGGTCTACAGAAGGCGCTCAGAGCGATTTTCCCAATGTTGCATCACAGAACGTGTAGCATGCGGCGGTGGTTCGTGTATGTTCTGGGGAGGTATCTTACTCGAACGAAAAACAGAACTTGTTTTCATCGTTGGGGCCAATATTAGGCGACAAACAAGAGGTCTAACATCTCAACGATACATAGAGGAAGTTCTACAAGAACATGTCGTACCATTTGGCAGTTTAATTGGAAGTAACTTCCTTTTTATGCAAGGCCTCATACCGCTGCGATACTGAGACAATGCTTACAATAAGTAAATGTACCCGTGATGGACTGGCCAGCTCGGAGCCCGGACCTTAATCCGATTGAACACTTGTGGGACGAATTAAAAAGAAAAATTAGAGGTCGAAATAGTGCTCCAGTTAATCTCCAGGAGTTACAAAATGCGCTCAAAGAGGAATGGGACGCCATGCCACAAGACTTTATCAGAAACTTGATAGAGTCGATGGGGAATCGGTGTGAAGCTATAATTCGGGCAAGAGGGGGCAATGCTTGTTACTGATAAATGATTTTTCAGTATTTTTTGTGTTTTTTTTTTATTAATCCCCAGATTTTAAACGGTTTAGTTGTGTAATCATTTTGTAATAAAGATTAAATTGTTATTGTATTTTATTTTCCTCAAGAAAGTAACCTTGTCTCCACTTATATGGTATCATTGAATAGGTATTGAACTAACCTTTAGCCCTGTGTTAAAAAATATTTGTATTTTTTTAATTTAAAAGAAGTAAATAATATTTTTCAAAAAATGTACAGATGTGCGATTTCATTGCACCCGAGTGTATATTAAGATATTCAAGTAATGTAACTAGTAAGATAAGCGTCAATATAACATTGTGACAGATTGATTCTTGACTATTGACTTGAAGGAGCGAGAGCGCTAACGGTATCGTTCCCGCGTACGATATATAAAGAGGCGCGTTTTAGCGCAAATCATCAGACAGCCCAGTTCGCCGAGTGTCAGCAGCCACTGAAAACGAAGCCATCGGAAGATTTGATTTGATCTGAAGAATATTCGTCGTGCGCACACCAACGCTCGGGTCCCAACACTGCGCCCCTATTGGCCCATTCGGAACAACGCGTCGCACCCGTCGGCTTACCTCTCCGGTCTGCCACCAGCGGCAAGCCCCGGAGAGCGGTCGGCGGGTCTCGGCGCGCCGGGTGGTCCATTTAGGACCGCGTAGGCGGACTGCCTCGACTTGCTGCCGAAACCACCACCATCGCTGCATTATCGTCGGAATGTCGGGGCATTTTTAAATGCCGAACACGCCGACACACCCGACGCAGCGTCGCGCGACGCGGCCGGAGCCCTACCGTCCGGTAAGACGTATGTGCGCGATCGCGTCGGCGGCGTTGCACCCGCATCCGCCGGAGCAATCGCCTCTGCAATTGCTGCGGGCCAGGCGACTGTCGCCGCCCGCCCTCGCCCACTACCATCAACATCCTCGACGTCAGCCGGAGAGGACTGGTTTTCCGCCAGCCCACTCTCCCTGACGCCGACGCCGACGCCGGAGCCTCCTGCGTACCCGCCGGCCGCCGCTACCTCAACGGACGCTGCCGCTCGTTCACCGAGCGACGACGCCCGCCCCATGGATGAGACCCCGGACCTGCCCGAGTCGGGCCGCCCATCGGATCCCGCCCGACCAACCCACCTGCGCCAACTGCGGAGGAGCGCATACCGCGAATAACGCGAACTGCCCTGTGTTCCGGCGGGAGTTCCGGAACCGGCGAGCGGGGACCGTCGCGACGACTCAGCCCATCAAGAGAGCCACCACGCTGCCCGCGAGACCGTCCGTCCAGGACGCCGGAGGAGAGCGAGACGCCACCGTCACGCTTATGGCAGAATCCAACCTGCCTAAGCAGCGGTCGGGCGCGCACCATCCTGGCGACAGACGGACGAGACGCGGCAAGCGAGGACGCGGGAGGAAACGCGGCCGTTCTCCTGCCGCGACTGCTCCCGCGTCGGTCCCCGACGGAATTCCCGCTGGCGATGCAGCGCCAGTGCCTCCTCCGCAGCCAGCCCCAGCTCGCACCGTGGCCAAGGCTCCGGCACCGGCCCGAACTCAAACCCCGGCCCCGGCCCGGCCTCGGACCCCAGCGGCGGCCCAGCCACGCACGCAGACCCGGATACCAGCTCCCGCTCGAGCTACGACTCAAGCGGTGGAAGCGGTGCAGCAGCCCAGGACGTCCCGGAGGACGAGGAGAGCGAAGGCTCCTCCCAGGCAGGAGGAGGAAGCCCTAGCTTACCACCCGCAGACGGAGGTCGAGCGGATGCGCATAGCATGTCTCAGCCTCCTGCACAAGGTCCTGACCGCGCTGCAGGAGAAGCGGGATCCTACCCCGCTGATCCTAGCGGCGCTGGCGGATCTGTTCCGGACGGCTTGAGCGCGCATCCCGCGTCCAGCTCCGCCGTGACCTCCCAAGCGACGACGACGTCGACGATGACGATCGTCTTTTGGAACGCCGACGGGCTTTCACCTCAAAAGGCCCGCCTCCTGAAGCTGCTGCTCTCTCAGCGCCGTGTGGACATCGGCCTGATCAGCGAGACTCACCTCAGGCCGGAGAACAGGTTGAAGGTTCCCGGATACCTGGTCTACCGGACTGACCACAGCTCGCCGTTCGGGGTCGCCTACCGGGGATTGGCGATCCTGGTGCGTCGGAACATCATTCACCAACTACTGCCAGTACCACAACTGCTGACGTCGTACACCCTGGGCGTAGAGGTCTGCATCGACGGCCAACCCACACGTGTCTTCGCGTACTACAAGCCGCCGCAGAACCGTCTGGCGGTGTCCGACATTCACACGCTTGTGGACTCGGAGCTGCCGACGGTCATTCAGGAGACAGGACAGTCAGAGCAGGAACAAAGATGGGACATGTCGACGCCTTGTCTAGGAATCCGGCTTCGGAGCCGGTGGTATCCGCTTCCAGGAGCGGATACTACCGATCCTGTGAGATATCCATCAGTGCTCGTTATATCAGATAGAGACTGTCTTCTTACTTTACAAATGGGGGATCCGGAGCTGTGCAAAATAAGAGATATCGTCAGTAGTGACCTGGATCCCAAAGGCTTGCAGTATAGAATAATAAACTTTTTAGATACGTGGGGGGATGACAAGGAAAGCGTAGGGTGGGTCGTGCCAAGGGGCGCAATGTGGCAGGTGTGCAAAATGGGTCACGACGATATTGCTCACGTCGGTTTCGAAAAGACGATAGTGCAAATAAAGAAAGCCTATTGGTTTGCAAAAATGGTCCAGTTTGTTGAAAAGTACGTAAGTCGCGATTCCTTTCCACGGATTGCATTCGATTGCATTCCAGGGTTTACTCACATAGTCACTGTCGTAGATTCTTTTGCCAAGTTTGTATTTATCAAGCCGGACGGGAATACTAGTACGCAAAATGTTATAAAGAACATTAAAAGACATATTTGACATATTGCGCGCCCCTGATAGGCTGATAAGCGATCGTGGATCCTGTTTCACAGCAAATGCTTTTGGAAGATTTTGCCTAGATCGTGACATAAATCATATATTAAAGCAGTAACGTTTCCTAGATCCAACGGTATACTGAATTCTTTAATAGCCCAAAATATTAGAGATAATGAAAGGAATGGGATTGGACTGGACCTGGATTGGCATTGGGATTGGACTGGACCTGGATTGGCATTGGGATTGGACTGGACCTGGATTGGCATTGGGATTGGACTGGACCTGGATTGGCATTGGGATTGGACTGAACCTGCATTGGATTGGTGCTGGACTGGATTGGTGCTGGACTGGATTGGTGCTGGACTGGATTGGTGCTGGACTGGATTGGTGCTGGACTGGATTGGTGCTGGACTGGATTGGTGCTGGACTGGATTGGTGCTGGACTGGATTGGTGCTGGACTGGATTGGTGCTGGACTGGATTGATGCTGGACTGGATTGATGCTGGACTGGATTGGTGCTGGACTGGATTGGTGCTGGACTGGATTGGTGCTGGACTGGATTGGTGCTGGACTGGATTGGTGCTGGACTGGATTGGTGCTGGACTGGATTGGTGCTGGACTGGATTGGTGCTGGACTGGATTGGTGCTGGACTGGATTGATGCTGGACTGGATTGATGCTGGACTGGATTGATGCTGGACTGGATTGATGCTGGACTGGATTGATGCTGGACTGGATTGATGCTGGACTGGATTGATGCTGGACTGGATTGATGCTGGACTGGATTGATGCTGGACTGGATTGATGCTGGACTGGATTGATGCTGGACTGGATTGATGCTGGACTGGATTGATGCTGGACTGGATTGATGCTGGACTGGATTGATGCTGGACTGGATTGATGCTGGACTGGATTGATGCTGGACTGGATTGATGCTGGACTGGATTGATGCTGGACTGGATTGATGCTGGACTGGATTGATGCTGGACTGGATTGATGCTGGACTGGATTGATGCTGGACTGGATTGATGCTGGACTGGATTGATGCTGGACTGGATTGATGCTGGACTGGATTGATGCTGGACTGGATTGATGCTGGACTGGATTGATGCTGGACTGGATTGATGCTGGACTGGATTGATGCTGGACTGGATTGATGCTGGACTGGATTGATGCTGGACTGGATTGATGCTGGACTGGATTGATGCTGGACTGGATTGATGCTGGACTGGATTGATGCTGGACTGGATTGATGCTGGACTGGATTGATGCTGGACTGGATTGATGCTGGACTGGATTGATGCTGGACTGGATTGATGCTGGACTGGATTGATGCTGGACTGGATTGATGCTGGACTGGATTGATGCTGGACTGGATTGATGCTGGACTGGATTGATGCTGGACTGGATTGATGCTGGACTGGATTGATGCTGGACTGGATTGATGCTGGACTGGATTGATGCTGGACTGGATTGATGCTGGACTGGATTGATGCTGGACTGGATTGATGCTGGACTGGATTGATGCTGGACTGGATTGATGCTGGACTGGATTGATGCTGGACTGGATTGATGCTGGACTGGATTGATGCTGGACTGGATTGATGCTGGACTGGATTGATGCTGGACTGGATTGATGCTGGACTGGATTGATGCTGGACTGGATTGATGCTGGACTGGATTGATGCTGGACTGGATTGATGCTGGACTGGATTGATGCTGGACTGGATTGATGCTGGACTGGATTGATGCTGGACTGGATTGATGCTGGACTGGATTGATGCTGGACTGGATTGATGCTGGACTGGATTGATGCTGGACTGGATTGATGCTGGACTGGATTGATGCTGGACTGGATTGATGCTGGACTGGATTGATGCTGGACTGGATTGATGCTGGACTGGATTGATGCTGGACTGGATTGATGCTGGACTGGATTGATGCTGGACTGGATTGATGCTGGACTGGATTGATGCTGGACTGGATTGATGCTGGACTGGATTGATGCTGGACTGGATTGATGCTGGACTGGATTGATGCTGGACTGGATTGATGCTGGACTGGATTGATGCTGGACTGGATTGATGCTGGACTGGATTGATGCTGGACTGGATTGATGCTGGACTGGATTGATGCTGGACTGGATTGATGCTGGACTGGATTGATGCTGGACTGGATTGATGCTGGACTGGATTGATGCTGGACTGGATTGATGCTGGACTGGATTGATGCTGGACTGGATTGATGCTGGACTGGATTGATGCTGGACTGGATTGATGCTGGACTGGATTGATGCTGGACTGGATTGATGCTGGACTGGATTGATGCTGGACTGGATTGATGCTGGACTGGATTGATGCTGCTGGACTGGATTGATGCTGCTGGACTGGATTGATGCTGCTGGACTGGATTGATGCTGCTGGACTGGATTGATGCTGCTGGACTGGATTGATGCTGCTGGACTGGATTGATGCTGCTGGACTGGATTGATGCTGCTGGACTGGATTGATGCTGCTGGACTGGATTGATGCTGCTGGACTGGATTGATGCTGCTGGACTGGATTGATGCTGCTGGACTGGATTGATGCTGCTGGACTGGATTGATGCTGCTGGACTGGATTGATGCTGCTGGACTGGATTGATGCTGCTGGACTGGATTGATGCTGCTGGACTGGATTGATGCTGGACTGGATTGATGCTTGGATACTTGGTTACTTGGTTACAAGTCTAGTTTTAATTGGATACTTGGTTACAAAATTGTTAAAATTGTAAAATTGTGATATCGTGACTGTTATGAAATTCTTCGAATCGCCGAGTGAAAGGTTTTTATGGTTCCACCTGGTACATGTATGAGGTCATACATGTCGTCAGGATGGTCGAGTGAAAGGTTTCTAATCAATTTAAAGCATTTTTGTAACAGTTTTCAATATTACAATTAACATTATTTTTCTCATTTAATATTTTGTATAATAGAGCCAACATTGTTTTTTTTTTATGTATTTGTTACTTAGTGTGCGTAATATTTTTTTGTTTTGCGTGGGATATATTCAGATAACTTTTGCGTCTAGAAATCTTAAAATCTGATGAATGAAGTGTTTGTGTGCATAATTTTGAAAGCATGTGAGAGAAGAAGAATGATTGTATCTATGTACGGGAAGAATGAAATAAGTTTTAAGGCGAAGGATGAAATAAGCGAAAGTGAAGGATGAAAGATGTACACGATCATTTCACATTATATAATGATCACACAATATGTATCCTAGATGTATATATCTGTTTATTTTATTTATGTAATACATTTATGCAATACTTTACATCGTAGGTATTTATTATTATATCTCGCTGTGTAGGTTAGAGGTTTTTGTAATTTGTAGTTGCATATATGTACATTCTGCTTTGAGTCGTTGAATGACCGGCAGATGTATTATGTGTGATACAACTTTAGCTCATTTTGATCCGAACGCTCAGTTAATATTAACGGTAGATACGTTACCTACAGGGCTAGGAGCTATACTGTCTGATACTGTACTGATTGATAGAACACTTTTCAGTGTATCTACCACCTCAGTATAAGTTTCATTCATAACTTCAATATTATTGTCAACTTTTTTTTCTTTCAAATTCTCCTTTTTCTTTGATTTACCAGTCAATATCGGTTCCAGCTGTAAAAATGAATCAGAAATGTGGCGTAAACATTTTAACGTTACAACTGTTTCAACATCTCTGAACTTTATACTTTTTATCTGGTACCAAAAGGGACCTAACGGTTGGTTATCTATCTCAGTCCATATACATACACCTGAGCCGCTACCGAGAATATCTGAATCAGTGATATCAATCCAATGAGCTTTAGAACAAACAGCTCTTAGTTTATATAAGGCTTCAGTTAAGTCTTTTTTCATTTCCACTTCAGCAGAACTGAGTAGAACAACATCACGATACCCTATTCGTTCATTGATGAGTTCTCTTTCTACGTATCGTCCAAGGAATATTCGTCCCTTTAGTAACTCTTTAACATATTGTGTAGGGTGCAGTGTGAGGGTTGTATTAAAATGTTGTTTGTTTTCAAATGTTTAATGTTGAATGGACTTATAATAACTTATTTGTAAAATGTTATAAAATGTTAATGTTAAAAATGTTAATGTATGCACCCGACTAACGCGGTAATCAAATGTGCACTGATGGTCTGTAGAAATGACGTTGTACAATTGCGTTATACGTTGCCAATACCGCTGAGTAAGGTGTTCGATAAAAATCACCGAACATATTGTTTTGTTCTTGTTGTTTCTATGCTGTCGTCTGCGTCGTACTGTGATACATCCGTTGAAGAATTAACAGTTTGATTTACTCCTGGAATAGCGATCATTTTGGAGTGGATACCAGCTGTTAAAAGGTAACTGCTTTGTTTGTGAGGTTCTTAGTGACTGGTGGCTAGTATTGTTGTTTAGATTGTTTAATAGGTGCAACTTTAAAAATTTTTGTTATTATTTTTCGGATTACATTTCGGTCTTTCACTCTCAACGATATGGTATGTATATATAATGTATATAAATACTCCTGATTAACACAGGAGGTGGTTGATAAATGAATATGTACATGTAAAGTATATTAATCCTCCTGATTAACACAGGAGGTGGTTGATAAATAACTATGTACATGTAAAGTATATTAATACTCCTGATTAACACAGGAGGTGGTATAAATATGTGTAATATGTAAATAATGCGGGTTATCGCAAGAACTGCAAAAAAAATATATGTATATGTAACCGCACCGGGTAACAATAGTGTGTGTGTGTGTGTGTGTGTTGAGGTGCAATGACGCTGCAAACAGTCGATCCTCACTTGGTCTGTCAGGAATGACCTCACAATGTCCACTCAAACACTCTATGATCCGTGAAAGCGCAGTAATGGTGTGTCGAGATGTAATGACGCTTGCGAGTAGTCGATCCTCATTTGGTTTGTCAGGAATGACGTCACAACATCCACTGGAACACCCGACGATCCATACTCCTGAATAAAAGCTTCAAAAGAACGAACTCCAACGGTTTATTACTTCCACGTCCGAGAGGTCCGCTCGCCTCGACAGTTCAAACACGAATCCTCCAAAACAGCGGCCAACGCCCGTATTTATAGCAAGTCTCCACTTCCAACTACCCGCACGGTGATTGTCGGTGAATAGGTTGGTTTCCCTTGTCATCACCCCGTCAACTCCGCTATAGTAACCATGATAATTGTCACTCTTGTTTATGTCATTCTTCATACGCGCCTACACGGCCAGACTGACATACGACCGTCCTCGGGCGTTATTGTACTCCCAAAACAAACCATGTCTAATCACCAAGACATCCGCTCGTCCATCCTGCTACATTCAGGACTTTAAATGGGTTTTCACTTGTAGCATCAAACTGAAAGTAAAACACGTTAAGACATTAAACCGAACATGTGTATCCCTTCAATCAACCCTAATGGGTGTGGCCCGGATGACACTGTTCCTATCAACTATTCCACCAAGAACAACGCCTCTGGACCGGACGAGTGTATCCCTTCAACCAACCCCAATGGGTGTGGCCCGGATGACACTGTCCCTTCGACCAAGATAAAATACCACATCTGGACCGGACGAGTGTGTCCCTTCAACCAACCCCAATGGGTGTGGCCCGGACGACACTGTCCCTTCGACCAGGATAAACTACCACATCTGGACCGGACGAGTGTGTCCCTTCAACCAACCCCAATGGGTGTGGCCCGGACAACACTGTCCCTTCGACCAGGATAAACTACCACATCTGGACCGGACGAGTGTGTCCCTTCAACCAACCCCAATGGGTGTGGCCCGGACGACACTGTCCCTTCGACCAGGATAAACTATCACATCTGGACCGGACGAGTGTGTCCCTTCAACCAACCCCAATGGGTGTGGCCCGGACGAGACTGTCCCTTCGACCAGGATAAACTACCACATCTGGACCGGACGAGTGTGTCCCTTCAACCAACCCCAATGGGTGTGGCCCGGACGACACTGTCCCTTCGACCAGGATAAACTACCACATCTGGACCGGACGAGTGTGTCCCTTCAACCAACCCCAATGGGTGTGGCTCGGACGACACTGTCCCTTCGACCAGGATAAACTACCACATCTGGACCGGACGAGTGTGTCCCTTCAACCAACCCCAATGGGTATGGCCCGGACGACACTGTCCCTTCGACCAGGATAAACCGTAAAATTAACACCACCTCTGGACCGGACGAGTGTGTCCTTTCAACCAACCCCAATGGGTGTGGCCCGGATGACACTGCCTCTCCGACCAGGATAAACTACATGGATAGATACTTCTTGTTAGGAGGAGTGTATCCTTTCAACCAACCACACTGGGTGTGGCTCGGATGACACTCTTCCATCATTCGGGCACTTTCAAAAGCTCACACTGATGGACCTCCCTTGACTGCAACTCCATTGCCACTTTTCTTGTCTGGACATACAGTCGCCACATGCCCAAGCTGACCATTGTTACCATACTGCCTTATAGACTTTGGGCAGTTCTTACATCCGAATGCTCTTCTTCATTTTCGTACTTCAGCTGATACAACGTGACTGCGCTGCAGAAAACAAAAACATTTCAGTAAAAGTTGCAAAAGCGGATTTCTTTTTTTCTTTCTTTTCTTTCTCTTTCTTTATATTTCTTTCCTCTTTTCTTTCCGATTTAGGTATTAACTGCTTCTGAGCGGCTATGCCTCGACCTTCCTGCGAGACACGCGTGTTCGAGTGTCTTTTCGAACCATCCAATACCTTTTTACCTTTAGCCATGTCTAACGGCCACTTCTAATTCTACTATGTTGATAACTTCCGTTGAAGGAACAGTGTTTAATTTCATCGTTTGTTATAGTCCATCAATTTACGCTCGGCTATGTCTGATCATCAGCTCTATTGGTATTACGATGATGACTTTGGTTTTAGAACAGTGATTACGTCCACCGTTTGCAATATTCAATTAATTCAGGCTTGCCCATGTCTGATTACCAGCTCCACAGATATCACCATAATAACCTCAGTCTTTCCATTCACTGTTGCAAATCGTCGCCTCAGTGCTTGTTTGGCCTATCTGCACTCGAGCAAATTTTACAGGAGACGTTTTTTTTGTTTTATTTATTAAATAACGTTTAATTTTTTAATTTGATACTTAATATCAATACACGAGCTACCCACAAATTGATTTATAAAGAAATAATATACAATAGTTTATGATTCTAGCGTATTTTACATGTTTTGTGTGACGATAGGCCAAACGTGCACTAAACATTTTTCGGATGTTAACTTACAACAAACGTGCACTGAAGATTGACCAAAGGATTGTGATAATTTTCCGTGCTTGTTTGTGCTAAGTGCTAATATTGTTGATACAGGATGTAAGTTTTTAATTAGTATAAGTTTTACTGCCGATTTCGCTTGTTCCGTTATGTATATTATTTTAAAATATGACCAACTTCTCGATTTTTGATTGATGGGTTTTTTGCGCTTGAAGCGTCCTGGTGAGTACTTTGTCCCTAGATGAATGTCAAGGTCTGATGCTGGAGCTGGAAGGTGGTTACAGGAACTCCGTCAATAAGCAAGATAACTTCATCGTGTTTAGGCTCTAATGAAGCGTCTTGATGAGTTCTTTGCATAGACATGAATATCAAGGTCTGATGATGCAGCTGGAAGGTGGCAACAGGAACTCCGTCATTAAGCAAAATAACATCATCGTGTTTAGGCTCTAATGAAGCGTCCTGGTGAGTTCTTTGCAAAGACATGAATATCAAGGTCTGATGATGGAGCTGGAAGGTGGTTACAGGAACTCTGTCAATAAGCAAGATAACCACATCGTGTTTAGGCTCTAATGAAGCGTCTTGATGAGTTCTTTGCATAGACATGAATATCAAGGTCTGATGATGGAGCTGGAAGGTGGTTACAGGAACTCCGTCATTAAGCAAAATAACATCATCGTGTTTACGCTCTAATAAAGCGTCCTGGTGAGTTCTTTGCAAAGACATGAACATCAAGGTCTGATGATGGAGCTGGAAGGTGGTTACAGGAACTCTGTCAATAAGCAAGATAACCTCATCGTGTTTAGGCTCTAATGAAGCGTCCTGGTGAGTTCTTTGCAAAAGACATGAATATCAAGGTCTGATGATGGAGCTGGAAGGTGGTTACAGGAACTCTGTCAATAAGCAAGATAACCACATCGTGTTTAGGCTCTAATGAAGCGTCTTGATGAGTTCTTTGCATAGACAGGAATATCAAGGTCTGATGATGCAGCTGGAAGGTGGCAATAGGAACTCCGTCATTAAGCAAAATAACATCATCGTGTTTAGGCTCTAATGAAGCGTCCTGGTGAGTTCTTTGCAAAGACATGAATATCAAGGTCTGATGATGGAGCTGGAAGGTGGTTACAGGAACTCTGTCAATAAGCAAGATAACCTCATCGTGTTTAGGCTCTAATGAAGCGTCCTGGTGAGTTCTTTGCAAAGACATGAATATCAAGGTCTGATGATGGAGCTGGAAGGTGGTTACAGGAACTCTGTCAATAAGCAAGATAACCTCATCGTGTTTAGGCTCTAATGAAGCGTCCTGGTGAGTTCTTTGCAAAAGACATGAATATCAAGGTCTGATGATGGAGCTGGAAGGTGGTTACAGGAACTCTGTCAATAAGCAAGATAACCTCATCGTGTTTAGGCTCATATGAAGCGTCCTGGTGAGAACTTTGTCAGTAGATGAATGTCTATGCAAAGAACTCATCAATACGCTTCATTAGAGCCTAAACACGATGAGATTATCTTGCTTAATGACGGAGTTCCTATTGCCACCTTCCAGCTGCATCATCAGACCTTGATATTCATGTCTATGCAAAGAACTCATCAAGACGCTTCATTAGAGCCTAAAAACGATGAGGTTATCTTGCTTATTGACGGAGTTCCTGTAACCACCTTCCAGCTCCATCATCAGACCTTGACATTCATCTAGGGACAAAGTACTCACCAGGACGCTTCATTAGAGCCTAAACACGATGAGGTTATCTTGCTTATTGACAGAGTTCCTGTAGCCACCTTCCAGCTCCATCATCAGACCTTGACATTCATGTATATGCAAAGAACTCATCAAGACGCTTCATTAGAGCCTAAAAACGATGAGGTTATCTTGCTTATTGACGGAGTTCCTGTAACCACCTTCCAGCTCCATCATCAGACCTTGACATTCATCTAGGGACAAAGTACTCACCAGGACGCTTCATTAGAGCCTAAACACGATGAGGTTATCTTGCTTATTGACAGAGTTCCTGTAGCCACCTTCCAGCTCCATCATCAGACCTTGACATTCATGTATATGCAAAGAACTCGTCAAGACGCTTCATTAGAGCCTAATCACGATGAGGTTATCTTGCTTATTGACAGAGTTCCTGTAACCACCTTCCAGCTCCATCATCAGACCTTGACATTCATGATTATGCAAAGAACTCATCAAGACGCTTCATTAGAGCCTAAAAACGATGAGGTTATCTTGCTTATTGACAGAGTTCCTGTAGCCACCTTCCAGTTCCATCATCAGATCTTGATTAAGATCCAGGATCCTATATTCAAGATCCAGGATGCAGAATCCAACATCCGGATCCAGGATTCACAGTACAGAACAATTTACAAACAGATTTCGAAAACTCGAATTTTATTTATTTGTATGGAAAACGGGCGTGATACTTGTCTTAACCTGACAATTGGTTTGAAGTTTTTAAATAGAACACCCTGTTTGAAATTCAACTGAGTCAACGGTTAATTTAAAAAAATACGTATTTCTCTATTTTTAGCGATGTCTGCTCATCTTTGCTTTTATGATTTGTTGAAGAAATACTTTTAAAATGATATTCAATCAAATTTATGAAAAAAAAACATAATTTAATAAACTATACCTCATCTTTTATTGTGATTTCATGCGAATCTCACTGTGTTTCGAACTACTGTGACGTCATACAAAATGGCGGATACGGCGCTACGCCGGCTGTGATTGGTCAATTGAGTTGCGATACAACAAACAAGCACTGAAATTTTTAAAAACTACCGATACAGCAAACAAGCACGGAATTTTCGTTAAGTGCCGTGTTGAGAAAAAAATTAAAATGAGATTTTTATTGCTTTAGAATTGAAAATTTTAAAAAGTTATTTTACCAGTAGGATGGAAATTTAATTCTTTATAATACTGCATTAAAAAGTCATTTTCGTAAAAAATGTCAGATAGGCCAAACAAGCACTGGGGCGACGAAATGTAGTCGGTCATTTTGAAATAACTTATCTGAAAACATGATTAGATGCTTAGTTTTTAGACACCATGTAGAATCACGTCCAAACTGTGCTTTGAACTCCTTTTAATTGCTCTGTATGCGCTTCTTTGCACTCTGAATTCTTCAATCCGCGTTAAACCACCTTAATCCGCGTTAAACCACCTTAATCCGCGTTAATCCACCTTAATCCGTCTTGATCCACGGTAATCCATCTTGATCCACGGTAATCCATCTTGGTCGTTTAGGTAGCACGTCGGCAAGGCCCGAGATTCGATCCCACTTCTGATGTAACCGCACCGGGTAACAATAGTGTGTGTGTGTGTGTTTGTTGAGGTGCAATGACGCTGCAAACAGTCGATCCTCACTTGGTCTGTCAGGAATGACCTCACAATGTCCACTCAAACACTCTATGATCCGTGAAAGCGCAGTAATGGTGTGTCGAGATGTAATGACGCTTGCGAGTAGTCGATCCTCATTTGGTTTGTCAGGAATGACGTCACAACATCCACTGGAACACCCGACGATCCATACTCCTGAATAAAAGCTTCAAAAGAACGAACTCCAACGGTTTATTACTTCCACGTCCGAGAGGTCCGCTCGCCTCGACAGTTCAAACACGAATCCTCCAAAACAGCGGCCAACGCCCGTATTTATAGCAAGTCTCCACTTCCAACTACCCGCACGGTGATTGTCGGTGAATAGGTTGGTTTCCCTTGTCATCACCCCGTCATCTCCGCTATAGTAACCATGATAATTGTCACTCTTGTTTATGTCATTCTTCATACGCGCCTACATATATATATTTTTGATACTTCGAGAACGAAGTACAGGTCAGTCTGGCCGTGATAGATTATTTGAGAAATTAGGCCTCAATTATGAAATTTATAAGCTTAAATATGTGTGTTCCATTGTTAAAACATATCTTGGCAAAATGTATGTGAAGAAACTTCATTTATTAAGAGGTTTGTTACGTTTTATATCACTATTATTTATAGATTATAACTTGACGTGATGTTGTTAATTATCAATTGTTTATGTGGTAATTAACATGTTTAATATAATAATAATAATAACCCCACCAATGTGTCTTCACGTTGTCGTCGTGGTGGGGCTTGTGTGCTACGATGATCATTTAAGCTATAGCGGTAGAGCCACTCATGCCGGCAAGGTTAGATGTGAGGAGTCAGACAAAGCAAGACACTGTTTCTGATCCACTCTCAGATCAGAAGTATTCCTTATACCCCCCCATCCCCCTCCTATTATCCACTTCCATCCCTCAAATCCTATACACCCTACCCTGTCAATTTGATCCCATCCTTTTCCTACTCTAAGCTAAGGTGAAACAGCATACGCCGAGAGCTGCATGGCTAAGAGAGAGCTTAGTCGCTAGTATGCGAACTCGAGAGACCAGGGGAAATCTCGTTTTACCCTACCCTTCCTGCGGTGAACGCAGGGCTCTGCCGCGAGTGACCACTAGTTCCTAGCTACTCGTGGGAATTCGATGATAACTAGAGCTAAAACTAAAAAATTGCAAAATAATGCTATAGATAGGAATAATATGTCCAACATGCACTCAAGTGCTGGATCAATCTCACCATCATCAATACAATCTGAATCGAATATGTGGGATAGCTCCGTGGGAATAAGATTTAAAGTTTTACTATTTTAAAACACTCACCGCCAACCGCAGATATTTTGCGAATCTTCCATCATAATGTCACTCACACTCATTTACGCGAGGCGGCGCTAGTGTCGCGCGCACTGTTTACGCGACGATGTGCAAGTAGGCGGGAGATTCAAATACAAAAATCGAACATTCCCCCCACCGAAATCCGTCCGGATTTCCCATTACGATACCAAGTTACAAGATTTGAAGATTTTTTAAGTTTTACATTTAAGATTTAAAGAATTAAAATGTTATACATTTAAGATTTTAAGATTTTTAAGTTTTAAAGTTTTACACATTTAAGATTTCAAGATTCAGTGTTAGAGAGTGGACTGTATACAAAATTAAGCTTTAAAGTTTTAATTACGCTAATGAACTTATGACTAAAATGTAGTACATAAAGAATATTAAGATTTAAAGATTTCAAACTTTATGTACCACGAATTAAAATATAATGCTTTTACAAAATTATGCTGAGTCTGCTACAGGGAGTGGACAAAGCTTAACTACAGGACGCGTTATCTCCTTATTTCTAGAACGAACTTTTACAACTCTTACAATGCCATCAGGACCTGGATTGAGTTCAATGACACGTCCTAGATCCCACTGCAATGGTGGTGCATTTGACTTTATTAAAACTAAATCTCCAATAGATAGATCTCGACATTTGTTGAACCACTTTTGACGTTGTTGAAGTGTGTGAAGATAATCTTGGCGCCAACGTTTCCAAAAAACTTGTGCAAACTGCTGCACTATCTGCCATCGCTCGAGTGGCAGTATGTTTTGTTCGCTTACATCGAAAGCAGGGACAGCCAATAATTCGCGCCCGATCAAGAAATGTGCCGGTGTTAAAACTTCAAATTCAGACGGGTCGTTTGAAAGTGCACATAATGGCCTAGAATTTAAAACGGCTTCCACGCGCGCGAATAGGGTTCCAAGTTCTTCAAATGACAATACCTTTTCGTTTTAAATGCAATTTCGCGGATTTTATTGCAGACTCATAGAGACCGCCGAAATGACTACCAGTTGGAGGATTATAACTCCAGTGAATACTACGCGCTACAAGTTGCCCTGATAAGTTTCCAGTATTAGATTTAAAAAATTCTGTTACGTCTGCTAAATATTTGCCAGCTGATACGAAATTAGTAGCGTTATCTGAGACAATTGTATGACAAAGGCCTCTTCTAGCTGTGAATCTGTCTAAGGTAGCAAGGAAACATTCCATGCTAAGCGAGGATAAAACTTTTAAATGCACTGCGCGAGTAGCACAACAAACAAATACGCATAAATAAGATTTGGCAATGTGAGCATTTCTACGTTTAGATTCTTTTGTAAGAAAAGGACCACCAATATCAATACCGACAGTATGGAACGCGTGAATATCCTGAGTTCTAAATTTTGGTAACTCTCCCATCATAGGCTGCAGATGAGAAGGAGTAACCTTAAAACAAGAAATGCATTTTAAGAAGCGAGAACGAATGACACTTCTCGCAGAAATTATCCAATATTTTTGAGAAATGATTCCTTGCAGAGTGCGAGGACCAATATGTAAATAAAGCTTATGGTCATTCGTCGTTCGATCTTCGCAGTAACCAGACGTGTTATTGAGTATTTCTCGATCTTACTCTTCGATATTTTTTCTCAACTATTACAAATTAAGTCTTGTGTGATTAACGTAAGTGTTAAAATCGCCTAGCAATTCACGCTTCAAATCGCAGTTTCGTCAAGCTGTTGCCAGACCGTCACCGTACCCCGAGAGCGAGACGGGCTCTGAACTTTATATTGCTTGCTTGCTCTCTCTCACTACGCAAGTATGCAGCGCAGCCTCACACCAAGCAGCGGATAGTATCCTGATTTGCGAAAACTTCAAGAAGTTTCGATGCGCAAGCGAAAACATTCTGGTTGTGATTGCAGTGAAATCAGTAATACACTGGCAAATTTTCGACTCGAGTTAACAGCTACCATGACGGATCTCTTCGCTAAACATATGGAACAACTACAACACAACATAAGCAACCTGAAGCAGGATGTCACCGAGATACAACAAAGTTGCAATGAGCTGAAAGCAGAACAGGCTGGTATTGTACAGGATGTTTCCAAATTCCAACTTACTACTTCCATCAATACACAGCATATTACAACACTAAAACAGGAGGTAGATACAATAAACTCTTCTGTTTCGAATCTCAACGCCCAATCTTCATACAAAGCACAATATGAGCGTCTAAATAACCTAGAAATATCTGGAATACCATTCTGCAAAGGAGAAAATTTATTAACAATTCTTATGAATGTTGCACAGAAGATTGGTTACACTATCTGGTAAGGACATCGATTACATCCATCGAGTCAGACGTTTCAGCACTGATAAACATCCAAAACCAAATCCTAATATCATTGTTAGGTTCGTCACCCGAAGATCTAAAAACGAGATGCTGGCTGCTGTTAGGGCTCGCCGAGGGCTCTCAACGAGTGACATCGGCATCGACGGTCCCGCGGTCTCAATCTTCGTGAACGAGCAATTCTTAATTCAAAAACTAAAACAATTTAACGTAAAAGTCTTAAATAGTATATCAAAATCTAAATCTAAAAGTAAAAATAGTTACATTATGTTTATAATTATTGAACTTTTTCTCATTTTTAAAACGTTACTAACATTGTTCTTTTTAACCATTATATTTCAAAATACCTACTTAACCTCTAAATTTAGAAACTACTTTATAAGTGATATTTTAAACAATATTCATACTGCAATGTCATTGTTATTTTTTGAGCTACAATATTATCTCAATTTACTGTACGGTAAACTAATATTAGGGTGTCTTTTAAAAACGTTGTTTAAACGTGAGTGGTATGGAAACTCCCACTATATAGATAATCGACTTCCTATTGTAATATTTTATATATAGTGTATATGCACAATAAATTATTATTTTTTTATCAGAACGTACGGGGTTTACGTACAAAGGGACTCGAGTTCTTATGTAATGTATTAAATAATAACTACAACTTGATTTGCTTAACCGAATCGTGGCTTAATGACTCCTTTCATAGTTCCGAATTTTTCGATAACCGATACGATGTCTTCCGATGCGACCGCGATAGCCAGACAAGCGGGTTGTCGCAGGGAGGCGGGGTGGTAGTGGCCGTAACCCGAGCGCTCGGCGGACGGTTGAGGGCTGAGTGGTGCGCTTCGGCACCCGCTGAACAGGTATGGGTAACAATTCCTTTAGTAACAACTAAATACTGCGATGCTTTGAATACGCAACCTCGTCAACACGCATCTTCTTACCTACATGTAGCTTGTACTTATATTCCTCACGGACCCAATCACGAAACTTTGTTATCCGCATTTTATAATAAAACAATAGAAATTTATTTTTCTCACCCGAACGATACATTCTTAATTTTAGGTGACTTTAATGTATCGCACGCAAATTGGTATTTCGACAATTCCATAAACGATTTTGTTTTATCCACAAATAATAATAATTTAGCCATACTTACAGCTGACTTTATGAACCACTGCCTTTTAAATCAATACAATTATAACTTCAATATGAACAATCGATTGTTGGATCTGGTTTTCTGTAATAAGTATTGTGAAGTACTGCCTTCAGCTTCCCCGTTAGTATTAGAGGACTATCATCATAAAGCTCTTGATTTGACATTGACAATTAATATACAAAATAATGTAAAAACTAAACCACATAAAAAATAAATTTTCTTTAAAGCAGATTATGACCTTATACGCGCAGAGTTAGATAAAATTGACTGGGCGAGGGAACTAAGTATAAACAATATTAACATTGAACAGATGACAGATACTTTTTACGAAAGACTAGAGACTATTATAAACAAATATGTACCAACCCGAAATATAGTTAACCACGCTAGGCATCCGATCTGGTTTAATAAACCTCTCATTAAACTATTCAATGAAAAACGTAAATATCATAAAAAATGGAAAACGTATGGGAATTTGAAAGACTATCAAAAGTTTTCGCTCTTACGTCGGAGATTACGTAAATTAGAACGCGAACAGTTTGAAATGTATATTGATTCAACTGAGGGTATAATACAAAAAAATCCTAAATTTTTTTGGTCTTATATCAAATCAATGAAAAGTTCAGATGGTAAGCCGGATGAAATGTTGTTTAACGGGATGAGTATTGCGGGCGGAGATAACATCTGTTCTGCCTTCAATGACTATTTTACATCGGTTTTTGTCACTCCCTCGTCTGAAATACATCTCGATGCCGAACAGCCAACAGACGACAAGGGTTATATAGATATTAATACGGTCAATATTTCTGAAAGTATTGTTCTTAAGGAACTGAAAACGGTAAACATTAATAAAGGTGCCGGTTCTGATAAAATTCATCCATTATTTATCTCAAATTGCGCTAAACAACTAGCAAAACCTCTCACAATACTATATACGGCATCAATAAATCAAGGTCACTTCCCTAACATATGGAAAAAAGCTATTATAACCCCTATACCTAAAAACAGTAATAAAAATCAAATAACACAGTACAGACCTATTTCAAAGCTATGTATTTTTGGTAAAATTTTAGAAAAAATAGTCACAAAACAGTAATCTTTTTCTATTTCTAATCACATTTCTGAAAACCAATATGGTTTTGTGAGGGGACGTAGTGTAGAAACTAATTTAATCACCTTTACTGACTTTATTTTTCAAGCGATGGAAGAAAATGGTCAGGTGGATGCAATATACATGGACTTCTGAAAGCATTTTTTTTTTTTTTTTTGTTTTCCTAGTATACGTAATTTTATAACGCACACTATTATAATTACAATCTAGTCTAATTCAGACTAATAAGCAATTTTGTTTTAACCTAAATTACTATATGATTTTATGCTAAGAATGTGTCCATTGGCACTTTTCTTATTGTCTCTATTATTAAGGTGTAGACACAATGTTCATGTGGTCTTTGTTATTACACTTCACTGATTTTATACACTAATTGTATTATTAAGTACACTACACTAACTCGAACGGTTTCGTTCTTTTGAGTCTTCTTTTAATATCTGTGATGTCAAGAAGCTGTATAGCTTCTACGTTGACATGATGGTGAAGCCGCCGTTCGTGGGCTTCTGCGCTATTCCTTATGATGCTAGTAACAACCTCCATGTGTAGGTCCCGGTGGAGGTCACTGTTTCGGATGTACCAGGTAGCCCCTACTGCTTCTCTCAGTACTTTGTTTTGGAATCTTTGCAGAATGGCAATATTACTCTGTTTGGTGCAACCCCATAGTGTCGCGCCATAAGTCCAAATAGGCATCAGGACTTGTTTGTAAACTAGTATTTTGTTGTGAATTGACAGTTTAGATTGTCTTCCGAGTAGCCAACGCAGTTTTTGGTATCGGAGTTCTAGTTCCTTTTTTCTTAACATGGGCTTTCCAGCGCAATTTCGTGTCCAGCGTCATGCCAAGATATTTCGCCGTATTCGCATATGGTATAATTTTACCATTAAGGAATACGTCATGCTGTTCGTGCTGTTTATTAGTAAAATTTATATGAATCGATTTGGATTCATTTAATTTGATGTTCCATTTTTTTGTCCAGTTGTATATATGATCAACTGCACTTTGCAATTTTGCAATAGCCTGCGTGTGCGTATTATCTACTGCCATTATTGCTGTATCATCAGCAAATGTAGCAATAGTACAGTTTTTTAGATTTGGAATATCAGCAGTGTATATGAGGTACAGGACCGGACCTAATACACTCCCCTGAGGTACTCCAGCTTTTATTACTTTTAATTCTGAGTATGCATCTTCCTGCCTTATTCTAAACATTATGTTTGAGATTTATGATTGAAGTATGTCTGCATACCTTTTTGGTAATGTTTTTCTGAGTTTGAACACGAGGCCTGCATGCCATACTTTGTCAAACGCTTGCGCCACATCAAGAAAAATAGTAGAACATACTTTTTTTTCTTCTAGGGTATTTTCGATGATGCTTGTAATGCGATGTATTTGATCTATCGTTGAGTGTTTTTCTCGGAAACCAAACTGATGATTAGGTACTAATTCAGCCCTCTCTATGATAGGTTTTAACCTTTTTAGTAGTAGTTTCTCGAAAAGTTTGGACATAACGGGCAAGAGAGAGATAGGTCTATATGATGATGCTTCATGAGGCGGTTTTCCCGGCTTAGCAATCATGATTACCTCTGCAACTTTCCATAGGTCTGGTACGCAATGTAATCGAAACGCTGCATTGATTAATGTTGTCAATTTCACAATACCTTTTCTAGGAAATTTGTGTAGAACTTCACCTGATATCAGATCATAACCCGGTGCTTTTTTCGGGCGTATACTGATTTTTATTTCCTTTTCAACCTCTTTAGGTGTAACAAGCATGATATCGTCACATAAATGGTCACGTCACTCGAAAGCATTTGACAAAATAAACCACAACTTACTTATATCCAAACTTCGAGGAATCGGAGTACACGGTAATTTACTGCGGTGGGTGGATTCTTACGTACGTAATCGAAGTCAGGCTGTATGTGTGAAGGGCCACTGCTCCTCCTGCTTTTTTTTTTTTTTTTTTGACGGGAGGAAATCGCCGGACTTCCACTCACCCCGCGAGTGGGGTATGTGGGTGTCGAACCGCACTAAAACCTCCCGCCAATCACGCTCGACATCCGATTATGTAAGGGTGACAGGACGCGTTCGCGATCGACGCTCACGTGTCGCCCCGTCACCCCCGGACGTCGAACCGGCAGCCGTCGGTGAAGACGACCACCAGCTCACTCGGTAGGCGGGCCTTAAGCAGGCCCGCCGAAATGATACAGAGGGTGCGCGCTGAGCTCTAGCGCGACACCCCTCGGGTCCGGTGGTAGTGGACCCGGTACTCTTTTTAGGGAGCCAGATCTCGGGACACGTCCCGAGGCCGGCCCCCCGCTCGACCTCGGCGGCGGCGGGGTCGGTCGGGGAGGGAAGAGCTCTCCCTCTCCCGTCCCGCCGCCTTCTTTTTGCGAGATGGTGGACTCGCAAAAGTCGAGCATTGCTTTCCAGGACTCGTCGTCGTCTAGCATCGATGCCACGACGCCCGGCAACGACAAGTCCCGCCCTACTTGTGCGACCAGGACACGGCGCTGCTCCTCCCATGCGGGGCAGACAGCGAGCGTATGCTCTGCCGTGTCCAGGTCGCTCGTGCAATGATGGCACCTCGTCGTCGGCTCGACCTGTATCCGGTGCAGGTACTCCCCGAAGCAACCATGCCCGGTCAGCACCTGCACCAGACGAAAGGTGAGGCGTCTCTCGCCGCGACTCACCCAGTCCCTGAGGACAGGGCGAATCGCCTCGACGGTCCTTAGGCCCCAGCCGGGGTTGGCCAAGCGTCTTGACCTCCCGCCAATCACGCTCGACATCCGATTATGTAAGGGTGACAGGACGCGTTCGCGATCGACGCTCACGTGTCGCCCCGTCACCCCCGGACGTCGAACCGGCAGCCGTCGGTGAAGACGACCACCGGCTCACTCGGTAGGCGGGCCTTAAGCAGGCCCGCCGAAATGATACAGAGGGTGCGCGCTGAGCTCTAGCGCGACACCCCTCGGGTCCGGTGGTAGTGGACCCGGTACTCTTTTTAGGGAGCCAGATCTCGGGACACGTCCCGAGGCCGGCCCCCAGCTCGACCTCGGCGGCGGCGGGGTCGGTCGGGGAGGGAAGAGCTCTCCCTCTCCCGTCCCGCCGCCTTCTTTTTGCGAGATGGTGGACTCGCAAAAGTCGAGCATTGCTTTCCAGGACTCGTCGTCGTCTAGCATCGATGCCACGACGCCCGGCAACGACAAGTCCCGCCCTACTTGTGCGACCAGGACACGGCGCTGCTCCTCCCATGCGGGGCAGACAGCGAGCGTATGCTCTGCCGTGTCCAGGTCGCTCGTGCAATGATGGCACCTCGTCGTCGGCTCGACCTGTATCCGGTGCAGGTACTTCCCGAAGCAACCATGCCCGGTCAGCACCTGCACCAGACGAAAGGTGAGGCGTCTCTCGCCGCGACTCACCCAGTCCCTGAGGACAGGGCGAATCGCCTCGACGGTCCTTAGGCCCCAGCCGGGGTTGGCCAAGCGTCTTGACCAGGCCTCCAGCACGGACCGCCGAGATTGGGCCTTCCGGTCCCGAAACGCAGCTCTGAGGGGACGCACAACGCCACGAGCACGGAGGTCGCAGCGCCAACGGTAATCGTCGGCGAGCGCCTCCGCCTCCAGATCCCAGGGCGGCGTCCCCGCCAGCACACACGCCGCCTCGAAGGAGACGGTGCGGTATCCGCGGATGACCCTGATAGTTACGACGCGCTACGGCCGGTACAGGAGCCGGACAACAGTTGCTGTCCGGTTTCCCGGTCCGGCCCAAACGGGCGCGCCGTACAGGGCCATCGAACGCACCACCCCCGCGTAGAGGCGGCGCACGACACGGTTTGGTCCCCCGATATTCGGGAGCAACCGGCTTAATGCGCCGGCTGTCCTCATCAATCGGGGTACGAGCTCCATAAAGTGGGCCCGGAAGGTCCAACGGCTGTCCAGTATGAGACCGAGGTACTTAAGTCGCACCCCGACCTCTATTGAGACGCCTCCTACCACGATCTGGGCCCCTGTTGGTGGCGTCACCCCAGCCCTGTGGAACCACAGGGCCTGGGATTTATTGAGCGCCACCGCGAGGCCCAATCTCCTAATTCTGCCGACGACGAGGGCCACCCTCGCTGTGGCGAGACGGGCAGCCTCCCTGAAGTCTTCCCCCCGGGCCATGACCAATGTGTCATCAGCGTAACAAATTACGCTCAGGCCCGGGAGCAGGGCGCCCCTCAGCACCCAGTCGTACCCGATGTTCCAAAGGAGGGGTCCGAGGACCGACCCCTGAGGAACACCGCACACGACCGGAAACCGGTACACAGTCCCATCGTGCCCAGTGCACACTACCGACCTGGCCTCCAAGTAGGAGCCGACCAGCCGGCGGAGGTAGGGGGAACTCCATGTCTCTCGAGTGCCCCCCCTATCACGGACCAGGGCAAGGTGTTGAATGCATTGGCGATGTCAAGCGACACCGCCAAGGCCACCCCGCCCTGTGATACGGCTTCATTTGAGAGGGCCCGCACGCGAAGGATCGCGTCCACGGTTGAGCGGCCCTCTCTGAAGCCGTACTGCTCCGCCGACAGGTCGGGTCCAACCCCGACCAGGTGCTGGACGATGCGGGCAGCCAGAATCCGTTCCAGCAATTTACCCACCTCGTCCAGCAGCACGATAGGACAGTAACCGGCGGCTGTATCCGCCGGGCGCCCCTCCTTCCTGAGAAGGACGAGTCTACCCTCTCGCCACAGCGAGGGAAACCGTCCCGACTCGAGGCATGAGTCGTAGAGCCTCAAGAGTCGGTCCCCTAGGGCATTGAGGGCCAAGGCCAGGACCCGGCCATGGATGCCATCCGGTCCGGGTGCCGTGTCTTTGGCACTCATCCTGACTACGGCCACACGAAGCTCCTCCCCGGTGATGTGGGGAACCTCAGCAGGGGCCTCGCCGCCGGTATCCTCCGGCGGCTCGCCCATAGCAGGGGGGATAAATCCCTCCTGCTCCTGCGGGAACAATGTCGTGACAATGTCCCGCAGCTGCTGAGGCGGTAGACGCTCGGTTTTGGGGGCGCCCATGGGCGCAGCTTGCCGCGCACCATCTTGTATGGGCGCCCCCAAGGGTCGTCGTCGAGCGTCTCCAAAAGGCGCTCCGTGTGCTGCTCCTTGGCCATCTTGATGGCCAGCCGCATGGCTCCCCTCGCCTCTTTATACAAGCCATGCAGCCGGGCCTCTTCCTCCGCGAAGGCAACGGGGTCGTTGCGACGCGGAAGGCGGCGACGGCGGTGCCGAGCGCACTGGCGCCTCGCCCGGACGCATACAGTTCTAAGCTGCGCTATCTCGGGCGACCACCAGTACGTCGACCTCGTGGGAGACCAAGGGCCGACCCGGGGCATCGAAACGTCGCTAATGCGATGCACCGCGTCCCGGAGCCAGAGCGCCTCGGCCTCCACGTCCACTGGGTGTGGACGCATGGGCGTCCACGCCGCCACCGTAGAGGCTTCCATCAAGAGCTCCTTGTTCAGGAGCTTCAATGCCCATCTGGGGAATGACCGGGGCGTACTCCCGCGGGCGTCCGCAGCCGGCGTGGGGACGGAAAGATCAAACCGAATGTATCGGTGATCTGACAACGATTCTGCCCTCACCAACACTCTACAGCCACGGATGCGATCCGCGATGGCAGAGCTCGCGAACGTAACGTCCACGATAGACTCGCCCTGCCATCGCACGCAAGTCGCGACCGAACCCCTGTTGAGTACACAGAGGCCAGTCGCGACCGCCCACTCCTCCAGCAGCCTACCGCGAGCTGTAGAGCGGGGGGAGCCCCAAGCGACGGATTTCGCATTGAGGTCCCCCGCGAGTATCACTGGACGGGGGGCAAGGCGGTGAGTAATCGCCTCGAGCCCGTCCAGGAACTGCTCAAACTCGACGGTAGGCCGGCTCGGAGAGAAATACGCCCCGATCACGACGGTGTCCAGCATCGATACCGCGACGAACCCAGAACCCTTGGCCACCATTTCCAAGGGCGGGATCGCCGCAGCCCTCCTCACATGTATGGCCGCCAAGCCGCAGTCGTCCCCGAACCAACAATCGTCGGCTGGGGGAACGAAATACGGCTCGGCGACCACGGCAATATCAATTGACCACTCCGCCATGCTCTGGAACAACATGTCCTGAGCCCTGGCGGAGTGGTTCAAGTTGCCTTGGAGGAGGCGGACACATCCATCGCCTCCTCCCTTCCTCCATCGCCTTCGCTATCGGATGCCTGTGGCGCCACAGCGGGGGCCGAAACGCCGGCCGGTGCTCCTCCGGCCGACTTCTTCTTCAGGCGCCGCTTTTGCTTGCGGCGCTTGTTTCGCTCCGTGTTGGAGCCGGACGGGGAGCAAGCCTTGCCCCCCGCCCGGTGATCGGCCTTGCGCCCGGCCGCTGCGCACAAAGCGCAGTGCGGTGCAGCCGAGCACAAGGCCGCCTTGTGTCCTGGTTGACCGCAGCGGAAACAGAGTTCCCTGCGGTCAACCGTAATTGTGCACCTGGCGATGCTATGCCCAGTGCCGAAGCACCGGAGGCACCGCCAGGCGCGCGACTCCAGCAGGCGCACGTGGGCCGCAATCCAGCCCACGCGCAGCCTGCCAGGGTGTTCTGCCGGTCTGCCCGGCAGGGGAGTGGCCAGGGAGGCGGCCGTCTCAATGGGGCATCGCGCCCACACAGAGCTGGCCCCGGAGTAGCCGGGGCGGAGTTCACCCACGACGACGTTTTCAGGGGCACATCCGCCCTGGGCCGCGATAGCCGCAGCCACCTCCTCTTTGGTGGCGCAGTCGTCCAGGCCGGTGATCCTGATCTCCGCCATTTTCACCGGCCTGTGGACACGCACCACCTCCTCCGGCCAGATCGCCCGGAGGCCCGCCATCAGACGGTCCGCGATGCCGGAACTTTCGGCACCGGGACACTCCAATAGGCGGGCCCCGTTGGCGGTCGTACGGAAGCGGAGGCCCTCCCCCGCTCCGATCTTCTCCAGATCGATGGCCGCGCGTGCCTGGGACATGACGTTGGGATACGTCATGCCCTTGGCCTCGCCGACTGGCAGCAGCGTAACAACTACTGCCGCCGACCTCGGCGCGCGCGGCCCCTTCTTCTTCTTCGGTTTGTTGGCGGCCGGTGCTCGACCCTTCTGGGGAGCTTCTGCCACCGCCCGCGTCGTAGTTCGGTTGGTGGCGGTGGCAGGCGCTCGACCCTTCTGGGGAGCCCCTGTCACCGCCTTCGTCGTGGTCTGTTGAGGAGGGGCCGCAGCCCCTCCAGATGGTGAGGCCTCCGCCGCCATCGGAGGGGCCGCCACCTTAGCCCTCTTGTTGCCCCGTCGTACTACCTCCGTCCAGCCGTCGTCCATATTGGACGGCGCTGGCGGTAGCAGGCGGGGCTTCGGTGTTGGGGCTTTAACAGTCGCATCAGCACCGCGTCCCTTCCGTTGGGTTGGCCCCACGGGGGGCTGACGACCCGACTGACGGGTGGTGGGACGCGGCGGGGTGGCGGGAGGCGGCACTGCTGGCGCAGCACCACGCAGGGCGGCGATTTCCGCCCTGAGTTCGGCAATCACCTTGCCGAACTCTCCCATCAGCTCCCGCCTGATGCGTCCCTCCACCTCAGTCGCCTCCCGAATGTCCGCCCTCGTGCGGGGCGAAGGGTGGCGCCCGGGCCTCGCCGTCCCCCTCAGGGGGCGAGGCCGACTGTATGTCACTGGTTGGAGCGGGGGAGGTCCGATGCGCCGCTGCATCCCCCGGGCGAGGGCCCGGTGTCGGCGTGCGCCGCTCCCTCCGCAGCGAGCGCGATGGCCCCTTCCGCTCCAACGCCGCCAGCCTCACCTTGAGGGCGGCGATCTCTTCCTTGTGCTGAGCGGTCTCCTTTCGGAACCGCTCAGCCTCAACCTCCAATGCCGTGGCTCGGCTGATGGCCGCCGAGACCACCGGCATTAGCCTTTTGGCATCGGCTGCGATGCCCCGCAGCCTCTGCCCCTCCGCCTTTGCCCCCTTTTCCGAGGCCCGGTTCGAGGCGTAGAGCGCCGTGCGCCTCATGCCCTCGAGAATGGCCGAGGGGCTCTCAACGAGCTCCCCGCCACTCGGAGCAGAGGCCACGGACGCCACCGAGGGCTGCGGTGAGACCGTAGAGTCTCGACCGGGCCCCGCGTCACCGCCTCTGGCGGCCACCCGCCCGGAGTTCCTCGCCCTCTGCGGCCCCTTGCCGCCAGAGGACGATCCACTCCCCGAGGTCCTCCGCGCAACGGACTTCCGTTTGCGGAGGACCCTTCTCGCCTGCTCTCCAGAGCCAACATCGCTCGCGGCGGTGCTCGCCAGCGATGTCGGCTCTGGTCCCGCATCCATCTTCTCCTCTCCCGCCTCCGAGTCTACCTCGTCCGCCCAATCGAACGAGACGATGCAGACCCGGGCCTCACGCCTTCCAGTGTCTACATCTGACACAGGGGCCTGGTTGCCTACCCCTGTGCGGGCATCGGTCGCATACTTCGCGCTCGCGGGCCCGGATACCCGCGAGCGCCGGGTGCCTGGAGCCGGATCGTCCTCAGTATTCGACTTTTGCATATTGTTTACGGTGTCCTTTGGGTGATTACTCACACCACTTACCCAAGGTGGTGCGGTCGCACTTTCTGGGGGAGATTTAGTCCCCCAAGGCTCGCGATCGCCTGGGTGCAGGTTACCCGCCGCCTGCGGTTCGGCGTCCTTCTCCGGTGGCCCACCAGCCACCCTCCTCGTCCCCGAGGGCACCGCTTGCTTAACAAGCGGTGTGGGGAGAGGAGCTCCTTGTGGTCCGCTTAGTCGCGGCACCCTCTTGCCAACAAAACACCCTGCGGGGTGCGAGGGTGCACGCTTAAGCCCACCGCCACGGCAAGGCGGGACCACCGGGTGGGATAGTATTCGTGACTTAGGAATAACCCTAGATAATAACCTCACATTCAATTTACACCTAGATAATATTCTACAAAAATCGTACCGTAACCTTGGATTTATATACAGAATCACAAAACCATTTAAGAAACCTCTTACTTTAAAAATACTTTATTTTTCATATATTAGATCTGTATTAGATTTTGGTAGTATTGTTTGGTCACCCTATTACCAAACACATAAAGATCGCATCGAAAGAATACAAAAAAAAGTCCTAAAAACACTAAATTATCGTAATTATATATTCGATAAGAGTTACTCTGAATCACTTCTCCAATACAGGATTTTATCATTAGAAAATCGCCGCAAGCAATCGGATATATTATTCCTACATAAAATAATCAATAACGAAATTAAATCTTCATTTCTTTTATCGAAGTTAAATTTAGTCGTCCCACGTATGTCCGTGCGTTCTACTAGACGAAATAAAATGGGAGTGTTCCAACCATCACGCTGCTCTAAAAAATACACTAAAAATAAATACCTTTATCGTAGCACCAAAATATATAATGATGAGTTTACTAATTTAGATATATTCTTTATCACTTACGATACCTTAAAAAAGCAAATCTATTTGCATTTCAATTGTTAGAGAATACTATTTGACTTGTTCCTAAACGAAAAAAATGTTTGTAACTTAAGTCATACTTTTTATATGTACACAAATCAAATTAATATAAAATAAGATACGTATTTTTATATAAAACTAATTTATGGTTACTGTGAAGCTTGTTACTATGTATTTGTTTTAATTGCTTATCATACTATCGGCACTATTAGGTCTTTAAGAAAAAACTAGTTTATATAATAGTAATAATATTTTGTAAATGACTGTTTGTTGCCAAAATAAATAATCTATAAGAATATTTGTAAAATTTGATTTTTTAGGCAAAAGTAGAGGATGTTTCCTATAATGCGGGAGACTAGATTGAGACACCCTGAGGAAACCATCCGAATCAATGAATGGATTAAGCTTTCGTAGACTATGAGAGCATCTCTCACCCTTTGAGAGTGCCATCATATCTTCTTTAAAGAATTATTTTGAATGGTTTTAATAAGTACGTCATGAGCCTTTCTGCTGTCATCCACAGAGAGTGCTCGACGCTTCAGTTGAGAAACCCTACAATTGTGAATAAACAAGTAAGACCACGCGACTATATTAACTAGTTTGCTAAAACTAGAGTGTCTGTTAGTTAAATCTAACAGTGAATAAGATTCTAAGATTTCTGTTGAAACAAGTACTGTATTTATTGTTTTGAGTTCAGGTGGGTTTTCCACTCTGAACTCACTGATAGGTTTAACTGGCCAACTGGACTTCGTGCTTTTAAGCCAATCGGGACCACAAAACCACTCGGGTGTTTCTAAAAGCTTTGAAGGTGAAGCACCACGAGAACAAAGATCAGCAGGATTATTAACTCCACTGACATGACTTCAACAATCGTTAGAAACTGATATTATACTTTCAGATATTCTAGTGGCTATGAACATTTTTAAAGTGTGAGGTGGTGTGTTCAGCCACGACAAAACTACGGATGAGTCTGTAAACAACAGAGTCTCATCTATGTGAAGCCGAGAATCGATTAACGACTTCACATATTGAACCGATTTTGCTAACAGTTGTGCACCCATTAGCTCTAGACGAGGAACTGAAATGGTTTTTAAAGGTGCCACTTTAGATTTAGCAAGCATCAAACTGGTTTTAACGTCGCCACAGTCATTTATGGTACGCAAATAAATAACTGCTGCGTAACCAAGAGTTGACGCATCGCAGAAACCTACAATTTGACAATACGTATGATGTGGTATCGCGATGTGACGATGGAGTTTTATATTTGTTAATAAAGGAAGTTCCTGAATGTAAGATATACATTGGTCTTCTAGATCGTTAGGTAGTTTTTGATCCCAATCGATGTTCGCAGCCCAAAGTTTCTGCATTAAGCATTTAGCATAAAAAACGCAAGGAGCTACGAAACCGAGTGGATCAAAAAGGCGTCCAATTTGAGATAACACGGTTCTTTTGCTAACTATTGGACTAGGGCCCGAATACTCGTACGCATCTCAAATATTTGACTCGTCGTACAGTCCTTAACAAGTTCTTAACTATCAAAATGGTATACTCAAACATGATTTTGAAGACGCTTTTATAATGACGACCTACGTAATTTTTTTTTATTTTTTTTATGGCCCCAGTCGCGCGTGGATATTACTGCGCACTGATTCCGCCAATGTCGCTGTTCGCATACTTAATGGTAATACTGACATTGGCTTGTTGACTAGGAGTGTGCGAATAATTCGAACATACGAATTATTCGTTTCGAATCGAATATTAGTATTAGATTCGTAGTAGGGGTGTGCGAATAATTCGAACTTACGAATTATTCGAAATTCGACGAATATTCGAAAAATTTCGAATAGTATCGAATGTGACTACGATAATGCATCGGACAAGAATTTGTATTTCGTAGATAATATCTTGAATGGGCTAGACGTCAGATTTTGTATTTTTTGTTTGTGTGATTGTAAAAACTTACGTTCTCTGGTCACGATGCATTATCGTATTCAAATTCAATACTATTCGAAATTTCGGAATATTCGAAACTTATCGAATTATTCGACATTTTTCGAATATTCGTCGAATTTTGAATCGAATATTAATATTCGAACGATATTCGCACACCCCTATTGTTGACATTTTACGATAGTGGTATTTGTTTCAAAAATATAACAACGCCGAATTTGGATCTCGTTTTCGGCTATCAAAAGAAACTGTGCAGTATCTTGACTCAGTAATTGGTCAATCTATAAAACCTGCGACTAAACGAAATAGAGCAATAGAATCAATTGACCAAATTTTGATTACTCTACGCTTCTACGCCACTGGAAGTTACCAAAAAGTAATTGGTGATATATTCCATGTGAAACAACCCACTGTACACCATGTAGTCCACAGGGTGACTAAAAAATTGGCAAGTTTGAAAAGCAGATATATTAATATGCCAACAAGTGAAGAGCATCGAACTGTGGCCAACGAATTTTATGCAATTGCTGGATTTCCAAGAGTTCTGGGAGCATTAGACTGCACACATATTAAAATAAATTCTCCTGGTATGTACTGTTCATTCTGTTGTGTACTTTTATCTTAAACTTCTGTAATCTTAATCATTATTTAAAAACACATATTTTCATAAAATATAATGATAATATTTTAAATATCTAGATAGTATATTATGCTTTGATTGAGAAACAATAAACTTTTAATTCTGTACTTTTTTATTATTAAAATGGTAGTCTTTGTCAAAATCATAATTGGTAAATGCTTAAACAATCAACAATATGCAATTTATAACAACACTGAAGGAAAAAATTTAATAATTAACATTTTAATTTTAATTTTATGAGGTTCCCAAGCTGACATGTATTGCAACTGAAAGACATATTTTTCACATAATGTGATGCTACCTTGAGGATTAGTAATATAGTTACCAGATGGCCAGGCTTTGTTCGTGTTAGCACTGTATTCAATGACTCAACCCTTTGTGCACAACCTGATCGTGGTGACATTGAGAACATGGTTATTCTGGAGACCCTGTAGTATCTGCAACGTTACACTCATACAAAACAATGTATGGGATGAAGAAACCTTACATCAAGAGGAGCTCTCCCCTGTACAACGGGATTTAATATTCGATCAATGATCATTGATTCTCATTTTTCTCCTTAATAAATTGTTGTCAACAAATTATTTTGTTTGCTTTATTACTATAATAATTGCAGATGAGCAATCATACCTTTAAAATTAGGTCTTCACAAATGATAACAACACTATATTTTTAAAGTTATTTAATCCTAATACAGTCTAACATCGATAAGTTAAAGTCCAAGGGAAACACAAAATATTTCAAATTATAGAGGTTTAACTTATCAAGGGTCTATGTTAGGGCTCTGATGGGAAGGGAACATATTATTTTTTGAAGTTGTAGAGGTTTTTAAATTACCAAAAGTTAAGGTTTGAGATATGGAGGTTCGACTGTATTATCATTATTTATTTCTAACATGCATACATATTAAACAAACAAACATGAAATAAATTAAAAACTTACACTCTAATACATAAGATCATGTCGGTATTGACATTACTGAAGTTAAACAGTAGTACTCACACTAGGCAAGCACACACATACCCATTTATTTTCTATATTTATTTAAATATCCAGATAATATTATGCTTTTATTAAGAATCTCAGAAAAGTCAGATGCATTTATATTCACCACTATCAAACTTAAAAACCAACAATTTGAACTTATAAAATACAAACTTTAATTTTTCATTAAAATATAATGCTTTAATTTACACTCACAGATTTTAACACAATGATTACATTCTATATTAATAAACACATAATGTAATTTCAACTTTAAATCAAAATTTTTACTTTGGTTTCAATTTTAACCACTCAACCGGGATCGGCATCCACAGTTCTAAAACTTGTTCTGTGTACAATTTTTAAATAAATCATATTATTTAGATTACAACTAACATTATTTACTTAACAAATAATATTAATATTATTTATTTTAAATTAATTGTTGACACAAATTAGTTACATTTGTGCTTTTTCATATCAACTTATGATAAAATTCAGTCACAAAATGTTCACAAATAAATTATTTAGCACAATAATTATTATTAATAATAATTATAATCATCAAAACAAAATTATAATTATGAAATTATATAATGTATGTGATGGGAACGGCTTGCCACTATTATTTGTATCAGATTCTCCAATGATCCATCAACACAATGATTATCTGAAAAAACAATTATTATTATTATATGATCCACAATTACCTACATTAATTTTAATCTAAATTAACATTTTTTGTTTTCATATTAGTGATTTTAGCAGGTAATGCGTTTGAAAATGTGGAAAGTTCACCACTATTGTTGAAATCAAGTGCTCAATTACAATACATTTATCAGCTTTTAACTATCATTTTTGACTTAGTTTCCATAATATTGATTATATTCAGGTATCTATTATTCACTCAGTTCCTGTTCTATTAATTATTGTTACAAATTTATTAGTTTATTACTTAAAAGTTTATTACTTATATGTATATACTTACCTTTTTATTCAATAAAACTTCCTTATTATTTTCCTTTTCTTGTTGTTTGCCATGAATTACATATGGCACCAAATAAACAAAGGTTATTTCGCTGACAGCTGTTTAGCTTTAACAACTTAACTGGTATTCACAAACAAAAATTAGATATTTCAGTATGGTGTCAGCTAAAGTCCAGTGAGTTGGTGTGTTCAGTTTTACGCAAGCCTAATTTAAATAAACATGATTATTAAACATAAAAATCACGCTTCAAATATATCAAAAATTAAAGAAAATGCATCCATTTACGAAATAAACTTCTTTTCAATGTTTTATTCAAAATGATGACTATATATAATACTACACAATGACTGAATTAATATTTTATGTTGCACGTAATATTACGTAAAATGGATCTCAACAACTACTTCAATATTGACATGTGATTTTTTTTAAAAGCAAGAAAGTATACAGCTGTGCGCACAATTAAGCGCACCGCAACGCAACGCATCGGCTGTCTGCATAATGGATGGATGAAATTCAGCATTATCAACGACCACTTAATAAATGCCATGTTCATTTGACACTGAATATTAAACTTTCCGTTTTAAAAATTCATAGTTATAGGCGATATTAACTACTCAAATAAATACCAAACTACTAATCTCATAGATAATGAACCTCACGACCTTACTCAAAAATTTTAGCGTTTGACAACTGTTTGAGAGCTTGGTAAAATTAAGAAGCGTTTGAGTATACGGATAAGTAGAAGATTTAAAATCGCTTTCAAGTCAGAGGTGAGATACATTTCACGCATCATTTAACTTTACATTGAAACCATGAGATAACCTTTTTTAATCAAGTATTTAATAATAAACATTGGAGGTGTACAAAATATATACTATTTCTTAATTAAATAATATTTTGTTATAGTTTTTGTATGTTTAAACACATTTTCACATAAAGTATTACATTTATTTTGAACACGCTTACGTAAAATGGAATGTGAAAAAGTTAAATCTCTTAATTTACGTTTGTGTATACCATTGAAATTGTAAGATTTCTGAACTTTAAGTAGCTGTGAGTAAAGTATCAGACTTAAGATGCGTACGAGTATTCGGGCCTAGATGGTGTTGTCGAAAAAGAGAAAGCATCTGTATCTGGAAGCCACTGCAACCCTAAGACCTTAATGGAAAGCGTGGAGTCATCAGTGAATGCAACTGGCGTTTCACGATAACTATCAGGTACGCGTTCATGAATCTGTTTACAATTGCTTGACCATTTACGCAATACGAAACCTCCCTCCTCCAACAAAGTCCTCAGTTTATCCTGCAACTCAACTGCCTCCTGAACTGTGTCAACGGACCACAAGAAATCGTCCATGAAGAATGCCGTTCGCAGTACTTTGGAAGCGACTGGATATTTTTCTGCTTCATCTACTGCCAAGGTTTGAAGAACTTTAATGGCGAGATAAGGACTACTGGCTACTCCGTATGTCACAGTGTTGAGCGCATATACTTGCAAAGGCTGATTTGAAGAATACCGCCAGAGAATATGTTGAAAGCCACGTTGACTTTCATCAATTAATATTTGTCGATACATTTTGCAAATGTCTCCAGACAGACATATTGCACGTAATCTAAAATTAAAAAGTAATTTATTTAAATCAGCTTGCAGCTTAGGGCCAGGAAGAACCACAGAATTTAACGATTCTCCGTTGGTCGTCTTACACGAGGCATCAAACACAACTCTCAATTTAGTTGTGGAACTAGTGGGACGTAAAATACAAGAATGCGGGATGAGGTATCTCGAATCCACGTTTTGTACTTCCCCTAAGCACGTCATGTGTCCTAAAGTTTCGTACTCACGCATAAATTGATGGTACTCTGTTTTTAAAGCTGGATCTCGCTCCAGTTTTGTTTCTAAATTTACGAATCTACGCTCTGCTACGACGTATGAATCGCCTAATTCATAAAAAAATCGCATCGGGTATTTCACGATGTATCTACCAGTATCGTCACGCCTATGATCCTTACTGAACAAAGTCTCTGCCAAAACGTCATCTGGATTTTGCGGTTTATCACCTGGTATGTTTTCAGTTTCCCAAAAGGAATTCATTATTTGATCTAAATTTACAGAAAGACCGGTAAAAGATTCAATGCTATTATTGTCATACTCACTGCTAAACTGATTCTGATTTTCTACACCCGTAACAGTGACTTGACCTGCAATGACATAGCCGAAAATAGAGTGCATTGCCACTGGCATGCCTTCACCTTTGAGGATAACCTTCTCTCCGTCGTAGATGAGAGGAAACAGATCTCCGGCCAGGAGCATGTCGATAGGACCTGGTGTACCGAAGGTAGGATCAGCAAGGCGTAAATCCCTAAAACGACTGACCACCTCCTGTGAAAGACAAACAGTTGGCAAATCTCCAGCTATCCTCGACACTATAACGGCATCTGTATTCAACACAGGACCAGCACACCCCACTGGTTTAATAATACAAGTAGTGAGACCAAAATCCTTAACAGGCTTCGCACCTAAACCTATGGAAGCAAATCTACATTTCCTCCTCCCTAATCCTAAACGTGCCACACAGTCTTGAGTCACGTAGCCCGTCATAGCACCGCTGTCTATTATAGCAGGCACGGGTTGGTACTTGCCCCAACAATCTGCGACGTGTATAATTGCTGTTCCGAGCAAGACTGTGGACGTAGTAGAACAGGTAAGAGCCACTGAACTAATATTAGTTCCTTCACTACTAGAACCACCATCAAGATGAAGAGTATGATGGTGCATGTTTTTGCAAACTGTACAACGAACTTTAGACGAACAATCTTTCAAAGTATGATCATCACGTAAACAATTTTGACACAAGTTTAAATGCTTTATTTTTTCAAGTCTTTGTTCAGGAGAAAGATCATTATACTCAAAACATCTATAAATTGAATGTGGTTTATTACAATAGTAACATTTTCTAATATTATTTTTATAAGAAGTTCCGTTCGAGTTGTTTAAGTTTTGAAGTTTTTTCGAAGGAACTAAAGCCGAAGCTGAGGCGAGTGTTGTCTTTGGTACACTACCTCGACTATTTGAATTATTATGTAATTTAACGTTAGGTGTATAACTATTCTTATTAAAATTAATAGGTTTATCATTAACAAAAGGTTTACTGTTTGACATCTCTAAAATGCGCACCTGGTTTTCTACAAAGTTTATAAGATTTTCAAATGTAGGTAGATCACCCGGTACAGTTTTATTTTCAAATGCGCGTCTAGTAGACGAATCAAGATTACGCAATGAAACATAAAATAATATAAAACTTGACAAGTCTGGTATTTTTAATGCTTTTAATGCTTTAACACTGTCTTGACAAGTTTGTAAAAAGGCATTAAGGCCAGCTGCTGACTCATACTGTAATGGTTTAAAACTAAATATTTTATCTAAATATGTTGTCGCTAATGCCCTCTTGTTTTCAAAACGCTGAACTAACGAATTCCACACGATCGGATAATTTGTCGCCGTAATAGGCATCGATTTAACTATAGTTAACGCAGGGCCGCTCACAGCCGATAACAAATAATAAAACTTTTCTATTTCCGCTATTTCTCTATTATAATGCACTAAACTAGTAAAAGTGTCCCTAAATGTTGGCCAATTTTCAAGCTTGCTATCAAAGTGAAATATCTCCAATTTTGGCAATCTAGGTTTTACACTTCTGCTATTACCAAAATTACTGTTAGTATCATCCCTACCAGGCAAATTAAGCTTATCCGTGACATCCTGAATAGAATAATACATTTCATCGAACGCCTTGATTTGATCGTACGCGGGTATATAGGACGTATTAAAACGTTTCTGCAAACAAATTATTTCGTTACAAGCACTTTCATACGTAGTTTTTATAGCGACAACATCCCTGAAACGGACGCGAAATTGTGGCTGCTGATCAACATTATCTAACACAATTCGCGACAACTCGTATAATGATTGTAAACGCATAAAAGACATTTCTTTACTAGTCAAATGTGGTTGCAACAGCTGGTCGAGCTCTTCATCGACAACTGAAGTTTTTTAGTTGCTAAAGTTGCTTTCGCCATTTTACAATGAGGTTATGTTTTATAGAATTAAAAAAATATATAAGTTAGCTAAGAATTTAAAATTAATATCAGTACTAAATTCGAAATGTAGACTTTTAGTATTTGTTGTTTAAACAGTTCAATGCAAATGAATGATAAAATTTGTTATTTTAGTTGAAACAAAACAATTTCTAAATCGATTCTTTCCAAGCTTCTGAAGAATACAATTTTATTGTTATGTACTTTTACCAAACATAATAACTTGAATTTATATTACTATTTGGCAAATAATATTAAGATTTTAAGATTGAAATTCACAAAATACAATTTGAAATTACGACTTAGATTTAAAGTTTTCGTTCGAATTTCAAACTATGTTAGTAATGGCGGCAAATGCTAAATTTGTTGTAAATTATTGTAAGTAATACGTGATAACGCAACAATATTGTAATCTAGCGTTACTTTTGCAACAATATATCGAATATAAGCTTAAGATTGCTACGAAAATAACACTATTTCAACGTAAAGTAACCAACTTCTATGCTTTTACGAATTAAAATGTAGGTACTTACGCGATCACGCATCACTGATAATTTCCGAAATGAACATTGAAAATACGCTTATTCACTCGAAAATCACTCATTACACATAAAATACACAATATTCTTATGAATTACTGAGTCTAACAACGATAAATACCTAAGATTTAAAGATTTTCATCGGCACAAATCGGTACTCACAATTTTTTCCAATGCAACTATTTTTGTAAGTTTCTTTGTAATAATTACACTGAATCACTTGTACTTGATTTCGTAACGGGTTTGATCCGGTCGAATGACCAAAAATGTGGGATAGCTCCGTGGGAATAAGATTTAAAGTTTTACTATTTTAAAACACTCACCGCCAACCGCAGATATTTTGCGAATCTTCCATCATAATGTCACACACACTCATTTACGCGAGGCGGCGCTAGTGTCGCGCGCACTGTTTACGCGACGATGTGCAAGTAGGCGGGAGATTCAAATACAAAAATCGAACAGAATGCAAACATCACATCATCATCATTCAATTATCATACATCACCTTCCCAGCAATCATCATCACCATCGTCATCCAGATTATGTTTGTCACCAACATCATCATGTATGTCAAGCTCAACGCAGATGCTTGATCATTCATTACAATCATCACCACTACTAGTGAACGTTGCCCGAGAAGCAATTGCTTCAAATATCGAGCCCGTTACTAGTAAATCACGCGCTAGAAGAAAATGGACAAGTGATATGAATATGTTCCTATGGCGCACTTACCTCATAGTCACTAAATTAGAAACCAACACACGCGGATACCTAGAATCGTTACATGAACTATTTACACGTCAATACCCCCATATGAATGCATCCAAACAGAATGTAGGAGACCAACGCAGAGCGATTATTAACAACAAACTACTTACGGGTCATTTCATGTGAAGCGGACAACGAAAAATATGTCGGGTCGTGGATTTTGATGAAAGTGGGAAGTTTTGTACTTCAGTGGAAATTAAAAAAAACTGCATTTTTATTTTTGATTTTTTTGGTCTGGTTTTTATTTTATGCGATCTTATATAAGTTACTCTTCTATAAGTACTAGCCATTTAAACACTGACATTCTCCCACAATATCTCAATCCAGAAATTAATTACATTTCTTTACAAAATGTTTTATATACGGCAGCATATACCGCGGTAGTAGGCAACGGGTGTAAAATTAAAATAGACCAATCGTGCATTAAAAGATTAAATAAACCATCATGGCAGAGAAGACTCGAAAATAAGATAAATAAATTCAGAAGAGAAATAGCTTACCTTACAGAATATGTGAGGGGAAATAGCAGTAACAGGATCAGGACAGCAGTTGAAAAAATTAAAGAACAGTATCAGAAACATGCCCAATATGAAGATTGCAATACCGAACCCGAACACTATCTTGATACAGTGAAACAAAAATTAAGCGCATCCGCCAGTAGACTCAAGAGATACCTAACATGCACCGCCCGAAAACGACAAAATACACAATTTAAACATAACGAAAAAAACTTCTATAGAACACTAAAACTTGATACACAAAATACCAATAACAACTATGAACAAACACAACTTGTTGAAACAGACGAACTGAAAAAAATTTGGTCTAATGTTTGGGAGAATCCGCTTCAACATAATAACGACACTATTTGGATAAGACAAATTGAAAACAGCACTACACACATCCCTTCCATGCAGTTTGAAAACATTAGTATAGAAACTCTAACACATATAATTAAGCGCACACATAACTGGAAATCACCAGGATCAGACCACATACATAATTATTGGTATAAAAAATTCACTTCCATCCATCCACATCTACACATACATCTGAATGAATTCCTCAAATCACCGGACACAATGCCTGAATATATTACACATGGTATAACTCATATGATACCCAAAGGTGACAATTTAAATGATCCTTCCAAATACCGACCGATTACCTGCTTGCAAACAATATACAAGATACTTACCGGTTGCATTAGTGAAACAATGTATAAACACCTTTCTGATAATAAAATACTTGCAGAACAACAAAAAGGATGTCGTAAGAATAGCAAGGGCTGTAAAGAACAGTTAATAATTGATGCTGTAATTATGAACGATGCCTTAAAAAAGAAAATAAATATTCATACCATGTTCGTAGATTACCAGAAAGCATATGACTCAGTCCCACACAGCTGGTTACTTCGTGTTCTGGAAATCTATAAAGTACACCCTACTGTTATAATTTTTTTACAAACGATAATGCCCAAATGGAAAACATCTCTGAAAATAAATAGTTTAGACTCCCGTGTTGCTCTCACAGAACCAATCCGAATACAACGAGGCATATTCCAAGGAGATGCTCTTAGTCCCCTTTGGTTCTGTTTGGCACTCAATCCATTATCAACCCTACTAGATACATCTAATTTAGGATATAATTTATCTCTTTCAGACCAGTCACAATTTACAATATCACACTTATTTTATATCGATGACATCAAAATATTCGCAAACAATAAAAATAACTTATTCTCACTAGCTGATACTATTCAAGAATTTTCTGCCGATATCCAGATGCAATTTGGGGTAGATAAATGCAAAACCATGTCAATAGAGGAAGGAAAATTTGAACAAAACAGTTACCAATTAGAAACAGGAGAAATAGTAGAGGCTATGAATGAAAATAGTTTATACAAATATTTAGGGTTCAACCAATCAAGACATATAGATCACAAAGGTACAAAATTTCAACTAAGTAAGACCTTCAACATCCGCCTAATGAAAATCCTGAACTCAAATCTAAACTCTAAGCAAATAATCAAAGCTATCAACACTTATGCCATTCCCGCGCTCACATACTCATTTGGTATCATAAAATGGACAAAAACTGATCTAAAGAAATTACAAACAACTATCAATACACAAATGACTAAACACCGTAAACACCACCCTAAATCGTCAATTGAAAGGTTAACATTACCACGGACAGACGGAGGCCGTGGATTAATTGACATAGAAAACTTACACAACAAACAAATATCACTACTAAGAAACTTCTTTCACTCAAAATCACAACACTCATCACTGCACCACCACATATCAGAACTTGATTACAAACACACACCACTAAATTTACGAGATAAGAAAACACAACCCAATGAAACCATCACCGATATCCATCAAAAAATAACACGCTGGTCTGAAAAAGTTCTCCATGGAAGGCATAGAGCTGATCTTAATCAAGCACACGTTGACAAAGAAAAGTCCAACGAATGGCTTAAGAGAGGTGAACTGTTTCCAGAAACTGAGGGATTCATACTTGCAATACAAGATCAAGTTGTGGTAACCCGAAACTACAGAAAGTACATAATGAAAGATCGTAACCAAAATACAGACCAATGCAGGAATTGTAATTCAGCATCAGAAACCATACAGCATGTAACTGGAGCATGCAAATCCCTCGTACAAAACGACTACACCAACTGTACAATAGTACACCAACACATAGCACACTTACATAAATTCATAGACCAAAAGACCCCTACTATAAATATAAACCCCAAAAAATTATTGAAAACAAAACATGTAGACTTTACTGGGATCGTACTATTATTACCGATAAAACTATTCATTATAATAGACCAGACATTACAGTTTTTAATAAAATTGATAATAGTGTATTAATAATTAATTGATGTCGCTGTTCCAAATACTCACAACATACAATAGACAATATCCGATAAACTGATTAAATACCAAGACCTCGCAATCGAGTTGAAGACCCAATGGAAAGTGAGTGCTGTCCATATTGTACATATAGTAATATCGACAACTGGAATAGTGCCCAAAAGTCTTAGCCATAGCTTAGAGACTTTAAAAGCCCCAAAACACATTCTTCCGCTCATACAAAAAGCCACCATATTAAATACCTGTCGAATTACTAGAAAATTTTTAACATCATCATCCATCCACAATCAAACATACACTTTATAAACTGTCAAGTTTTCAATACTAATAAACAAATAATAATAATAACCCCACCGATGTGTCTCCACGTTGTCGTCGTGGTGGGGCTTGCGTGCTGCGGTGATCATCTAAGCTATTACGGTAGAGCCACTCATGCCGGCAAGGTTAGATGTGAGGAGCCAGACTAAGTGGGATACTGCTTCTGATCCACTCCCAGATCAGAAGTATTCTTTCTCCCCTATTTCCCCCTCCTACTACCTCCCTACTTCAAATCCCACAAATATCTATCCTGTCCGTTCTATCCCATCCTCATCCCATCCTCGTCTTCCCATCCCATCCTCGTCCTATCCAAGCTAAGGTGGAACAGCGTACGCCGAGAGCTGCATGGCTAAGGGAGAGCTTAGTCGCTAGTATGCGATCTTGAGAGACCAGGGGATCTCTCGTTTCGCCCTACCCTTCCCGCGGTGAACGCAGGGCTCTGCCGCGGGTGACCACTAGTCCCTAGCTACTCGTGGGAACTCGATGATTACTAGATCCAAAACAAAAAAAACACAAAACAACAAAAATCAAGATACACTGAACGACGTATCTGATCATCCAAGGGCAACATTATCATCATCACCATCATCGATACAATCAGTATCATTTCCATCTATAAAATCACCTATCCCTATCAACAATGTCGAATCGCCTTACCACGAATCATCCTCATCCAGCCTATTTCCTTCCCCTATTTCAACAAGAAGCTCAATGGACAAACCATATTCATCACAATCATCGCCACTATCAGTCAACGTTGCTCGAGAAGCAACTGCTTCAAATGTCGAGCCCGTTGCTGGTAAATCACGCGCCAGAAGGAAATGGACTAATGAAATGAATATATTCCTATGGCGCCACTATCTCATTATCACCAAACTTGAAACTAACACTCGAGGATACCTTAATTTATTACATGATCAATTTATACGCAAATACCCACAAATTAACGCTTCAAAACAAAATGTTGGAGACCAGCGAAGAGCAATTGTTAACAATAAATTACTTTTACTGATAACTATTAATGAAATCAAAAAAGACGTCGAGGCATACCTCGCAGAATACGAACAACCACACTCTACCATAACACAAACAACAACCAGAATGAGCTGGTCAAATGAAGTTAATGAGAAGATTTTGCGCATTTATTTTGAAATAACTGATTTAGAAACCAACTTGACAGCTCACCGTAAAAAATTACACCAAGTCTTCACAGAAACCTACCCAAACCTATCCCACATATCAGAACAACGTCTTTCAGATCAACGTAGAGTCATAATCAATAACAAAATGATACCAGAACACAGAGTACAGGAGATAAGATATGAAGTAGAAGTTGAGATGGTGTAACAATTTTGGGCCACTGGCTACTGTTACTTCACCAGCTGGCTCAGGGTAAAGAATAATGAGACTTCAGGGAATGGGTTAATAAAATAATAGACTCTGCAACAGGCTACAGACATATATTCAAAGAGACACACACAAACAACAAGTTATAAAATTAGATTATTAAGTACTAAGATCTAAAATTACGGAACTGGCTTGATAGAATTATAAGATGAGATGGTCGTAGGTTACAAAATTATAAAAAATATGATACGTAACTTAATGTACGATCAAGATGGTGTGATCCCGAGACACTTCACATATTCTTATCCATTCCAGGACGTCCACGTACGCTCCATGGAAGGCAAGTCAAATACAACAGGTCTCATATGGTGTGAGACCTAGGGGTGGAACCCAAGGGTTAAATCTCGGGCACACAAAATTTACTAACCCATCACGGGTGTATAATGAAGACTAGTTAACTGTTTGAAAATTATCTCGGAATGAGATATTAATGTTGGTGCATCGCTATTTAAAGCCCTTGGAGACAAAAGATTGCAATATACAGGGTGTTGGTGCCCGGTGAAACAATACTTTCAGGGCTTAATCTATATCAATTTTCAAATCATATACACATACTTTTGAAACGGACATAGTTACTTTATTTTCCCATACAAAGTTGAAAAATTATTATTTTGTATTATTTTTGACAACCCTACCCTGATCTACATCTAGCGTGCTAAATCTATTTTCAAGCACACAGGCGCATGTATCCTGTTTAGAATGTGATTTTTGTCCCGTGTATTATTACAATGTTCTATGATACAGGAGGTGACTAACCGGCTTAAGTCTTTAGCTGTTGGTGTAGGTCAGTACGGTAGGGTTGATCCTGCACAAATTAAGACGTAGTTTTGATTAGTTATAACATATGATATATTATGCCTAGAAAACCCAGATTTGGTGGATGGCTTCTACATCAAGTATACTATTTGCTGTGAAAGTATTGTTTCATCGGAATTTAACACCCTGTATATGCATAAATATGTACCAGTTTAGTGAGGAGACACGGAACCTAGTGAAGCAGAAAGGGGTCGATAATCGATATCGATAAAAAATTGTAAATTAAATTAAAATGTAAAAAAATATGTTACGAAAACGACGACTTAATACACACACAATCTTCCACTCTGTCTGACACTGAATTACATTCCCATCACTACATATCTCAACACTCTGAAATGAAATGAACAAAACACAGCTAACCAGCAAAGCAGTAGCTCTCAACAAATTAATCTAAGCGAAGAGAATATACTACGAAGTGCCCTCACCAATCCGACAGTAAATGCGACAAATAATTCATTAAACTTAAATAATACCATAGACGTTGAAAAAATAGGAAAACTATTTGAGAAAACTCTGAAAAGTTTCGAAAGCACCGAACCAACAACTAGGCCCTATCTGCCAAAACAAAGACCATCAAAAAAGTTAGCTATAATTACAGCTCATCTGAATTTAAACATATTGCCAAAATATCTTCTTCCAGATACAGATTTTATGTCGCTACAACTTGTTATTTATTCAGCAGCTTACACAGCGGTAGTAAGTAATGGCACTAGAGTAAGTTATGATACATTGCAGACCAAAAAAACCTATAAACCAGTATGGCAGATTAGATTGGAAAATAAGATTAATAGATTCAGACGCGATATAGCTCACCTCACCGAATATATACGGGGCAATCGAAGCAACAAATTAACTATAGCCGTAGAAAAAATCAAACCAAATTATCAGACGCATGCAACATATGAAAATTGTAATATTGAACCGGAACATTTTCTAGACACCATCAAGACAAAAACTTAGTGCAGCTGCAAGCAGATTAAAAAGGTATCTTACATGTACTGCCCGTAAACAACAAAATTTTCAATTTTCAAACAACGAAAAAACATTCTATAGAAACCTCAACTCAAATTCAAAAAACATCAACAACAAAGAATCAACAAACAAAGTACTGACAAAACACGCGCTAAAACACTTCTGGTCCAGTATTTGGGAAAATCCTATACAACATCAAAATGACTCGGAATGGATAGAAACGGTTAAAAATAATAGATACATTCCAGAAATGCAATTTGATAGTATTTCTATGGAAACCCTGACACACATCATTAAACGCACACACAATTGGAAAGCACCAGGAACAGATAATATCCATAATTATTGGTACAAAAAATTTACATCCATCCACCCACTCTTACACAAACACCTAAACAAATTTATCCAATCACCAGAAATATTACGGACATATATTACACAAGGAGTTAGTTATTTAATACCTAAATCTGAAAAAACTGAAGACCCAGCCCAATATAGACCGATAACCTGCTTGCAAACTATTTACAAAATATGTACCGCCTGTATAAGTGAAAATATATATAAGCACCTGTTAGAAAATGATATCATTGCAGAACAACAGAAGGGATGCAGAAGAAACAGTAAAGGCTGTAAAGAGCAGCTAACAATAGACGCCGTCATTATGAACGAAGCAAGCAAATATAAGCGCGATATACACACGATGTTCATAGACTATCAAAAAGCTTTTGATTCAGTTCCACACAGCTGGCTACTGCGTGTCTTAAAACTTTACAAAATAAACACTACAGTTATAAGATTTTTACACATCTCAATGCAAAACTGCATTAAAACTTAATATCAATTTAGGAACTATAACCACGGAATCAATTGCAATAAAACGCGGTATATTTCAAGGTGATGCATTGAGTCCACTATGGTTCTGCTTAGCCCTTAATCCACTATCTCTGCTCCATGACAATTCTAACTCTGGATACAAACTAACCACCCCGAACTCGCAATTCCGACTGTCTCATCTCTTTTATATGGACGACATTAAATTTTTTGCAAATAATAAACATAACGTAACTAATTTAGCAGATATTACGCAGAATTTCTCTAACGATATACACATGAACTTTGGAATAGACAAATGTAAAATTTTGTCGTTGGGAAAAGGAAAATTCGTAAAAAATAGCTACGAATTACAGTCAGGAGGAAAAATAGAATATTTGGATGAACATAACTCATATAAATACTTAGGTTTTAATCAATCAAGAAGAATTAATCAACAGGAAGCAAAACAAAACATCAGAAACAACTTTAAACAACGTCTTAATAAAATATTAAATACACAATTAAATTCAAAAAATATTATCAAATCCATTAACACTTATGCAATACCTATACTCACATACTCATTTGGAATAATAAACTGGTCAAAGACAGATCTTTTGAAGCTCCAACGAACAATAAACACACAACTAACAAAATATAGAAAACATCATCCAAAATCATCAGTAGAAAGGCTGACATTGCCACGATCGGAAGGGGGGCGCGGTATCATTGATATACAAAACTTGCACAACAAACAAATATCTTCACTCAGAAATTATTTCCATACTAGATCACAACACTCAACACTTCATAAATTTATATCAGACATAGACTACAAGCACACAACACTGAACTTACAGGACAAAAGCACACAACCTAACGAATCACTGACACACACACAACAGAAAATTGCTCGATGGGCTGAAAAAACCTGAGTCAAAACTACGTCGACAAGGAGAAGTCGAACGAGTGGCTCAGAAAAGGAGAACTATTCCCGGAGACGGAGGGGTTCATGCTTGCAATACAGGACCAAATCATGGTCACCCGCAACTATAAAAAACACATAATCAAAGATCAAAATCAGGTTACTGATCAATGCAGGCACTGTAATTCAGCATCAGAAACGATTCAACACATCACTGGAGCGTGCAGATCCCTCGTTCAGACAGACTACACGCATCGACATGACCAAGTAGCCGCAATAGTTCACCAACATCTAGCTCACCAATTCAAATTTATAACAAAAAAAACTCCTTATTATAAATATAAACCTTCAACAGTCTTGGAAAACCAGAATTGTAGACTCTACTGGGATCGAACTATCATCACCGACAAAACAGTCTACTGCAATCGACCAGACATCACAGTTCATAACAAAAATAACAATACAGTTTTCATTATTGATATAGCCGTTCCTAACACCCATAACATCCAGTCAACAATATCAGATAAGCTTAGTAAATATAAAGAACTTGCAATAGAATTAAAAACGCAATGGAAAGTGGACACAGTCCATATAGTGCCCATAGTCATTTCAACAACGGGAGTGGTCCCTAAGAGCCTCACCCAAAGTCTAAACATTCTAAACGCACCATCACATACACTTTCACTCATACAAAAGGCTACAATTCTCAACACCTGCAGAATCACCAGAAAATTCTTATCCTCATCTTCCGTTCAACATCAATCTTACTTCATCTAGCTCTACTTGCTTGGCTTATATAGCTCGTGAGTTGGGTAAAATACCTCTTGTAAAAGAGAGTTTATATTTATAAATACGATTTGATAATAATAATAACAACCTTTATTCAGACAATTTACAAAAGAAAATTTAAATAAGTAGGTATTTAAAGAAATTTAAAGTTAATTTAATTCGTTGCCTGTGTGCCCACTTTGGCAAAGGCCTTCTCCAGATGGCTCCATTTTTTCCTGTCCATAGCAATTCTAGTCCATGTGCTGCCTGCTGTGGCTATGATTTCGTCCACCCAACGTCGAGATGGTCTTCCTCGTTTTCTTTTGTTGTGTTTTACGAACCAATGAGTTATAATTTTAGTCCACTTGTCACCTCCTCTGATGACATGGCCTGTCCATTTCCATTTAAGTTTCTTGATAGTGACAGTTACATCTTTCAGCGTTTGTGTTTGAATTGTTGTAGTTCTAATTCTATCTGATAGTCTTTTCCCTAACATGCTTCTGCTCATCGCAGCTTGGCAGATCTCTAGTTTTTTGATATTTGTCTTGGTAGGTGCCCAAGTTTGGCAGCCATAGGTTAGCACAAGCAGTATACAGGAATCGAACAGTTTTCTCATTATTGATATGTTTATTTCTTTGTTTTTCAAAACTTCTTTTAAGCTCCAATATTGCCTCCATGCGTTACCTATTCGTCTAACAATTTATTTTGGCCCTGACTCAGTTGACGAGATTACTTGACCCAGGTAGACATATTCTTCGACGTATTCGATCGCCATACCATTGACGTTTATAGGTATATGTATTCCATTAGTCATTACCTTAGTTTTTTGCATGTTCATAGTTAATCCTGCCTTTCTGTATCTAATTCGTTAAGCATATTGTCGAGTTGTTCTGCTGATGGTGCAATTATTACTAAATCGTCTGCGAATCTCAGGTTTGTTAGGTTTTCGCCGTTTATAGATATTCCATAATCTTCCCAATTTAACTATCGGAATACTTCTTCTAAGACAGCTGTGAAGATTTTCGGTGAAAGAGGATCACCTTGATGGACTCCTTTTTTTATTTTTATCTCATTTCCTTCTTTCTCCAGTATAACTTTAGCTTTGCTGTTGTCATAAATATTTTTCAGTATTCTAATGTACTTCCTTTCGATCCCTTGATTTTTAAGTGCTTTCCATATGATGTCGTGTTCTAAGGAATCAAATGCTTTGCTTTCACCTGTTTAACACTAAAGAATAAATAAGACATAACTTTAGAAAGATTATAAATATGTAATAGTGGCTCAAATGTGATTTTCTAAAACACGTGGTCACCCCACTTCTTAGCCACACATTCTATAAAAGAGAATGTGTGGGGGTGAATCTAGACACTTCTCGGTGGACTGTCACACTCCAGCAATCTCCGCCCGAGACCGCCCGATCTCGCCCTCCAGCGCCGATGCTCGGCTGATGGCCGCCGAGTACTTGCGATCTTGCGCAACCGCTGCCCCTCCGTCTTTGCACCACTTCCCGAGACCCGGCCGGACGCGTAAAGCGCCCTGCGCCCCAGGCTCTCGAGAACGAAGGTGGGGCTCTCAGAGAGCTCCCCTCCGCTCAGCGGAACCGAGGTCTGCGGCCTCTCACCGCCAGAGGACGCAATGGATTTCCGTTTGCGGAGGACCCTCCCCGCTTTCCCGGAACCAACGTCGCTTGCCTGCGACATCGAGCTCCCATTCCTAGATTCGACGGGTTTTTCGCTGCCCGTCGCACAGCCCCCTTCGTCTAAGCACTTGATGCCCGCCTCAGATAACGAACGCGGGCTTATCTAGGTATTTAATAAAACTTATCAAACATAATATTTGTTTTCGAAATATGATATTTCTTTCTACTTCGGTGTGGGGTCGCGGGGCGAGGAGGCGAACGCACTCCTGTCTGTCTTAATATTTTATTCAGTTTTGTCTAAATCGTCATGCTAAGGTTTACTTGAGATCACTAGTTGCGCTGTCGCATTAGTTCGCGTGTGATGTGGTGACTTGTAGGAAACAGATGTTATTTTGCATATTTCCAGTGTTAACTAGACAAAACTCATTTTAATTCTTTAAAACAATTTTTTAAAATATTTTTTTTATTTAATAAGCAGACAATACACATTACAAGCTAATACACAAATATATAAACTAAAGTACAATTTATAAGATCTGGCTTGCAACGTAAGCCATGTGCGCAATGCAAAACAAAGCAGAAGCGTGTACAAGTACATTTCAAAAATAAACTGTAAACTACCTACAATATTATTTTATGCGTAAAACAAAGTGAATTGATATTAACAAGCATCGCTTACAGTACCATTGTGATAAAGGATGTCCTTAAGCAATTTAATAAACTTCTTTGGTGAATCAGTAAAAAACATCGAGTTCTGTGGACGACTTCTCAAGTTCATTATAGGTACGACACATACGAGTAATGGGATTATAATATGATATGTTGTTTCTATGAGTTAACAGTGAAAAAGTGTTGTTTTGTTTTGCCCTACTAGTGCTAAATTTGGTGTTGAGTGAAATATTGGACAACATTTCAGGTGAGTCAATCAAAGAGTGAATAATTGTATAAAGATAAGGTAAGTCTGTATAAGTTCGACGCCTCTCTAAAGACTCAATATTCAATTTTTGCAGCCGGTTTTCATAGTTGAGTTTACGGTGCCCTGGCTGATGACTATAATTTAAAAATCTCAGACATTTTTTTTGTACCCGCTCAATAGTGTTAATGTGTACTTTATAGTAAGGTGACCAAAGTGGGCTTCCATATTCTAATGTATTTCTTACCAAACTAAAATACAAATACTATGAGGATTTTTAAAGTGTTTAGTCAATCTCCATACAAAACCAAGTAATTTATTAGCCTTGCTGATGATGTGTTGATAATGGTCCTTAAATGAGAGTTTTTCATCGAAATAAATACCTAGGTCTCTAACTATGGATAATCGTGTAAGTGATTGACCATCAATGTAATATGTATGTATAATTTTTTGTTTTTTGTTTGAGAAAGAGATTATAGAACACTTATTAATATTTAAAAACATACGATTATCCTTGCACCATTTAGATACAGTACACAGATCATCCTGTAGGGTAATGAACCTAATAATAAATAAATCCGAAGTCTGACAAATAGTACGATATATTTTCAGGTCGTCGGCATATAGAAGACAGTTACAAGATAATTGTTGCACCAAGTCATTTATAAAAATAACAAAAAGAAGAGGGCCCAAGTGCAACCCTTGAAGGACACCTGAACTCACCACAACTGGAGTGGAAATGAAACCCTTCAAAGCTACCAGCTGAGTGCGATTTTCTAGATATGAGCATATCCATCTATGCAGATCCCCATGAATCCCGTAAGAAAAAAGTTTACGACAAAGTAGTTGATGAGAAACTTTGTCGAAAGCCTTCGAAAAATTGATTTGATTTGATTTGTTTAGTGGAGAGTAACGGTTTCAAATGAGTGATTGTATGAAGTGCACATATACCAAGGATTCAAACAATTTAGCGAAACAAGATAATATACTAATTGGCCTATAGTTTTCGCATCGAGATTTGTCACCACTTTTGTGTATAGGGATAATATGCGCTGTCTTCCAGAAGTTCGAAAAAATACCTGATATGAGAGACTTATTGAAAATAGTACAAAGTGGGATAGATAGCTCTTTACCACATTTCTTGATAAATGATGGCGGAAGTTTATCAGGACCTGCGCCCTTCTTCGAATCTATTTTTTTTAATTTTTTTAAGTATATATATCGTTAACACTTATAGATACTTGAGCTAGTGAAGAGGAAATGTAATTATTTTACTCAGCACAGTCCGCCGAGTCGTTGTGAGATTCATGCGAATCATGAGTAAAAACAGAACTAAAATATCGAGAAAACAGCTCACTTATTGATTACCCGCATGACGCAGTATCACCGGCGTAAGTCAATTTATTCGGAACAGAGATCTGACCCTTTCTGTTGTGGACGAATCTCCAAAATGAATTAATGTCCGTTTTAATGTCTCTGTCATTTCGAAATACCTTCTGTAGCATTCTTTAGTTAAGATTTTACATCTATGTCGTAGCATTGAAAAAACATCATAATCGCGGGGATTTACGTATTTTTTATATAATTTATGATTTTTTTTCTTTTCTGCAATACAATTAATGAGTGGTTTACTGAACCAAGTAAGATAAGAATTATATTTACATGATGACAAAGGTGTGTGACGAGTAATAATTTCAAAACGTACGTTATAAAATATTTTTGTAATGTGATTTATATCAGTCGATGAAGAAAAAACATCTTCCAGTTTACAGCATCTAACTCTTTCTTAATTTTGTTAAGATCACATTTTCCAAAATTAAGTTTTTTATTATTATGTTTCTTTAAATTTATAAAAAAATTCTGTACAGGCAAGTTAATCATAATCGCCGGGTGATATTTGTCCAATTTACTCAATGAGTCTACTTCAGTAACTTCTAATTTTGCGAGGTTTGATAGCACTAAGTCCAGAATACGATCTTTGTTATTTTCAATAGAATTAAACTGTGTCAAATTACAAGACAACATGAAATCTTCTAGTAAGTACAATTTATGGCTGCAAGACTGAGTTTCTACTGAAGTATTTAATAAGGTATAGTCAGGGTGATTAAAATCTCCTAATAATAAGAAGTCGTCATCAGGTTGATCAATTAAGATTACTTTCTGGCAATTAGAATAAAATTCATCGATCTTATCATAATGTAAGTCGGGAGGTAGATAACACACACAGATATTAAGTCGCGTGGCGCCTTCATTACTCAATAAGCTAACGCAGACATCCTCTATCTCACTATCCCGACATGCCTGACGAATAACTAAATTTTTTTTATGAATTGCAACTAAAACACCACCTCCTTCCACTTTCGTAGAAGATGAATCTACACGGTCCCTCCCAAAGACTATGTAGCGTGAATCTATAATTTCACCATCAAAAACAGACCTATTGAGATTCGTTTCCGTCAAACATATTATATCAAAATTATTGCTAAGTACAAGAAATGAAATGAAATGAAATACTTTATTTTCAACATTGATGACGTGCTCATTCTTGTTGACGTCAAAATTTAAAAGCTACCACCAGTTTGGAAACAAAAAATAACAATTGTAGCCACCGTCCTGAGAAGTACTGGCAAGAAACTCAGCGGACATGTCTTTTTTGTAATATAAGTATATTTTTTTTAAAGTATTTTAACAGTATTACCTTAAATATACAAAAAAAAATCGATTATGTTAATGACCTTGGCGAGCAACTCATTCCCACTTTGTGCAATCGTTCAGGTAATCATTGACCTTATAGTAGGCTTTCTTGCACAGACGTTCTTTAATAGTTTTCTTAAATCTATGTATAGGTAGGTTTTGAACATCTTGTGGGATTTTGTTGTACAAGCATACAGACAAACACCTGAAGGAATTTCGTATTTTATGCAATCGACTCATCGGTAAATCAAGTTTATGTTTGTTCCCGGTGTTTCTACTATGTAGGTCAGACTTTTAGGAAATTCCTCAAGATACTTTCTAACATACATACAATTTTTAAAAATGTATTGGGATGGTAGACTGAGAATTTAATTTCTTTAATTTTTTCCCTCGGGGATTCCCTTCAGTGCATATTATAAATAGCTCGTATAGCTCTTTTCTGCAAGATAAAGATCATTTCTATATCTGCTGCATTGCCCCATAGCAAAATGCCATAGGACATGACACTATGAAAATAACTAAAGTAAACTAAACGAGCCGTGTCTACATTAGTGATAGTGATAGTGTTAAGCGGGCTATTTTCCGCAAATCGACGTCACAGTTGCGCCTATTTTGCGTGTGGGTGGTTAAATTAGGATGTACTCCAACCCAGCTCCTCCAGGAAGCCAGCCAGCTTCTTAGGTCTGGCGACCGCCTCAGAGAGCAACCTCGGTGAGCCAAGGTGTAATGCCCGGTAGCGTGCGACTCCTGTGCACTTCAGCAGCACATGAGCAGCTGTTTCTTCCTCCTCCATGCAGACTCTGCATAGCGGACTGTCAGTTATACCTTGTAGCTGTATTTCTACCTGGATCAGAGAAAATCAAAGGAAATCTTATTCCTGAAATATGGAACAATATATTTATATGTGCATCAACCCAGGCTTCTACAATCAACTACAAGTTTCTTTTTTTTTTATTAGAACTTCAGAAAGTATTCAATTGTTCAATAAATACAGTGGAAGCACTATAAAATATCTTTTATTTCATGTAAAGTAACAGGTAACACCTGAAAAGTGCTAGTATACAAAACTGAAGCCAGCACAAGTATGCCTGGCAATATTAGCAATAAAAAAAAAACAATATTAATAAAAAAAACTAACAGGAAGCACCTCAAAAGTGCTAGTATACAAAACTGAAGCCAGCACAAGTATGCCTGGCAATATTAGCAATAAAAAAAACAATATTAATAAAAAAAAAAAACTAACAGGAAGCACCTCAAAACTGCTAGTATACAAAACTGAAGCCAGCACAAGTATGCCTGGCAATATTAACAATATAAAAAAGTACTATCATTAGAATATCAGACCTTTTACTTTAATTAAAAGCCAATAAAAAATATACCAAAAGGTCTGTCTCTAAACAAGATATGAAATCTTGTCAATGCATGATAAACAATACTTGATAGCTACAATACTACAGTTAAAATATCAGACCTTCTGCTTTAATTAACAGCTAATAAAAATTATACCTAGAGGTCTGTCTCTAAACAAGATATGAAATTTTGTCAATATATGATAATAATCAATACTTGATAGCTACTATACTATCATTAGAATATCAGACCTTTACTTTAACTAAAAAAAAACAATAAAAATTGTATCTAACGATATAAAGAAATAAATATGGGAGCTAGAATAGCTCCTATTCCCAACAAACAAGCAATACACTTTAAAAGCAAACGAATTAATTTTCCAAATCTATATATGTTAAGCAAAATCAACAATACAACTAGCGAATAAGGAAACTATGCGTCTTCTAACTACAAAAAAAGATATATATATGCTAATGTGTCTTATTTGCCAAAGAAAAATAATGAAAATAGAAACTCTCAGAGGCAACAGTTTTTTTTATTAAAAAGAAATACAAAACAACAGCATCAAGTGTGTCAAGTTATTTTCATACACTTGTAATAATATACGCTGAACGGAAAAGCTCGCAGAACCCCCACCACCACCAATGCACTGAATGCGATCTCAAAGAAGCAAAATCAAACTGAAAATAGAAAAAATATTTTTAAATGCAATGCAATTCCCTGCAACTCTCTGGGAGTTAAGACGAACTGATAGCAAACAGCTGTCAGTCAACACTGAATAAGGGACGATTAGTATTCACTATTAGCCGAGTTATTGCGAGTCTTTCAACGCCGCAATGCTACGTAAAACACTTCCAATTCTTGTTCTATAGTTTTCAATAAGTTTGCCAAACGAAAACAACGTTCACATAAAAAAAACCGTTACTCTGCCTCCAGGCCACCGACACTGATTATTATCCAGAATAACAATGTTGCGTAGTAGTTTTTCCTTCCAAATTAGTTAAACAGCGCAGATCACAACAATTACGAGGCAAAATCTGCATAAAATTCCAAAAGCCAACGATCTTTTTTGCCAAATCATCTAGGAAAAGACTTTTCTTGACATTGACAAACGCTAATCCGTGACAGTTTATATGTCATCTGTCATCTACCATACGCCATCTTTAAATTTTTTCTATAGATTATCGCTAAGGCTATTCCATCCAAACAGCCCAATATTAAGATCAATGTCTCAATCAATAAAAATTTAAAAGCTACTGTTTTGTAGATGAGTTTGGTTAATTAGCAGTAATGAAGGAGTTTCCCTCTGAAATTTGACAAACCAGCCGGTGAAACAATCCCTATCGGCGCCCCTCGCCATTCGTAGAAGACGCCAGATATATGATAAAATGACTATCTTAATGGCGGGCTTTTTTTGAATTTTAATCGGAAGTCCTGGTGTCGCCATCTGTTAAGGGAGTCAAAAAGCAACGCTACAACCTAGGGTGAAAAGGTGTTTGTTAAACGGTCCATGTTCCCTTATGGCTCCTACTACTGCTTTTAGGTCTTTCTTCTTCAGGCGCAGTAGTTGTTTTGTGAGTTTTGGATTAATGTCTGGGACTGCAAGTTTTGCCTGACGGCATTCTGGTAACTGTGATCATAACCATTGGTGTTTTTTATGTGCAAATAGTCTCAGTTGTGAATTTATGATTACAAATGGGAGTGCTATAATAGGTTCTGGTCCGATAGCTCTGGTTTCCGAACCGCGCCGGGCCAGAGCATCGGCAGAATCATTGCCTCGTGATCCGCTATGTCCTTTAATCCACCTTAAGGTAACGTAATTATTAGTACATACCTCACTGAGGACCTCGTGACATTCATGGATGATACCTGATGTGTGTATGTTGCTCTCCAGGGCTAGCAAAATCGCTTGACTGTCCGAGAATATTGTGATTTTGCAGCCTTTGATGTTTCTGTCCTTGATGGCTATTGCTGCTGCCAAGATACCCATAGTTTCCGCCTGGAATACTGTATTGAGGATTCCTAGCGGTTTATGGATATGTATGTTTAAGTCTTCAGATAAAACTCCGTAACGTGTAAAGTGGCAGAGGGTACATGTTTAATAGTACTTCAAGTGCCGCAGTTGGTGTGGTTTTCATGCAGCCCGTTATGGCTACACATGCTAGTCTTTGAACTTGTTGTAGTTTGGATGCCGCAGTAGTGAGTTCGGTACGCGGCCACCATACAAGTGATCCATAGCTAAGAATTGGTCTTATAACACTATTGTACAACCATTGTATAATATTGGGCGTGAGACCCCATGTCTTGCCCAGCATTTTCTTACATTACCAGAACGATATTGTAGATTTCTTGATTATGTTATCCAGGTGTTTGTTCCAGTTAAGTTTACTGTCAAGGGTTATTCCCAAGTATTTAACCTCATTTACCGGTTTTAGTTCTACACCGGATAATCTTGGTAGGTTGTATCTTCCCAGAATACGTTTTTGCGTAAACATTATGATCTCGGTTTTTTGAGGATTGACCGACAGCTCGTGTTTATCGCACCACATCTTGACGATTCTTAGGGCTGCTTCAGCTAAGTCCATCACTGTGGAAGCTTGGTGTGGCTTGGCGTGGTGTGTGAGGGCATTATATATGCTTGTGTACTTTGTTTTGTCAAAGGCTCCTTCAATATCTATGAATACGCCTAAACAGATGTTTTTGTTTTGGATAGCGCTTTCGATTTCGGTGACAACGTTGTGAAGAGCCGTTTCTGTAGGTTTTCCAGAGCTGTAAGCATGTTGGTTCTGGTGCAGCGGTATGTGTTGTAGTGGATTCTGTCTTATATTCCTGTTGATGATTCTTTCCATTGTTTTTAGAAGGAAAGAAGTAAGGCTAATTGCTTTGAAAGACTTCGGATTAGTGTAGTCAGCCTTACCTGGTTTGGGTATAAAGGTAATATTTACCTCTGTCCAGCTCTGGGGGATGTAACCGTAAGCTAAGCATGCCTGTGCAATTAGAGTGAGCTTGGTCGTTATCCGTTTTGCTCCCCATTGTACTAGCGCAGGGAAGATTTCGTCCGGTACTGCACTCTTAAATGGTTGGAAGCTTTTAATCGCCCAAGTCACTTTAACTATATCAATAATGGTTTTAGCCTCCTCCCAGGAGGACGTTGTGTTTTCATTGTTGTATATCTGTTCTACTTTGTTTTTATCAACAAAGAAGCAGCCAGGGAAGTGTGTCCCTTTGCTTTTTCTGAATCTGAGGCACTTTTTGTATTCCTTTTTAGTGTCTCTGTAATCATCCCAGTCCTCTTCCGACCTGGTGTTCATAGCTCTGTTGAGCTTTTTCCTGACCTTATGTCTGATCTTTTCAAGTTCTCGGTTCCACCATGGTTGTGATGGGATCGAGCCTGTATGTACTTGGATATGGAGCAAGACTCTTTATAGCATGAAATGATGTAGTTCGTGAATCTTGATACCTGTTTTTCAATTTGGCACGGGCCTTGTAGATCTACTTCCATTAGCTGATAATCTAAGTTCCTTAGTGTTTGTATGTATTTTTGTATATTAGTACAGCGTGGTTTCCTGATTTCCTTAACTGTAGGAAGTGTTGCTTGGATGTCAAAACGTATCCATCTATGATCTGAGCACGATGGCTCTTTTGACACGTACCAGTTGTTTACAAAAGTTTTTATGTTGGAAGTTACAAGAGTTATATCATTATTGTTTGGCTACGTTTATTTACGAATGTCGGTTCGTTACCTATCTTTTTAATTGTCAAATTTGTAGTAAATAAGAAATTAACTAAAGAATTACCTCTGTTATTGCTTGTTTCCATGCCCCACAGTGGATGGTGGGCATTGCAGTCTGCGGCAATGATTAGTTCGTATTTTTTTCTCTCGCAGTGTCGTATGATTGCCAAGAGTTCGTCAGATGGTATATCTTCCTCTTCAGGTAGTTAGTGGTAGCTGTATTAGTATTGCACTTATATCCCTAGAACAAAATTCGGTTAGTGCATGGAATTCTATGTTGTTAGTAGTGTATATACAGACCCTCGGGTGTTCGTGGTCTGTAGTTACTGTTAGCTTACCTTTTTGTCGTGACAATCCATGTATTCGTTTTGATCTGATCCACGGCTCCTGAATCAGAGCGATGGTTGTCTGGTTTGACTCCATCCATTTGCACAGCTGAGCCGTCACTGTTTCGCTATGGTGGAGGTTTATTTGAAGGCATTTGATGTTATTGGGCATGCCCATCAGTGTGGGATGCCGCCTCCTCTTCGTCAAGGTGAAGCTGTAGGAGCTTCCCCTGCCATTCAGCGTCGCTTCCGAGTTCCGCCTCCGACCCGAGTACGAAGCTATCTGAGTCAGAATCCGGATCCGGCGCTGTTTCCACTGCTCGTAATGCGTGTGTCCCATCCTGTTCTTCTGTGTCTGCTGCACTGGTTGCTGTATCTTTAGTTGCAGCTGTAGAGGGCTCCGCTATTGCTGAGGTCTTCGGTTGGCTCTGGGTGTTAGAGCTATCAGCAGCCGTCGTATCCGGTGGTGGCGTGCTGACAAATCTCCCTTTACCAGCGTCAAACTTCACATAGACGGAGCCCAAGAGGTATCCTAATCTCCTACCTCTTTTGAGGAGTGTCGGGATAATCTCCTCTGGGATGCCTACTATAGCGAAGGCTGCAGTTTCCTGGATTAGGAATTGGTGTAGTACCCATCGGTCGACGCGGGCCCACACGTTTTGGCGCCTCAGGACTCTCCCTACTTTTTTCATACTGGTTTCAACCCGTAAGGGTTGGCCAGTAGCTCCAGGTGTGCCAGGGAGTAGGATCCCGCATCTAACCATCGGTATGTCCTTGATGTCTCTTACTGTCGCCTTCTCGCCATTTGGCAGTGTCACTCTCTGGACTGCCTTTTTCAGCCATTTCTTCATGTATTGGTCCTCGCACCAGAGTCGCAAGGATCCATCCATATAGGCTGGTTTTCCCATGAAAACTGGGTACGGGTCTGTGTTACCGCTTGTGGTACTGCTGTCGAACATGAAGTCCGTGAGCTGTGACTGGATCAGGTTGGCATTCTCCCCACTTATGCGGTACGAGTCAAGCGATGTAATGGCAACCATTAGATCTGACTGCACCGCACCAGCGTAGGATTGCTGCTCCTCTGTTCTGTATTTTGCCTCGACATTGGTTTTCACCCTTTTGGCGTCTCCTCGCGGTGTCGTCGTTTCTTTTGGGCGTGGTTTTTTTGGATTTATATCTCCCTGTCGTTCACTACCCAACGTAGCTGTAGGTTTTGCCTTAGAGCTATTCTGTGCTATCGAGACATGGGCCGCTCCTGCTTCCGCCGCTTCCATGCGTCGCTCACGTCTAGCCAAGGCTATCCTCCGTCTTCTGGAGAGTCTGTTGGGCCCCGGAGCGAGTGTCGCAGCGCGCCCAGTCAGAGCATCGGACCTTCTGTTCGAGGTCCCGTGTGCTCCACCCGGTCGCACGTACATCATCCACCCAGAGTCCTCGAGACATCCCACGGCGGTGTCTTCCATTAATTCGGTCGCTGTCGGCGCACAAGTGCTAGCACGACTACAACCCGGAGTAGTGGATGTTTCCTTAGGGGTAGTGACGGTGGAAAGGGTAGCCGCGCTAGGCGGTTGCGCACTCTCCCCCGACGGTCTTCTTCCTTTGGGTGAATTCGGTTTGTCTCTGGATTTAGATTTTAAGTGTTCCGTCGACTTGCCAGATGTTTTGGCTTGTGTGGTCGCGGAATCATCTACAACCATTGGTTGGGTTTTAGCTCCGGTCGCGGGTTGCCCTACAACCTTGAGCTTGGGTTTGCCCTCGCCTTTGGATATATCCAGGTTGGGGCTTTGCGTTGGCCTTGGTCAGTTTCCCTTCCAGGGCTTCCGCGGGTTATTTATTTTTTTTTTGAATGACCTTTATCCATTTTTTTATGTCCTCTTCATTCAGCCCCCCGCACCTTTGGGAGCGCTGCACTGCAGCGCTAGGATTACCAGGCTGATATAGGAGGGCGAGGATGAGTCGGTAGTGCGACATCGGGAGCTCGTGTCCTGAGGCCACAGCCGCTCGGTCGGGCGACTGCGTGATTCCCCAAGAACTTACTCCGTCAGCATGACCCCTTCCCATACCCCACCCCCCTCGCCTATGGCCATTTCCTCCGAGCCGGCTAATCTCAGAGGCAGCGGTGTCGCGTGATATAGGGACCGAAGAGGGCGTGTTGCCCGACGACCGTTTAAACCACCTACGATCGCCGGGCTCAACCCCCCAGGACTCCGTCTTCCTCGCTTACGACCTTCACCGCGGAGGTACACCGCAGGGGCCTAATAGTCCAACGCACTGACCCAAGTAACGTTGGAGCTGAGTGGTTCTTAGCCGCGACCAACGGGGCACTCATAGCAGATTATTCCCCCCTGTCATTTATGACAATCTGCCCGTACCCAGTCAGTCGCGTTGCCCGGAGTGTACCCGGCATATGCCGCAGAGCTGAGCTTACTCGCTAATTTATGTATGTGGGGTCCCCACTGCAGCTTGGAATCCATTGTTATACCGAAAAATACAAGTTGACTCAACAAGCTCCATTGACTCCCCACCAACAATTATATTACTATGTACCTGTAGGCGCGTATGAAGAATGACTTAAACAAGAGTGACAATTATTATGGTTACTATAGCGGAGTTGACGGGTAGATGACAAGGGAAGCCAACCTATTCACTGACATTCACCGTGCGGGTAGTTGGAAGTGAAGACTTGCTATAAATACAGGCGTTGGCCGCTGTTATGGGGGATTCGTGTTCGAACTGTCGAGGCGAGCGGACCTCTCGGACGTGGAAGTAATAAACCATTGGAGTTCGTTGTTTTGAAGTTTTTATTCAGGAGTATGGATCGTCGGGTGTTCCAGTGGACGTTGTGACGTCATTCCTGACAAACCAAATGAGGATCGACTACTTTCAGCGTCATTACACCTCAACACACCATTACTGCGCTTTCACGGATCATCGAGTGTTCGAGTGGACATTGTGGCGTCATTCCTGACAGACCAAGTCGACAAGGGATCGACTGTTTGCAGCGTCATTGCATCTCAACACACACACTATTATTACCCACAGCGGTTACATCAGAAGTGGGATAGAATCTCGGGCCTTTCCGACGTGCTATCTAAACAACCAAGATGGGTTTCAGTGGATTAAGATGGATTAAGGTGGATTGACGCGGATTAAGGTGGATTGACGCGGATTAAGGTGGATTGACGCGGATTAAGGTGGATTGACGCGGATTAAGGTGGATTGACGCGGATTAAGGTGGATTGACGCGGATTAAGGTGGATTGACGCGGATTAAGGTGGATTACCGCAGATTGAAGAATTCAGTGTGCAAAGAAGCGCATCCAGAGCAATTTAAAGGAGTTCAAAGCACAGTTTGGATGTGGTTCTACCTGGTGTCTAAAAACTAAGCATCTAACCATGTTTTCAGATAAGTTATTTCAAAATTATAGACTACATTTGCAACCGTGAATGGAAAGACTGAGGTTATTATGGTGATACCTGTGGAGCTGGTAATTAGATATGAGTAAGCCTGAATTAATTGAATATTGCAAACGGTGAACGTAATCACTGTTCTAAAACCAAAGTCATCATCGTAATACCGGTAGAGCTGATAATCAGACATAGCTGTTATTTTGTATATCGAAATCCTATTAACAGTAATACGAGAAGAACACTAGCGCCACCTTTTTAGCAATAAAAGTAAAGTTGTAATTTCATCAAGTAGATCTATGTATGATCTATGTCTATGGAATATATTTTTAGTCTGTATCATTTCCTGTACAATACTTCCTGTTTCAATAAAGTTGAGTTAGTGAGCACAACGTTTTTCACTTTAATTAAAAATAATAATAGCCGAGCGTGAATTGACGGACTATAACAAACGATGAAATTAAACACTGTTCCTTCAACGGAAGTTATCAACATAGTAGAATTAGAAGTGGCCGTTAGACATGGCTAAAGGTAAAAAGGTATTGGGTGGTTCGAAAAGACACTCAAACACGCATGTCTCGCAGGAAGGTCGAGGCATAGCCGCTCAGAAGCAGTTAGTACCTAAATCAGAAAGAAAAGAGGAAAGAGAGATAAAGATAGAGAAAGAAAAGAAAGAAAAAAAAAATCCGCTTTTGCAACTTTTACTGAAATGTTTTTGTTTTCTGCAGCGCAGTCACGTTGCATCAGCTGAAGTACAAAAATAAAGCAGAGCATTCGGATGTAAGAACTGCCGAAAGTCTATAAAACAGTATGTTAACAATGGTCAGCTTGGGCAGGTGGCGACTGTATGTCCAGACAAGAAAAGTGGCAATGGAGTTGCTGTCAAGGAGGTCCATCAGTGTGAGCACCGCCCCTCCAGGAGCATCTTGGTGACATCTTCTGTTTATCCTGGTCGGAGAGGCAGTGTCGTCCGGGCCACACCCATTGGGGTTGGTTGAAGGGATACACTCGTCCGGTCCAGAGGCGTTGTTCTTGGTGGAATAGTTGATGGGAACAGTGTCATCCGGGCCACGGGTTGAAGGGATACACATGTTCGGTTTAATGTCTTAACGTGGCTTACTTTCAGTTTGATGCTACAACTGAAAATCCATTTAAAGTCCTGAATGTAGCAGGATGGACGAGCGGATGTCTTGGTGATTAGACATGGTTTGTTTCATGAGTACAATAACGCCCGAGGACGGTCGTATGTAAGTCTGGCCATGTAGGCACGTATGAAGAATGACTTAAACAAGAGTAACAATTATTATGGTTACTATAGCAGAGTTGACGGGGTGATGACAAGGGAAGCCAACCTATTCACCGACATTCACGTTGTTCGTTGTTTTGAAGTTTTTATTCAGGAGTATGGATCGTCGGGTGTTCCAGTGGACGTTGTGACGTCATTCCTGACAAACCAAATGAGGATCGACTACTTGCAGCGTCATTACACCTCAACACACCATTACTGCGCTTTCACGGATCATCGAGTGTTCGAGTGGACATTGTGGCGTAAAGATCTCATCAGGACGCTTCATTAGAGCCTGAACACGATGAGATTATCTTGCTTATTGATGGAGTTCCCATAGCCACCTTCCAGCACCATCATCAGACCTTGACATTCATCCTCTACACAAAGATCTCATCAGGACGCTTCATTAGAGCCTAAACACGATGAGATTATCTTGCTTATTGACGGAGTTCCCATAGCCACCTTCCAGCACCATCATCAGACCTCGACATTCAGCCTCTACGTAAAGATCTCACCAGGACGCTTCATTAGAGCCTGAACACGATGAGGTTATCTTTCCTAATGATGGAGTTCTCATAGCCACCTTCCAGATCCATCATCAGACCTTGACATTCATCCTCTACACAAAGATCTCATCAGGAACGCTTCATTAGAGTCTAAACACGATGCCGCGCCATTACACGCTCCTCGTGGCCCCGCGCAATCAACGGCCACTTTAGTCAGAACTCCAGTTGCGACGATTCACCATATAAATTGGAAATCTCTTAATGTTGGCGATTAAAAACTCTTCGAGTACTTTTTTTTTAATTTTTACTTTTAAAACATTTTAAATTATCATAATTCTATATTTTTATGCCATAAAATAATAATTTTCTCTCTCTCAAGTCGCGCTATTTAAGCATTTTTTATAAATAACTATCATCGAACGTAATACCCATCGACGTTATTTCGCTTATAACTTTTTTAATACTAAACCGATTTTGATAAAACAACGACTAAATGTTAAGTGAGACTAAATAAACTAAATTGGTTCAGCCGGTTCGGAGATTAGCGTGCACAAAGAAACAGACAAACAGACAAAAAAATTCTAATTGTATTTTTGGCATCAGAATCGATAACCAAACACCCCCTTCTAGTTTTTTTTTTATATTTTCAATGTACAGAATTGACCTCTCTACGATTTTATTATAAGTATAGAAGATTATACAATTACCTCCCCACCTTGTGGTCTCGCCTTGTCGCGGCGGTGGGGCTTAAGCGTGCGCCCTCGCACCCCGCAGGGTGTTTTGTTTGCAAGAGGGTGCCGCAAACTAAGAAGATCACACCGGAGCTTCTCTCCCCACATCGTCTGCCAGCCAAACGATGTCCCTGGGGATGAGAAGGGTAGCTGGGCCACCGGAGAAAGACTGGCCGCGCTCTTGGGCGTGGCCACAAAGTGGGGGCCAATGCCCGCAAGGACAAAGGACCCCGCTTGAAGTTGTGAACCGGGGGATCTTTCCTCTCGGTCGCCGGCTGCCACGGCACCTGTAGCTGCTTCGCGGTGGCTGCAGGGGCAAGCCTCCCAGAGGGGGGTACCGGTCTACTGGCGTGGCTTCGGAGTAGCAAACCGTAATACCCACCGGCTGTGTGGGAGGCGGGGGCCGCTGCATCTCTAATTTTTCTTCCATCTTCTACTGTTGTAGAGCTACATGCAGGGGCCGCGAGGAGGAAAAACCTCTATAAAAAAGCCCTAATCCTAAGTTTTGACGCCCGGCGATGGGATGAATGGCTGGAAGGACTCCAGTCGATAGGTCGTCCCAGGGGACCTCCCCCCTCCTGGCTAATCAAAAGGGGGAAACCTCACCATGGAAACACAAGGCACGAGACAACCTACTCAGGAGGGTACCACACGTGGACCGTGTGGAGACTCCCTCCGTGTACCGGCCGAAGCAGGGACTGCTACGACCGGTACACGCAGCCCACGTTCGTTATCTGAGGCGGGCATCAAGTGCTTAGACGAAGGGGGCTGTGCGACGGGCAGCGGAAAACCCGTCGAATCTAGGAGTGGGAGCTCGATGTCGCTGGCAAGCAACAACAACAGAATTATTATTGGATGAATTCTCACGACAAACTGAAACTTTAAATAAAAAGAGCGTACAGATTGCAGTAGATTACTTGTTTATTATGAATTGACAAATTTAGTGTTACACTCACAAGTATTTGAAGGCAACAGAAAGAACGAACATTTTTCAGACCGAACGAATGATGTAGTGAGTGAGTGGCATTGTATACCAACATTAACATATTTTTAGAATGAACACATTCACTGTTTTTAGCCAACACAAATATACATTAACATTGCCATATTAACACCCCTTCTCAATGTTTATGTATATCTAGCCAAACAATTTTATATAAAATAACAAACAACAAAAAATACCACCACTCCTACATTATTTATAACTTTACATTACACTGTGTCAGAAACTTAATTAGTAAATTATTTTATTACTTACTGACTTTGTTAACATATCTGCCAGTTGTTCTGAAGTACTTATATACTCAACAGCAATTTTATTATTTTTGACTAAATCTTTAACAAAATGGTATCTAATATCAACATGTTTAAGACGTTTAACTGACTCAGTACATGCGAACTTAGCGGGTAGACGTTAATGCAACAACATTATCTCAGTTTTATAATTTGATATAAAATACGTTTTTTTACTACTTTTGCCAACCAAGTGTTTTTATATCTGTGTAATAACAAGTGATAAAGTTCTGGAAGCATTTGCAACACCGAACTTCATGGAAATATGAAAATAGCATACCTATGATCGATTTCCTGATCGACTTTGAATATGAATATCGGAGGTGCACCAAGTAAGAATAGTTATTACAGAATAAATTAGACTACAACAATAACAAGCAGAATATAATATTATATGTTACATTACTTACAAACAGAAACTGAACAAATAAAACGTAAAACATTAATAGCATCTGATATATGAGTAATTTGCTCTTGACGCTCATCAGGCGCTCAACTTGGCTTGATAGTGATAGTCTCATTTGCTCATAGGAATCATTCAGTACATTGGTTTGATATTTGATTGATGCATTAAGATGTCAGAAAATATTACTTTTCGGAAAATTCGGTCATCAACATCGTTAAATGACCTATTCGAAGCCTCAATATTAAACTCAACGGCCTTAAGCCTACCCGATACTACACTAGAGGATAATACGGTCAAATCAGAATTACAGCAACAAATACAACAACTGAAATCCCAGTTACAATCAGCCCATTCAGAGATTGATAACCTTAACATAGAAAATCGTTTCTTACTAAATGAATTGGATAAACACAAAAAAATCATACAAAATTATAAGATTATAGGTAAAATAGATCACTGTATTACCCCATTACGGAAAAGATCCAGAAAACTATATGAACCTACAAATTACACAAATAAACCAAGACAATGAGCTCACTTCTCCGTGTCCTAGAGTTACGAATAATATATTATCGCATAACATATCAGACACAGTTCCTCTAAAGACTGACGAAAACTGCAATTCTTTAATAGACAAGCAAAATGACGACATAATTGAAAATGAATTAACAAATAGTAATAAAACATTAACTGAGACAAAAAGAAAAGTAATGATTCTGGCAGACCAGCAGGGTCGTGGTGTGCGTGGTGTGCGTGAGAACTTACGGGATCCGAATTTCAGGTGTCGTCCTTCTGGAAACCAGGAGCCAGATTAGGCGATACCCTGAACTCATTCAAATCTAGAATAAAAACATTGACACTAAATGATTATGTTGTAATAATGACAGGCACAAACGATACCAACCCTTTTGAATTACAATCACACTTGATTGACTTCTTACAAACAAAGTCAAATACAAACATCATTATCTGTGAATTTCCTTACAATAAATCTCTTAATGAAAGAAAGTTAAATTATGAAATTAGGTATATATCTAACAAATACACGAATGCTACATATTTGAACCTAAACTACAATAAATATATCCCTAAAAGTAAAAATTTTCCAATAAGTTTAAGTCGTCATCTATTACGAGAAGTATTGAGAATTCGGAATCATAAAATCTATAATGATTACTGTAAGGCTTTAAACAACATAAAAAAAGACAATGAACTAGACGACATCAGAAGAAAGGTCTTAGTTGATAAAAATACTCAAACTGAATTCCATAGTAACAGTCAACTCAACACCAATAACGATAATACTGACATTAATCCAGTTGAGGTTAACAACGGGTTTTTTCGAGTATCAGGAAATTAATGGAAATTATAGGTATAATAGAATTGCATTAAATATATTTTTTGATAGGATGGATGAGATACTTAAATACCTTTCTAATTTAAAACGTAAAATTGTTCTGTGTGGTGATTTCAATATAAACTTTTTAAAAATGAACAAAGACGTAGACGAATTCAAAAATTTATTGTTAGCATATAATTTAAAATTGGGAATAAACAAACCAACACGGCTGATTAGTGAAACATGTATTGATAATATTTTTTATAATATTGATGATTGTAAAGTAAAAATTTTAGATTTAACACTATCGGACCATACAGCCCAACTATTAAATTGCCCAGTCAAGAAAAGCCGTGTCATCAACTATTGGTTTATAGATAAACGAGATTTGAGTTTAGAAAATATAAATAAGTTTCGAGAGTGTATGTTGAACTTTAAATTTGCTGATGTTTATTCATTTAAATGCGCTGATACGGCATTTAATAGTTTTTATGACTCATTTGAACTATTCTATGATTTGTGTTTTCCTATTATGAGAGTAAAAAAATATTCTAACAAAAAAAATCGTTGGATAACTAAGGGTATTAAAGCATGCTCGAAACGTAAACGTCAGCTATTATGGGAATACCGCAAGAAAAACGATAAAAATATTAAAAATCAGTTGTATGATTATTCAAAAAGACTAAAAAAAATTATAAAGTTAACAAAACAATCACATAATAACTATTTTATTCAAACAAACAAAAATAAGTCGAAAGCAATTTGGAAAGTCATAAAAAACTCTAACAACACTGTTCCTGTAAGAGAACATATATCAGCTTTATCGGTTGAGGGAAAACAACTGACAGAACCTACAGATATTTGTGAAGTTCTTAAAAGTGGATCTGCACGAGTCTCTTCTCTTTAAGCCGGTTATTGCGCGAATGCATGTTTTTTGAGCAATGAACACATGTTTGCTATTCTCTGAGTTGCCCCAAAACATAATACCGTATCTTAAAAGGGAATTAGCATAACCATGGTATGCTGTGAGGCAGGTTTCAAGCTTTGCTACTTTCGCAGCATCAGTAACGAGTATGAAATTCTACTTAGATTGTTACAAAGTTTTTCTACATGATTCTTCCAATCAAGATTGTCGTCTACATATAAACCTAGAAATTTAGTCAATTTAGTGTTCTCAATGTTTATGTTGTTATAGCGTAAGGCCGGTGTTATAGTTTTATTATTAATCTTATTGAATGCCATAATATTGGTCTTTCCTAAATTAATACAAAGTTTGTTGTCCTGGAGCCAGGTTATTATTCTGTCTAGATTATAGTTCATATTAGCTTCATGTCCTTTAATGTCAAATCGTTCTGATATAACAATCATTGTCTCTGCAAATAATATCATGGATTGATTACATACACTCGGCATATCATTTATGTATAGTAAGAAAAGGAGTACTCCCAGAACACTCCCCTGCGGAACTCCATGTACTACAGTTCGAAGTCTAGAATAATAAGTAAATTCTTTAAGTTTAGTCGGTTCTAGTTTAGTAATCTTTGTCATCTGTTTTCTGTTTGTCAAATAGGATTTAATTAATTTAAACACATTACCCCGTATTCCATAGCCATTCAATTTTTCGAGAAGAATTTCATGATTAACGTAATCGAAAGCTTTAGTCATGTCCATATAAATGACCGAGACTAGTTTTTTCTTATCTATATTAGACATTACATGTTGTAAGAAGTCAAAGATTGCCATATTGATGTTTTTATTATTTCTGAACCCTTTTTGTTCTTGAACTAATATGTTGAAGGATTCTAAATAGTCGCTAATACGAGTATAAATTATTTTCTCAAATATTTTTGAAAAGACAGGTAAGAGTGCTATGGGTCTGTAGTTATTTAAGTTACTTTTATTTTCTTTTTTAAAAACAGGTATTACCACCGAAACCTTTAATTTATCTGGAAACACACCGTTTTCAATACACAAATTGAAGATGAAACTAAGAACTGGGGATAAGGTAGAAGAGACAGACTTTATTATTGAGGTATCAATATCATCATAGCCAGTACACTTTGTGCTTTTAAGTGAATTGATAACAGACTCCACGTCCTCGGGTGTTGTCGGTTTTAGAAACATAGAGTTGGGGTTATTATGAGGAATTCTCCTGAAATTAATATCACTGAGCACTATGACTTGTTCTATAAAGTGATTGTTAAAAGCTTCACAAATATCTGTAGGTTCTGTCAGTTGTTTTCCCTCAACCGATAAAGCTGATATATGTTCTCTTACAGGAACAGTGTTGTTAGAGTTTTTTATGACTTTCCAAATTGCTTTCGACTTATTTTTGTTTGTTTGAATAAAATAGTTATTATGTGATTGTTTTGTTAACTTTATAATTTTTTTTAGTCTTTTTGAATAATCATACAACTGATTTTTAATATTTTTATCGTTTTTCTTGCGGTATTCCCATAATAGCTGACGTTTACGTTTCGAGCATGCTTTAATACCCTTAGTTATCCAACGATTTTTTTTGTTAGAATATTTTTTTACTCTCATAATAGGAAAACACAAATCATAGAATAGTTCAAATGAGTCATAAAAACTATTAAATGCCGTATCAGCGCATTTAAATGAATAAACATCAGCAAATTTAAAGTTCAACATACACTCTCGAAACTTATTTATATTTTCTAAACTCAAATCTCGTTTATCTATAAACCAATAGTTGATGACACGGCTTTTCTTGACTGGGCAATTTAATAGTTGGGCTGTATGGTCCGATAGTGTTAAATCTAAAATTTTTACTTTACAATCATCAATATTATAAAAAATATTATCAATACATGTTTCACTAATCAGCCGTGTTGGTTTGTTTATTCCCAATTTTAAATTATATGCTAACAATAAATTTTTGAATTCGTCTACGTCTTTGTTCATTTTTAAAAAGTTTATATTGAAATCACCACACAGAACAATTTTACGTTTTAAATTAGAAAGGTATTTAAGTATCTCATCCATCCTATCAAAAAATATATTTAATGCAATTCTATTATACCTATAATTTCCATTAATTTCCTGATACTCGAAAAAACCCGTTGTTAACCTCAACTGGATTAATGTCAGTATTATCGTTATTGGTGTTGAGTTGACTGTTACTATGGAATTCAGTTTGAGTATTTTTATCAACTAAGACCTTTCTTCTGATGTCGTCTAGTTCATTGTCTTTTTTTATGTTGTTTAAAGCCTTACAGTAATCATTATAGATTTTATGATTCCGAATTCTCAATACTTCTCGTAATAGATGACGACTTAAACTTATTGGAAAATTTTTACTTTTAGGGATATATTTATTGTAGTTTAGGTTCAAATATGTAGCATTCGTGTATTTGTTAGATATATACCTAATTTCATAATTTAACTTTCTTTCATTAAGAGATTTATTGTAAGGAAATTCACAGATAATGATGTTTGTATTTGACTTTGTTTGTAAGAAGTCAATCAAGTGTGATTGTAATTCAAAAGGGTTGGTATCGTTTGTGCCTGTCATTATTACAACATAATCATTTAGTGTCAATGTTTTTATTCTAGATTTGAATGAGTTCAGGGTATCGCCTAATCTGGCTCCTGGTTTCCAGAAGGACGACACCTGAAATTCGGATCCCGTAAGTTCTCACGCACACCACGCACACCACGACCCTGCTGGTCTGCCAGAATCATTACTTTTCTTTTTGTCTCAGTTAATGTTTTATTACTATTTGTTAATTCATTTTCAATTATGTCGTCATTTTGCTTGTCTATTAAAGAATTGCAGTTTTCGTCAGTCTTTAGAGGAACTGTGTCTGATATGTTATGCGATAATATATTATTCGTAACTCTAGGACACGGAGAAGTGAGCTCATTGTCTTGGTTTATTTGTGTAATTTGTAGGTTCATATAGTTTTCTGGATCTTTTCCGTAATGGGGTAATACAGTGATCTATTTTACCTATAATCTTATAATTTTGTATGATTTTTTTGTGTTTATCCAATTCATTTAGTAAGAAACGATTTTCTATGTTAAGGTTATCAATCTCTGAATGGGCTGATTGTAACTGGGATTTCAGTTGTTGTATTTGTTGCTGTAATTCTGATTTGACCGTATTATCCTCTAGTGTAGTATCGGGTAGGCTTAAGGCCGTTGAGTTTAATATTGAGGCTTCGAATAGGTCATTTAACGATGTTGATGACCGAATTTTCCGAAAAGTAATATTTTCTGACATCTTAATGCATCAATCAAATATCAAACCAATGTACTGAATGATTCCTATGAGCAAATGAGACTATCACTATCAAGCCAAGTTGAGCGCCTGATGAGCGTCAAGAGCAAATTACTCATATATCAGATGCTATTAATGTTTTACGTTTTATTTGTTCAGTTTCTGTTTGTAAGTAATGTAACATATAATATTATATTCTGCTTGTTATTGTTGTAGTCTAATTTATTCTGTAATAACTATTCTTACTTGGTGCACCTCCGATATTCATATTCAAAGTCGATCAGGAAATCGATCATAGGTATGCTATTTTCATATTTCCATGAAGTTCGGTGTTGCAAATGCTTCCAGAACTTTATCACTTGTTATTACACAGATATAAAAACACTTGGTTGGCAAAAGTAGTAAAAAAACGTATTTTATATCAAATTATAAAACTGAGATAATGTTGTTGCATTAACGTCTACCCGCTAAGTTCGCATGTACTGAGTCAGTTAAACGTCTTAAACATGTTGATATTAGATACCATTTTGTTAAAGATTTAGTCAAAAATAATAAAATTGCTGTTGAGTATATAAGTACTTCAGAACAACTGGCAGATATGTTAACAAAGTCAGTAAGTAATAAAATAATTTACTAATTAAGTTTCTGACACAGTGTAATGTAAAGTTATAAATAATGTAGGAGTGGTGGTATTTTTTGTTGTTTGTTATTTTATATAAAATTGTTTGGCTAGATATACATAAACATTGAGAAGGGGTGTTAATATGGCAATGTTAATGTATATTTGTGTTGGCTAAAAACAGTGAATGTGTTCATTCTAAAAATATGTTAATGTTGGTATACAATGCCACTCACTCACTACATCATTCGTTCGGTCTGAAAAATGTTCGTTCTTTCTGTTGCCTTCAAATACTTGTGAGTGTAACACTAAATTTGTCAATTCATAATAAACAAGTAATCTACTGCAATCTGTACGCTCTTTTTATTTAAAGTTTCAGTTTGTCGTGAGAATTCATCCAATAATAATTCTGTTGTTGTTGCTTGCCAGCGACATCGAGCTCCCACTCCTAGATTCGACGGGTTTTCCGCTGCCCGTCGCACAGCCCCCTTCGTCTAAGCACTTGATGCCCGCCTCAGATAACGAACGTGGGCTGCGTGTACCGGTCGTAGCAGTCCCTGCTTCGGCCGGTACACGGAGGGAGTCTCCACACGGTCCACGTGTGGTACCCTCCTGAGTAGGTTGTCTCGTGCCTTGTGTTTCCATGGTGAGGTTTCCCCCCTTTTGATTAGCCAGGAGGGGGGAGGTCCCCTGGGACGACCTATCGACTGGAGTCCTTCCAGCCATTCATCCCATCGCCGGGCGTCAAAACTTAGGATTAGGGCTTTTTTATAGAGGTTTTTCCTCCTCGCGGCCCCTGCATGTAGCTCTACAACAGTAGAAGATGGAAGAAAAATTAGAGATGCAGCGGCCCCCGCCTCCCACACAGCCGGTGGGTATTACGGTTTGCTACTCCGAAGCCACGCCAGTAGACCGGTACCCCCCTCTGGGAGGCTTGCCCCTGCAGCCACCGCGAAGCAGCTACAGGTGCCGTGGCAGCCGGCGACCGAGAGGAAAGATCCCCCGGTTCACAACTTCAAGCGGGGTCCTTTGTCCTTGCGGGCATTGGCCCCCACTTTGTGGCCACGCCCAAGAGCGCGGCCAGTCTTTCTCCGGTGGCCCAGCTACCCTTCTCATCCCCAGGGACATCGTTTGGCTGGCAGACGATGTGGGGAGAGAAGCTCCGGTGTGATCTTCTTAGTTTGCGGCACCCTCTTGCAAACAAAACACCCTGCGGGGTGCGAGGGCGCACGCTTAAGCCCCACCGCCGCGACAAGGCGAGACCACAAGGTGGGGAGGTAATTGTATAATCTTCTATACTTATAATAAAATCGTAGAGAGGTCAATTCTGTACATTGAAAATATAAAAAAAAAAACTAGAAGGGGGTGTTTGGTTATCGATTCTGATGCCAAAAATACAATTAGAATTTTTTTGTCTGTTTGTCTGTTTCTTTGTGCACGCTAATCTCCGAACCGGCTGAACCAATTTAGTTTATTTAGTCTCACTTAACATTTAGTCGTTGTTTTATCAAAATCGGTTTAGTATTAAAAAAGTTATAAGCGAAATAACGTCGATGGGTATTACGTTCGATGATAGTTATTTATAAAAAATGCTTAAATAGCGCGACTTGAGAGAGAGAAAATTATTATTTTATGGCATAAAAATATAGAATTATGATAATTTAAAATGTTTTAAAAGTAAAAATTAAAAAAAAAAGTACTCGAAGAGTTTTTAATCGCCAACATTAAGAGATTTCCAATTTATATGGTGAATCGTCGCAACTGGAGTTCTGACTAAAGTGGCCGTTGATTGCGCGGGGCCACGAGGAGCGTGTAATGGCGCGGCATCGTGTTTAGACTCTAATGAAGCGTTCCTGATGAGATCTTTGTGTAGAGGATGAATGTCAAGGTCTGATGATGGATCTGGAAGGTGGCTATGAGAACTCCATCATTAGGAAAGATAACCTCATCGTGTTCAGGCTCTAATGAAGCGTCCTGGTGAGATCTTTACGTAGAGGCTGAATGTCGAGGTCTGATGATGGTGCTGGAAGGTGGCTATGGGAACTCCGTCAATAAGCAAGATAATCTCATCGTGTTTAGGCTCTAATGAAGCGTCCTGATGAGATCTTTGTGTAGAGGATGAATGTCAAGGTCTGATGATGGTGCTGGAAGGTGGCTATGGGAACTCCGTCAATAAGCAAGATAATCTCATCGTGTTCAGGCTCTAATGAAGCGTCCTGATGAGATCTTTACGCCACAATGTCCACTCGAACACTCGATGATCCGTGAAAGCGCAGTAATGGTGTGTTGAGGTGTAATGACGCTGCAAGTAGTCGATCCTCATTTGGTTTGTCAGGAATGACGTCACAACGTCCACTGGAACACCCGACGATCCATACTCCTGAATAAAAACTTCAAAACAACGAACAACGTGAATGTCGGTGAATAGGTTGGCTTCCCTTGTCATCACCCCGTCAACTCTGCTATAGTAACCATAATAATTGTTACTCTTGTTTAAGTCATTCTTCATACGTGCCTACATGGCCAGACTTACATACGACCGTCCTCGGGCGTTATTGTACTCATGAAACAAACCATGTCTAATCACCAAGACATCCGCTCGTCCATCCTGCTACATTCAGGACTTTAAATGGATTTTCAGTTGTAGCATCAAACTGAAAGTAAGCCACGTTAAGACATTAAACCGAACATGTGTATCCCTTCAACCCGTGGCCCGGATGACACTGTTCCCATCAACTATTCCACCAAGAACAACGCCTCTGGACCGGACGAGTGTATCCCTTCAACCAACCCCAATGGGTGTGGCCCGGACGACACTGCCTCTCCGACCAGGATAAACAGAAGATGTCACCAAGATGCTCCTGGAGGGGCGGTGCTCACACTGATGGACCTCCTTGACAGCAACTCCATTGCCACTTTTCTTGTCTGGACATACAGTCGCCACCTGCCCAAGCTGACCATTGTTAACATACTGTTTTATAGACTTTCGGCAGTTCTTACATCCGAATGCTCTGCTTTATTTTTGTACTTCAGCTGATGCAACGTGACTGCGCTGCAGAAAACAAAAACATTTCAGTAAAAGTTGCAAAAGCGGATTTTTTTTTTCTTTCTTTTCTTTCTCTATCTTTATCTCTCTTTCCTCTTTTCTTTCTGATTTAGGTACTAACTGCTTCTGAGCGGCTATGCCTCGACCTTCCTGCGAGACATGCGTGTTTGAGTGTCTTTTCGAACCACCCAATACCTTTTTACCTTTAGCCATGTCTAACGGCCACTTCTAATTCTACTATGTTGATAACTTCCGTTGAAGGAACAGTGTTTAATTTCATCGTTTGTTATAGTCCGTCAATTCACGCTCGGCTATTATTATTTTTAATTAAAGTGAAAAACGTTGTGCTCACTAACTCAACTTTATTGAAACAGGAAGTATTGTACAGGAAATGATACAGACTAAAAATATATTCCATAGACATAGATCATACATAGATCTACTTGATGAAATTACAACTTTACTTTTATTGCTAAAAAGGTGGCGCTAGTGTTCTTCTCGTATTACTGTTAATAGGATTTCGATATACAAAATAACAGCTATGTCTGATTATCAGCTCTACCGGTATTACGATGATGACTTTGGTTTTAGAACAGTGATTACGTTCACCGTTTGCAATATTCAATTAATTCAGGCTTACTCATATCTAATTACCAGCTCCACAGGTATCACCATAATAACCTCAGTCTTTCCATTCACGGTTGCAAATGTAGTCTATAATTTTGAAATAACTTATCTGAAAACATGGTTAGATGCTTAGTTTTTAGACACCAGGTAGAACCACATCCAAACTGTGCTTTGAACTCCTTTAAATTGCTCTGGATGCGCTTCTTTGCACACTGAATTCTTCAATCTGCGGTAATCCACCTTAATCCGCGTCAATCCACCTTAATCCGCGTCAATCCACCTTAATCCGCGTCAATCCACCTTAATCCGCGTCAATCCACCTTAATCCGCGTCAATCCACCTTAATCCGCGTCAATCCACCTTAATCCATCTTAATCCACTGAAACCCATCTTGGTTGTTTAGATAGCACGTCGGAAAGGCCCGAGATTCTATCCCACTTCTGATGTAACCGCTGTGGGTAATAATAGTGTGTGTGTTGAGATGCAATGACGCTGCAAACAGTCGATCCCTTGTCGACTTGGTCTGTCAGGAATGACGCCACAATGTCCACTCGAACACTCGATGATCCGTGAAAGCGCAGTAATGGTGTGTTGAGGTGTAATGACGCTGAAAGTAGTCGATCCTCATTTGGTTTGTCAGGAATGACGTCACAACGTCCACTGGAACACCCGACGATCCATACTCCTGAATAAAAACTTCAAAACAACGAACTCCAATGGTTTATTACTTCCACGTCCGAGAGGTCCGCTCGCCTCGACAGTTCGAACACGAATCCCCCATAACAGCGGCCAACGCCTGTATTTATAGCAAGTCTTCACTTCCAACTACCCGCACGGTGAATGTCAGTGAATAGGTTGGCTTCCCTTGTCATCACCCCGTCAACTCCGCTATAGTAACCATAATAATTGTCACTCTTGTTTAAGTCATTCTTCATACGCGCCTACAGGTACATAGTAATATAATTGTTGGTGGGGAGTCAATGGAGCTTGTTGAGTCAACTTGTATTTTTCGGTATAACAATGGATTCCAAGCTGCAGTGGGGACCCCACATACATAAATTAGCGAGTAAGCTCAGCTCTGCGGCATATGCCGGGTACACTCCGGGCAACGCGACTGACTGGGTACGGGCAGATTGTCATAAATGACAGGGGGGAATAATCTGCTATGAGTGCCCCGTTGGTCGCGGCTAAGAACCACTCAGCTCCAACGTTACTTGGGCCAGTGCGTTGGACTATTAGGCCCGGTCAGCATCTGCACCATCCAATAGGTGAGGCGTCCCTTGCCACGACCCACCCAATCCCTGAGGACGGGGCGGATCGCCTCGACGGTCCGTAGACCCCAAGTGGGGTTGGCGAGTCGTCTCTCCCACGACTCCATAACGGACCGCCGAGATTGAACCTTCCGATCTCGGACCGCTTCCGGCAGAGTACGCACCACGCCCCGGGAGCGAAGGTCGCATCGCCAACGATAATCGTCGGCGAGCGCCTCCGCCTCCAGTTCCCAGGGCGGAGTCCCCGCCAGAACACACGCCGCCTCAAACGCAACGGTGCGGTATCCGCGGATGGCCCTGATGGCTACGATGCGCTGTGGCCGCCGCAGGTACCCGGCATAAAATGCACGGATACGAGGCTCGGCCCAAACGGGCGCACCGTACAGGGCCATCGAGCGCACTACCCCCGCGTAGAGGCGGCGCACCGCGTCACTGGGTCCCCCGACGTTCGGGAGCAGCCGACCAAGGTGGCCGGCCGTCCTTACCAGTCGGGGAACCAGGTCCTCGAAATGCTGTCGGAAGGTCCAACGGCCGTCCAACACGAGGCCGAGGTACTTAAGATGCACCCCGACCTCGATCCGGACGCCTCCAACCATGATGTGGGCGTCGACCGGTGGCGCTGTCCTGCCCCTGCAAAAACACAGGGCCTGGGACTTGTGCAGCGCCACGTCGAGGCCCAACCTCCTTATCTTGCCGACGACGAGTGCCACCCCCGCTGTGGCAAGACGGGCAGACTCTCTGTAGTCATCCCCCCGGGCCACGACCAATCGTCGTCGACCAGTCGTCCGCGTAACAGATTACGCTAAGGCCCGGGAGGAGGGCGCCCCTCAGCACCCAGTCGTACCCGATATTCCACAGGAGGGGTCCAAGAACGGACCCCTGTGGAACACCGCGCACGACCTGGAACCGGTGCAAGGTCCCACCGTACCCGGTACATACGACCGACCTGGCCTCCAGGTAGGAGCCGATCAGTCGGCGGAGATAGAGGGGCACTCCGTGCCTCCGCGTATTCGCCATACAGCCGGGCCTCCTCCTCCGCGAACGCGACGGGATCGTCGCGACGCGCGAGGATACGGCGGCGATGTCGGGCGCACCGGCGCCTCGCCCGGACGCATACAGCACGAAGCTGCGCTATCTCGGGCGACCACCAGTACGCCGACTATCTAGGAGGCCGAGGGCCGACCCGGGGCATCGAAGCATCACTAATGCGATGCATCGTGTCCCGGAGCCATTGCGCCTCGACCTCCACATCCACTGGATGTGGACGCATAGGCGTCCACGCCGCCACCGTAGAGGCTTCCATCAAGCGCTCCTTGTCCAGGAGCTTCAATGCCCCTGGGGAATGACCGGGGTGCAGTTCCGCGGGCGACCGCGGTTGCCGCGGGGGCGGAGAGATCAAACCGGATATACCGATGATCCGACAAGGTCTCCGCCCCCACCAACACCTCCCAACCGCGGATGCGTTGTGCGATGGCAGGGCTCGCGAACGTGACGTCCACGATGGACTCGCCCTGCCACCGCACGCAAGTCGCGACCGACCCTCTGTTTATGACACAGAGTCCGGCCGCGACCGCCCACTCCTCCAATCGCCTACCCCGATGCTCCGTGCGGGGGCAGCCCCAATCGACAGATTTCGCATTGAGGCCGTGGATGCCGTCCGGGCCGGGGGCCGTGTCTCTCGCACTCATTCTGACCACGGCCACATGGAGCTCATCCCTCGTAATGTGAGGCACCTCAGCAGTGGTTTCACCGCCGGTATGATCCGGCGGGTCACCCATAGCAGGCGGAATGAATCCGTCCTGCTTCTGCGGGAACAGCGTCGAGACGATGTCCCGCAGCTGTTGAGGTGGGAGACGCTCGGTCATGGGAGGCGCCCACGGGCGCAGCTTCCCGCGCACCGTTTTGTATGGGCGCCCCCAAGGGTCGTCGTCGAGCGTCCCCAATAGAGCCTCCATGTTCCTCTCCTTGGCCTGCTTGATGGCCAGCCGCATGGCGTCCCTCGCCTCCGCGTATTCGCCATACAGCCGGGCCTCCTCCTCCGCGAACGCGACGGGATCGTCGCGACGCGCGAGGATACGGCGGCGATGTCGGGCGCACCGGCGCCTCGCCCGGACGCATACAGCACGAAGCTGCGCTATCTCGGGCGACCACCAGTACGCCGACTATCTAGGAGGCCGAGGGCCGACCCGGGGCATCGAAGCATCACTAATGCGATGCATCGTGTCCCGGAGCCATTGCGCCTCGACCTCCACATCCACTGGATGTGGACGCATAGGCGTCCACGCCGCCACCGTAGAGGCTTCCATCAAGCGCTCCTTGTCCAGGAGCTTCAATGCCCACCTGGGGAATGACCGGGATGCAGTTCCGCGGGCGACCGCGGTTGCCGCGGGGGCGGAGAGATCAAACCGGATGTACCGATGATCCGACAAGGTCTCCGCCCCCACCAACACCTCCCAACCGCGGATGCGTTGCGCGATGGCAGGGCTCGCGAACGTGACGTCCACGATGGACTCGCCCTGCCACCGCACGCAAGTCGCGACCGACCCTCTGTTTATGACACAGAGTCCGGCCGCGACCGCCCACTCCTCCAATCGCCTACCCCGATGCTCCGTGCGGGGGCAGCCCCAAGCGACAGATTTCGCATTGAGGTCCCCCGCCAGTATCACAGGACGGGGAGCGGAGCGCTGAGTGATCGCTCCGAGCCCGTCCAGGAACTGTTGGAACTCGAGAATAGGTCGATTTGGAGAGAAGTACACCCCGATCACGACGGTATCTTCCATCCGCGCCGCGACGAACCCTGGTCCCCTGGCCACCATTACCAAGGGCGGGATCGCCGCGGCTCTTCTTACGTGTATGGCCACCGAGCCGCACTCGTCCCCGAACCAGCAATCATCTGCCGGGGGAACAAAGTACGGCTCAGCGACCACCGCCACGTCGATGGACCACTCCGCCATGCTCTGGGCCAGCATGTTCTGAGCCCTGGCGGAGTGGTTCAAATTTCCTTGGAGGAAGCGACGGGTGTGATCCATTACGGTTGGACCACCTCCATCGCTCCCTCCCCTCCTCTATCGCCCCCGCCTACGGGCGAACTGATCGCCACGGCGGGGTCTGAAATGTCGGCCGGTACTCCCCCGGCCGATCTCTTCTTTTGGCGCCGCTTAGTTTTGCGGCGCCTGTTTCTTTCGGTATTTGCACCGGACGGGGAGCAAGCTTTGCCTCCCGCCCGGTGATCGGCCCTGCGCCCGGCCGCCGCGCACAGCGCGCAGTGCGGCACGGCCGAGCACACGGCCGCTTTATGCCCATTTTGACCGCAGCGGAAGCATAGACCGCTGCGGTCCACCGTGCTGGTGCACCTGGCGACGCTATGCCCCGTGCCGAAGCACTTGAGGCATCGCCAGGCGCGTGGCTCCAGCAGCCGCACGTGGGCTGCTACCCAGCCCACGCGCAGCCTTCCCGGATCTCCCGCCGGCCTTCCAGGCGGAGGGGTGGCCAGGGAGTTGGCGGTGTCGACAGGGCACCGCACCCAAACGGAGCTGGCCCCAGTATAGCCGCGGCGAAGCTCGCCGACGGCTATGTTCTCTGGGGCGCATTTGCCCTGGGCGGCAATGGCGGCCGCCACCTCCTCCCTGGTGGTGCAGTCGTCCAGGCCGGTCACCCGCAACTCGGCCATTTTGACCGGCCTGTGCACCTTCACCTCCTCCTCCGGCCACACTACCCGGAGACCCGACGCCAGACGGTCCGCGACGTTGCCACTGTCGGCGCCGCCGGGACTTTCCAGCAGTCGGGCCCCATTGGCCGTGTGCCGGATGCGGAGGCCATCCTCCGCCCCGATCTCGGCCAGGTTCACGGCCGCACGCGCCTTGGCCATGACGTCGGGGTACGTCAACCCCTTCGCCTGGCCGGCCGGCAGCAGCGTGAGCACCACTGCAGCCTGCCGGGGCGCGCGCGGCTTCTTCCTGGCCTTGTCCTTCTTCTTCTTGGCGGCGGCGGGTGCTCGACCCTGCTGGGGAGCAGCCGCCGTCGCCGGAGTCGCCTTCTTTTTGGGGGCAGCGGTTGGCGCGCCTCTCGACTGGGAAGTCGCCCCAGTCGCCGCCCCTGTCTCGGCCTGCGGTGGTTGGGCCGGAGCGGCCGTCACCTTGGCCCTCTTGGCGCCCCGTTTCACCACTTCGGTCCAGCCCTCATCTATATTGGACGGGGGTGGAGGAAGTGGGCGGGGCTGTGGGGGTGGTGCGACAGCTCCGGCACCAGCACCCCCGTTCTTCTTCTTCTTCCGGGTCGCACCGGCTGGTGTCGGACCCGGAACGACTGGACGCGGCGTCGTCGTCGTCGCCGCCGCACCGCGTAGAGCCGCGAGTTCGGCTCTGAGTTCGGCAATCTGATTGCCGAACTCCGCCGCAAGCTCCTTCTGGATGCGGGCAGCCTGCCGCACCCTGACCCGCGGGGCCGGCGGCGACGGCTTCTCCGCCTCGAGAGCTGCCAGCCTCTCCTTGAGGCGCGCCACCTCAGCCGTTGACCTCTGCAGCTTGGTCTGCAGCTCGGCGTCCCGGCTGATGGCCGCCGAGATAGCAGGCATGATCCTGCTGGTCTCGGCCGCCACCTCGCGCCACTCCCGCGAAACACCCCGGGACCCCTTGCTGCTGTACCTGCTAGAGGCAGAGGTAGCTCGCCTCCTCAAGCCCTCGAGGACGGCGACGGGGCTCTCCGTGAGGACGACGACGGGACCCTCCGAGAGCTCCCCCTCCGTCGCCCGCGCCGACGTGAATGACGTCGCCGAGCGCGCTGGCGAGACGACGGTCTTCCTCGATTTTGGGGCGGGCATAGCCGTGGCAACAGCAGTCACCTTGGGCTGCCCTCCCCTTGTCAATCCGGTGGTATTGGCGGTAGCCTTGGCGGCCACTCGCCGGGCGTGTCTCGCCCCCCGCGACGTCTCGTCGTCGGAGGCCGACGAGGAATCGCCCGTCTCTGAGCTCCGGCGCGCTGCGGATTTCCGCTTGCGCCGGAGTCTCCCCTTAGATTCCCTGGAGCAGTCATCAGATGTCTGCTCCAGTCCTGCGTCAGAAGCATATCCCGACACAGGGGCCTGAACGCCAACCCCTGTGCGGACCCCAGTGATGGACTCTTCGTCCATCACTCTCCGCGAGACTGAGGGGATGATCGCATTAATGCGATCACGCCCAGTCTCGCGGTTGCTCGCCCGTCACTACTTTAGCACCACCCGGGGGCCACGTGTGGGGTCAGCCTCCTAGGGAGGTGGTAATCCCACGGACGCTAGCGACGGAGGCCCCCAACAAGCGCCACCTAGCGGGTTTAAAATTAAAGTACTGAAAGTTGGTACGGTGTGGTAGTTTTCACGAAATGTTAGGTTATGCAAACACGGTTTCCTTGCTAATAAACTACTTATGATATTCTATTTCATTACCAACGCCTACTGATTGAACATGATTTGATTAGGACAAAACTTACTTATTTTATGTAATGAAGCGAAAGATGTAAGACATTTTGTATTAGGTATATGACCAAAAAATGCCGCTTATTACTTTTAGGGAGTTCTCAGTTCTTCAATTAAAAACCATACTTGTAATTTTACCACATGATTTTAGTACTTAACTAGGACTAGGACTAGATTATTGTTTAGTTTTACGGCTGCGGCCGTCGCTGAGTGCGATGACCTTGAGTGTCAATTGTAAAGGATGCGCTTGTGTGCGTGAAAGCAGATGTAGCACGCTAAATGTAGGTCAGGGTAGGGTTGTCAAAAATAATACAAAATAATAATTTTTCAACTTTGTATGGGAAAATAAAGTGATCGTCTCCGTTTCAAAAGTTTTTTTTTTTTTTTTTTTATTGCCTTGTAGGCAGACGAGCTAACGGGCCACCTGATCGTAAGCGGTTACCGTTGCTCATGGACCTCTGCAATGTCAGCGGACACTACGAGGCCGCTACCTACGGCCTACCTTTTAAGGACTTTCTTTAAGCCTTGTTTGAAGAAGGACAAGTCATAGCGCTCGGGAAACACCGAAGAGGGGAGCTCATTCCACAGTCGGATGGTGCGTGGCAGAAAAGAATTTTTGAAACGGACCGTGGATGACCGCGGTGGTTCCAAATAGTAAGGATGAATTCCACCTCGACGACGGGTGGTGCGATGATAGAACGGAGATGTTGGAATCATCTCGAATAATTCTTCTTAAAAGTATGTGTATATGATTTGAAATGTGAAATAGATTAAGCCCTTAAAGTATTGTTTCATCGGATCATAACACCCTGTATATGGCAAGCAATTCCCTATCATATGCCGAATAATTACGTTGTGATTCAATAATTTTTTTTGAATAATAACTCAATGGTTTCCAACTATTATTCACCCGAGTTTGCAATACTGCACCTATGCAGTCATTTGACGCGTCAGCCATAATCGACAACGGCGCGCCTGGTATTGGATAACACAGTTCAACGGAATTTTCTAGGTCAGTTTTGCATTTCGCAAACGCTGCATCCGCTTCATTCGTCCACTTAATCGGTGTATTGTCGTTTTTTTTAGAATCATTTAGAAATATATTTAATTTAGATTGACATTCCGCTGCCCTTGGCAGATGGGCCCTATAAAAGTTGATCATGCCTAAGAAACGTCTAAGTTGACTGACTGTCTTTGGTTTTGGAAAATCTAAAACGCCTTGAACTTTATCCTTAAGTGGTTTAATTCCGCTGGTGGAGACCTCGTGACCTAAAAATTCTATAACTTTTTTTCCGAAATCACATTTCGTCAGATTAATAGTTATTCCGAATTCACTCAGCCTTTTGAATATTGCATCCAAAAACAACCTATTCTCGCTTTCTGATGTACTTGCGATCAATACGTCGTCAATATAACAAAATAAAAATTTTGAACTTGGCATTACGCTGCCGTCGGGTAGTTACCTCCAAGTTTTGGAATACCGAATTGTTCATAAATCTTTGGAAAGTCTGTGCTGCATTACATAACCCGAAACAAAGCCTGGAAAATTCAAAGAGCCCAAAAGGGGTAGTCACCGCGGTTTTTTCTACGTCACTCGGATTACGGGGCGATACGTAAGCGACAATCGCGAACGCGTCCTGTCACCCCTACCACATCGGATGTCGAGCGTGAGAGGCGGGAGGTTTTGGTGCGGTTCGACACCCACATACCCCACTCGCGGGGCGAGTGGAAGTCCGGCGATTTCCTCCCGTCCAAAAAAAAAAAAAAAAAAAACGTCACTCGGATTTACCAAAATATTATGGTATGCTCTATTTAGGTCTAAACGTGAGAAAACCGTTTTGTTAGCTAAAATATACGTAAAATCTTGCATTCGGGGAATCGGATACCTATCTGGTTTTGTAATAGCGTTTAGAGCTCTATAGTCGCCGCAGGGCCGTAACTGTCCATCTTTTTTTGGTACTACGTGTAATGGACTTGCCCAAGCGCTGCTTGAGGGCCTACAAATTCCTAAATCTTGCATTAATTGAAACTCCTCCTTTGCTTTTGCATACTTCTCCGGCGGTAAAGGTCAGGGGCGCGCGAAAACGGGCCGCCCTGTAGTTTCAATATAATGCATAACCGTGTGCGGTGGCTTACACAGGTCTACAAAAAAAAAAAAATTTGTTTGGTGCCGCTAACTTTATGTTATTATTTGGTTAATTAGTCCCCAAGACGTAGTGGGAAACTGTTAAATTCGCAAAACTACGTTCAGGTTTGTACCGATCGATCATAACCTAAAAAATGTATTTTATAATACTTAATGTTATTATAATCAATTATTTTTATTTTTTTTAATAATAATATCGATATATCGTCGTGAAAGTGTTGTGTAAATTATAATCCATGTCTAGAAAACCTATAACAGATACAGAAAAGAAGACATACGTTGATTACTTTAATATAGAGATGAAGGCTCTGGACAAACCATATGTTCCAAAAATTGTGTGCAAGTTGCGTAATGAAAATTTAAGACAGTGGGCAAACGGTAGGTAAACGTAATCATTTAAAGTACCTATAGTGTGCCGATGATTTGGACAGAACCAAAAAATAACATTGATGACTATTATTTTTGTGTCGTAACTTGTACAGGGTGCGCCAGAGAAACTTACTTATTTGAAAGGTCAATAAAAAAAAAGTTCAGTTATTGTTTTATTTATTTTTTTATTTGAGAATATAATATCCCATTTTTTTTTATGCAGTCTTAAAAATGACATCGTATAAATGGCGACCCCTATTGCGCATACACTGATGATGTCGATTTTTGAAATTCGTATCCACTCTTCGCAGCATATCAATCGGTATGTTGGTAATAGCGTCGCGAATGTTGTTCTTGAGGTGTGCTATGGTCCGTGGTCGATCGATATAAACCAGGGATTTCAAATAACCCCATAAAAAGAAATCGCATGGAGTCAAATCTGAAGAGCGTGCCGGCCATTGGAGATCGCCTCTGAGAGAGATGAGGCAGTCGGGGAAATGTCGTCGCAACAAATTCATTGAGTCTCGTGCTGTGTGTGCTGTGGCTCCATCTTGCTGAAACCACACGTTCCTAACGTTCATCTCTTCGAGTCTTGAAAGAAAAAATCCTCGATCATGTTCCTGTAACGAGCTCCATTCACGGTAACTGCGCGTTCGTTTTCTTCAAAAAAATAAGGACCAATTATTCCCATTACCGATCGCACACCAGACAGTAACTCCACAGACACATCCACACTCCCGAAATGAGTTAACCCACGACAGAATCGAATTACGGCCAGGAACGAGTCTGTAAGGAGGAATTTCAAAGCGAGATTTCACACTTGCGAAATCTCGAAAACTACACGTAGCATTCATAAAGTAAGTATCAATTTTTTATTAGAGTGCCGAACGTACTTGAAATCAGTTTTACTTTTAGCGGCACCAAAATCATTGTAGGCCTGTGTTATCTATGAATGAGACGGGTCGTACTATATCGGGATATTTTGAAATTAAATTGAAATAAGGATGATTATCATCTATCGTTCTTAGCGATGGCTCGTTCCAGTTTACAATGGATCCTACGACACTTATATTAGTCATCTTATCTAATAATCTACGTCCGCTAATATCAACTAACAATTTAGTGTGCAATAAAAAATCTGCACCCAAAATAGGTTTATCTACGTCCGCGATAACAAAATTCCACTTAAATACCCTACGCAAGTTAAAATCTAATTCTAATGTTTTTGTCCCATAACATTTAATCTCTGTGCCATTAGCGGCAAATAATTTGTATTTAAATTTATCCGAGATATTCCTCAGAAATAAACCCTTCCCTGGCAAAACCGATACATTGGCGCCAGTATCTATAAGAAATTTCATACCAGAATTCCTATCGGTGATAACGAGGCGATTACTTGCATAACGAGTGCAGTCTTCCGCCGCGCCGTCCACCGCCCTTAGTTTCCCGACTCCTTGTTGTTCTTCTCTCCCCAGGCACATGGCTGGATGCACCGCTTCGCTTTGTTCTGGTACTTATAATGGTAGAAACACAGCCATTGTTGATTGCTCTTTGCTCCTCTCGATGCCGAGCGATTCCTTGGGGTATACGATCCTCTGCTGCTGCGCGTATATCCTTCGAGCCTGGCTAGCCTTTGGTCTAAGCTGTCGATCGCCGCCCGTAAACTTTGATCTTCGTTGGTGCTCGTCTCCACCTCGGCTACATGCGACGTTGTGTAGTTTTCCATGACCTTGTCCGCCACCGTTGCCAAAACGTCCAGCTCCTTCGTGTCCGTGACTGCTAGTATCCCGCGCACTGAAGCTGGCAGATGTCCTTGCCAGACTGTCACTGGGGATTTTCTCCAGGGCCAGGTCCTTCATCTTGCGTAACAACTGTGAAGGTCTCTGTTCCCCTAATTCCATCTCGCCTATCAGCTTTTGAATTTTCCTTTCCTCAGACTCCTCGAAAATGTTGAGTAATCTGTCATTCAAAACTCTATACTTGTCGTTTTCCGGTGGGTTTATCAGCAGATCTGTGACTTGGGTAATGACTTCTTTGTCTAATTTAGTCACTACCAAATCGTACTTGGTGGCGTCACCTAGTTTTTGAGGTGCTAGCGTAGCCTCCAGCCGCACAAACCACACCCTGGGCTGGCCCTTCCAAAAATCTGGCACTCTGCTCGCCACCGTCACCTGTGCTAGCTCCGCAGCTCCCGGTGTCGTATGAGTCGTCAGTCCGGCCTGCATGATCACGTCGGGGTCACCACTTTAGAGGTATCCAGGATCAGATGTAGGAGGAGTTGAATGAAACGCACTAGTGCCGTATAATATGCAGAGTATTTAATTACTGATACGTGATATGTGTACAGGCAACTGACTATGACTAACTTAACAAGTACTAAGACGGACACCCGTCGATCCTGTGCGGCGTCAGCGTATTTGCCCGCTACGCCGCTACATCTGTTTACACTCACTTTTACCCACATCTGCTCAGTGGCTGAGATAGGATGCACTATATTAATTGCTTTTAAACCCCGGCGTATCGGGTATTTGCCCACCTCTCACTCCCACCACTGTAACTCCTGTGTAGCCAGGATCCACAGCGGCGACCATCGCAATGACTCTGAGCAGTGAAGCCCAGGAACCCGAGGGAAAGCTAACTTGTCTTGGGCCCCGCAACGAATTTAATCAGAAGATAATAGAAGGAGTAGGAAAACATGAGTTTCGACTTCCCTTCTCGCAAAGCGGGAGACAATAAAATAAGATTGAAAAAGCATTACGCCAGAATTGAGAAAAGCACCACGGACATTGATTTTATTAAATTAATTGGACCTATGTGGTGAGCTGTTGTACTATTTTGGATGCCAATAGTAGTTATGGCAAAAACGTCTGAATGCACGGAAATTTGCGCTAGATGCTACAAGATCTGTGTAATAAACGACTTTAGACTCAACGTGTAAGGAGTTTAACATAGTTACGCGTTCCATATGCCATAGATTGCACTCCCAGAGGATGCGATGGGCTGTCTGTTCATACTTGCATTGATCAGTTGAACAATCGCAAAACGGTGAATCTACTAATTTAAAAGAAAATAACTTTTGTTTAAAATTGCCATGTCCCGTTAGAAACTGCGCGACGCAATGATCTATTTCGATCCACTTCATTTTTAGCCTTTCACGGATACAAGGAAAGAATCTATATAGATGACGGCCCTTAATTGAGCTATCCCAACGTGTTTGCCATTCCGTTATTAAATCATTGCTAACGTCATCGAGTGGATTATAAAGTCGTTGTATTTTGAGTTGATCACGCGGTAGTAAAAATTGACACGCTTCGTCTTTATTCACATTATAAAACATTGACGCGCGACGTTGGATTTCTAAGTCTACGGGGAACACTCCGGCCATCACTGGCAGTGCTTCCGTACTGACCGTTCTATAAACTTTGCACAAGAATATCAATGCCAAACGTTGACTTTGGAGTAATTTTCTTCGGGCAGCGCCAATAGTGGACCTGTCGGCCCATACTGGAGCGCCGTAGCAAATACAGCCTAGGCTGTATAGATCGTTTTCAAAACATTAAAAGTAAGGCCCCACGTAGCAGTCGATATTCTCGTCAAAGCATAAAAATTACGTTTCGCTTTATCGCCTATCTGTTGAATGTGTTCAATAAAGGTGATTTTTTTTTCCAAAATCATTCCGAGATAACATACGGAGTTTTTCGATTTAATGTTTACACCATGAAATTTTATACGCGGTGGTGCTACCAAGTCACCCTTTAGAAGAAGTTGAAAAGTTTTGTGTGGTGCGAAAGCGAGGCGATTTCGACTACCCCATTCCGATACTAAGTTGATAGCCGTTTTTCCTTTGCGTTCGATTTCGGATCGCGAGTTTGCTTCGATTAACAAAAGTCCATCATCCGCGTAACCCGTGATGGAACATCCCGCCGGGAGAGGCAACGCGAGGAAATCATCGAGACCTAGATTCCATAAGTACGGCGACAAGACGGAGCCTTGCGGACATCCTAAATTCAAAGCCTTTGAGCACGCCTGGTGCCCAAGCTTCAGCGTAGTTGTTCCATTGCAAAGGTAAGAGTATATTATAGAATAGATGTTTTTAAAGCAACCTCTTAGTTTATCAAACGCTCCGGATATATCTAAGAATATACCGAGAACATACTTCGCTGTTGAAGATTGAACTATTTTTCTAACTGACATAACTGCATTGATTGTAGATTTGCCGCTTGTGAAGCCGAATTGGTTTGGATTAAATTTTAAGCCTTCCGGCAGCAACCTAGGCACGATCAACCGTTCTAGCACTTTTCCTAGCGAAGGTAATAAAGTTACCGGTCTATATGATTTTGGGTCGTCAGGGGGTTTGTCACCGCTTTTTGGTATTAATTTTATGAAACCTTTACGCCAAATTTTAGGAAAAATTCCTTCTCGTATGCAGCGTTGATATACATACAGGATAGAACTAGATGACATTTTACACGCTTCTTTTATCATTTTATTTGATATTTTATCTTGACCTGAGGCTTTATTTATTGATAATGATTTAATAACTTCAATAAATTCCAAGATGTTAGGTAAATCCGAGTCCCTTGTAACCGGAAGTTCCGTCACACGTTGCCTAATCTGTAAGTGATATTCGTTGTCATCGCTAATATTATCGTCCAGAAGAAGAACATTTAACAAAGTTTCCGTTGTCTCTTCTATACCCTTTGTGTGTGTATCGTTTATTTTTATGTTAGAAAAGTAAGCCATTGTTACTGGTTTGTTAGCTTTAAACTCATGATACAAAGGAGACCAAGGTCCCTCTCGTTCTAGATTATTTACTATTTGACGGAGTAAGTTCGATTGTGCTTGAATCACTGCAGCTCGATAACGGGACCTGGCACATCTTAGTGTTAAGCGCGTGTCTTCCATTCGTTCATCAGAGATAGGCGACTTTTTAAATTTGTTTACTTTACGTCTAGCGCGACGAAATTTTCGGCGTAAATCTACTAATAGTCCAGACCACCAATCACATCTACGAGCCCTGAGAGTCGCTGATCGGCCTAAAGCAACGTCAGCGCAGTATATGAATGTATCATTCATAATTTCTGCACATTCTGAAGCTGAGATGTCATCGCGAACAAAGTCCCTACTGTGAGCAGCAAATAAGGATGTAAAATACTGCCAATCAGCTTTTCTAGTGTTGTACGCATAATCGTAGTTACGCGCGGACAGATCGTGTTTCATACCAGCGGCAAATTCGTATACAATCAAACGGTGGTCGCTACAAGACGCGTCTGGGAGAACACGCCATTCGTTTAATAGAACGTCCGCACTCGATAGCGTGACGTCAATAAAAGACTCGCCCATTGGGCCACAAAAAGTTGGTGGTGCATCAGGGGTATTGTGGATTGATAAATTCATCTCAGCGATGAAATCCTCTACGGCATTACGTCTTTCGGCGTCACCGGCGCGCTGTTTACCAAAACACAGAGGTGATGAGGCATTGACATTAGCACCAATGACCACCTTCTGACCTGCAAGCGCTCTCAGAACTGAGCGTAGGTGATTCAGATGAGGAGATACGGGGTCAGAGAATTGAAAATAACAGCTCACAACATATAAATTAAAAGTAGTAGTTGAGACCTCCGCCACCGCACAGTGAGACCACGATATATTATGCATATACGTAACTGTGAATTTATTATTTGCAACATAAATACCGGCTCGCGCTTTGTTATCAAATTGTATCACTTTTGAACGTAAACCGGCGCGTTGATACTGTTCTTGTATTAAAACTATATCTATTTTGTATTCTACTATGAGTTGGTCTAGTTCCGATGTCGCGGATTTATCGTTGTGAAGATTTAATTGACCTATTGTGAGCTTATCCATAGTTTGTATTTAATATAAGTTGCTCTAATTTAGATTTTAAAGACGGACAATCAATAGAACCGGTAGGATGATCGCAAGGTTTTTTGAAGCGTTTGCAAGATGCACAAATGGGAGGGGAGTCCTTTTGTTTGCAGTCCTTGATCTCATGTGGACCAGCACAGTGCTCACAGCAAGGTGTTTTCTCATGGCAATATTTAGAAATATGTCCAAATTGCTGGCATTTTAAACAACGTACGATTTCAATGTCGTCTATAAAACGGCAGGTTGCCCAGTCAATGAATAGTTTGTCTTTGGTACCGACGAGATGGTTTCTAATCATATGGTCTAGTTCGATACCTATCCATTTTCTATTATTATTGAGAACACTGCGGCGAACTATTCTGGTTGATTTTACAAAGTCGTCTTCTTTAACCTTTATTTCATCTTTGATATTTTGTCGGTATAAAGCAATTAAAAACGCACTATCCTCCATCGAACCGGGAACGTCTTTAACCAGGAGGCGTGGCCGACGACCGCGGGGTTTTTCAAAGCGCAACCCTGCAGTTTTTATTGCGTCTACTGATTGTTGTTTCTTTAATTGATGTTCGTTACTAACTCTCAGAACTACACCGGCCTTCGCGGTTTTTTTCACGCCTACGATTTGAAATCCGTCGTTTGTCGGTTTTATTACTTTCATGAGCGCGTTTTTAGTAGCTGACGATGTTTGTAATTCCGATGAACGCTCGTCAGAAGGGTAAGCAACTATACACGGTAACGGCGCGCGAGTCTCCACGGGCGGAACTGATTTTGCGAGTTTTAATTTGCAAGCTTCCGAATAAGATTTTATTTTCGCGTTATTTGCTTCCACGGTCACGGGTTGCCTGGCGCACCGGGCCTCAATCACGCTCTGCATTCGCAAGTTTTGTTTCGACAGTTGAAGACCGAATCGCGAGTAAAGACACAATGGCAGTTACCTTCTGTGTCATATCCATGATAGACGCTTTATTCGCAGCAACAATACGAGTGCCCTGATCATTGACAATCTCATTTATTTTTGACAAAAACGTCGACGCCTCATTGACTAGATCGTAATAAGCGCAAGCGGAATCGTTTAGGTCGAGAGTTCTCACGATATTTTCGTCGGAAATAGTTCGCGGAATACGTTTTTCATTTGAGAAAACAAATGGTGAAGATGTATCCCTATAAGTACGCGTATTAGTTGGTGAGCGAGGTGTGGTGCTAGATTTTTTAAAAGGATCTGGTGGTTCGACATTTCTGCTCGACATAATGCACAAATAAAATACGCGATTTAAATTCCAAGTGTAACAACGTTCGATAGAAACGCGTCTCGCTTACCCGACACAGAAAAAATATCAAAAAGACTTACCGCAATACGATGTTTAACAAATATTGATTGTAAACAGATAAATGAACCAAATAAACTTACAAAACTCGATGTGTTATTATAAAAATAAACTACTTAGATATGATTTAGCACGGAAAAGTATCACTAAACACGATTTATATATTTTTAAATACCGATCGCGACGGAGTGCACTCTGTACCGTGCCGTGCGCGGAGGGAAGTTGTAAAATGCAACACCCCGGCGTATATAAAATGCAACACCACCGCCCCTACCACCGCGAATGTCAACGGGTCGCGGACGCATGCGAAATTGATAGCCAGGTACTACTGGTGCCAGTGATTCGGAACCTTCCCTAAGCCAGGTCTCATTTATGGCTAATAAATCTGGACTATGATGTACTACAGCAAGTGCAAACTCACTGTTACAGGTATTAAGGGACCCCGCGTTGTACAAACCAGCCTTAAAAAATTTACTCTTTAGAATCACTTGTGATTAAGATTATTACATAATAATATTTTTTAAGTTAAAAAAAGTCAGAATGCGGGAATCCATTATCGAATGAAAGTACTTGTGAATAAATTACATAAGCAAAATAACAAAAAGAAGTGTACAGGCCTCTAAATGTCATGAACACATTAAGGAAATGAGACACAGCACCTAAAACGTCATACAATAGTGCCAGTTTTAAAAAATAAACAAAATACAGCGTAGAACCTTGAAAATTTAAAAATAAAAAAGCCATATTCGTAATGAATTCACCAAATTCATAACAATAATACGATTTCATTGCATAAAATAACAGATAGAATATTGATTAAGAAACTTGTAAGCATAGTAAGACTTTTTTGGCTCCATTTTCCATTACTGAGGTTACTGCACCCCTTCACCACCACATGTAAATCACAGAACGTCGTAATATGGTCATTAATAGTAAGGTAATGTCGACACAGAATAACAATAGTCCTGAGCTGAGAACAATGAAACATGTGAACTGAACTTGTAGAACTAAATTTAGACATCGGTACTCGTACGTGATGCAACAAAATTAAAAAAATACTATATATTAAGATTAAGAAATATAAGGCCAAATACACAATCAATTTCAAGAGTTGATTACAAGACATATAAAGAGAAATAAAAATGGATGAGCAACACATAAAAAATATTAAATAGTTTTGGTTGAGAAACAAACACAATACAATTATAAATAAACCAATTCCAATAAACCAATAAGTCTAAATACATGGTCCTGGGCAGTCGTAAACAAATATCCTTAATCTTGTCAGCAAGTCCTGAAGTTCTTATTGGAGGTAAATGTATTGAAAGAGTAGAGGAGGTACGTAATTTAGGCGTGATAATGGATCCAGAATTGCGTTTTGAAAAGCACATTGCTAAAACTTTGCGGACTTGTTTCTATCGCCTTAAGATCTTGTATGGCTTAAGACAATATTTAAGTGTGTCCACGAGAAAGTACTTGACCGATAGTTTAGTGTTATCTAAATTAAATTACTGTGACACAGTCTACGGTCCTTGTTTGTTAACAAGAACGACACAGCTTATTCAACGTTTGCAAAATGCCTGTGCTCGATATTGTTTTAATATCCCTAAGAGATCCCACGTGACACCTTATCTGAATGACAACAATATGTTAAAGTTGGAGGCTCGTAGAAGAATATATTTGGTCGGTCTTCTTTTTGGCGTGATAAAAACCCAGGTTCCTGACTACTTTTACAGGAAACTTGAATGGAGGCAAAGTCATTCTGAGCGAGGTTTGCGATCAGTGGTAGCTCCGCTTTCAAATGTTGGTCATAGAACTGCGGCATTTAGAGGGAGCTTTAAATTCGCGGCAACACAGTGTTGGAACGATCTTCCGCCGCCTTTCGACGAATGATCATTTATGACGAAGTGAATGATGCGATTTCGTGTGTGGTCCATTGGTTTCGTGTTAATAATCTCTTATTAAATGCAAAAAAAACCAAATGTATTAAGTTCAGTTTACCAAATGTAAAACAGGTACATAGTAATATAATTGTTGGTGGGGAGTCAATGGAGCTTGTTGAGTCAACTGTTTTTCTTGGTATAACAATGGATTCCAAGCTGCAGTGGGGACCCCACATAAATAAATTAGCGAGTAAGCTCAGCTCTGCGGCATACGCGGTAAAAAAAATTAGACTCATCACTAATGTAGACACGGCTCGTTTAGTTTATTTCAGTTATTTTCATAGTGTTATGTCCTATGGCATTTTGCTATGGGGCAATGCAGCCGATGTAGAAACGATCTTTATCTTGCAGAAAAGAGCTATACGCGCCATTTATAATATGCACTCAAGGGAATCCCTGAGGGAAAAGTTTAAAGAAATTAAAGTTCTCACTTAACCATCCCAATACATTTTTGAAAATTTAATGTATGTTAGAAAGTATATTGAGGAATTTCCTAAAAAGTCTGACCTACATAGTAGAAACAAACATAAACTTGATTTACCGATGAGTCGATTACATAAAATAAGAAATTCCTTCAGGTGTTTGTCTGTATGCTTGTACAACAAAATCCCACAAGATGTTCAAAACCTACCTATACATAGGTTTAAGAAAACTATTAAAGAACGTCTGTGCAAGAAAGTCTACTATAAGGTCAATGATTACTTAGACGATTGCACAAAGTGGGAATGAGTTGCTCGCCAAGGTCAACTCATTAACATTATCGATATTTTTTTTTTTTTTTAATATTTAGTGTAAAATTGTAAAATACTTTAAAAAAAAATATATGATCATAAAGAAAAAAGACATGCCCGCTGAGTTTCTTGCCAGTTCTTCTCAGGACGGTGGCTGCAATCATTATTTTTTGTGTCCGAACTGGTGGTAGCTTGTAACTTTTGACGTCAACAAGAATGAGTACGTCATCAATGTTGAAAATAAAGTATTTCATTTCATTTCATTTCATTTCATTTCATTTCATTTCATTTCATTTCATTTCATTTCATTTCATTTCATTTCATTTCATTTCATTTCATTTCATTTCATTTCATTTCATTTCATTTCATTTCATTTCATTTCATTTCATTTCATTTCATTTCATTTCATTTCATTTCATTTCATTTCATTTCATTTCATTTCATTTCATTTCATTTCATTTCATTTCATTTCATTTCATTTCATTTCATTTCATTTCATTTCATTTCATTTCATTTCATTTCATTTCATTTCATTTCATTTCATTTCATTTCATTTCATTTCATTTCATTTCATTTCATTTCATTTCATTTCATTTCATTTCATTTCATTTCATTTCATTTCATTTCATTTCATTTCATTTCATTTCATTTCATTTCATTTCATTTCATTTCATTTCATTTCATTTCATTTCATTTCATTTCATTTCATTTCATTTCATTTCATTTCATTTCATTTCATTTCATTTCATTTCATTTCATTTCATTTCATTTCATTTCATTTCATTTCATTTCATTTCATTTCATTTCATTTCATTTCATTTCATTTCATTTCATTTCATTTCATTTCATTTCATTTCATTTCATTTCATTTCATTTCATTTCATTTCATTTCATTTCATTTCATTTCATTTCATTTCATTTCATTTCATTTCATTTCATTTCATTTCATTTCATTTCATTTCATTTCATTTCATTTCATTTCATTTCATTTCATTTCATTTCATTTCATTTCATTTCATTTCATTTCATTTCATTTCATTTCATTTCATTTCATTTCATTTCATTTCATTTCATTTCATTTCATTTCATTTCATTTCATTTCATTTCATTTCATTTCATTTCATTTCATTTCATTTCATTTCATTTCATTTCATTTCATTTCATTTCATTTCATTTCATTTCATTTCATTTCATTTCATTTCATTTCATTTCATTTCATTTCATTTCATTTCATTTCATTTCATTTCATTTCATTTCATTTCATTTCATTTCATTTCATTTCATTTCATTTCATTTCATTTCATTTCATTTCATTTCATTTCATTTCATTTCATTTCATTTCATTTCATTTCATTTCATTTCATTTCATTTCATTTCATTTCATTTCATTTCATTTCATTTCATTTCATTTCATTTCATTTCATTTCATTTCATTTCATTTCATTTCATTTCATTTCATTTCATTTCATTTCATTTCATTTCATTTCATTTCATTTCATTTCATTTCATTTCATTTCATTTCATTTCATTTCATTTCATTTCATTTCATTTCATTTCATTTCATTTCATTTCATTTCATTTCATTTCATTTCATTTCATTTCATTTCATTTCATTTCATTTCATTTCATTTCATTTCATTTCATTTCATTTCATTTCATTTCATTTCATTTCATTTCATTTCATTTCATTTCATTTCATTTCATTTCATTTCATTTCATTTCATTTCATTTCATTTCATTTCATTTCATTTCATTTCATTTCATTTCATTTCATTTCATTTCATTTCATTTCATTTCATTTCATTTCATTTCATTTCATTTCATTTCATTTCATTTCATTTCATTTCATTTCATTTCATTTCATTTCATTTCATTTCATTTCATTTCATTTCATTTCATTTCATTTCATTTCATTTCATTTCATTTCATTTCATTTCATTTCATTTCATTTCATTTCATTTCATTTCATTTCATTTCATTTCATTTCATTTCATTTCATTTCATTTCATTTCATTTCATTTCATTTCATTTCATTTCATTTCATTTCATTTCATTTCATTTCATTTCATTTCATTTCATTTCATTTCATTTCATTTCATTTCATTTCATTTCATTTCATTTCATTTCATTTCATTTCATTTCATTTCATTTCATTTCATTTCATTTCATTTCATTTCATTTCATTTCATTTCATTTCATTTCATTTCATTTCATTTCATTTCATTTCATTTCATTTCATTTCATTTCATTTCATTTCATTTCATTTCATTTCATTTCATTTCATTTCATTTCATTTCATTTCATTTCATTTCATTTCATTTCATTTCATTTCATTTCATTTCATTTCATTTCATTTCATTTCATTTCATTTCATTTCATTTCATTTCATTTCATTTCATTTCATTTCATTTCATTTCATTTCATTTCATTTCATTTCATTTCATTTCATTTCATTTCATTTCATTTCATTTCATTTCATTTCATTTCATTTCATTTCATTTCATTTCATTTCATTTCATTTCATTTCATTTCATTTCATTTCATTTCATTTCATTTCATTTCATTTCATTTCATTTCATTTCATTTCATTTCATTTCATTTCATTTCATTTCATTTCATTTCATTTCATTTCATTTCATTTCATTTCATTTCATTTCATTTCATTTCATTTCATTTCATTTCATTTCATTTCATTTCATTTCATTTCATTTCATTTCATTTCATTTCATTTCATTTCATTTCATTTCATTTCATTTCATTTCATTTCATTTCATTTCATTTCATTTCATTTCATTTCATTTCATTTCATTTCATTTCATTTCATTTCATTTCATTTCATTTCATTTCATTTCATTTCATTTCATTTCATTTCATTTCATTTCATTTCATTTCATTTCATTTCATTTCATTTCATTTCATTTCATTTCATTTCATTTCATTTCATTTCATTTCATTTCATTTCATTTCATTTCATTTCATTTCATTTCATTTCATTTCATTTCATTTCATTTCATTTCATTTCATTTCATTTCATTTCATTTCATTTCATTTCATTTCATTTCATTTCATTTCATTTCATTTCATTTCATTTCATTTCATTTCATTTCATTTCATTTCATTTCATTTCATTTCATTTCATTTCATTTCATTTCATTTCATTTCATTTCATTTCATTTCATTTCATTTCATTTCATTTCATTTCATTTCATTTCATTTCATTTCATTTCATTTCATTTCATTTCATTTCATTTCATTTCATTTCATTTCATTTCATTTCATTTCATTTCATTTCATTTCATTTCATTTCATTTCATTTCATTTCATTTCATTTCATTTCATTTCATTTCATTTCATTTCATTTCATTTCATTTCATTTCATTTCATTTCATTTCATTTCATTTCATTTCATTTCATTTCATTTCATTTCATTTCATTTCATTTCATTTCATTTCATTTCATTTCATTTCATTTCATTTCATTTCATTTCATTTCATTTCATTTCATTTCATTTCATTTCATTTCATTTCATTTCATTTCATTTCATTTCATTTCACAAAGCGCAGTGCGGTGCGGCCGAGCACATGGCCGCCTTGTGTCCAGGTTGACCGCAGCGGAAACAAAGTTCCCTGCGGTCAACCGTACTCGTGCACCTGGCGATGCTGTGTCCGATGCCGAAGCACCGGAGGCACCGCCAGGCGCGCGACTCTAGCAGGCGCACGTGGGCCGCTATCCAGCCCACGCGCAACCTGCCAGGGTGTCCAGCCGGTCGTCCCGGCGGGGGAGTGGCCAGGGAGGTGGCCGCCTCAACAGGGCATCGCGCCCATGCCGATCTGGCCCCGGAGTAGCCGGGGCGAAGTTCGCCCACGACTACGTTCTCCAGGGCGCATTTGCCCTGGGCAGCGATTGCTGCTGCTACCTCCTCCTTGGTGGCGCAGTCGTCCTGACTGGTGATTCTGACTTCCGCCATCTTCACCGGTCTGTGGACTCGCACCACCTCCTCCGGCCAGACCGCCCGGAGGTCCGCGATGCCGGAACTATCGGCACCGGGACACTCCAGCAGACGAGGATCCCCGGGCGCGCCCGGGGATCCCTCGGCGGGGAGGTGGTCAATTTCAGGGTTGACCCAGACCCCCTCGAGAGCGGGGTACCTCTCTCACTCACCCCCCGAGGGGTAGCGTTAGGGAGGTCCGCGTAGCGCGTCGAGTCCAGGGGACCCCCTAACCCACGGGCCAGCGGGGTCCTCCCGACTCGTCCCCGATCGAGGAGATCTGGGTCACATCTTCGGGGACTAGTATCGCCCTACTACCCGTGGGCGGAGAGCGAGCGGTGGCAGTAAGTGAGGGCATCACCTCCCCCTCCTCCCCCTCCGAAGAGGAGGAAGTGGAGGAAGAAGTGGAATCATCCCCTTCGCCCTCGGCATCACCCGTCTCGTACTCGGTTATATCCGAGTCCTCCGCCAGCCTATAAGGTCTAGGGAGATCGAGCTCCTCCAGAGATCTGGAGGAGGGCCCGATACGGTGAGCCTTGTCCGGTTCCTCCTCTGGGGAGGAACCCGAGCCCGAGATCTGAAGTACTCTGGCTTTCCTCTTCTGGCGCCGCGGGCCGACGGACAGATCGGCTGGTAAGGGAAACCTAGTTTCCCCCGAACCGATCGCCGGCGTGTCCGGGGCCCCGGAAGAGGGACCAGGTACTAGAGACACACCCAAGTGTGTGTCCGAGCGGGACCTGCGAGGTTGGAAGGGCGGCCGGCAAACGATGCCGAGCCGTCATCACGTCCCCTACGGGACGGGCCAGGGGTGTTAATAGTCGGGAGGGACTCCCCCGATGGCATTTTCCCCGTCATGGGTAGGTAGACTTAAAAACTAAAAACTATAAAATAAACTAAGGGTCATACCTACCTGCAATAAACTTATCTAAAACTAACATTAAAAATACAAGAAAAGAAGGTAGGTAAAAAAATTTTAAAACGAGGGTAGTAAAAAATTTAGAAAATAAAAATAAAAATTTAAAATTTACAAATCTATTTAACTAAGTCCTAGCGTACTACTAGGCGGTTAGCTTAGGGCTATTGGCACCCCCTGATCCCGAAGGACAGGGGGGAAGACAGGACACTGGTGGCCAGGCACTATCGGCGCGCAATGCACGACTATTATTTAAAATAAATAATAGCGGGCAGTTGCTATCAGGCTGAGACACGCCCGTTAAACTACCCAGGTAATAAAGAAGTGTCTCTTGCTTACCTGGTCCGGCTCCTCGGTGCTGTCGGGCGGCACGGCAATCTGGAGATCACCCCGCCGTCACGACCACCAGGACTGGGGCGACGCGTCGGTCGTCGCGTGGGGAGCACGCAGCGCAGGGCAACAGGACCCACTCGCAGGCGAAGGGCTGGTGGAAGAATTCCACCAAAACACACCCGCGAACAGGAACCGTACTCGACACCGGCACTCACACACACACACAAAACTTGCTAACACCGCACAAGGTTTGCGACGAGAGAGCGAAACTAGCGCCACCGGGCACTGGGGAGTCGCGCTACGCACTGCACTTATATATTACTGCTCGCATCAAAAGTGCAAGCATGCAATCGCGTCCCTACAATAATATTATACAGGGTGATTTATTAAAGAAGGTACATATTGCAGGAGGGTGATGAGTACTCTGTTCTAATACGGAATATTACAAAAAATAGGTAAAATTACAATTTTTTTTATTTTTTTTTAAATGTAAATTCGACAAAACTACCTCAAACATAAACAATTTCGGCTAAAAGAGTGTTGACTAACGACCTCTAGTAATCTCGCGCACTCCACACCTCCGCCACACCCATCAGCTGTCGAAAAACCATCATTTTGCAAGAATTTTAGATATTTTTAAGTTGCGATTACTAAGGCATTAAGCCATATTCTTTGATAATAATATTTTTACTGGTCGCATATGACCATCAGCTACCATGCCTTTCAATATGTACCCTCACTAAGAAATCACCCTGTAGATAGGGTAAAGTCACCCTATTCGGCGGTATTTCAACAAAAACTCAAAAGAAGAAGAGCACTTGTTGTATCCTTCTGCTCAATTGATTGCTATTGTTCTATCCTTTAATATTATCCTTTAATATATTATCCTTTAATATTATCTATCCTTTTGATTGTATTTATTCTGCTTTTAGAATATAACAAAGTTTTTTTGTTGAGTATGTGGAATCCAGTGCTAAACACAACAGTCACTAAGGGTTCATGCTCAGAGAGTCTTGTAGATACAGTGAGTGTGGTGTGTCGTGATGTGAGTTCGTGTTCCAGTGGTACTACCCAAAAACGAGAAAGAGGGTAGACAGATTTATTTGCTCTTAAATCGACCCGCAGTATCCATCTTTTCGTGATCATGACGTTTGCAACAACGTTGAAATATCGAGACAACTCAATTAATTAAATATCGTAGTAAAAATGCATGAAAGTAATATTTATAGACTTTTGGAAGAAAAAAAAAGACCGTTTTGTACAATGTGACTGAATATTTCGACGCGTATCTTCAAGTATACTTAGCTCAGTGGCACGGACAGGAGACAGTGAATTCAGGTTGCTGGTTCGATCTTGACCACAGAAGTAGTTTTTTCTAAATTACCTACTAGTTTTTCTTTTTTACTATTTCACACAAAATGTTATTTATGATGATTTATTTGATCATTTGAGATTTTTTTCAAAAGCAACTAACTCCACCACTTTTCACTTTTCATCAATAGTTCAAAAACTACTTAATATTGTTTTTAGCATCTTTTCAAAAACCTAGGTATTATTTCTAATACATATCATTCTATAACGAATAATCTTCAATACTTAATATTAATAAATCGTCTTTCTTGAAATGCACAAATAAAATAACCTTGAAACTCGGAGTCGAACATCAAATGATCGTTGCCGTTCGTTCGTTGCTATGGCAACGCGCGTCAAAGTCTTGTAACCGATAAGGCGGTATGGAACCACACCAATTTTATTGAAGACAATTTAAATACGAGTATTTATTTTTATCGTGAAAATTTCATAATTTCGTGAATAGGGTTGATGGTCCTGTAAAACTAAAACCGAGATTATAGGGTCGCCACCCTTGTCCCATGGCCGCTCCTTGAAAATAAGGTTTGAAATGGTTTTTGCGATATATCTCATAAACTATGTATTTGATTTAAAAAAACTGCAAGCATTATTTGTTGCAAATTAAATTATCAACAACTTTAATTCAGTAACTTTTTGTCATAGAATCATAAATAAAAAAGTTATAAGTGAAAATGTTCAGAAATTCGGACAAAAAAATATTTTCAGAACTCTTAACTATACATCGACCTTGTAGATTCTGATTTTTGTAAATATAGACCTAACCGATTTTGTAGATTCTTTTTTTTATTTGAAAGCTAATCAGTCTGCTGATATTTCGTTTAAATTTGATCATGTTCTGACCAGTAGTTTTTGAGTTATTTCTAGAAAGATAAAGTCGGTAGTCATTTTGTTCGAATTTTTCTCGGTAATTATGAGGGTATGTGAAAAAAGTGTAATCACAAAAGTTGTTGGTCTTTTTATAACCTACAACTTTGTTCTTTAATGTTTTTCCGTAGGACTTGTAGTTGTGACGGAAATTGAGATACACCGTTTTTACTCTTAAAACTCACCCCACTGCCCCCTTCCCGAGGTTGGAGCGCCTATAGATTATTTTTCCTTTATTTTTTACATTATACTTCCTTATTCTTTTAAAATGGATTTCATCCTACTATAATTTTTTCAAATATTATCTATCCTTTAGATTGGCGTCATTAAAATAAAAGGTGTCTCAAAAGAAATTTTATATTTGTTTAGCTTACTGCGTGAACGCTGCGTACTTGATGGGTGCGGGGGTTAAGTCAATTGGTAGCTTGGCTCTTGGGGATTCAGTCGCTATGGAGCGTTTCTCGGGAGTAGACCGCGCGTTGTGCGTGCGAGAGTTTTACAAGAACGGTGATTCGACAACTGTCGCGCGTAGAAAATTCTGCAGTATTCGAGGTTTTCGCCACTTAAATGATGCGCCAAGTCTTCCTCTCATTCGACATTGGGTTAAAAAGTTTGAAGAGATTGGATCAACGCTGGATAAATCAAAATCCGGGCGACCTAGGTCATCAAGAACGGTAGAAAACGTGGAGAGTGTTAATCAATCTGTACGTGACGTTCAATTCGGAAGCGCGCGAGTGCTTTAAATGTGCATAGATCATCATTACATCGCATTATGCACAAAGATCTAAAGCTGCACCCCTACAAAATTCAATTGGTGCAAGAATTAAAGCCCCAAGATGCCGTGTTCGTGAAATTTTCTCAGGAAAATTGATCTCCCGGAGAGGTGACATAAATTGCTCTCCACGTAGCCCAGATTTAACCCCTATGGACTTTTTCCTACGGGGTTATCTTAAATCTTCCTCTATTCCTCTTATGGTTTTGTCTTGGTATCCATTCCGTAATAACGAGATGGGCGGATGAAATAAGGCAAACAGCTGGGAATTGTTGGACTAGGGTTGCTTTGGACAGAGAAAAGTGGGGAAATCTGGAGGAGGCCTTTACATCGCAAGGATGTGCTGGAATCTAATGTGCAACTTTTTAACATGATTATTGTATATAAAATAGTTTTTTCCAGTAATAAAAGGCAAATAAATAAATATCTTAAATCTAAAGTTTACGCCAATCAACCAACTTCACTGGCGCATTTGAAAGAAAATATCCGTCACGAAATGGCAGCCATCCCTCACTCCACCCGTCGAGCAGTCATAAGTAATTTTACTGTTCGATTAAATGAGTGCCAACAACGTGAGGGTTTACATTTAGACGATATTATTTTTAAGAAATGAATTCCCAAAAAGTGTATTTTAACAATAAATAAACATTTTTTCTATATACCGCTTCCTTTTTTTTTAATCAATCCACTAAATATGAAATTTCTTTTGAGACACCTTGTATCTATAGGATGATAATTTTCACCATTTCATTAGTTAGATTTTAAGATTAACCTACGCAATATATGGGAAATCTTTGAACGGATTATTATTTCATATTAAAAATAATGTTTTCTTTCAGGAATACGACTCCAATAACAATACAATAATAAAAACTCCAATATGGAAATACTTCCATTAAGTTTTAGGAAACCCTGTAGTCGTATGGTACCTACCTAATCGAATTAATAAAAAAAAAAATATCAGGATACAAAGAAAACAGGCGCCGCAAGACCAAGCGGCGCCAACAGAAGAAGTCGGCCGGGGGAGTACCGGCCGACGTTTCGGACCCCGCCGTGGCGCCTAGTGCGCCCGAAGGCGGGGGCGATAGAGGAGGGGAGGGAGCGATGGATGTGGTCCAACCTTAATGGACTGCATCCGTCGCTTCCTCCAAGGTAATCTGAACCACTCCGCCAGAGCTCAGGACATGTTGGTCCAGAGCATGGCGGAGTGGTCCATTGACGTGGCTGTGGTCGCCGAGCCGTATTTTGTCCCCCCAGCGGACGACTGCTGGTTCGGGGATGAGTGCGGCTTGGCGGCCATACACATTAGGAGGACCGCGGCGATCCCCCCCCTGGAAATGGTGGCCAGGGGACCCGGGTTCGTCGCGGTGAAGATAGAAGATACCGTCGTGATCGGGGTGTACTTCTCTCCAAATCGGCCTACTCACGAGTTTGAGCAGTTCCTGGACGGGCTCGAGGCGATCACTCAGCGCTCCGCCCCCCGTCCAGTGATACTTGCGGGGGACCTCAACGCGAAATCTGTCGCTTGGGGTTCCCCCCGCTCTAACCCTCGGGGTAGGCTGTTGGAAGAGTGGGCGGTCGCGGCCGGGCTCTGTTTTATGAACAGAGGATCGGTCGCGACTTGCGTGCGGTGGCAGGGTGAGTCCATCGTGGACGTGACGTTCGCGAGCTCTGCCATCGCACAACGCATCCGCGGTTGGGAAGTGCTGGTGGGGGCGGAAACCCTGTCAGATCACCGGTACATCCGGTTTGATCTTTCCGCCTCCACACCAACCGCGGTCGCCCAGGGGACTGCACCCCGGTCATTCCCCAGGTGGGCATTGAAGCTCCTGGACAAGGAGCGCTTGATGGAAGCCTCCACTGTGGCGGCGTGGACGCCCATGCGTCCACACCCTGTGGATGTGGAGGTCGAGGCGCTATGGCTCCGGGACACGATGCATCGCATCAGCGATGCTTCGATGCCTCGGGTCGGCCCTCGGCCTCCGAGCAAGTCGGCGTACTGGTGGTCGCCTTGCTGTATGCGTCCGGGCGAGGCGCCGGTGCGCCCGACATCGCCGCCGCATCCTCGCGCGTCGCGACGATCCCGTCGCGTTCGCGGAGGAGGAGGAACGGCTGCATGGTGAACACACGGAAGCGAGGAGCGCCATGCGGCTGGCCATCAAGCTGGCCAAGGAAGGGTACATGGAGACTCTCTTGGAGACGCTCGATAACGATCCGTGGGGGCGCCCGTATAAAACGGTGCGCGGCAAAATGCGCCCGTGGGCGCCCCCCATGACCGAGCGTCTCCAGCCTCAGCAGCTGCGGGACATCGTCTCGACGCTGTTCCCACAGGAGCAGGCGGGATTTACTCCGCCTGCTATGGGTGAGCCGCCGGATCACACCGGCGGTGAAGCCACTGCTGAGGTGCCACACATCACCAGAGATGAGCTCCATGTGGCCGTGGCACGGATGAGTGCGAAGGACACGGCCCCCGGCCCGGACGGCATCCACGGCCGGGTCCTGGCCTTGGCCATCAATGCCCTAGGGGACCGACTCCTTAGGCTGTTCAATTCTTGCCTGGAGTCGGGACGGTTTCCCTCGCTCTGGAGGACGGGCAGACTTGTCCTCTTGCGGAAAGAGGGGCGCCCGGTGGACTCAGCCGCTGGTTACCGTCCCATCGTGCTGCTGGACGAGGTGGGCAAATTGCTGGAACGCGTTCTGGCCGCCTGCATCGTTCAGCACCTGGTCGGGGTTGGACCCGATCTGTCGGCGGAGCAGTACGGCTTCCGGGAGGGTCGTTCGACCGTGGATGCAATCCTACGTGTCCGGACCCTCTCGGAGGAGGCCGTCTCCCGGGGCGGGGTGGCCTTGGCGGTGTCGCTCGACATCGCCAACGCCTTTAACACCCTGCCCTGGTCCGTGATTGGGGGGGCACTGGAGAGGCATGGAGTGCCCCTCTATCTCCGCCGGCTGATCGGCTCCTACCTGGAGGCCAGGTCGGTCGTGTGTACCGGGTACGGTGGGACCTTGCACCGGTTCCAGGTCGTGCGCGGTGTTCCACAGGGGTCCGTTCTTGGACCTCTATTGTGGAATATCGGGTACGACTGGGTGCTGAGGGGCGCCCTCCTCCCGGGCCTTAGCGTTATCTGCTACGTGGACGACACTTTGGTCGTGGCCCGGGGGGATGACTTCCGAGAGTCTGCCCGTCTTGCCACAGCGGGGGTGGCCCTCGTCGTCGGCAAAATAAGGAGGTTGGGCCTCGACGTGGCGTTGCACAAATCCCAGGCCCTGTGGTTCCACGGGGCTGGGGCTGTGCCGCCAGTCGATGCCCAAATAATGGTTGGAGGCGTCCAAATTGAGGTCGGGGTGCAGCTGAAGTACCTCGGCCTCGTGCTGGACAGCCGTTGGACCTTTCGAGCCCATTTCGCGGCCCTGGTCCCCCGATTGGTGAGGACGGCCGGCCAACTTGGTCTGCTGCTTCCGAACGTCGGGGGACCCAGCCATGCGGTGCGCCGCCTCTACGCGGGGGTGGTGCGATCGATGGCCCTATACGGTGCGCCCGTCTGGGCCGACCCACGCGTTCGGGTGACTATCGCCCGATACCTGCGTCGGCCACAGCGCATCGTAGCAATTAGGGCCATCCGCGGGTACCGCACCGTCGCTTTTGAGGCGGCGTGTGTGCTGGCGGGGACGCCGCCCTGGAAGCTGGAGGCGCAAGCGCTTGCTGGCGATTATCGCTGGCGATACGACCTCCGCTCCCGGGGCGTGGTGCGTCCCTTGCGGGAAGCGGTCCGCGATCGGAAGGTCCAATCTCGGCGGTCCGTAATGGTAGCGTGGAAGCGACGTCTCGCTAACCCCACCTGGGGTCTACGGACCGTCGAGGCGATCCGCCCCGTCCTAGAGGATTGGGCGGGTCGTGGCGTAGGACGCCTCACCTTTTGGGCGGTGCAGATGCTGACCGGGCACGGGTGTTTCGGTCGGTATCTGCACCGAATCCAGGCCGAGCCGACGGCGAGGTGCCACCATTGCGTGAGATGTGACCAGGACACGCCGGAGCATACGCTCGCACGCTGCCCCGCATGGGAGGAGCAGCGTTGTGTCCTGGTCCAACAAATAGGTCCGGACTTGTCGCTCCCGGGCGTCGCGGCGTCGATGCTCGAGAGCGACGAGTCCTGGAAGGCGATGCTCGACTTCTGCGAGGCCACCATCTCGCAGAAGCAGGCGGCGGGGGTCGAGAGGGAGAGGTTATACTCTGCTCTCGACCTACCAACCCGCCGCCGTCGAGCAGGGGGCCGGAACCGGGATCTCGCCCGGAATCTGGCCCCCTAAGAGTTTCGGGCCCCCAACGCATGTGAGTGCGAGCGGGGGCCCAAGAAGGTGTCGTGTCTCGCTCAGCACGCCCTTAGCGTAAGAGCTACCGGGGGATGGTAGACCGCGCTCCCCGACCCACGCTGGTTCTGACCCAGCGGGGTATTCCGCGGGAGGGTGACACGCGGTCCCATCTTGGCGGGCTTCGGAAAGCCCGCCGACCGAGAGAGCCGGTGGCCGTATTCGCCGGCGGCCACCGGTTCGGCGTCCGGGGACGGAGCGACGGGAAAGAGTGCCAAGTGCGTAACGCGTCGCGCCGTCCCTCCAAACCCCGTGCTGGGTTCTGGCCTCAGCCGGGGTTCGGACGCTGAAAGCGAGCGGTTGGAGGTTTTAGTGAGGTTCAACTCCCACATACCCCGCCCGCGGGGCGGGCGGGGATCCGGTGATTTCCTCCAACTAAAAAAAAAAAAAAAAAAAAAAGGATACAAAGAAAAGTTTATCATATTGGGTTCAGTTCAGAAACAATGAATACTCCTTGGTTCACAATAACAGTTTATTCATCTTCCAAAAACAGTATAATCATCCTCCAAAACTCAGTCACAATTACTCCCAACTCTGTTCCTCCCAACTTTGGAATCACGTCGACTACTGTGTTTAAACGATAGTTCACACGCCTTTTATGCTTTCTTGAGAAATAAATCAGATGGCGCCACTAGTATTTCCGATTTCATCATCATCATCATCATTATCAGTCTGTAGACGTCCACTGCTGGACATAGGCCTCCTCCAAGAATTTCCAATGCGACCGGTTGGTAGCGGCCTGCATCCAGCGTGTTCCTGCGATCTTACCAAGATCATCCGTCCATCTTGCAGCTGGCCGTCTCACACTGCGCTTGCCTTGACTTCCGTTTTCATAAAAATTTAAATTGTAATAAAATTAAAAGAATTTAACAACACTCTTTAAAATGATTCATCACAACCGGAAGTCTTTCCTTTAAATCGATGTAATACCCGCTTCTACATTCAACAATAGACCTTTGATGTAAAAAACTGTTTTCAACATTTGTTTTTAGCGTATACAACTTTATTCGATTTCATGGGGACAGACAGAGACAGAGAATGTTTTTTGTTTACAGTCTGGAGACAACAGTTACGGCACGTGTCCGCAGTCCGATTAATATTGTTTTGATTTATGTTTTGTTGTGTTTTAGATGTGAAAGCGCTATCGAGCGCTTTTATCAGAATCCATTGTTTGCTTATGGCATGGGTAGTCCAATAAAGATGATTTGAATGAAACGGATGGCCTTCAAAACTTAAACCGTTTACTTCTTCGAAATAACTTTACAGTTGAATAATCTTTTACAAACAATATTCTAATTAACGTTAATCAGTTTAAAATAATTAAAGATTGAGGCGACAGATTGCCGTCGTCGACAAAAGTGGTGCGCCTGCGACCGTCCTCTAACAAGTCCGTCTAAAAGATGGCCGTTCCGCTACCACAGATTCGACGCTCCGCCAGAGCGAACATACCAACTGTCACTCTTGTCAATGTCATTTTTCATACGCGCCTACACGGCCAGACTGACATACGACCGTCCTCGGGCGTTATTGTACTCCTGAAACCAACAATGTCTAATCACCAAGACATCCGCTCGCCCATCCTGACTACATTCAGGACTTTAAATGGTTTTTCAGTTGTAGCATCAAACACAAAGTAAACCACGTTAAGACATTAAACCGAACATGTGTATCCCTTCAACCAGCAATATTCTGGCCCGGATGACAATGTTCCTTCGATCAGGCTAAACCGTAAAATGAACACCACATCTGGACCGGACGAGTGCATCCCTTCAACCACCCTCAATAGGCGTGGCACGGACGACACTGTCCCTTCGACCAGGCTAAACCGTAAAATGAACACCACATCTGGACCGGACGAGTGCATCCCTTCAACCACCCTCAATAGGCGTGGCCCGGACGACACTGTCCCTTCGACCAGGATAAACTCTAAAATGAACACCACATCTGGACCGGACGAGTGCATCCCTTCAACCAACCCCAATGGGTGTGGCCCGGACGACACTGTTCCTTCGACCAGGATAAACTGTAAAATGAACACCACATCTGGACCGGACGAGTGTGTCCCTTCAACCAACCCCAATGGGTGTGGCCCGGACGACACTGTCCCTTCGACCAGGATAAACTGTAAAATGAACACCACATCTGGACCGGACGAGTGTATCCCTTCAACCAACCCCAATGGGTGTGGCCCGGACGACACTGTCCCTTCGACCAGGATAAACTGTAAAATGAACACCACATCTGGACCGGACGAGTGTATCCCTTCAACCAACCCCAATGGGTGTGGCCCGGACGACACTGTCCCTTCGACCAGGATAAACTCTAAAATTAACACCACATCTGGACCGGACGAGTGCATCCCTTCAACCAACCCCAATGGGTGTGGCCCGGACGACACTGTTCCTTCGACCAGGATAAACTGTAAAATGAACACCACATCTGGACCGGACGAGTGTGTCCCTTCAACCAACCCCAATGGGTGTGGCCCGGACGATACTGTCCCTTCGACCAGGATAAACTGTAAAATGAACACCACTTCTGGACCGGACGAGTGTATCCTTTCAACCAACCCAATGGGTGTGGCCCGGATGACACTGTCCCTTCATTCGGGCACTTTCAAAAGCTCACAATAACCAATGTAACAAGAGCCACTATCAAATAAAAGGAACTCGCTCACCAAAAGATGCCACCAAGATGCTCCTGGAGAGGCGGTGCTCACACTGATGGACCTCCTTGACTGCAACTACATTGCCAATTTTCTAGTCTGGACATACAGTCGCCACACGCCCAGGCTGACCATTGTTTCCATACTGCTTAACAGATTTGCGGCAGTTCTTACATCCGAATGCTTTGCTTCATTTTTGTACTTCAGCTGATACAACGTGACAGCGCTGCAAAAAAACAAAAACATTTCAGTAAAAGTTGCAAAGGCGGTTTTTTTTTTCTTTCTTTTTCTTTTTCTTTCTTTCCTCTTTTCTCTCTCTGATTTAGGTATTGACTGCTTCTGAGCGGCTATGCCTCGGCCTTCCTGCGAGACACGCGTGCTCGAGTGTCTTTTACGAACCACCCAATACCTTTTTACCTTTAGCCATGTCTAACGACCACTTCCCTCTACTATGTTGATAACTTCCGTGATTACGTTCACCGTTTGCAATATTCAATTAATTCAGGTTTTCCCATGTCTGATTACCAGCTCCACAGATATCACCATAATAACCTGTCTTTCCATTCACTGTTGCAAATGTAGTCTGTCATTTTGAAATAACTTATCTGAAAATATGATTAGATGCTTAGTTTTTAGACACCATGTAGAACCACATTCAAACTGTGCTTTGAACTCCTTTAAATTGCTCTGTATGCGCTTCTTTGCACACTGAATTCTTCAATCCGCGTTAATCCGCGTTAATCCACCTTAATCCGCGTTAATCCACGGTAATCCGTCTTGATCCACGGTAATCCTTCTTGATCCACGGTAATCCGTCTTGATCCACGGTAATCCATCTTGATCCACGGTAATCCATCTTGGTCATTTAGATAGCACGTCGGCAAGGCCCGAGATTCGATCCCACTTCTGATGAAAGCGCAGTCGAGAGCTTTTATCAGAATCCATTGTTTGAATGAAACGGATGGCCTTCAAAACTTAAACCGTTTACTTCTTCGAAATAACTTTACAGTTGAATAATCTTTTACAAACAATATTCTAATTAACGTTAATCAGTTTAAAATAATTAAAGATTGAGGCGACAGATAGCGATTCGTCGACAAAAGTGGTGCGCCTGCGACCGTCCTCTAACAAGTCCGTCTAAAAGATGGCCGTCCCGCTACCACAGACTCGACGCTCCGCCAGCGAACATACCAACTGTCACTCTTGTCAATGTCATTTTTCATGCGCGCCTACAGATGTTAATTTTGTGCAGTGTTTGATTATTTAATTGAAAGAATTGTGTTAGCCATAGTGTGTCACCAAAAGTGAATACAAGTAGCCGTCGTGTGGTTATGTTGTTTAATTACTCAATTTTGTTTTTTATAAACTTTTTTCGTTAAAAATGTCATACTCATATCGCGAATATAATTATGTATTTTGTGTATGTGATAATAATTGTGTTTTGGTCGGTGTCAGAATAGTTAATGTTTGTGTCAAAGTTGTGTGAAAAGTAATCAAAATAAGAATTAAAGACATGCTGTTTACAAGTGACGTCAGGACGCCAGAACAAAGGAAATGATTATTATTGGTTAATTTACTATAATTGGATACTTCAAATATAATGTATTTATAACATTGAAGTAAAATATTGAAGTACTATTTTAATTGCATTTCTTCTAGGAACACGTCTCAACTAATGCGTCCTTTGAGTATTTTTAATTTGTATAATATCCAGCCGTTAATCAATACATAATATGATACTTATTCTTCTGTCACATTTACTGGAAAAATGTGTATTGTAAGGTTTTAAAACATTAAAACAAAATTATATCTAGAACAAAATTAGAATTCACTAATAATTTAATTTTCTGTTATACTTCTCCATACAACGCATGAAAAAAGTACCTACGTAAATATCGGTATTTTTTTATTGATACAATTTTATTAATTTTTTTTTCTGTAGTAACTAAAAAAACATTCGAACACTTTGTACGTCTGTTCTTTTATATTGTTGCTTGCTTTTTCAATAGAGTGATTCTAGTCCGTAAATCAGTCGGCTAGTTTATATTTAGTACTATAGTTGTCGTTACAGTAAAATGGCTTTGCTAAACCGAATCTTAATATCGACGCCCCCCTGCAAAAACCCCGTAAAGCACTATTACTGGTTTATTGCTGTTATTGCATTTTCGTAATCTATTGGTCTGGATGCATCTACCCAATTTTTTTCAGATTTTTCCTGCGGTTATTTCCAACGATTTTCTTAAGAACACTTTTTTTCAACGGAAATTTTATTTTTTTTGTTAACAGCATAAACTCCGTAATATGTTTTTAAAATTCAGTTTGGTGGTTCTGTTTTCGGTTAAAAACTATTACTGCAAAATATTTCTTGAAAACTTTCGGTTAATGCGATTACAGGTTTATTATTGTAAAATTTTAATTTGATATTTTTCACTTGTGTATCTAAGTTGCACTGGTCAGTACGTGGCTGCCACTCTTGAACTCTTTATTTCTCATTAGATCACACAGAAACTAGAAGTAAAGTCATCTCCTTTGTTCTTTGTCCCCTTTTTTTTTGAGCTAACGGGCCATCTGATCGTAAGCGGTGACCGTTGCTCATGGACTTCTGTCTAACCTTAGCTCTAAGTCTTTTAATAAAGTGTGCAGAGAGTGAACAAATCTGCTACGTATGTCATTACTGGCTGGGGATATGATATTTTTTTAATAAACCGAAGCTTTCTGAAAGCTGCCTAGTTAGCGTAGTTAAGATTCTACATTCAAATTCACCCGGTCTAAAATAGAATCTTTCCCCTTTTCTCTAACGTATGTATCGATGGCTTTGATCCTTACAGTAGAAGGTATGTTAGACATCGAACATTTTTGTGTTTATTTTAAAATCTACATTTAAAAAAAGCTCTATTGAGATCATAGAGTATACAGAGAGTCTCCACTACGTTCTCGGCTATCAACTTTCGTTTTGGTGATAAGAATGATTCTTAAGGTGATTCAAAAGGATCTGTTTCTAGTACTATCTCAAAATTGCTATTGAGATATTGTACAGATTTCAACACCTCGATTTACCGGCAGTCAACTAGGAAAAAGATAAAGTATTTCATTTCATTTCATTTCGAATATGCAAACAATGTATTTAGAGGAATAAGATTTACACAAAACCACATGTGACTCAGGCTTTCACTTTGGAAAATATTTTGCCTTAGCACTATCAAGCTCGGTGTGTTCATGGAGCCAAACTGCCTTGGCTTACATAGAAACTATATAGACCTAGTCCATGCATGAGTTAAGAAAGCAACATTAGTTTGGGGTATTCTTTATTAAGCAAATGAAACTCTTGTTATTTATGAGCGAGGACACCACTCTTACGCTTTCTCGTAGTCAAATAAGGCTATATAGACTCCTTCTGCCATGACGAACGTCATGAAAGAATATAAAGCATATACTAAATTATACATTCTAGACTAGACTAATTTATTTCAAATGAAACCAAGTAACAGAAGTCTAAAACGAGTGCAATAGTGAAGACTGGTATGGTATTCAAACCTTCTTATCGTCAACCTTTTCCGAGAAGTAGACCGATTTATCTTGTTTAATATCTTTGTACAACAGTGGAGTACATTTAAGGTACATCCATAATAACGAGATAATAAGATAATAAGATTAACGAGAAGTATCAAAGACTGTGTGAACAAATAAGTATCTCCTGTGAGGAGGAGGAAGCTGGTGCACGGTCGAAAACACCAGCTAATATCAGATCTGAACAAACAACAACAAACAACAAACAACAAACAACAAACAACAAACAACAAACAACAAACAACAAACAACAAACAACAAACAACAAACAACAAACAACAAACAACAAACAACAAACAACAAACAACAAACAACAAACAACAAACAACAAACAACAAACAACAAACAACAAACAACAAACAACAAACAACAAACAACAAACAACAAACAACAAACAACAAACAACAAACAACAAACAACAAACAACAAACAACAAACAACAAACAACAAACAACAAACAACAAACAACAAACAACAAACAACAAACAACAAACAACAAACAACAAACAACAAACAACAAACAACAAACAACAAACAACAAACAACAAACAACAAACAACAAACAACAAACAACAAACAACAAACAACAAACAACAAACAACAAACAACAAACAACAAACAACAAACAACAAACAACAAACAACAAACAACAAACAACAAACAACAAACAACAAACAACAAACAACAAACAACAAACAACAAACAACAAACAACAAACAACAAACAACAAACAACAAACAACAAACAACAAACAACAAACAACAAACAACAAACAACAAACAACAAACAACAAACAACAAACAACAAACAACAAACAACAAACAACAAACAACAAACAACAAACAACAAACAACAAACAACAAACAACAAACAACAAACAACAAACAACAAACAACAAACAACAAACAACAAACAACAAACAACAAACAACAAACAACAAACAACAAACAACAAACAACAAACAACAAACAACAAACAACAAACAACAAACAACAAACAACAAACAACAAACAACAAACAACAAACAACAAACAACAAACAACAAACAACAAGCAACAACAAACAACAAAACCTTATCAGTGTAACGTTGTCCTGAACAACATAGAGGAAATATAAAAATTTTGGGAAATCGAGGAAATAAACGAAACCTCAAGCATATCAGTAGAAGAACAACAATGTATCGAATGGTACTCCACAACAACACGACGCACTGAAAGCGGTTGTTATGAGGTTCGATTACCTATAAAGGAGGAACTAAAACATAAATTGGGTCAATCAAAACCAATGGCCATTGCCCAATTATGAATTTAATACACCTTTTAAAGTTGGGCGGATTCAATCTTAGAAAATGGTCAACAAAAATGAACAAAATCTTCTTGAACAAATACAACAATGCGAAGATGATACGATCTCTCAGATTCATCAACAAATAATATACAAAACAGAAGAAGAAACAAAATCTAAGAAGTTCATGTTATACAACATGAAAATAAACTAAATATTATCAACAATTTACTTCAAAAACATAACACATTTATAAAAATAGTTCGTATTTTTGCATGGATACAACGAGCTTTAATACCTATTATGCAGCGTAAACAGTTACCGGCGTACTTAACATTACGAGAATTGCGAAATGCAAAATCAGCAATTGTGAAACATGTTCAAAGTATGGAATTTAGGTCAGATATTGAAAAATTAAACAAAAACGAACAAATTGCATCAAACAGTAAATTATTTAACTTAAAACCATTTATTGATCAAGACGGTTTTTTACGTGTCGGAGGTCGACTAAGGAACGCTAACATGAGTATGGAAATGAAACACCCTAAAATAATAATAAATATATATACAGGGTGTTGGTGCCCGGTGAAACAATACTTTGAGGGCTTAATCTATATCACATTTCAAATCATATACACATACTTTTGAAACGTAGATGATCACTTTATTTCCCATACAAAGTTGAAAAATTATTATTTTGTATTATTTTTGACAACCCTATCCTGACCTACATTCAGCGTGCTTTATCTATTTTCACGAACACAGGCGCATGTATCCTGTTTAGAATGTGAGTTTTGTCCCGTGTATTATTACAATGTTCTATGATACAGGAGGTGACTAGCCGGCTTAAGTCTTTAGCTGTTGGTGTACGTCAGTACGGTAGGGTTGATCACGCACTAATTAACACGTAGTTTTGATTAGTTATAACTTGTGATATATTATGCCTAGAAAACTCAGACTTGGTGGATGGCTTCTACATCAAGTATACTATTTGCTGTGAAAGTATTGTTTCATCGGATTTTAACACCCTGTATATATATAATAATACCTCATAAAGGTCGTTTAGCAGAACTATTGATAGATGAAGCGCATAAACTAACATTTCATGGAGGACTCCGACTCACGCTGACAACACTCAGGCAACATTATTGGATCACAAGTGGATACAGCACCACTAAGAAGCAGTTGAGAAATTGCATAACATGTCGAAAATATGACTCGAAGAAACAGTATCAACTAATGGGAGATCTTCCCGCCGCCAGAATCAGTGAAGCATCACCATTCTACCATACTGGAGTGGATTACACAGGTTTTGTCGACGTCAAGATCAACAAGGGCAGAGGTGTTAAAACAAGTAAAGGATACATCGTGGTATATATCTGCTTGGTCACGAAGGCGGTCTACCTGGACATAGTTTCCGACTTGACCAGCTCAGCGTGCTTAGCTTCGTTGAGAAGAATGGCAGCCCGAAGAGGAACCCCTCACCATCTATACAGTGACCAAGGAACTAACTTTATTGGAGCTAATCGGATGCTACAAGAAGAATATCATACCTTACAACAAGTCTTTAGTGACAGTTTCTTAGCGGAAGTTGCAGAGATGAACATAGAATGGCACTTCAACGCACCATCTTGGCCTAGTGCAGGAGGACTATGGGAGCGCGCTGTGCAAAGCTTAAAATGGCACTTGAAAAGAGTTGTCGGAGAACAGAAGCTAACATTTGAAGAGTACAGCACCATTCTAGCGCAGCTAGAGGCCGGTCTTAACTCTAGACCGTTGTGCTCTCTAACAGAAAACATAGAAGATTTGGATTACCTATCACCGGCACACTTTCTAACTGGAAGGTCTAGAGGAACCGTGGTAGAAACAAAAGATGATGCTAGAACCAGATGGCATCTGACTAACAACATATTTAAACAAATTTGGAACAGTTGGAAAAATCATTATTTAACACAATTAACAGTACGAGACAAGTGGGTGAAATCTCAAACAAACATGCAAGTTGGTGATATGGTGATGATACATGAAGACAATCTCCCGGCTGGGAAGTGGACTATGGGTAGAGTGATAGAAGTATTTCCCGGCAGCGATGGCTACGTCCGGGTAGTGTCCTTGAAAACAAAAAATGGCATTATAAAGAGACCTATCGTCAAACTATCTAAATTGCCGATAAGTGCGAAACCTGAACAAGAGACCATAGCGCAAAAAGCTGACAACTCGAAACAAAACAACTCATCACATAAACAAACAAACCTTAAAACAAATCAGAAACAGTCGAGACACGGAAAACTAACACGTATAGTGATGGCTTTAACATTATTTTTAACATTGTGTTTCAATACAAGCAATGCAAGCAACATAACAGAAATAAAAGGCGATAAAGCATTATATTTTGATCCAATAACAAAACTAAATTTGATAAAGAACACATGGACAATGATCGTATATTATGACATGTCTCCCTATAGAGAAGGAATGAAGGCATTCGAAAAGGCTGTAACATACTTAGATAAAACATGCAAAACAATTAATGGTGGACAGTGTAACATGATAGTCGCTCAATTAATACACGAACATTAAAAAAATTAATTAAAAAATTAAAAATTCTTTATTGTATCGAAAATAAGTACAATATTCTTTATGTCTAGAATCATCATTTAAGCAACTAATCTGCTTGTGTTTGATAATTCCGCTCTTCATTACAATAATAATTACAATACTTATTTCATGAAACAACATTTTTCTTTTCTAAAAATTATACCAATAGTACCTAATTCTAATTATTAGTTAAAATAACAAGAATAGGTTATAATATTACATTTATGATTATAAATTTAAACAATTAAACACTACTAATAATTTATGAGAAACTCGCTTTACAATTTATGATATGCATGACAATATTGTCATATGTGACATAAATATATATATTTTAATAGTAATTTATGATCCAGTCCAAATGAGCTGTGTGTGTGTGTGAGCTGTGTGTGTGTGAGTGTGGTGTGTACGTGTGTGTGTGTGTGTGTGTGTGTGTGTGTGTGTGAGTTGTGTGTGTGTGTGTGTGTGTGTATGCGTGTGTGAAAGATTAAATACAATTTTGCTTTCTTTAGAGCCTATGACTTAGTTTGGATAATAGTTTCAATGTCTTCATAGCTTTTAGATTTAAGCCAGCTAATAAGAGTTTTTTACATTGATAAGATGGCATCGGATAAATATTTAACTCTTTATTAATTATATTATATATATGGGTTGATTGTCGTGAATACTGTCTCCTAGCAAATGCACTTCTTAATTTCATAGTATAGGTGGCAACATTTTTCCTTCTCGTACTAAGCTTACCCCTATCAAAAGGAATTGATTTATGTTTTCGTAAAACAACCTGGAGTACATATAACTTCCTGACGGACAACAAATTACAGGTTGAATACAAACTGGCAGTGGAGTATCTATAGGATTTAAACAGCATCACCTTTAATAAAGAACGCTGTGCCCTTTCTAATTTAATAAATTTAGTTTTAGTCGCTCCTCCCCATATAGGGAGACAATATGTAAGAACAGCCTGAACCAGGGCCAGATAAACCCGTATCCTAAGAGATTCACTAGTAACATGACGCAATAACTTAAATGTCCATATAAGTTTTCGAATTCTATTCATTATTAATTCCACGTGCGAATGCCAAGATAATCTTTGGTCCAACATCACACCGAGATATTTAATTTGCTGTACTTTATTTATATCAATGCAACTACAGTTTGACTCATCTGAACATCTGTGTATTTTTATCTGAAATTGTTGGGATGGCTGAAAGCAGTCATATTTAGTGAAGGCGATAAAGTTTGTTTTTGAGGTGTTTAGTGTTACAAGATTTATATCAAGCCATTTTGTAATCTTTCTAAGACCATTTTCTGCAAGCGTCTGAACATTATTCCAGCTTTTTCCCGAAAAAACAACCGCTGTATCATCTGCGTAAGAAAATATATGTCCACCCTGCAATCTCAAACTACACAGACTATTAATGTATATTAAAAATAAAGTGGGACCCAACACGCTTCCCTGGGGCACCCCATATGTAATCATTATCTCCGTGCTTGTCATGTCACCAATCCTCACCTTTTGTCGTCGCTCAGTTAGATAATCAGAGAAAAGTTGCAAAGAAAGTCCTCGAATCCCTATATCCTCCAGCCTCTTCAATAACAATGGCACCGAAACCGTGTCGAACGCCTTCCTAAAATCCAAGAATATAGCCAAACACCTATCTCCAGAGTCTACTTTCTCAGTAACAAGTGAAGAAAGAGCCAGAACTGCATCCTCGGTAGACAAACCCTGTCTAAAACCATATTGAGCCTGCGATAGTATATTGCGTTTTTTTAAGTATTGAATTAACCGATTGTTCATTATTTTCTCCATAACCTTAGATATTGCATTCAGAACAGAGATGGGTCTATAATTTGAGGGATCCTTTTTATTTCCACTCTTGAATACTGGAGTTATCAAAGCGAGTTTTAGTGCATAAGGAAACGCGCCGTTTTCAAAGCAGACGTTAATCAAGTGGGTTAATATAGGTACTATGATCTCCTGTGCCGTTTTAAGATATTTGTTCGGTATGTTATCCCAACCCGGGGCACTGTCATTTTTCAGACTAATCAACGTAGACCGAACTTCACTGTGGTTTGTTTTAAACAATACAAATGAGGAGGAATCATTAATTGTAGTACTAAAGTAATGCGGCTCCGTATTGATCGAATTCGATGAAGATGACTCTAAAATGTTATTAGCTAAAATTCTACCTATGTTACCGAAATAGTAGTTTATTTCATCGACCGATTCCTGTGGAGTTGAATATGCTTGCAAAAGGTCGATATTCCCCGATTTCGAAGATTTTCGTCCAGTTACAGAATTCAATGAATTCCATAACTTTTTAGGATTTTTTTCAGATTTTTTAATATTGTCACGATCAAAAACACGTTTTTGTTTTTTAATTAGATAATTACAGTAGTTTCTGTACCTTCGAAAGGTGATACTTAAAACTTTATCGTTGGGGTTTTGTTTAAGTTGAATTTGCATGGCATTTCGATTTCGTATGCAACGTAGTAAGCCAATAGTCATCCAAGGTTTTATAAACTGATTTTTATTTGAAATTTGTATTTGGGTAGTATTTAGAGTAAGACAATGTTGTAAAATTTCGATCAAAAGATTCACTATAGTATTTGGATCAGTTAGCCTAAGCAAATCATTTACATTACTCTTTTTCAAACATTGAACGGCACCTTCAATATTAACAATTGTTTTATTTCTTTTTTTTGACATTGATCTAGTCTTTACTTTCGATAAATTCAAAAGAATCATAAAATGATCCGTTATAGTTGTGTTAATGATTGCAACATGGGCGCTAATCTCTGCAGATTTTATTCTTAGAAAAAAGTGGTCGAGGCAATTTTTTCCTCTGGTAGGCAACAAATGTCCCGGAAAAAGTCCATACAATGCCAACATTTCTAGATAGCACAACCTATTAGAGTAATCCTGTGATTTTTCGTCATGATGAGTAATCAGATTAATGTTTATATCCCCAGTTATAACTAAAGACTTATTTAGCGGAATGGAAGCTAGATATTGGCTTAAAGAGTCAACGAAAATATCTACGCTAAGATTAGAAGGGGAACGGTAGATACCCAAGATTATAATATCAGGCGCAATTTCTATTTCGATACAGGAGGCTTGACTTAGAATTATTTCTTTAGTATTAACTTTGCACGTGTTTCTGACGTAGACAACTACTCCGTCTGCTTTATTTACATAATTACTTGTTTGGAAAGATATGTAATTATCTATCTGTGGTAGATTTTTGTCCAAGGTTAGCCTACATTCAGTGAGAACCATTACATCTATCTTTGCTTTAAGAATGTTAAGGTTTAGCTGTAAATCGTCAATGTTTGAATAAACGCTACGAATGTTTTGTGAGATAATGGTTAAGTCTGAAGATTTTATTTTAATTAATTGACTCAATTCATTAGCCGAGCATGATAAAGATTGAGATATTTCAGTGCCGTCTATTGCATTCAAAGCTTTTAATGTACTATCCATATCTTTTATGAACAAAGAACCGGTTTTTCGATACAATAAGAATCATTCACGGCAGTCGTTTGTGTGTCAAGTGTATAAACTATGTGTGTATAGGTGTGTATCAGTATGTGGAGGATAGTTGGATCTTTAAGTGCGAGTGTGTTTGTGTATGTGGACGGATGACAATAGCTAACAAAGTTTTGATTAATCAATACATAATTAAAAAAAATATAATATGTAAATGCTGCTACGTCTAGTCATTTTAATTGCATTAAACTATTTACTTGTGATTCGCTAGTTATTTTAATTATAGGCGAGTTTTCATCTTTTCTTAAATAAATTTTACCAAATGAAGTCCAGCAAAACTTGTACTTCTTCATCCTGACAAGATCCCGAGCCAAAAAATGTAAACGAGCACCCTTAGATGTCAGCTGCTCAGTAACGTATATTGGTGTGTACTCGTCTGTCTTGAACCCAAGATGTTTAGCGCATAATTTTTCTTTATGTTTGATATTAAAGTTTTTTGCCATTTTCAAGAAACTAGTCTTTAAAATAGTTGAATTCAACTGTATAACTACTGAACTATTTTTGGTATTGTTTCGTTTGTTTTGTATTCGATAAATATCTTTAATATCATTCTTCTGAATTTTACAGTCTATTTCATCCGATAGGTGTGTTGCCATACTAATTAAACTTTCCGTAGTTTCCTGCGTAACCTTAGGTATATTTTTTATTTCAATACTAGTCTTACGACTTTCTCGTTGCAAATCTTCAACTTTGTCCTCCAATAAAATTATGTATTCTTTGTCCTTTCTCCCCTGTATTTCCAGTTGTTCAATTTTCTTTTTCAAATCATCGTTTTGTGCCATTAGAAACTCAACTGATTTCTCAATGTTACTATTTGCTTTTTTTATTTCTATCAGTGTAGGGTATATTTTTTTAATATCATCATTTTGGGTTGATATCAGTGTAATCAACTCATTCTTGAGGTCATTAAAGTCTGATTCACAACAATGTTCTCTTCCTCTTTTATAACGTTGGCTTGAAAATGCAGGAGATGGTTCATTGTTCTTTTTATCCTCTGGAACATTTGACTCTGACCGAGATTTAGTACGCTTGTCTTCCATATCTGGTACCAGGATATTATGATTTGTAGGAGATGGAAGTATTTTTATGTGTGAATCGACGAAACCCTTGTAGTGATCAAAAATTTCAATGATTGGCGGTGTTAAATGGGGTGTGTATTAATTTTGTAATTAATATTTTATAATTAAATTCAGCTTTACTTGTAGTATAACAAGGTTTTCTTTCGTTTACAATTTTCAAGAAATACCAGGATGGCAGAAGTTAAAGAAGTGTGCGTTGCAAAAAAGTTGTGGAAACGCCCTCTCCGACTTTCATTCATAAATGTTTCAATAGATGCAGTTGTCTCGCTTCATGCGTAGCTTCAGGATGTTAAGTACGTTGATTGTAGTACGAGATGTAGGAGGGGTCAGCTGCATTGAGCGGTAACCAATGATTTTAGTAGAATGTGTATGTCTCACTGACTAGTGTAATAAGATTTGCACACTCACATACATCCACGCGGTGTTGTTGCAGTGTGGACTACAAATAACTAAGACACCTATGCGTCCTTATGCACTCCTATTATTTCACAATATTTTAAAGTAACTTTTGATAAAATATTTGAATAAAAATCAGTATATTCTCATTAACTGTGTACACGTCTGATCTCCTCAGAGGTCCGGGGGGAAGAGAACATAATGAATTAACATACTATAATGAGCTACTTGTAAATCAACGTTCAAATGAACACGGCAGACAACGTCGTGGTCTTATCAACGGTGTCGGTGTATATCTTGCAAACTCTCTGTTCGGCGTATTAGATGAACATTTCGCGGAAAAGTACACTCAAGACATTGAACTCATAAAGCACAATGAACAACATTTAGTGAAACTGTGGAGAAACCAAACTTCAATTATAGAATCAGAATACAATTTACTGAAAATAACAGAAGAAATTATCACAAAGCAACATAAAACTATCAGCAAACACATCAATAACTTGGAAAATATGACGAATAGACTACAACAACAAGTGAATAACATATCACTAGTACAAGAATTTACGTTAGCATCTATTCTTGCAACCAATTTATTACATAACTTAAAGGGGTCGCAGAATATTTTATTAGAAATTTTAAGCAATATACATCATGGCCAATTCAACATTCACTTACTCACTCCAGAACAACTTCGGAAAGAACTAAACATTATCACAGGGTATCTACCTGAAGACACTGCTCTTCCCATTGAACAACAGAATATTAAATTTCTGTATCCTCTGTTAAACATAAAGGCTCGGATTACTTTTGAATATTTTATATTCAAAATAACATTTCCACTTATAAGTCAAAATCGATTCAAACTTTATAAAGTATATTCCGTTCCCTATCAGAGCGGTAATTGGACCCTTGAAGTAGTTCCTGCAACTGAATACATCGCTATTGACTTAAAAAGAGACTCATTCTTAGAACTTACGACGGAAGATGTCTCAACATGCAATCAACAAGAAGAAGCTTACTACTGCAATTTTCGAACACCGACTCGTCATCTTCGCCCTGACACTAAGTTTTGTATGATTGATATTAAAAGTAACAACTGCAAATTGGAATACAATTACTGTAAAAACAAAATAACAGCTTTGGGCGATACATCCTCATATCTGTACCATTGCTGTGGAAATTGCGAAGTTAAAATTATGTGTGAAGACCATATCGAAATGAAACAAATATATAACACAAGTCATCTATATTTAGACCCTGGTTGCCTTCTGAAGGGATCAGATTACACCCTTCATATTCCTAAAACAAACAATAACAAGTTGGAAATGCAATCGAACATATTTATTCCAACGATAGACCCGATAAATAACATCATAAACAGCTCTCTCATCAACCTTAAAAACATAAACATTACGGAACCTAAAGACCTCAAGGACGCTCTTCTAAACATACATGAGCGTATAGAAGATTTAAAAAGAAATCCGCCTGCATTGGAGTCTTCGTTAACATCTCACGAAATACATCAGTACGTGATAATCTACGTCATCGTCAGCATAGGAGTTGCGGCAGCCGGCGTGCTGCTGTGGAGACGACGGCAGCGGTTGAGGGCGAACCGCGCGCTCATCTCCTCGGGCATCGAGCTTCAACAGTGTGGTGATAGTGCTAGTGAATGTGTCAATGTAAACAGTGCAAGTCCAAGGTTTAGTGCGCGTTACAATGTGGCTGATCGTCGTCGTCGTGTGAATGAGCCTAGTGAAGTGAACATTTATGCTAGAGTAGCAAACAAGGCGTGCTCTCCGATCCCGCGGAGACCTATATGGACCATAAGTTCTTAGTTTTATCAATCTAACATTTAATTTTACTATTTCTTTTTATCATCTTGTAATTCACATTCACTAAATTTATTTTACTAACAATTTTTGAAAATCAGAATCCCCATCTTTGTTGCCCCGGAATATGTTATGTAGAAATGACGTTGTACATTATGCCAATACCGCTGAGTAAGGTGTTCGGTAAAAATCACCGAACAGTTTGTTTTGTAATGTTACACTATAATTAAGACAACAAGGTTTTTAGTACATTTATCTTAAACATTGCAATGTATGTTCAACATAAAACCGTTTAACTTAAAAAGTTTTTTACCTATTTTTATATTCACTCCAGTTCTTTAAAAGTTAAATTTAAAAATACAATATAAAAAACAGAGGGCCACTGGAGACGAGGTCTACGACCCAAGCTATCAGTGGTCAGGGCTCAAGAGAGAAGAACCTCCTCACAATACGCGCCGTGTCAAGAACGACCGCTGCGCTGAATCAGGTCTCTTACTCAATTTGTACCACATTTAATTTTATTTATTATTTCAGGATGTATACGACGAAACGCTAACATCGTCGGTGTATTCTCTACCGGAAGTGATGTCAGAGGACGCACTGTTAGGTGCCATGGAGTCCGACGTCAGAGTGTCCTACTCTAACGCCAAGAGCTACCAGCGAGCTGCCAAGAAACTAGGACTCATGGACGACTTCAGAGTAAGTTAATGATGAATGAGTGAATTATTTAGCTTAGTTGTTCAAAATCGCGACTTATGTTTATCTATGTGTACCTGTAACAGCCCATTACTGCCCACTGCTGGGCTCAGGTCTCCTCAGTAAAGGGGTTAGACAGTCCACCACGCTTGCCCAGTGCGGATTGGGAACTTCACATATCTTAAATTTTTAGAACCCTTTTCCGACATGCAGGTTTCCTCACGATGTTTTCCTTCACCGTTTTTAGCCAGTGGTGTTGTGAAAAATTGCACATAAATGAAATGATTTTTTTTACATTTGACATTTATCATACTTGTTAATGTCAAAAGATTACCACCAGTTCGAAAAAAGGAAACAGTCACCGTCCCGAGAAGAACTGGCAAGAAACTAAGAGAAAAATCTATGTGTAATTCAAGTTAATTTTACTTTTTTCTTTTTTTTTTTTCATTTGGAGGAAATCACCGGATCTCCGCCCACGTATGTGGGAGTTGAACCGCACTAAAACCTCCAACCGCTCACACTCAGCGTCCGAACCCCGGCTGAGGCCAGAACCCAGCACGGGGTTTTGAGGGGCGCCGCGACGCGTTACGCGCTCGGCACTCTTTCCCGTCGCGCCGTCCCCGAAAAAAGTTAAGGATATTTTATTATTTTCAGAGTGACGTACCAAGAACAGCGTACAGAGGTATAGTAACATGTTTTATTAAGGGCAGAAGGGTTTACCTAGCGCCAGACTTCCAGTGGACCAGGTACGACCCTTCGTGGGGATAACGAAAGGGCTCATTTAGATAAATTTGTACTTCAGCTATATTAGCGGGCTGGTTCGTGTTAGCGCGATAATTGTTGCAAATCAATGGTATTTTTCGTCTGTTTGTTCCTTCATAACTTTAGTTTGGGCCGATTTGGATGATAAATTTTTCTTTTTTTAAGATCGAACAAACACTTTTGGATCTGTGTTTAAAAATGTGTTTTGTTAACGGACAATATTTTAATGGAACTCGGTCGTTTTATTTTTGTAATAAAAAAAATATTTATTATTGATATAGATAGAATGGTACAAACGGTTTTTTTTGATCAATTAACTGATTAAATTGAGGGGAATTTATTGCATGCGTCAACACGAATCTTCGCCCGATAATATGATAAAACAATAAAGAAAGTGTGTGTTAAATAAAATTTTATTTTTTGTATAATGGGTGATAGGTAAAATAACATATTGAATTAGGCTAATTCTTATTTAGTAAATCCTTGAAAAATAGGTAATAAAAAATTAATATTTAAAAATTTAATGAGGTAAGATTGACATTTAAAAAAAAATGTGAGCCGTCATGGGACGCCTGGCAATTGTGAAACATCAACATTAACCACTCAACTGGGATCTGGGAACTGGGAACCAAATTGGTTTGTTTACTTTTGCCAAGTCTGTGGCAGGAGCCAAAATTGAGCACGGTTCTAAAACTTGTTTTGTTTACATTTTTTAATCGTCTCATATTTTACGGAGATGATATATTTTCGCTGAAAATGCAATACAGCGTCGTTTAGTAACAAAGATTTACAAAAATATAAGGTTTAATTATAAATCAAAATTAAAATTATTGGTAAAAAATGTTTTTAAAAAGAGGCCTCAAACACGGTATTGATTCCGAACGAAGTCCCCAGTTTCGCCATCTAGCGAATAGTGACGTTCCCAGTTGAGTAGTTAATATGTAGAAATAAACATTTATTTTCATTAAATTAAGTTTAGGAATTTATTTCGTGAGAAAGTGCTCGAAAATAATACAAATTAACTGCCGTTTGTCTTCTTACGTCGAGGAGAGAAATCGGTTTTACGTGCAGCTATAGATGTTTCACATTAAACAATTGGTTTCAAATAATATTCAGTAGCGTTGATGTTGTTATTACGCCAGATGTCAAAGTTCGCTCCCAGCCGTCGTCCAGTACGGTCGTGTGCCTTGGTACGCTCTTTACTGTGCGCCCGCTGTGTCCGTACGCCCGATAAGCCAATCCGTTCGCTGTCGTCATCGTGTGCAGTCGTGTTTTGTGCGTGTATTGTTCACTGTGGCTACTGTGTGCTGATCCGGTATTATTCTTTTTTATATTTATTATTTTATTCTCTTTCTTATTGTCTTTTTCAAGACACTAAGGCCCCTCAGGCATCGGCCGCAGTACCATTTACTGCCCTGAGGGTTAGGTTAGGTAGGGAAATTTCTCAAACTGCCTTTTTCAAGGCGGGTTGCCTCCCTGCGTATCGCCTGCAGTAGCACTATACTGCCCAGGGAGCTAGGCGCCTTTCTCAAACTCACCTTCTTTAAGGTGGTTAGCTTACAGCATGGCCTCTCTCCCAGCGGAGAGGGGCATTGCTGAGTTCCTGAGGAGCACCCGACCAGAAGTTTGGCAAGAATATCAGCGTTTCTTGGCGCAATCAACCCCCTCCGCGGTTAGAGATCCGCGTAAAAACCCCGCCGTTGCATCCGCGATCGCTACGGTTATAAAACCTAGTGTTAAAAAAGCAGCCCTTAAGTCTCCCGCGGCCCCAAAAACCGCGCCTCTTAAGTGTCCCGCGCCCGTTAAGTGTCCCGAGCCGCCTCCGGCGTCCGTGCTGAAGGTCATAAAACCGGTTTCGCTCGCCGCCGCATGCCCCGCCCCTCGCCCCACCGCGTCACCCGACCCGCGTCCCGTCGCGTCCCCCACCCCTCGCCCCGTTGCATCATCCGTCGTACCGCCGCTCGTACAATCTAGCCCTTCCGCTTCACCTTCCGTCGAATTACTCGACATGGAGGTTGAAGAGATAGTCTCCCAAGGCGACGACTTCATTGAAGTCGTTTCCAAGGGGAAGAAACGTGCGGCCGCCTCCCGCGAAAAAACTGCAGCTAAAGTCACGAAGGCTGACTCGGGTCCGCGTCCGAGGCCAGCGCCGTCATCATCATCATGCTCTCCACGAGCCTCTCCCTCTCCGCGTCCACCCCGCCGGACGGACGGTCCACCCCCGCCACCACTGGTTATTCATGAAAAAGGTAGATGGAATACGATTTCCAGCTACCTAAATGAAAACCACATAAAGTTCGTCTCGGCGCGAAACATAGCCGATGGTATTCAGGTCAAAGTGGCCACTCCCACTGATCACCGCGCCTTCTCTCAATTTCTCCGAAAGGAGCGTATACTGTACCACACGTATACTCTCCAGGAGGAGCGTGACCTCCGCGTTGTTATCCGCGGTATTCCTAAAGAGCTCGAGGTCGACCTTATTAAGGAAGATCTCATCGCTCAATGCATCCCAGCACTTGCAGTTCACCGAATGTACAGCGCCAGAGGCAGGCTTCCTTACAATATGGTTCTCGCCATAGTGGAAAATACAAAAGAGGGTAAAGCGATTTTCAATTTAAAGTCGGTTTGCCGTCTTTCGGGACTTCGATTTGAACCCCCTCATAAGAGGGATATGCCCGGGCAATGTCACAATTGCCAACTTTATGGGCATTCGTCAAAAAACTGATTTTCGCGCCCTCGCTGCGTGAAATGCACGAGCGATCACGCGACGGCAGACTGCCCTCGTCGTAAGGATACCGCGACCGAACCTCCGTCGTGTATCAACTGTAGACAAAGCGGCCACACGGCCAACTACAGAGGATGCCCGGTGGCACCTAAGCCCAATAAGCGTGTAGCACGCCAAAACAAGATTAGGGCTCCCCCGACTGAAACTTTCATCGCGGCGCCGTTACCCGTCACTAACGCGTGGCCCCTCCCCGGCGGTAACACTCAAGTGCCCGTTGGGAAACCATTAAGTCGCATCCTCCCTGCTCAGTCGGCGTCTCACGCTCTTTCAGCCCCACTGGCGTACCGTGCTCCTGGTCCACAGAGGCCCGCGAACTCCTCCGTCGTTCAGGACGATAATGCTGCACTCCTGCACGTTTTCGATACCATTTCAACGGAGCGTCTCGATGAATTTTTCGATTCATACCGCGTCGCTGGTGACAAAGGCACTCGTGCTAAACTTTTTCTTGCGTACCGCGACGTCTGGCACGCATTTTCTTACGGGTTAGATGACTCTACTAACGCCACCAGCGCATCCGCTTGCGCGCCCCACATAAAATAATTAATTATGGGTAGTACACCACAAAGGATTAGGCCCCGCTCCCTGACCGTTGGATGTTTTCAACGCCAACGGTATCTATAATCAACGCGATCAAGTTGCTGACTTCTTACGAAGTCATCAAGTTGATATTTTTTTAGTGCAGGAAACCTTCCTGAAGCCCTCGACACGTGATCCTAGGATTGCGAATTACATCATGGTTAGGAACGACAGACTCACGTCCCGCGGGGGTGGGACTGCCATTTACTATAGGAGAGTCTTGCACTGCGTCCCTCTCGATCCCCCTACTCTTGTTAATATCGAAGCATCAGTGTGCCGCATCGCACTGACGGGATACGCGCCCATCGTCATCGCGTCCGTTTATCTTCCACCTGACAAGCCCGTATTGAGAAGCGACGTCGAGGCGCTTCTTCGTATGGGAGGCACTGTTTTTCTAGCAGGTGACCTCAATTGTAAGCATGCAAGGTGGAACTGTGTCACCACAACCCCGAACGGTAGACGTCTCGACAATCTAATAGACGATTTAGAGTTCGATATCATCGCCCCTCTTAGTCCGACTCACTATCCGATCAATGTCGCTCATCGACCGGATATTTTAGATATGGCCCTTCTTAAGAATGTGACACTGTGCTTACATTCTTTAGAGGTGCATTCCGAACTAGACTCGGATCACCATCCGGTAATCATGCAGTTAGGTCCCCCGCCTTCAGCGGAGCCCATTATGAAAACCGTCGTCGATTGGCACGTCTTAGGCGCTAGCCTGACAGATGCCACTCCTCCGTCTCTTCCTGTAGGCCCGGATTTATTTCTTCCGTCCCCTCAGGACACCATTGAGGCGCTTAACGCCTTCTCGTCTGACATCAAGTCCCATGTAGATAGGGCATCGAGACAGGTTGAAGCTGACGCTTTTCTTCGTTTTAAGCTACCTGATGATATCAGGGAGCTCATGCGAGCCAAAAATGCCTCGATCCGGGCCTACGACTCTTATCCTACCGTAGCAAACCGGTTTCGTATGCGAGCTTTGCAGCGCGATGTAAAGCGTCGTATTGCGGGGCATCGGAATGTGAGGTGGGGTTCTTTCTTGGAAGGAATCAAACCATCTCACTTAGCTTATTGGCAGCTAGCTCGAACTCTAAAATCCGATTCAACGTCCACATTACCACCTCTCAACCACCCCGATGGTAGTCGCGTTGCTTTCGATGACGATGAAAAGGCCGAGTTGCTGGCCGACACACTGGAAAATCAGTGTACGCTCAGCGCTCACTCCGCGGACCCCACTCACGTCGAAATGGTGGACAGGGAAGTCGAGCGCAGAGCTTCCCTGCCACCCACGGTCACGTTACCCCCGTTACGTCTGACGAAGTCAAAGACCTCATCAAGTTTTCGAAGTCGCGTAAGGCACCCGGCTCCGATGGCATCTCGAACAGAGTACTCAAACTCTTCCCCGCCCAACTAATCTGCTTCTTAGTCACCATCTTTAATGCCGCTATGACACACTGCATCTTTCCCGACGCGTGGAAAGAAGCAGAAGTTATCGGTATACCTAAGATCGGTAAACCTCGTGATGACCCGCGTAGTTATCGACCTATCAGTCTTCTTCAGTCTCTAGGCAAATTGTATGAGCGCGTGCTTTACAAACGTCTCTGGGACTTTGTCTCGTCCGAAAATCTCTTACCTGACGAACAGTTTGGATTCCGCGCCAGACATTCGTGTACCAATCAAGTGCACCGCCTCACGGAGCACATCCTCTCCGGTCTGAATAGACCCGCTAGGCCCGTCTATACGGGCACTCTCTTCTTCGATATCGCGAAAGCGTTCGACAGAGTCTGGCATAACGGTTTGCTTTACAAACTTTATGAATTGGGACTGCCAGATCGTCTCGTGCTCATCATCCGAGACTACCTGTCGAATCGTTCGTTCCGATATCGATTGGAGGGCGTTCGCTCCTCGTCTCGTCCTATTAACGCCGGCGTCCCTCAGGGCTCCGTGCTAGCCCCTCTTCTCTTTAGCTTATTTACGAGCGATATTCCTCGTACGTTACCCACCTCTCTCGCTCTTTTTGCCGATGATACTGCCGTGTTCTATTCAGATAGAAACAAGGTATTCATCGCCGAACAACTTCAGGCAGCTGCCACAGCGTTAGGTCATTGGTTCCGGAAGTGGCGTATTGAGGTTAACCCTGAGAAAAGTACGGCTGTACTCTTTCAGAGGGGTTCCTCAAGACGTCTCCCGGCGGTGGACTCCCATCGTCGTACTCTCCGGAGGAATGAGATCCCTCCGATCATTCTCTTCGGACATACCATCCCTTGCTATGACCTTTTGTCAGCACATCAAAACCGTCCGCAATCGCGCCGCATTCATCCTCGGCAGACTCAACCCCATGATCTGCAAGCGTAGTAAGCTGTCACTTCGTAATAAGTTGACACTTTACAAAACGTGCGTTAGGCCCATTATGACATATGGTTGTGCGGCGTTCGCTCATGCGGCTCGCACTCATATCAACTCCCTTCAGATCTTGCAGAATAGATTTCTGCGTAAAGCCGTCGGCGCTCCGTGGTATTTGCGTAACGTCGATCTTCATGACGATTTCGATCTAGTCCCTATCACACAATTTTTGAAGGATACTTCCGAGCGTTACTTCAAAAAAGCAGAGGACCATTCCAACCCTCTTATCGTAGCCGCCGCCGACTACGAACCCGATCCTGCGCACGCCGAGAAATGGTGCCGTCGTCGTCCGTTGCACGTCCTCACGGACCCTCCCGACAAGTTATCGGCGCAGCTCGCTACCAGCGCTAACGCTAACAGCTCGAGACGACGCCCTGGCTATCTCGTTCGCCGTCGAACTCGACGCAGAGTTCGGCGTTCTACTTAAACCATCACCATCTCGCTTACCCTCTGAGTTTCTTGCTGGTTCTTCTCAGTTGGGTCGCGTTCCGAACCAGTAGTAGTAAATTCATGATGCACTAATAAGTTGACTTCGGGCAACTGTTAGTATTCCCATCCTATATATATATATATACTCAGCCGAGCCCCTCCTGAGCTCGCACCCCATCATGGTGAAGCTGTAAAGGCCTGAGGGCCAACAGCGATTTCTCAAATCAAAAACAAAACGCCAGATGAAGTTGTTTTTGACCGATTTCCAAAAAGGAGGAGATACTCAATTCGACCTTAGGTTTTTTTATGTTTGTTCCTTCATAACTTTAGTTTGGGTGGACCGATTTGAATGGTTCTTTTTTAAAGATCGAACTTTTGGGTCAGTGTTTAAAAATGTGAATTTCTAACGGACAAGGTTTCAATGGAAGTCGGTCTTTATCATCTATACTAATATTATAAAGCTGAAGAGTTTGTTTGTTTGTTTGTTTGTTTGTTTGTTTGTTTGTTTGTTTGAACGCGCTAATCTCAGGATCTACTGGTCCGATTTCAAAAATTCTTTCACTGTTGGAAAGTCCATTTATCGAGGAAAGTTATAGGCTATATTTTATTTTCAAAAAAATTAGGGATCCGCAAGTAAATATAGAATATGTAACAAAAGGTGAAAAATCGAAAACCTATTTATGCGTACGCTGCAAAAACTATTGACAATAGAACAAAATGATGTACTACGGGTTTTTAGGTCTTTTGGAGACAAACAAAAAAGTCCGCGACAGCATATATCTAACTATCATAGTTTAGTCACAATAACCACTTTTATGTTTTTAAAATGTAATATTTCTTTCCGAGATTGAATTTAACGTTAAATGAGTATCTTTATATTAACCCTTATCCAAATTAAGTATTTTGTTATCCAGAGTATTAATTTAGAATTATATTACTTCTTGTTTTATTCCAATCGGACTTTTAGAAGTTATTTTTTAGTAGCGTATAATATTAATGACAATGTTAGTATTAGTACTAACAATATTTATTTAAAACTCAATAATGCTTCTATTGAGCAGAAAAAAATTGTGACATATGATAATTTAGAATGTGTTCAAAGTAATTTAAATTAATGAACAAGACAAAGGAGTTACACTCTTGCGTTTATAAATCGATTGATTATAAAAAATCTAGACTATACCCATCAAAGGATGTTAATGTTTCAATTAATAAAATACTAAACCTAGTGCATCAAAATTTACAAGGAATGATGGGTAAAGAGCTAGCTCTTTACCCATCATTCCAGGTTGACATGTTTTTAAATCTGAACAATGTTAATGTTTTCTGTGTAACTGAGCACTGGTTTAGAAACTATGAATTATTATTTAATTTTAATGATCACCAGGTCTCGAGTTCCTTCTGCAGAGAGAACGCGATTCGCGGTGGCTCTTTAATACTAGTTAGAAAATGTTTGAAATGTAAGGAACGAAAGGATATAGTGGCCCTCTCTGTAGAGAGAACTATTGAAATGTCCTGTGTTGAGCTTGAGCATCTCATTGTTGTATGTGTGTACAGATCACCTGATGCGTTATATGATTCCTTTGAAAATATTTTGGAAAATATTTTGTTGAAAATTACTGTCTGTAACAAACATATTTTAATTTGTGGTGATTTTAATATTAATCTTCTAGAAAATACGAATACCACCATTAGATTTAAAACATTGTTAAAATCATATAATCTTATGAACTTATTTTTAGAGCCCACTAGAATAACTAGTTCATCGGCAACTTGTTTAGATAATATTTTTACAAATTTTAATCCATTACAAAAAAATGTTATAAATCAGTTAACATCTGACCACTTGGGACAATTAGTGTCTTTTGAATATTATGTGGCTCCTGAAGTCAAACCTACTGTTAAGTTTGTTCCTGTAAATGATAAAAGAATAGAAAATTTTAGAAATAAAATTATACAAACTATTTCAGAAGTTAGTTATAACCGAGAACCAAATATGTTATACCAGAATATGTTTGAAAAAATTAATTTAGCTTTCAAAGATGTATTTATTCCTAAAACGATTACTATTAACAATAAAAAACGTTTTAGTGAGTGGGCCACAGTTGGAATTTATAAAAGTAGGCATACTTTGTATGACCTTTATTATGAAAAATCGTATAACAATGATGAATCATTTCATCAATAGGTCAGAAATTATTCCAAATTATTCAGGAAAGTTTGCATAATGGCAAAGTCCTTACATTTAAGTAATTTAATAAAAAATGCCTCTGACAAAATAAAGATGACTTGGAACATCATTGGTAAAGAAACTGGTAAAGCCAGAAATAACCACCAAGAATTCTCATTGAGAATGAATGATAACTTGATAACTAGTCACGAAGGTGTGGCTAATGCTTTCGAAAAGTTTTTTTCTGACATTCCAGTTTCAACTACTTCCACTTTAAATTCATCCCCAATAGAAGCTGAAAAATTACTAAGGAAACATGTTAATATATGTAATGTAGTTTTTAAATTTAAGAATAATAACTCAAAAGATATTATGAAGAGTTTCCATAGTATTAATGTTAAGAATACAGCTGATCTGTCGGGAATATCAGTAAAGGTCGTGAAATCTATTATAGATGTTATATCTCCTCATCTTACTAGTATATTTAACGATTGTATTAGATGTGGTGTGTTTCCTGACTTAATGAAACACAGTAAAGTGATTCCCCTTTTTAAATCTGGTAGTACTGATGACCCCTCTAACTACAGACCTATATCAGTATTACCAACATTGAGTAAAATCTTTGAAAAAATAATACTAGAACAACTTTTAGAACATTTTAAGTCAAATAACCTGCTACACAACAAACAATTCGGGTTCACGAGGGGTCGCTCTACTACTGATGCAGGTGTTTATTTAGTCAAAAATATTTTTCAAGCTTGGGAGGAGTCTCAGGATGCTCTTGGAGTATTCTGTGATTTATCCAAAGCATTTGACTGTTTTGACCACGAAACATTGGTGAGGAAACTACATCACTATGGTATTAGGGATGGTACGTTAGCGCTTATTAAATCCTATTTATCGGGCAGGACACAAATAGTCGATGTTAAAGGAAACCGATCTTCCGGCGCCGAATTGAGTATGGGTGTACCTCAGGGTTCCATCTTGGGTCCTTTTTTATTTCTAATATATATCAATGATCTACCTAGTTTTATTGAGACCCGACACGACGTCGTTTTATTCGCAGATGATACTTCTTTATTATTTAAAATTAAACGACGAATGATCATTTATGACGAAGTGAATGATGCGATTTCGTGTGTGGTCCATTGGTTTCGTGTTAATAATCTCTTATTAAATGCAAAAAAAACCAAATGTATTAAGTTCAGTTTACCAAATGTAAAACAGGTACATAGTAATATAATTGTTGGTGGGGAGTCAATGGAGCTTGTTGAGTCAACTGTTTTTCTTGGTATAACAATGGATTCCAAGCTGCAATGGGGACCCCACATAAATAAATTAGCGAGTAAGCTCAGCTCTGCGGCATACGCGGTAAAAAAAATTAGACTCATCACTAATGTAGACACGGCTCGTTTAGTTTATTTCAGTTATTTTCATAGTGTTATGTCCTATGGCATTTTGCTATGGGGCAATGCAGCCGATGTAGAAACGATCTTTATCTTGCAGAAAAGAGCTATACGCGCCATTTATAATATGCACTCAAGGGAATCCCTGAGGGAAAAATTTAAAGAAATTAAAGTTCTCACTTTACCATCCCAATACATTTTTGAAAATTTAATGTATGTTAGAAAGTATATTGAGGAATTTCCTAAACAGTCTGACCTACATAGTAGAAACACCAGGAACAAACATAAACTTGATTTACCGATGAGTCGATTACATAAAATAAGAAATTCCTTCAGGTGTTTGTCTGTATGCTTGTACAACAAAATTCCACAAGATGTTCAAAACCTACCTATACATAGGTTTAAGAAAACTATTAAAGAACGTCTGTGCAAGAAAGCCTACTATAAGGTCAATGATTACTTAGACGATTGCACAAAGTGGGAATGAGTTGCTCGCCAAGGTCAACTCATTAACATTATCGATATTTTTTTTTTTTTTTTAAATATTTAGTGTAAAATTGTAAAATACTTTAAAAAAATATATATGATCATAAAGAAAAAAGACATGCCCGCTGAGTTTCTTGCCAGTTCTTCTCAGGACGGTGGCTGCAATCATTATTTTTTGTGTCCGAACTGGTGGTAGCTTGTAACTTTTGACGTCAACAAGAATGAGTACGTCATCAATGTTGAAAATAAAGTATTTCATCTCATCTCATCTCATCTCATCTCATCTCATCTCATCTCATCTCATCTCATCTCATCTCATCTCATCTCATCTCATCTCATCTCATCTCATCTCATCTCATCTCATCTCATCTCATCTCATCTCATCTCATCTCATCTCATCTCATCTCATCTCATCTCATCTCATCTCATCTCATCTCATCTCATCTCATCTCATCTCATCTCATCTCATCTCATCTCATCTCATCTCATCTCATCTCATCTCATCTCATCTCATCTCATCTCATCTCATCTCATCTCATCTCATCTCATCTCATCTCATCTCATCTCATCTCATCTCATCTCATCTCATCTCATCTCATCTCATCTCATCTCATCTCATCTCATCTCATCTCATCTCATCTCATCTCATCTCATCTCATCTCATCTCATCTCATCTCATCTCATCTCATCTCATCTCATCTCATCTCATCTCATCTCATCTCATCTCATCTCATCTCATCTCATCTCATCTCATCTCATCTCATCTCATCTCATCTCATCTCATCTCATCTCATCTCATCTCATCTCATCTCATCTCATCTCATCTCATCTCATCTCATCTCATCTCATCTCATCTCATCTCATCTCATCTCATCTCATCTCATCTCATCTCATCTCATTTCATTTCATTTCATTTCATTTCATTTCATTATTACGAGTATAAAACGCAATGAATATGTGGGACTCAGCGAGCCACGAAAATAATAACTCGACGGCATTGCGAGTACTGTTTGAACCCCTTTATGACGCAGACGAAGTTGCGAGGGTCATCTAGTTTTTGTAATAAAAGTATTATTCGAAATTATACATTCCTATTAAATAAGTTTTGTCAATCTTACCTCGAATGGCGATTTTTACGAAATAATATTTTAATTTGCGAATCGGGTAACTACAAACTCACGCAATGACAGGCTTACGAAAAATAAAAATAGGTAAAAAACTTTTTAACTTAAACGGTTTTATGTTAAACTTACATTGCAATATTTAAGATAAATGTACTAAAAACCAAAAAATAATAAAACAGATACAGTCGTGGGAATTGTAGAAAATTGATGAGCCCAACGGTTTTATAATACCCACGACTGTATCTATTTTATTATTTTTTGGTTTTTAGTAAATTTATCTTAAATATTGCAATGTTTGTTTAACATAAAACCGTTTAAGTTAAAAAGTTTTTTACCTATTTTTATTTTCTAGTTTTTAGTTTGATAAAAAATTGTTATCAGCCATTTGGTAGCGGCGGACATCTTGGATTTAATTTTTTTATAGTACATTGCATTCTGCTTATTGAGCCCTTTCATTTGATACCCATATTGATGGGATTGATAAAAACCTATTTATCCGCCATTTTGTAGCGGCCGCCATCTTGAATTTCAATTTTTTATAGTACATTGTATTTTGCTTGTCGAGCCCTTTCATTTGATACCCATATTGATGGGATTGATAAAACCTACGTTATCCGCCATTTTGTAGCGGCGGCCATCTTGAATTTATTTATTTATTTATTTATTTATTTAATTTAGGAACATCTACAGTATAACATATTAAATAATCATTCATTAACAATTCACAACTTAATTTCCAATATGTATACCTATTAAAGATATTCACAGCATTCAATATAATTAAGTAATGTGCTCCAAAAGGCAAAAAAAAAAATCTCACAAATAAAATGGCATTAATTAAACTAAACATTACAAAAAAAGAAAAACATTAAAATAAAATTAGAAAAACATTACAATTAAATAAAAGTAACAAGCATGGATATATATTACAACAACAATTCAATCAACACCTAAAACTGTTTTTTTTAAATGTGAAATGGTATCCCCAAAAACATCAAAACGGCTAGTTGCACATAACTCATTGCAGTGTGAGCACAACCTGATTATTGGTGAATTTCGACCAGTGTTAGTGCGACAGTGCTCTATATGAAAGGTTTTTGTTAGCGGGAGTCTCGGAATTCTCGTTGGAACCCTCAAAAATACGGACTCAAGTATACGAGTACACTGAACCTTCCCAGTCATCAGTTTCAAGAGAAACACCATATCGTGATACTGACGACGGTCGCGCAGTGTATTCATCTTAAAATAATGCAGTCGTTGGTCATAAGTTGCTCTGTGCGAAATCCCAGAATCTAAGTAAGCCAGGTGTCTCGTGAATGAGCGTTGCACACTCTCTAGTCTTTGCGAATGGACCGCGTACATTGGACTCCAGACCACGCATGCATATTCCAAGTGGCTGCGCACAAAGGCGTTATATAGTAGTATCCGAGTCGATGGAAATTTAAACTCCCTTGCGTTACGTTTTATAAATCCCATCATTTTATTTGCTTTTGCGATGATTGAATCAAAATGAGCTATAAACTTCAGCTTGCTGTCCAATATAATGCCAAGATCTCTCATCTCACCGACTTCCTGTAATAGAGATTTGTGGATACGATAGGCCGTCGAAACTGGTTTTTTTTTATTCGTGAATTTAATGTGATAGCATTTCGAACTATTCAAAGTCATTCCATTCATCTGACACCAATCTGATATATTATTCAAATCAGACTGTAACAAAATAGAATCCTCTTGGGATGCGATAACTTTAAAAAGTTTCAAGTCATCTGCAAAAAGGGAAACACAGGAATAATGAATCACTTCAACAATGTCATTAATAAAGATATTAAAAAATATAGGGCCCAAATGGGATCCCTGAGGTACTCCGGAAATAGCGTAAAAGCTCCTAGACTCATATCTCTTTACAGAGACTGTTAGTGGTCTATTTGACAAATATGATCGCACCCAATTCAGCAGAGGATCATGCAACCCACAAAACTCAAGTTTCTGTAACAGCAGTTCGTGATTAACTCGATCGAAGGCACTGCTGAAGTCTGTGTATATGGTGTCCACCTGCCTTCCCTTGTCGATCTGAGATGAAATCTCAGAAACAAAGGAAACCAAATTAGTCTGTGTTGAACGACCTCGTCTAAAGCCGTGCTGAAAATCAGTTATGATTCCAGAACAGAATCTAGTAATAATAGGGGACAAGAGACTCTCAAATACCTTAGAGAAGCATGACAATATTGATATTGGTCGATAATTTCTCACATTATTCAGGTCCCCCTTCTTATATACCGGCACAATTTTTGCTTTTTTCCACTCACATGGAAAGACCCCATCATGTAGCGAGCGGTTAAATATCAAGGACAGCGGAAGAGCCAAGACTTTCGCACATCTCTTTACAAACAATTTATAATGATAATGAATAAACATAGTTGTATTGTCATCAAAATCCAAAGTGTATACAAAATTTCAGATTAATCGGTTGAAAGAAAGAGGGTGAAATTTGAATTACTAGATTTGACGCAAGAATAAAACAAACGGGGTGAGCTAAATAAAACCGTTTAATAAAAACCTTCAACCGCTCATACTCAGCGTCCAAACCCTAGCTGAGGCTAGAACTCAGAACGGGGTTATACGGGACTACAGGACGCCTTACGCACTACGGCACTCTTTCCCGCTGTAAAATACTTCTATATTATTACGTTTTATTTTCACGTAAAAAGAGACAGCTGATTGCCGTGTGCTTGACCTATGACACCGGGTCTATGAACTTTGTATTCGAAAATTCGACGTGAATTGTATAAAAATAGATATGAGTGCATAATTCACATCTTCGAAGTAAGTTTTCACAACGTAAAGGCGCGAAGAATGGACTAATGAATCTAGGCTTCTGTAGAAGGCCTGGCTGGTGTACTTCTGTAACGCAACTTCTCTAGATGATTACGGCTGGTATCTTGTTTTAGTCGGGGACCCATTGATAGAGCTGTGGCTATTGATGACGAAAGGAATCGGATTGTAACTGTCCAATTGCCAGGTGCGGAAGCTTTGACTATTAGGATAACTGAAAAAAATTGTTATCAAGGCCTTATGTTTTTTGAAGTTTATGCGAGTATTGTATTTGTATTTGGTGGGTTTTTGCTTAAAGGAGTTATCTGGCAGATGGCAGATTCTCGAAGTGAGGCACGATGGTGAGGATCTTGTGTTGTAAGAGACGTTGTGACCTATTCCAGATAGAAAGATAGGTATTGTTTCCCGGAGGTGCGAAGTTTCGTTCGCTTGGAGTGCGGCCGTGTCAGGGCTGGAGCATGTGGATGTGATAGAGGGACCACTTCACTTGGACCCATCATTAAAGTCTGATTAGTAGAGCTGAACAAATTCGGAGAATTTAAATAGGGAAAGTCGAAAAGTGGGAATGTGATACTGATAAAACAAGGCAATGAACAGAAGGACACAAATGGACAGAATAGAGGACATAATTTATTTAATGAAATCGGATATTGTTCATTTCGGACAAGTCATCTCCCTAGTGGATTTTGCGAGAAAAGAACTAGGAATACGTGAGTTGGCAACGCTAGGAAGAGATACTGGAATCTCAAGATATAGTGAAGAATAAAAACGTTAAAATGAGAAAATGAGAAGTCTTCGAAGGCTGTATTCTTCCAATTCTCTCATCTGAATGTCAAACTCCAAACCTCATCAAATTACACATCAAAAATGTTATCAGGCTTGCAGAATGCTATAACGGTAAAGAAACTTGAAGGGGTGGACTGACATACTATCAGAAGATTCAATAAATGAAGCAAACTATATGAACGGATACACCGGACAGAAGGGGAAAAGAGGTAGACAATATACAATAATTTGGAATCCGTTCCAAGACCTTATTTAAATTAAACTTTAAGACAAAAGAGTTAGACTCTTGCATCAATAAAAGTAATAAAATAATTGATAAAAACCCAACACAAAATGGTAAAAATAATGTTATTAATATAGTACACCAAAACTTACAAGGAATGTTGGGTAAAGAACTAATTGTAGAATTATTCTTACAGTCTCACAATGTTGATATTTTATGTGTGACTGAGCACTGGCTTAAAGTTCACAATTGATGTTTAATTTTAAGGATCATCAAATGTTAAGTTCTTTTTGCAGAGAGATAGCGATTCATGGAGGCACTAATCCTTGTAAATAAAAGTTTGAAATGTAAAGTTCGCAAGGATATAGTGTAACAATTTTGGCCAGTGGCTACTGTTACTTCACCAGCTGGCTCAGGGTAACGAAGAATGAGACTGCTCAGGGAATAGGTTAATTAAATAATACACTTAGCAACAGGCTACAGGAATATATTCAAAGAACACACACACGTTATAAAATTAAATTAACATAAAGAGTAAAGTTAAACTACGATTAAAATAGGGAACTGGCTTCCTACAATGTTATGATGAGATGGTCGTAGGTTACATAATAAAAAATATGATACGTAACTTAATGTACGATCAGGATGGTGTGATCCCGAGACAATTCACATCTTATTATCCATTCCAGGACGTCCACGTACGCTCCATGGAAGGCAATTCACAAATACAACATGTCTCGTATAGTGTGAGACCTAGGGGTGGAACCCTAAAATAAAATTATGACATTGTTGTATATCTCACATATTTAAATACACACTTTAAATATACTGCCACTTAAATATATAATGAAACAATAACTCACCGAAGGATCCACGGGCACACTGAATTTACTAACCCATCACGGGTGTATACTGAAGACTATTTAACCATTTCAAAAATTATCTCGGAATGAGAAATTAATGTGTGCGCTCGGATTTTATACCTTCGGAGACAAAAGAATGCAACATACATCCATAACTATGTACCGGTTTAGTGAGGAGACACGGAACCTAGTGAAGCAGAAAGGGGTCGATAATCGATATCGATAAAGTTTGTGTATTTAATTAAAATATATTAAAAAATATGTTACAATAGTGGAACTCTCGGTGGAAAGGACTATTGAAATTGCGTCCGTAAAACTAGAGCACTTCATTGTGGTAAGTCTTTACAGACCCCCAAATTCATTATATGATTTATTTGAAGAAATAATGGAGAATGTTTTAATAAGACTTTCTGAATCTAATAAACCTATTTTTATCTGTGGTGATTTCAATATCAACTTATTAGAAAATAGTAACACCACTATTAGACTCAAAACATTGTTCAAATCATATAATTTTGTTAATGTATTCAATGAACCAACAAGAATTACTCAATCAACGGCAACATGTATTGACAATATTTTCACAAACACTACATTATTAATAATAACCTTTGCAAAAATACATTATTAATAATTTACCTTCTGATCACTGTGGTCAATTTTTATCTTTTAAAAGTAAATCAGATTATAATAATGTAAAAATACTTGAGTTTGTTCCTATACCACTGTTTGTCACCGTATAGAAAAGTTCAGGAGAAATGTATCAACAAAAGTGTGTAATTTGAGCAGCAGCAAGGAGCCCAATACCTTGTATAACGATTTTTTTGACTTGATTAATAAAGAATTTAATGATGTATTTGTGCCTAAGTTATTCAAGTTAAAAAATAAAAAGAGTTTTTGTGAATGGGCTACTATTGGAATTTATAGAAGCAGGGAAAGACTTTACGACTTGTATTATGAAAAGTCATATAATCATAGTGAATCATTCCAACAGTATGTCCGAAAATATTCAAAAATATTCAAAAAAGTCTGTGCTGCGGCAAAATCACTACACTTATCTAGGCAAATAAAAAATGCTCCAGACAAAATTAAAATGACTTGGAACATCACAATAGGGAGGCTGGAAGAGTAATACATAATGACTCTGAATTTACACTGCAAATTAATAATAAAGATATAAATTGTGAACAAGAGATAGCTAGTATTTTTGAAGACTTTTTTGCAGATATTCCATCTTCCACAACCAAGTCCTTGATTTCGTCTCCTGCCATCGCTGAATCACTATTAGAAAATCATTATCATTAGTAAGAAAACTAAATGCATAAAATTTACGTTACCTAACGTTAAACAAGTTAAGAGTAATGTTATTATTAGTGGTGAAACATTGGAGCTTGTTGAGTCAACTGTCTTTCTTGGTATAACGGTGGATTCCAAGCTCCAGTGGGGCCCCCATATTACTAGGTTGGCGGGAAAGCTCAGTTCTGCAGCTTACGCGGTTAAAAAGATAAGAACATACACTGATGTGGACACAGCTCGCCTTGTGTATTTTAGTTATTTTCATAGTGTTATGTCTTATGGTATTCTGTTATGGGGCAATGCTGCCGACGTAGATACAATATTTATTCTGCAGAAAAGAGCTGTTCGTGCAATCTATAATATGAACTCAAGGGAGTCTTTGCAGGACAAATTCAAGGAAATTAAGATTCTAACTTTAACGTCCCAATACATTTATGAAAATTTAATGTATGTACATAAAAATATTCATGAATTTCCTAAAGTCTCGGATATTCATAATTTTAACACTAGGAACAAACACAAGCTTGCGTTGTCAGCATCTAGATTACATAAAATAAGCAATTCTTTCCAGGGTTTGTCTGTAAAGCTTTATAACAAAATCCCAGTGGCCGTTCAAACATTGCCTATAAATAGGTTTAAGAGAGTTATCAAAGAACGGCTATGCAGTAAAGCATATTATAAACTTAATGATTATTTAAATGACTGCACAAAATGGGAATGAGGTGCTCGTCCCGGGCCATTTCAAATGATACATTTGTTAAAAACAAAAATATTGTAAAACAATATTTAAAAAAAAAGAAAAAAAAAACATATTAAATTAAAAAAAGACATGCCCGCTGAGTTTCTTGCGCCGGTTCTTCTCAGGACGGAGGCGTAATTTTAGCGAACTGGTGGTAGAACTTTTGATTTTAATTTTAATTTTGGCATTCAAAATGTATGTGTGTCCAATTTGAAATAAATGATTTGACTTTGACTTTGAGGTTCACCTGTTTGAGTATAGAGATTTACATTAAATTATCATTAAAGTTCACTCTGTTTTGACGCGGTTGGAACCGTTGTTGGTAGTTTTGGGATTGATTTTGGAAACGTTTGTTGTTATATTCTCTCTTGAGACAATTTTTAAGAATATGACCGTTACTCTTACAATATCTACAAAAGAGTTGACCGTTAGTACTAGGATTTACAGCATTAGGTTGTGTAATGTTAATTCTGGCCCGATATTGGAACCGTCCTTCGGTCCAGCCTTCATTTATATTGGATGGGGGCGGAGGAAGTGGGCGGGGCTGTGGGGGTGGTGCGACAGCTCCGGCACCAGCACCCTCGTTCTTCTTCTTCTTCCGTGTCACACCAGCTGGTGTTGGATCCGGAAGGACCGGACGCGGCGCCGCCGCCGCACCGCGTAGAGCCGCGAGTTCGGCTCTGAGTTCGGCAATGTGATTGCCGAACTCCGCCGCAAGCTTCTTCCGGATGCGGCCAGCCATCTCAGCCTGAGACTCGGCGATCTGCCGCTCGACCTCAAGGGACGCCAATCTTTCCTTTAGGCGCGCCACCTCTGCCGTCGACCTCTGCAACTTGGTCTGCAGCTCAGCGTCCCGGCTGATGGCCGCCGAGATAGCAGGCATGATCCTGCTGATCTCGGCCGCCACCTGTCGTCACTCGCGCGAAACGCCCCGGGACCCCTTGCTGCTGTATTTGCAGGAGGCAGAGGCAGCCCGTCTACTCAGGCCCTCGAGGACTGCGACGGGGCTCTCCGTGAGGACAACGACGGGGCTCTCCGAGAACTCTCCATCAGTCGCCCGAGCCGACGTAAAAGACGTCGCCGAGCACGCTGGCGAGACGACGGTCTTCCTGGATTTTGGGGCAGGAATCGCCGCGGCAACAGCAGTCGCCTTTGGCTGCCCCCCCCCCCCCCTTTGTACCTCCGGTGGTGGTGGCGGAAGCCTTAGCGGTCAATCGCCGGGTGTGTCTCGCCCCCCGCGACGTCTCCTCGTCGGAGGCAGACGAGGAGTCACCCGTCTCTGAGCTCCCCTTAGATTCCCTGGAGCAGTCATCGGATGTCTGCTCCAGCCCTGCGTCAGTAGAATATCCCGACACAGGGGCCTGATCGCCAACCCCTGTGCGGACCCCAGTAATGGACTCGTCGTCCATCACTCTCACCCGTCACAATTTGGCACCACTCGGGGACCACGTGTGGGGTCAGCCTCCTAGGGAGGTGGTAAACCCACGGACGCTAGTGACGGCGGTCCCCGAATTGGGCCCGTAGGAATTCGGATAATTGTTCCCAAGATTCAAAGTCGCGAATAATACATGTTGAGGTCCCATCCCTATCCTTTCCTACAACCAACGCCATCTGTGGAGACGCTAGTGACAACTGCGCTACTAAAGCGCCAAAATCGATGCATTTTTTGCAATATGGCGTGAACTAACGTAAGAACGAAAACCGGTGCCGGTAAAAATTCAAATTAAAAACAAACTTTGGTGAAAAACTAAGTGCAGTGTTGTGCAAACTAACTACATACCAGCTGGGCAGATAATTCCAAGTAAGTTCCCATCCACTGCTTGACATTAACCCACAAACTCACAACTTTTAAGTGGAGTGGAAGTCCATTTCGGGCGCGAATACCTATGGTAACTAGGGTCATATTCATTAGAAAACTCATACATTCTATTCTATCATAATACTATCGAAGAATAACATACTTAATAACATAAACGTGTTCAAGTCATATTCAAACTTATATTTTAACAAACTTGTGTTAGGTGACTTTTCTCTAATTCCATTTAATTGTTTGTAGAAGCGGGTATTACATCAATTTAAAGGAAAGACTTCCGGTTGTGATGAATCATTTTATAAGAGTGTTGTTAGATTATTTTAATTTTATTTTATGAAAACGGAAATACTAGTGGCGCCATCTGATTTATTTCTCAAGAAAGTACAAAAGGCGTGTGAACTATCGTTTAAATACAGTGGTCGACGTGATTTCAAAGTGAACAGAGTTGGGAGTAATTGTGACTGAGTTTTGGAGGTGATTACACTGATTTTGGAGGATGATTATACTGTTTTTGGAAGATGAATAAACTGTTATTGTGAACCAAGGAGTTTTCATTGTGTTTCTGAACTGAACTCCAATACTTGTAGGTACCTACTGTAAATACCTTGTATTCTGTAAAATACATTTTGTTCAACATAACTTTTCAAGATGTCTGAATCTAAACTTAAAATATTAATTAGTGAGCGGGAATACGTTTACAACGAATTGCAGAATCATTACGATTTATCACAAAATTTAATAACTGATTCGTCAAAAGCCACAAGTTTCAAGGTTCGTTTTAGACGTATAAACGATATTCGTAGTGAATTTTTAGAATTGTGTAGTAAAATTAATGCATTAAAATTGGAAATAAATCCGAAAGACAAAATAGACATGAAAATTGTAAAATCATTTGACGATCTGTTTTACGTGGTTTTGGAAACGGCCGAGAATTGTTTAGCCGATAATGGCGCGAAAAGTGTGCAGCTCGCGAGCCACGCCATGCCGTTCGGTCAGCAAGTGCGTTTACCAAAAATTTATTTGCCAAATTTCGATGGTAATATTGAACAATGGAGGACGTTTTGTGATACTTTCAAGTCGCTTGTACACGACAACGAAAATATAACTTCGATAGAAAAATTTCATTATTTGCTATCATGTTTGTCGGGTGCTGCTTTATCGATTGCCAAAGGTGTACCTGTTACATCTGATAATTACAACATAGTTTTCGATACACTAGTAAATCGTTTTGAAAATAAAAGAATCTTAGCTACCTCCTACTTAGACAAAATTGTTCAATTCCCGCCATTGAAGACATCAAGTTTAAATAATTTATTGCAATTCACAAACTTATTATAGGAAAAGTGTCAATGTCCTTAAGGCGATCGATGTACCGAATTTAAGCGAATATATTTTATTTTATTTGGCATCTCGTTCTTTGGACACTGATACTCGTAAAAGATTTGAATCACAGTCTCAAAATGTATCGAACTATAAAATATACCTACCATTAACAATTTCGACGGCAGCAAAGAATAAACAGATATCTACAAAATCGTTAGTTTCCAGGAGAGCGTTTTTTTTTTTTATTGCTTGATAGATAAACGAGCCTACGGCCCGCCTGATGGTAAGCGGTCACCGTCGCTCATGAACCTCTGCAATGCCAGGGCAATGAGGGGCTGTTATCTATCGCCTACCGATACAGGACCTTTCTTAAACCTCGTTTAAAGAGGGACATGTCATAGCGCTCCGGGAACACCGCGGATGGGAGTCCATTCCAAATCGGGATGGTACGGGGCAAAAATGATCTTCTAAAGCGAACCGTGGAAGATCGCAGCGGTTCCAAGTGAAGGTGGTGAACCTTGCCCCTGCGGCGTGTAGTACGATGGTAAAAGGGAGATGAAGGGATCATCTCAAAGAGTTCCTCGGAGCATTCCCCATGGACCAAACGGTACAGAATGCACAGAGAGCTGAAATCTCTCCGCACACTCAGAGGTTCCAGTCGATCCGTGAGCTTGGGTTCCTCAACGATCCGAACAGCCCTCCTCTGGAGGGAGTCAAATGGAAGTAGCTGGTAATTGGGAGCGCCCGCCCAGAGGTGAGAGCAATACTCCACATGAGGCCGGACTTGAGCCTTATACAGCAATAGCCTTTGCGCCGGTGTGAAGTACCGCTTCGCTCTGTTAAGGACTCCCAGCATTCTAGAAGCTAATTTAGCTTTACCCTCCAGATGACTCCGAAACTGGACGGTGCTCGAAACGTCAACCCCAAGAATCCCAATACTCCCGGAGGTCGACAGAGATACCCCTTGGAATTGGGGCGCCATGCCAAATTCGTCCCTCTTTGCAGTGAACGCGCAGGCTTGCGTCTTCGATGGGTTGAACTGAACCAGATTCAGCTCGCCCCACTTGGATACTTGCCCTAGAGAGTTCTCCAATTCGGACACAAGCTCGGATCGTCTTTCCTGAACCAAACTCCGAGGGAGACTCTGATGGCCGGTATACCGCGCATCCCCCGTACTATCATCCGCATAGCAATGCATGCCATCGATGGACAGCATGTCATTGATATGCAAGATGAAAAGCGTAGGGGAGAGCACCGAGCCTTGTGGAACGCCTGCATTAATGGTCATGGTATCAGAGCAACAGCCGTCGACGACGACTTTGATGCTCCGACCATCCAAAAAGCTGGCAATCCACTTGCAGAGCCCCTCAGGGATCCCGTAAGATGGTAACTTCGAAAGAAGTGCCCTATGCCAGACCCTGTCGAAGGCCTTCGCAATATCAAGGCTCACGGCAAGAGCCTCGCCTCCGCTCTCCAAAGTTTCAGCCCAACGGTGGGTAAGATAGGCTAGGAGGTCGCCAGCCGACCGGCCGTGACGAAAGCCATACTGTCGATCGCTGATCAACTGGCGATCCTCTAGGTAGCCCAGGAGCTGGAAGTTGATAACTCGCTCCATGACCTTGGAAAGCAAGGATGTTATCGCTATAGGCCTGTAATTCGACGGATCTGACCGGTCACCCTTCTTGGGGATAGGGTGAACATGGGCTATCTTCCATGAAGACGGGACCCTATTGGCGTCGTACGAAAGACGATACAAACGCGTAAGTGCAGGTGTCAGTTCAGGGGCACATGTTTTCAGTACCACTGCGGGGATGCAGTCCGGCCCGCTCGACTTATGGACATCGAGTGATTTCAGTTCACGCCTGACCGCACGCTGTGTAATGCGGATCTCAGGCATGATACTGTCACACCGTGGGATGGTAGGTGGTGTGGCTCCACCGTCGTCCAAAGTCGAGTTTGAGGCGAAGAGTTTGACCAGGAGATCGGCCTTTTGTTTGATAACTTTTACTATAAGAATGCCAGGTTTTTCAAATTTGGAATGTGTAAATAAAATAATGTTTCGCAGTAGATAGCGACATAATTTGTTAACACTTTTGCAAAACTATGTTAAAGTTTTAGAGATCAGTGAACCTTCTTCTTCAACGTCGGCGCGTATACAAATAATAACAAACTTCTTTAAAACTATAACAATCGTAATTAAAGATTTCTAAAACAAAATTATTTAAATAAATCAACTTCATTGCCTGTTAACACAAACTTACCTTTAAATGTTAGCACCGGAATTTATCCTCCGTGTTGCTTTTGTAAACAAAAACATAGCGTATATAAATGTCCTAGTTTTCAAGCTTCAAGCGTCCACGACCGGCTTAAGTAAGTGACAGCAAACTACTTATGCGTTAATTGTTTACGGAAAAATCACGATCACAACAAGTGCTATTTGAAATCAAATTGTACCATATGTGGACAACAGCACCATACTCTTCTTCACGATTCTGCCGCGATCGGCTCCGTTCAGTTTCCCGCGCAAATTTCCGCGTTTCTCTTCAGATAAACCTTGTTTTAATATTTGTCCTATTGTAATTGATAACATAACTAGTAACATGCCTACAACAGACTTGCCAAACAATATTCGTGAATCTTTTAAACATTTAATTCTCGCAGAGATTACTTGGCGCGGAACTATTCCATAGCATTTATGATGGTTAGCGTATCCAACCCAGGGTTGACCTTCCGGTTGCGTTACATAGCGTTTTCGGTTGGGTTATTACTGGTAAACTTAATACAAACTATTTGCCGGTTCAAAAAATATCTTCTCTCCTAGCATCCACTAACGAACTAGACGCAAACCTCAAGCGATTCTGGGAGATCGAAGAACCTCCACGTCAGGCTAATCCTGATGACCTCAAATGTGAAGAAATGTACTCAAATCTGACATACCGAAACCAGGACGGTAGGTATGTTGTACCGATTCTCATGAAAGAACCTAATGCTCGACTCGGCGATTCTTACAATCATTCTCTGTCTCGGCTCGCTAATTTAGAACGACGCCTCGATTAAGAGAACAATATATTTATTTTATGCAAGAATATGAGTCATTAGATCATAATATGGAGCCAGTTAACGCAACTAGTAGTGGACAATATGTGATACCGCATCATTGTGTCATTCGTCCAGAGTCGACTACTACAAAACTAAGGGTAGTCTTCGATGCCAGCGCGAAAACCACCAATGAGAAATCACTCAACGACCTAGTCCACACTGGTCCAAAACTTCAAAATGATACACTCACTAAATTTCGTCTACACGCTATAGTTTTCACTGCCGACATCACCAAAATGTACCGGAACATCGAATTAAGACCTGAAGATCGAAAATGGCAGCATATACTGTGGCGTGATTCGACAGCCGATCCTGTCAAGGAGTATGAACTGAAGACAGTGACTAACGGTGTTACCAGCTCTCCTTACTTAGCGATACGTACTCTGCATCAAGTAGCTTCAGATTATGAACAACAGTTTCCATTAGCTGCTCGTAGCCTCCGGGAGGATACTTTTATGGATGACATCACTGCAGGTGTTCCAACTGTGGAAGATGCTCTTAAGCACAAAGAGGAGTTAATACAAATTCTATCATGTGCCAAATTCGAACTTCGCAAGTGGAGTAGTAATTCGGCCGAATTTCTTAATCAAATTCCGACAGAGCATTGTCAGGTTCCAAAAACATTTTTTGACGATAATAATCAACAAAATGTCAAGATCCTTAGTGTTCAATGGGATCCCATCGAGGATGTGTGCACTTACGCCAGGTGATACAAAACGTGCCATTCTCTCAAATATTGCCCGAATCTACGATCCACTGGGATGGTTAGCGCCAATGATCTTATTAGCGAAGCTTAGTCTACAGGAATTGTGGCGTCTTCAACTTGGTTGGGATGAAATCGTGCCATCTGATTCCTTGACACAGTGGTATCGATTTACTTCTGAACTTCAACATCTTAAAGACATTAAATTATCACGTCGGATAGTTCCTACTAATTCTAAATCTTTTGAGCTAGTTGGATTTTGCGATGGATCCACAAAGGCTTATGGTTGCTGGGACGATTAAAAAATTCAAATTTACCTCAGTCGGATATTCATCCATTTTTATTGCCTAAAACATCACATCTATCAAAAATCATTATCGATTATTATCATCGTACTTATTTACATTGCGGACCGCGTGCGTTACAATCGTTAATACAAAGAAAATTCTGGATTTTAGGTACCCGTAATCTAATTCGATCGCGACTTTCAAAATGTATTACGTGTTTAAAGTTAACCCTACAACTCTTCAACCTATCATGGGTAATCTACCTTCTGTGCAAGTCCAAACGGCCCGTTGCTTTGATAACGTCGGAGTCGACTTTGCGGGATCTTTTATAATTAAAGAAAGCCGTAGGCGTAACGCAAAAACCTATAAGGCATATGTTTGCGTTTTCGTTTGTCTAGCAGTTAAAGCAATACACCTTGAACTCGTTACCAAGCTTTCGACTCCAGCCTTCATCGCTGCTCTAGATCGGTTTGTCTCTAGACGCGGTTTATGTAGCACGATCATTTCAGACTGTGGTTCAAATTTTATAGGCGCCAAGCGTTATCTTACCGAAACGCATCAAATGATTGGACCCAACCGCCGATGCGTTGTGCGATGACAGGGCTCGCGAACGTGACGTCCACGACGGACTCGCCCTGCCACCGCACGCAAGTCTCGACCGACCCTCTGCTTATGACACAGAGTCCGGCCGCGACTGCCCACTCCTCCAATCGCCTACCCCGATGCTCCGTGCGGGGGCAGCCCCAAGCGACAGATTTCGCATTGAGGTCCCCCGCCAGTATCACAGGACGGGGAGCGGAGCGCTGAGTGATCGCTCCGAGCCCGTCCAGGAACTGTTGGAACTCGAGAATAGGTCGATTTGGAGAGAAGTACACACTGATCACGACGGTATCTTCCATCCGTACCGCGACGAACCCTGGTCCCCTGGCCACCATTACCAGGGGCGGGATCGCCGCGGCTCTTCTTATGTGGATGGCCACCGAGCCGCACTCGTCCCCGAACCAGCAATCATCTGCCGGGGGAACAAAGTACGGCTCAGCGACCACCGCCACGTCAATGGACCACTCCGCCATGCTTTGGGCCAGTATGTCCTGAGCCCTGGCGGAGTGGTTCAAATTTCCTTGGAGGAAGCGACGGGTGCAGTCCATTACGGTTGGACCACATCCATCGCTCCCTCCCCTCCTCTATCGCCCCCGCCAACGGGCGCACTGGTCGCCACGGCGGGGTCTGAAGTGTCGGCCGGTGCTCCCCCGGCCGACTTCTTCTTTTGTAGGCGTCGCTTAGACCTGCGGCGCCTGTTTCGCTCGGTGTTTACACCAGACGGGGAGCAAGCTTTCTCACCCGCCCGGTGATCGGCCCTGCGCCCGGCCGCCGCGCACAGCGCGCAGTGCGGCACGGCCGAGCACACGGCCGCTTTATGTCCATTTTGACCGCAGCGGAAGCATAGACCGCTGCGGTCCACCGTGCTGGTGCACCTGGCGACGCTATGCCCCGTGCTGAAGCACTTGAGGCATCGCCAGGCGCGTGGCTCCAGCAGTCGCACGTGGGCTGCGACCCAGCCCACGCGCAGCCTTCCCGAATCTCCCGCCGGCCTTCCGGGCGGAGGGGTGGCCAGGGAGTTGGCGGTGTCGACTGGGCACCGCACTCAAACGGAGCTGGCCCCAGTATAGCCGCGGCGAAGCTCGCCGATGGCTATGTTCTCTGGGGTGCATTTGCCCTGGGCGGCAATGGCGGCCGCCACCTCCTCCCTGGTGGTGCAGTCGTCCAGGCCGGTCACCCGCAACTCGGCCATTTTGACCGGCCTGTGCACCTTCACCTTCTCCTCCGGCCACACTAGCCGGAGACCCGACGCCAGACGGTCCGCGACGTTGCCACTGTCAGCGCCGCCGGGACACTCCAGAAGTCGGGCCCCATTGGCCGTGTGCCGGATGCGGAGGCCATCCTCCGCCCCGATCTCGGCCAGGTTCACGGCCGCACGCGCCTTGGTCATGACGTCGGGGTACGTAAACCCCTTCGCCTGGCCGGCCGGCAGCAGCGTGAGCACTACTGCAGCCTACCGGGGCGCGCGCGGCTTCTTCCTGGCCTTGTCCTTCTTCTTCTTGGCGGCGGCGGGTGCTCGACCCTGCTGGGGAGCGGCCGCCGTCGCCGGAGTCGCCTTCTTTTTGGGGGCAGCGGTTGGCGCGCCTCTCGACTGGGAGGTCGCCCCAGTCGCCGCCCCTGTCTCGGCCTGTGGTGGTTGTTCCCCAATCCTGGCGGGATCGAGGAGGAGGGGTCTTCGTCTTGGCTACTGGTAGCGCAAGCGTTACGTGGACAGGCTGGTGGTCGGAGATCATGTGGTCGTCCAGGACGTCCATCGAAGATACGGCGATGTTGCCGTGCACCACCGTGATGTCGATGACGTCTGGAGTGTGTGCTGCGCAATACGGGTAGTGCGTCGGGACCTCTGGTCCGAGCACCCTGTACCCGTGGCGGTCTGCATCATCCAGAAGGCGTCTGCCATCTGGATTAATGATGTTGGAGTTCCACGCCGTGTGTTTCGCGTTGAAGTCGCCAGCTATGATCGTCGGCAGCGTCGAGCCCAGGAGACAGCGGACATCGGACACCGCCAGACGACTCGTTGGCGGCTTGTAGAACGCAAAGACACGCGTGGGCTGGCTCTCGATGCAGACCTCCACGCCCAGGTACGACGTCTGCAGCTGTGGTATTGGCAGCACTTGATGGATGATATTCCGACGCACCAGAACCGCCAATCCCCTATAGGCGGTCCCGATCGGCGAGCTGTGATCATCCCGGTAGACCTGGTATCCAGGGATCTTCAACCGGTCCACCGGTCTGAGGTGAGTCTCACTAATCAGGCCGATGTCCACGTGACGCTCAGCTAACAGCAGTTTGAGGAGACGAGCCTTTTGGGGTGAAAGGCCGTCGGCGTTCCAGTGAACGACGTTGGCAGCGAAAGTGCTGTCAGCAGACGGGTTCACGCGAATCTGCAGAGGTCTGCCATCCCGTCTAGGAGAGCCGGGAGAGGATCCCGTCCCTCCTGTAACGCAATCAGCACCTGCTTCAAGACGCGGATGCACGTGACCCGCATGCGTTCCGCCGCGGTCAGCTTGGGAGCAGTCACCTCCTGCCGGGGTGGCTCCCTCACTTTCCGAGTCTTTTTAGTCACTCCTTGGTCCACTGTCGAAGTAGGGTGGTGATGAGCTCGCGCGGTGGTTTCGACTACGGTTGAAGTCGTAGCCTGGGCTGGGGCTGAGGCTGCGGCACGTGGTTGAACTGAAGTTCGAGCTGGAGCTGATGCCGAAGTCAGTCGAGGCGCTGGCGTCGTAGTTGTCGTGCCAGCGGGGGTGGTGTCGGGGACCGCTGTGTTGCGGTCACGGCCGCGTTTACCGCGCTTTGCCCGGCGCTTCTTTGTGGCTGCATCGGACGATCCTGGCTGCTTCGGCTGGTTAGCTACAGCCATGAGCGAGCCGGGGGCGTCAGACTCCTTTCCGGCATCCTGGACGGAGGGCCGCACAGCGATATCGGTGGCTTGTCCTTGCCTCCGGGGTTGCGAGAGGGCGATGGTGCCTGCCCTCTTATTTCTAGTCTCCCGTCGGAAGACTGGGCAGCTGGCGTTATTCGCCGTGTGCTCACCTCCGCAATTCGCGCAGGTCGGTGGCTGATCCCTAGGGCGAGGGCAGTCTTGAGCCGGGTGGTTTCCTCCACAACGCACACAGACAGCAGGTCGGTGGCAGTTGTGGGAGGAGTGCCGGAATGTCTGGCACCTGTGACATTGCGCCGGCCCCTTCCTGCCTCGCCACTGCTCGATGATGATGCCGGGCATGCAGAGGAGCTCCCGCACCTCGTAGATGCCCGGCGTCAGGTCCGGTGTTCTTTGTAGCTGCGCGAACATCAGACATCCCGCTCATCCAGGCCGGGCCGGAATGGACCGGACGTATTCGGGCTGAAACCCTAGCTCGCGCAACTCCAAGGTGACTGCTTCTGGGTCGGTGCCGTAGGGCAGGCCCCTAATAGCAACCTTCAAGCTTCGTTCGGAAGGGAGCAAGTACGTGATCCAGCTGAGCCCAGAGTCTGTCTCCAGCTGTACCAGATAGCGCTGGATGGTCCGGAACTCAGCTTCGATCTTCGGCAGGAACCTCACTCCCTTCCGAAATGGTCGGCCATTAGGGGCATGGCCAAGAATATCCTTTAGACGCCGGAAGTGTGCAGGCCAATCCAGCCAGTTCTCAATTACCAAGGGAGGCAATTGTTGCGTCCTCTTGGCAGGAGCGACCGGCGTGGTCATGCTGGTCCCGGCGGCTGTTGATGGTGGCATCGGTGATGCGGTAATCGCCGCAAAGGAGGGTACTGCATCCTGACTCGGTGGGGACACCTGGGCCACGTCCATTGGTGTCAGCTCTGACAACGATGGCATGGACGGTGCCCTTGGCCCGACGGGCGGTGGGTTGCCCACCGGCTTGGGTGGCGAGGGAAAACGCGCTGCTATCACATGCGGCTGTGGCTGCGGGAGCGAGGGTGATTGTGGCCTCTTCCGCGGGTCCTTGGGGAGCAGTGGTGGCTGAGTGGACATCGTCGGGTGCGTGTCTTCGACCCGGCGGGTTGCCTCGGGCGGTCGTCTTCTGTTCGCAGTAGCCGAAGTGGGACGAGCTATGGTCTCGATTGGTCGCAGCGAAGCGGGACGCGTCATTTCGGCCGGGCGAGTCGTCTTTGGGGTTACTTGGGTAGCCTGAGCCTGAGCCGAACAGGCGGTGACAGCTTGGCGTGTGGCCACAGCTGGGCGGGCGGCTTCGGGAGGGCGGGCAAGGCCGGCGGGCTCATCTAGTCGGGCTCCCACGGCATGGGTGGCCTCTGATGGGCGGGCGGTGCTCGAGTAGTGGACGGCGTTCATGTTGATGTCGACGTCGGGCACCGGGTGTTCACTCGGCGTTGGTGTAGGGGTGAGCGGGTACGGGCTGGTGGCAAAGAATTCCTCACCAGGTTCGCTATCCGTTGCGGCCTCTTCCGGGGCGAGCCAGGAGTGTGCGCGGGAGACCAGAGTAGCTTGGCCTGCCGCGATCACTGTCTCCAGTCCCGCTTCCAGTGAGGCGGCGATGTCTGCTCCAGTCCTGGAGCGGACGTTAATCCTACGTCTGTAGGGCTGTGGGCGGGTTGCGCGTCGTTGAGGCGCCGATAGCATCCTTAAAAGGCCAGCCATGGGGGTCGTCGTGTCCGTGTGAGTGGTCAGACGATCTCAGCTACCACCAGCCCCGGCCGAAGTCCTGCCCATTCTGGGCTGTCTTCTAGTCGAAGCCATGCAACCAAGAAGGCATAATGAGGTCGTAAAAAGTGAGTGCGTACGTACTTAAGGAGTCGTTAGACAGCCGGCCGATCGATCTCATCTTTAATTTTTACATTATTTTTCCCTTTTAGAGGGGAGGGAGCAACCCTTTATTGGAAAACAAACATATTTACAATTAAGTTAATATCTATATTCTAATATATAAAATTGTCGTGTCACGGTGTTCGAACTTGAACTCCTCCGAAACGGCTCGACCGATTTTGATGAAATTTTTTGTGCTTATCCGGTACCTATGAGAATCGGCCAACATCTATTTTTCATCCCCTAAATGTTAGGGGTAGTCCACCCCAAATTTTTTTTTCGGCGCAGACGAAGTTGCGCGAGTCAGCTAGTAAAAATATAAAAACTATAAAAATAAAACAGAAGAAACTAATAGTAATAACACAAAATTAAAAACAAAATTGAAAACAAAATTAAAAATACAGAGCAGAATGAAAGTGAACTTATGCAAAAAAAATAATAATAATAATAAAATCGAAAAGAAAACAAAGCAAAATAAAAATGAAATAGAATGAAAGGATAGAGGCCCCGTCCAGCCCCCGCCGGCCCCTCCCTCCCACGACAACACCACGAAACGTGGGAAGGGAAGGGCCTGCGCTGAGGTCGGCCGTTCCCTTAAGGGGAACGGGACCGCAGATAAAAGTCTGCAGTACTACTAGGGGGCCCCCGATTTGGAGCCCCATCCCCTGAAGGGGGATTTGAGTCCCGTAAGGGGACGAAAGGGGTTAGAAATTTGCCACCCTCCGTTAGGAGAGGTGGCAATAATCTCGTAAAGAGATTGTTGTGCTCCCGGAGGGGGAGTGGGACCCGGTGACGCGGAACGGAGTCCCGGACGTGTCCGTGGCTCGGTTCCGCGACCCCAGACCTCAACTGTAGAGGTCCCCAAACCTAGTTTGGGCGACCCAATCCCCTGAGGGGGGGGTAAAAAGCCCCTTAAGGGGGCTTGCAAAAACTAAAATAAAAGGAAAAAGCCCCCACTAAAGCGTGGGGGGTCCCCAGAAGGGGGAACAGCTCCCCTATTGGGAGCGGGGTTGCACCTCCCTAGCGGGAGGGTGATGGTAGCCCTTCCGAGGGCTCCATCTTAGGGCAGAAGACGTGCGGGACGGACGACACAAAGATCTCAGACCCGTAGAGGGGATCGCATATATCCTACCACGTTATTACGCCGTAGGATAATTTACTCCGAGGAATCTCGGGGGACCTATTAGCTCCCTAGGCAACGCCGCGCCCTCGGGCGGCCGCGCGTGTAAGGGAGCTATATTGCGGAGTTGCTCGTGGGGTCACCGGTCGGCCCGCTCGTACATATTACGAGCGAGCCGGACGATGAACTCCTCGAGCGACTCCATCTTTAGGTCCCGGGCTATCACGTCGTTGCGGACGTAGCGGCCTGCTCCGATGATGACTCGGAGGGAACGGTTCTGCTGGACCTTTTCCGCTGGGACGGCAGTATGAGGTGATACCAGGCCTCAGCAGCGTACGTAACACGTGAGCGGATATAGGTCTTGTAGATGGCGAGCTTAGTCCTGATCGGCAACGCGGACGCGAGGATGGCAAGACGAACCGCGCAGCACGCGCCAGGCCGATCACTCGATCGACCTGTGGTTTCATGCGTAGCGACCGATCAATCTCACACCCGAGATACCGAACGCTGGGCTTGAACTCGACATCCACGCCACGAAGACTGAGATGGGGGACAGCCATGGTACGGACCGGACCGTAGAGTAGGGCCTGGGTCTTACCCGCATTGACCGAGACCCTCTACCGGTCTAGCCACTCAGGCAGAACATCCAGGAGCCTCTGCATCCTGGAGACGGCAAGTTTAACACTTCGGGAGGATGCAAAATAGGCCGAGTCGTCTGCGAAAAGGGCCAGTTTCACATCCTCCTCCCACCAGCGGAGATGCCCCTCCAGGGTGGGAATGTCGTTGGTATAGAGGGCGTATAGGATCGGGGACAGAACACTACCCTGTGGAACCCCGGCCGTTATGGGGCGCACAGACGACTTGCACCCCTCGACCGCAACAAAGAAGGATCTCCCCTCGAGCCACGACCCCAGCAGTCGCCAGTAGGCATGAGGTAGACCGGTGGATTGCAGCTTACTGACCAACCCCCCGTGCCATACCCGGTCGAAGGCCTTCTCGATGTCGAGAAAGACTGCGACCGTGTACCGGTCGGAGTTGCGTTGGTCCGCAAGATGGTGCAATACACGGGCTAGCTGTAGAGTCGTCGAGTGGCCAGCTCTAAAACCGAACTGCTCCGGTCTGAGGTGGATATGCGGAGATATCCTCCTCAGGAGTAGCCGCTCAAACAACTTGCCGACGTGCGAGAGCAGGGTGATGGGCCTGTAGCTGGAAGCTTGACGCCTATCTTTGCCGGGCTTGGGCAAGACGATGATCTTGCCCATTTTCCAGGTCCGTGGGTAGTGACTCGTGCGGAGAATGGAATTAAAAAGTTCTGACAAATTTGCCAGAACGTTGGACGGGATAGACTGAAGTGCCATGGGAGGGATACCATCGTCCCCGGGAGCCTTACGGCGCTTGAGGGTCTTGATCGCCTGATACACCTCCCTGGGGGTGATCAGTTGATCCTCCTCAAACGGTGGCATTGGGAGACGAGGGTCTAGGGATTGGGTAACCCCCTCTTCCAAGACACGGTGGAAGTGAGCCATCTCCGGGACCGAGGCGTTCGGAGTGAACTGCCTTTCCAGCGAGCCAGCCAGGACTTCGGCGCGAGCCTGCGGCGTGAAGCACCTGTTGCCCTGTTCATCCATAAGTGGATAAACAGGGCTAGGTTTGGAGGAGAGGCGACGACAGATCCTGTGGAGGGAGGACATGGTGCGGTCGTCACCAGCCTCCCTCACGTACTGCTCCCAGGACTCTCCCCGGAAGGATCGAACCTTCGTTTTTACCTCCTCCTCCAACGCATTAAGCTCGCGCTTGATCCTGGGACACCTGGTGGTCGCCCAGAGCTTCCGCAGACGTCGCTTGCGACGTATTATCAATCGACGCTGGGAGTTTGCAACTGGGCCCGCTGCTGGGCACCATGGTCGTCGCTTGGTCTATGGCTCCCTTGATGAAATCAGTGAGGCGGACGGCCGCTTCATCGACGTCATCAGGGGTAGATAGATCCTGGAACGGTGATTGGTCGACTAGCGAGGACTGAAACGCCTCCCAGTCGACCCTGGGCCTCAAAGGGGGGGCCGCGACACGAGTGATCCCCAAACCTGCCGTGACCAAGATCGGCAAGTGAGCGGTACCCATGTCGATGTTAATCGGGCACCGCAACCCCTTATGAACGCACACATCCAGCACGTCCGGGCGATATCTCGCCGAACTCGGGATGTGCGTTGGTTCATCGGGGCCGACCACACAGTAGTCCCCCTTATCGGCATCATCGATCAACCGCCTCCCCGCCGCCGATATACTCCGAGAGCCCCACGCGGTATGTTTCGCGTTGAGGTCTCCCAGAATCAGCGTCGGTTGACGGTCTCCCGGTCTGCCACCAGCGGCAAGCCCCGGGGGACGGGTCGGTGGATCCCGGTGTGCCAGGTGGCGCCCCTCGGGCCGCGCTGGCTAACCGCCCCTCCGCGCCGTCGCAACGGTATCACCTACACACGCAGAGAGTGCGCCATGGTGTCCTTTTAAGGAGCCAACCCACAGGCGACCTCGCTCATGGCGGAAGCAAACGCTCCCCGTGAGCAAAGGCCGCCAAGACCCAGACCCCGCGAGAGGGTGACGGCCGTTGCCACTTCGGTGACGCTTCCTCTGTCTTCTTCGGTGGCGGCGCCATCGAGGGGCATCCATAGGGTTTGAGCAGACCTCGACGGGGGCTCCGTCGGCTGCCACCCCATCCCTCCACACGACGGTCCATCCTCGTGCCCGCCCACGGCCTCAGCAGCGCGACGGAGGGATAGCCCCAGGGCATCCCTTCTCCGTCGCAACGCTGCTGGAGTTGTGGGAGAGAGTGTCGGACGCGATCCGCGAATTTATTCGCGCGATTTCCTCCCTCATAGCTCCCCTTGGATCCCGTTCAGGGGAACGGCGGCTCTCAGGAGGGATGTCGTGAACGATGAGCTAGAGCTACTGAGCTTCACTAACACCAGAACGGTGGGAGTGAGAGTGCAGGTACTGGGGGTCGAACTGCGGATTTATGCCGCGTATCGTCCCCCGGACTACAACCTCGAGCCGGCAGATATTAGACGGATCCTGGACTATGCTCCCGCTCATTTTCTGGTTGGTCGATCGCTAACTGCGCCAGCCAGTGAAGACCTCAACTGCGTACCTGAGAGCAGGTTGAAGAGATACCAACGCGTGCGCTTGTCCTCATTAAGGATGTCAACCTTCCGTCTTTGAAGTGGCACATGGGACGTGTACTTCGGACCATCCCAGGCAAGGATGGTCCAGAGTGGCAGACATCGTGACGGCGTCAGGTGTTGTACGTCGATCCTACGCTAAGATATGTCCTCTCTTCGACAACGACGACCATGATGACCACGAATGAACATTTTTAATTTTTGTTTTTGTTTTTATATTTTGAAAGCGACTGCTTCCAAGGCCGCGGGCATGTTCACGCATACGCTATCTCAAATCACATCCTATGCTCAAAATTTCAGTTCCTGCAAAACGCACTTCTCTGAAGTAAGATTTCTGCAGCCAATGAACATCGTATGACACCGTGTGAAGTTTTGTGATGCAGGGAACGTGTGCAGTAGCAATTGGCCTACTGCTTTTAACTTTTCATTGTTCCCCAACCCCACTATCCTAAGAAATTGTAACACTACTGACCGAGAATTAGACGCGCCAACTTGGCTTTCAACAAATTTCACTTTTTATTTATTTCGAAACCCGAGTAATATTCAAAGTCATAGTCAAAACCAAAGCGGTACATGAAGCCGCTACACTAATATTTACTATTAAGTACTAATAATAATTCAAAATACAGTATCTATTCTATTCAAGTTTTTTTTTCTACTTCAATATTATCACTATTAGGTATAAGAAAAAAAATTCGTACTCACATTGACAAAACAATTATTTCAGCTATAATAATAAAGTAAACTATTTATAAAGTATAAAGTTCTATTGTCAATAGTTTCTGGATCGCGAGCATAAAAAGTTTTCGATTTTACATCTTGGTTCTCTAATTAAAAAAAAAAAATGTTTTGTAGGGTTTCTAAAAAAAATATATTTTTTGTAGGGTTTCTATACACATTTGTTTATTTTTAATATTAAAAACATTAGTAAAAATAAAATTGTGTGTTAAGATAAAAATGGTACCAGGAAATATGTAAAAATACAACTGCATACCCTGGCCAAAATGTCTGTGCACGCTACTGTCACGATGTCTCATACAACGAATCAATCCTGGCGTTATCCATGGTTTTATTGCAAGCTTTTTCCGTGATATTTGTGTTTGCCTAGTGTGCTTATCCATGACTCCTACCAATGCACTTATAAAGATTTGTACAGCTTCGTCGATATCCTTTCCACCCAACTCCATATCCCAGTCAAACCCCTGCAATTCAGTCTTCATTGCCTCGACATCTCTCTTTACCAAGAAGCGCGATATCTTATTCGGCTGGTTTCTCTGCGTTGAGAGTCCCATCATCACAAGATCATGGTCAGTTACATCCGTGTAACAGACAGCACCGAACGCATTACAGGCCTTAACAAAAATATGGTCTGTACAGGAACCCTGTCGAGTGGGTAGTGTAACAGCTGGCATTAGACCGTGCTCGGCCATCATGCACAGATACACACCACCGTGGTTGTTGTCAATGTTCGGAATTATGAATGAATGAATGAATGAATACTTTATTTTCTCCCACAATAAAATCATGATTTACAAAGTAAAAATAAAATAGTACACAATAATGCGAACATAAGATAATGTAGGAGACTGGTGTCCTAGCTAGGTTAGACCTGTGTTAAGGATCACCAGGCTTCCATCCCTCAAATAAACAAATCAAACTTATGTACTAACTATTAATAGTCTAGACAATATTTAAAACATTTTCTAATTCTAAACGAAGATAAACAAATGGTAAGAGAAGCAGTATAACATATGGAAATAAATATGCAAAAATGTGTGAGTATGTGTGTGTGTGTATCGAAAAACAGGCCAATTTTAAAAATATTAATTTAAAAATTTATATTAAGTAAATTTTTGGTCTCATCATAATTAAGATTTTTTAACCATGTGTTGACAGTCTTTTTGCACTTAAAGTGGTTCATTGGGTATATATTTAAATTTTTATTTATTCTGTTATACAAAAAAAAACCCCCATAAAAGAAAAAGATCTCTGAGCATAGCGAGAGTGTGGATCAATATTACAAACCGAATCCTTACGCCTCCGACCAGACAACAGTGCAGCATCAAATGGCAGTATACTATGTTGGCGGCAGACAGTGTGCAGAACATAAAGCTGTCGGACCGTGAGCTCTTCACTCATTTCATATAATTCCTGGATGGGGTGACAGAAAGGAAGTGACAATGAGGTCTTCAGTACTGTTCGTTGCGCCCTTTCTAGTGTTAGCATAACTGTTTTGGAAGTACCTCCCCAAACGGAAATACAGTACGTGATGAGGGACTGTCCTAACGCAAGGTAGACCATTTTAATTGTTCGTAAATCTGCCACTTTACTCAAGATCTTAAAGATATAAATCAGTTTACGCAATTTGGCAGTAATCAATTTCTATATGGCTAGTAAAGTTGAGCTTTGAATCTAACTGTATCCCGAGGTATTTAATCGAGTCGACGCACTGGAGTTTAGGGCAATTGGGTAGTTTCCACTAAGAATGAATCGGGTGGATTAGGGTTTCTAACTATTGATTAAGATATACAGATTTCAAAAAGTATAACAGTTTATCATAATAAGTAAAGATTATTCATATTTTTAGAAAATAAAATCTAAAAAAATGGGCACTGAGTCACGTGACAGTAAACGCAAATCAGAATCTTTTTACACCCTATGACATCACACGTTCTCTGTCAAATCTTTTTTTAGGGTGCCCAACCCAGATGCACGACCAATAGAGCGATTTTCATTTCCGAACTAGTTTTCCTTTACCAATTACGAGTATGAGTGAGTTATTACACGACGATTATATATGAACGATCGGTATTTAATCAAGTATATAAATACATTTAATATACACTGGCGAGCAAAAAAATCGACTCCCTTCATACTTTCGCACTCAGAGTGTTCTAATTTAAAAATTATTCTTAACTAGCGGCCCCGTGCAACTTCGTCTGCGCCAATCTCAATTCAATGTCAACTATTCGATTTTTTTCTCGCTGTAAATACCATCCTTGAACTTCATCGAGAATTTAAAAAAACAACAATTTCTAAAATAAATATAGCCTAAGTTACTCCTTATAACATAAACTATCAGTCATTGAAAGTCAGCCCGTCCGAATCGGTCTAGCCATTCCAGACCTTGACATTCATCCTCTATGCAAAGATCTAATCAGGACGCTTCATTAGAGCCTGAACACGATGAGGTTATCTTGCTTAATGACGGAGTTCCCATAGCCACCTACCAGCTCCATCATCAGACCTTGACATTCATCCTCTATGCAAAGATCTCATCAGGACGCTTCATTAGAGCCTGAACACGATGAGGTTATCTTGCTTAATGACGGAGTTCCCATAGTCACCTACCAGCTCCATCATCAGACCTTGACATTCATCTTCTACGCAAAGATCTCATCAGGACGCTTCATTAGAGCCTGAACACGATGAGGTTATCTTGCTTAATGACGAAGTTCCCATAGCCACCTACCAGCTCCATCATCAGACCTTGACATTCATCCTCTACGCAAAGATCTCATCAGGACGCATCATTAAAACCTGAAAACGATGAGGTTATCTTGGTTAATGACGGAGTTCCCATAGCCACCTACCAGCTCCATCATCAGACCTTGACATTCATCCTCTACGCAAAGATCTCATCAGGACGCTTCATTAGAGCCTGAACACGATGAGGTTATCTTGCTTAATGATGGAGTTCCCATAGCCACCTTCCAGCTCCATCCACCTTGACATCCATGCTCTACGCAAAGATCTCATCAGGACGCTTCATTAGAGCCTAAACACGATGAGGTTATCTTGGTTAATGACGGAGTTCCCATAGCCACCTACCAGCTCCATCATCAGACCTTGACATTCATCCTCTACGCAAAGATCTCATCAGGACGCTTCATTAGAGCCTGAACACGATGAGTTTATCTTGCTTAATGATGGAGTTCCCATAGCCACCTTCCAGCTCCATCATCAGACTTTGACATCCATGCTCTACGCAAAGAACTCATCAAGACGCTTCATTAGAGCCTAAACACGATGAGGTTATCTTTCTTAATGACGGAGTTCCCATAGCCACCTTCCAGCTCCATCATCAGACCTTGACATTCATCCTCTACGCTAAGATCTCATCAGGACGCTTCATTAGAGCCTGAACATGATGAGGTTATCTTGGTTAATGACGGAGTTCCCATAGCCACCTACCAGCTCCATCATCAGACCTTGACATTCATCCTCTACACAAAGATCTCATCAGGACGCTTCAGTAGAGCCTAAACATGATTGGCTGGGTCGATTTGGATGGGACTTTCAATGGCCGAGCTTATGTAATAAAGACTAACTTTTTTTTTCAGTTGTAGGAAATCACCGGATATGTGGGAGTTGAACCGCACTAAAACCTCCAACCGCTCACACTCATTTTCCAAACCCCGGCTGAGGCCAGAACCCAGTACGGGGTTTGTAGGGACGGCGCGACGCGCTACGCGCTCGGCACTCTTTCCAGTCGAAGTACGAATTACTCAATATATCTGATTCCGCCGTCCACTTTAGTCAGAGCTCCAGTTCCGACGATTCACCATATAAATTAGAGATCTGTTTATGTTGGCCACGAAAACGTAATACCCATCGACGTTATTTCACTTATAACTTTTTTAATACTGAACCGATTTTGATAAAACAACGACTAAATGTTAAGTGAGACATGCCATAATACATTACAAAAAACCCCAACTAAATTGGTTCAGCCGGTTCGGAGATTAGCGTGCACAAAGATACAGACAAACAGACAAACAGACAAACAGACAAACAGATAAACAGACAAACAGACAAACAGACAAACAGACAAAAAAAAATCTAATTGCATTTTTGGCATCAGAATCGATAACCAAACACCCCCTGCTAGTTTTTTTTTTGATATTTACAATGTACAGAATTGACCTCTCTACGATTTTATTATAAGTAATAGATTATAATTTGTGTTTGGTAATCTAGGCTAGATTATGACACAAGTTGGTCAAATTGATGACAACATTTTCGTAGAAGCTTTTCACGAGTATTGTTTATGATTTTTATTGGTAGGTCAAGTAGTGTGACTTTTTTTTTTTTTTGTTGACGGGAGGAAATTGCCGGATTTCCACTCGCCCCGCGAGTGGGGTATGTGGGGGTTGAACCGCACTAAAACCTCCCGCCATTCGCGCTCGACATCCGATGTAATAGGGGTGACAGGACGCGTTCGCGATTGTCTCTCACGTATCGCCCCGAGTTAGTGTGACTTGCGTAACTTCGTCTGCTATAAAATTAAGTACTTACACCAGCTCGCTAAATTGCCACTTGTGTTGTCAAAATATCTCTCGAAATACCCGTTCACTTTAAATTATTACAATGGTGTATACTAACTATATAATATATTTTTTAAAAAACCTTCTCCTTATCATATACAATAGAATATGAATATCATAAAACAATAAAATAAAAAACATAATAAATAAAAATAAAATAATATGTTAATTAAAAATAATTGTCCAAATCGGTCCAGGCATTGTTGAGTTACGCACTTAGCAACACATTTTGCGATTCATTGTTATATATTATATATAAGACTAGATGACCCTCGCAACTTCGTCTGCGTCACAAAGTGGATCAAACAGTACTCGCAATGTTGTCGCGACATTATTTGCGCGGCCCGCGTTGGGTTCTGCGTGGTATTCATTGCGTTTATACTCGTAATAACTTCTCAACAAAAAGTCCGATTAGAACAAAACAAACAGTAATTTATTTTTAAAGTAATACTCGTGATAACATAATACTTTATTTGGATAAGGATTAATATAACAATATTAATTTAACGTTAAATTAAGATAATTAACAGTCGATTGTGCATCATGAGATCCAGAAATTAAATCACCAGTTTTTGACTTGGTCTTGACTCGATTAGTTATGCTATTAATAGATTTCCATAGTGTTTTAGATTTTTTGTTGGCCTTTTTTAGTTCATTTCGCTCATACTCTCTTTTTAGATCCCTCAGAATTTTGTTGCAATGATTTCGATAGCGAACATACGTAATCTTTGCGATGTCATTGGCTGGATTTTTCTTAACCTTAACATGTAGTTTATCTCTGTTACGCATACAGCGTAGTAAACCTGGGGTAATCCATGGTTTGATAATCCGTTTTCTTTTGGATACTGATAAAGATTTAGTGTTTGATTTTATTGCAGCTGTAAGATTTGCTATCAAATAATCGACGGAAAAATTAACGTCCTCAGAGCGATAGATAGGACTTAGATCTATGCCATTGATGCTGATTGCAAGCCCGTCATAGTCTATGCGATTTAAGATTCGAGAAGATTGAGAGTTACGAAATTTTATTTTTAAGAAGAATAGAACAGTTTCATGGTCTGTTAGCGAAGTTTGAGCGACATAAGTGTAAGCCTGTAATTTGGTTTTTAGTAATATATGATCGAGAGAGCTATTAAGTTGTGTCGGAAGATAATGAGCTGGAAGAAGTTCATGAGAAGCCGTGAGCTCCAAATATTCACCCGTGTTATTATCCAGTTTCTCACCATGTATATTAAGATTTATGTCTCCAGCTAAAATTATATTAGTGTAAGCTTTATATTTTGACAATATGACGTTTAACGACATTAAGAATCTCGAAACATTTTTGAATGACGGTGAGCGATCACTACTGCGAGAGTGCCTATTTTAGCAACCAGACAGTTAGCATCAAAGAAGCAAGTATCTTCTACGGATACAGATAGACCATTTTTAATATATAGCACCACGCCTTCGTTTTGTGAATTATTATTGGTAGTGGAGTACATATTATAATTAAGTAAAGAAGGTATGGTTGAGTTGATCTGCAACCAGCATTCAGTGAGGACGATAAAATCCCAATCCGTTTTTGATCTTGCTAATAAAATTTCCAGCCCAGACATGTTGCAAGAAATGCTACGTATGTTCTGATTAAGAAGTTTAAAGTAATCATCGTGATTGTTGACCAGTGATTGGCAATCATTAATATCACATAATGAAGATTCTGAGACATTAAGTTGATCTATGTGGTCTTGTAGATTTAATATGGAGTCGAATTTAAAGCCTTTTTACTACTATTGTAATCTCCAATGTTGAAAAAAGATAAATTAGTGTTAAATGTTAAAAAGTTTACCAAAGCTATATATTCACAAATCCATATAAACTGATTAGAATATGTAAACAACAGCATAAGATTCGAGAGTAGAATTACGAGAGACCTCGAGTATCCATACCTCACGGCAAAAAACGATGTCGATGAGAAATGAACGCTCCAACTAGGCAAACGAAAGGTGGACATTGTATGTGATAGCAAAGAGAGCATGAGTAAAACTATTTCAGTATGTGTGTGTGTGGAATAATTATAGTGTGTGTTGAGTTATGAAGTGTTTTTGTATGGTGTGTGTAGTAGTGTCGAGTGTGTATGTGTGATATAAGTATAAGTAAATGTAAATTATGTGTAAATGTGTGTGTATGTAGGTCTAATGATAGGCCTATTATAGTAAGCTTAAGTTTATATTCTATAAATGCAACCAAGAAATGTATTATTAACATAAAAACAAAAAACAAAAAAAGAAGTATTTTAAAGTAAAAAAATCTTAACCTATTGATATTAAATATAGAGTTTAGGTTATAAAAACCATTTGCTAAAAATACAGTTAAAAACAGTCATCTTGAGCCGGTCATCTTCAGAATATTCAGGTCGTTTTCTACTCTGATCCTGATTCTAGGTGAATGTTCATCCTTTCGAACGTAAATTTGTCCGTATGACGTCCAACACTGTTTAAATTTATTGTTTGCAGCACATTGTCGGGTGATAGCGAATAGTTTTCTAGAATCAGCCGAGAGACTGTCCGAGACGTTAATAGGTAGTTTTGGTCCGTCCAGACTTAGATGTGTAGTGTTCAGTTTGTCTAAGTTTTGTTTGTTTTTATTAAAAGCTGACACTGACCTAGAAAAGTTTTCTTTCAGCAGTGTTGAGTTAAATTCAACAATTACAGGCTTATTATTAGATTTGGAGTTTATGCGAAACACGTCCTTCACGTCATTGGCCTTCACATCAGCATTTATTAATTTTCCAGTTTTCATAACAATGTTTAGAAGATCATTTTTGGATTCTCTTTCTTTAATAGGTATATTTCGCATTTCTACAGTCGCAAATCGGGAGCGTCTTTCCAGCTGTTCGATCCTGTCTTCAAGAGCACTAATGTATTTCTTATCTTCAAGTCTTTCTTTTTCAACACGCTCAAGCTTTTTCAAGATTTCTTCGTACATTGCCGACATAAATTCTACGGATTCTTGAAGTTTAGAGTTCTGCTCTTTCAACTCTTCCTTAGCAATTTGCAAAGAAGATGAATGTGAAACTTGACCCTCCTTCAGCTCCTTGAACATAGTTATAATTTCAAATTTGAAATCATCAAACTTATTTTCCATAAGTGAGTGATCTTCATGTCGTCTTCGTTTACTGCGTTGAGATAACTTGTACGAAGTATTTGAAATCATGTCATCGCCCATTATGTTCAAGTTCGGATCCGAGTGACTCAGAACGTGAGAAGCGGCGGCAGATACCGCCAACTTATTCGACTTGGGCGGAGTTCGTTTCAGCGACATAATATTTAACTGTTTGAGATACTAGGATAACAGAAAAAACCAGTATTGAAAGTGATAATAAATGCGATGGTACCAGAGATCTTACTAAACTGGTCGCAATCGATGAATCTTTTCAAATCAACTGTCCGTCCAGTATATATGTAACTCCGTACGTATGAAGAGATAATTATATTTGTCCCATTTACTCTTCTAGTAGATGTAGTGTGTTGCATGTATGATGCGTTCGGCCAATAGTAAATCAATTTGAAGATAATAATGGAATGAAACTCACGCGTTCCAGTCCATCTACGTCATGAAGGGAGTGGTTAAACCTTCTTACTCATTGATTCACGGAATTAAATTTAACAATTAAATTAGTAAATTAAAAATTCATATCGAAAAATGCTTTTACTAATGGCACGTCTTAACTCCTAAGCGGTCCGAGGGGAAGAGGATTATATTAATATTAATATCACCGGCTACAATGAGGTGCTTCACACTCCCAATAACATGTAAGTGTGTATTAAGAGAGGACAAAAATGCCTCCGGGTTAATAAAATATGGTGATCTGTAAATACCCAGAAGAGATACCTCCTTTGAAATCTTAACTTCCAAACAGTTCGCGTCTTGGATATCGGGATCGTATGCGGATGCGCTCCAGACGTCCCTCACATACACCACAACTCCACTATTCTGATTTAATTAAATTAAAATGCGCTCTGTATGGAAGGAAGTGTAGCCCATAATTTCAGGTATCACCATTGATGCATTCAACCAGCATTCAGTCAAGATAATGGCATCAAAGCGAGTATTTAAACGGTGTAACACTATTAAGAAGTTATCGAAGTTTTTAAGCAGACTTCTTATATTAAAAGTAAGTACCCTAAAATTAAAATTAAGCGTAAACAGAGTGTTGCACAGCTGAGGTTCATTTATGCTGTGGCAGTCTATATTTAATGTCTCTAGATCATTTAGTACTGTTTTTTGCATCGAATAGTAGTCAACTTTTTGTAGTCGTGATTACAATTACCCTCAGTTAGCGCCACATGTTTATTTTAAGTGAAATTAGTACAACGCTGAGCAAAGTTAACTAAATCAAATACGCAGCGGTACGCACTTATACTATAAAAGTGATATCTCCTCCGCAGGGTTAAAGGAGCGAAACGGGTTGTATGGAGGTTTGTCGTAGAGGCTACGAGTAATCTAATGAACACCTTACATAAAACAGTTACAGTATAAATGTTTTGTTTGGAAACCATAGTATAGTACGTAAAATAATTATTGTCACATGCATCAACAGTTATTTTATTTCATTTTTAATTTTATTTCCATTGGTAAATTTTGAACATCAAACATTAATGTATTAACGATACGATATGATTGTAATGTTAAACAATAGTATTCACATTGTGATTTATTAATGTTCCCCTACAATTGAACCGAGGTGACAAACACAGGGAGTCGTCTATGGTACTCACGATACAGGCTTGCCTAGTGTGAGTACTGTTATACGAAATCAATGAAATGACTTTTTAAAAAAGATTTATTACGAAAAATAAATGGCAACCGTGCCGTGTGAGATTGGAGATTAGACTGGCGGGAGAGGGAAGGATCGATCTTAAATAAAGGAGCATAATGCTGACTCTACTTGGGATATGTGATGATGGTAACAGCATTGGGAACTGAGGGGAATCGTAACAGCCCCCCGACTAAGACTAAACTTACACCTTTAATGGTGAAGTTTATGTATGGATACGGAGTCTAGGGTTGGTAGAAACTGGAGGTGATTCTGGATCAGGACCTACGTCTGGATTTGGAGGATGGATAGATTTGGTAGAACGGCATCGGTTGTAAATAGTGTACAATTTGTATACTAAAACTAGACTTAAAATTACGATTATAAGATACACAATTATAGATAATGAATAATGATTACTATCGTTAACAATTATTTGAGGTTTTTCAATAATTTTATTAAGTTTATTAGTAAGAGTTTCAAAGTTGTCTTCATACGCCGTTAGTGAATCTAGGCTAGTGTGTTTTGTATAAGTCTTAGGAAGAGAAGTGTTTAAATTCGAAATATTTAACAAGTTTAGGTTATATTAGATAAGATCGAAATCGTTAGTAATGCGGCTTATATTTATTTTGATATTCCTTTTAGATGCTATTCGGATGCCATTGCAATATCCTACGCAACCGCGAGGAATTTCAGCGAGTCCCGTGCCGTGCACATTAATTTCATGAATATTTTTATTAGGACAATCGATAGACAACTTTGCAACCTTTGAGATGATAAACAACCACTTGTTTTCATTTAGTTCCTGCCATATTTCAATATCGCTTTGATTGTTTTTATAGAACAGCTAACAGGCATCGAATCTAATGTCTTCGAAACAATTTCGCTTTCACATATAGGATAGGATAGACTTGATAAAATGTTAACATTTTCACAAATATAATTTTGAGATATTGATTTACATTTATTTAAATCGTTAAAATGACAATATTGACGTCTATCTCTTGAAAATGCGATATAATTAGTAGTAGGAATGATAGTAATATAAATTCATCTTTAAATGACAGTGGATATGGTAATACACGGTACATGCTTAATTCTAAAGGATTAACTAGGGGTATTTTAACAATGAATACAATTTTGTTATCTTGATAAAATGTACTTAACCTAGATACATCGATTAATGTATGGACATTACTTATATCTAAATGAATTGGAAGTTCCCTGGAACTTGGTAAGAATCTATAGTTATCAATTAAGTCATTATAAAGTTGTCGAGGAGAACATATAGCGGGATAAAGAACATTATTTTTACTAAACATTAAACCATTGGCAATATCTTCTAAATTAAATGATAATGTCGTTATACTATTGTCTAATATGTATACAATTTCCATTATCTTAAGTCTAACATTTAATCTAGATGTTTCTTTAGTCAGATTCTTAGATTTATTTAATAACCAATTGACAGCGCTGTTCAAAGATTTCTCGTTAGTTACAAGATTATTAATAGTTTGATTAAATACTTTAAGCGTTGAAGTGGAAATGGCGATATTTTGTTTCATGAGATTTGCCAGTTCTTTTTGGTCTTTCTGTAGAGTTTGAACAGCGTTGTCGTAAAGAATAGCATCGTCTTCATCCAGAGTGCCAAATAAATGTTTTAATCCGGAACCTACAATACTGAACCATGCAGATCTTTTAGTTTTATGGCTTAAGAGATGAGAAAATGAATCAAAGTCTCTAAGCATGTCAGCATATCTAACTTCAAGGGGTTGCATGACGTTTTCGCATTCTGTTTATGTGAATACTTGACTTTTATTATATAGTGGACGTGTTAAACTTAGAACCGAATTTATGTTATCTAAATGAGGTTTTATAAAAGATATGTCCACAGGTATCATTACACTTAGATGTTCGTTAGCTATTTTAATTGAACCGACTGGGTTAAAATATAGGCCAATACTAGAGTTCACTTCTTGCACAAAATCGGAATCGCCATGCACGAGTGTGCTGTAACCAAAATACGATCATGAAGCTAACTATGGTAATAAATGTTTATGTAGGAGGCGTTGCAGGTTTTATTTGATCGAAATGATGTGTAACATGTCTCCTATTAATAAGTAAAGTTACGGTATTATTGTTGTGTACTTGTAAAATTTTATAAGGCCCTTTCCATGTTGGGGATAATGCTTTCCTAAGGCGTAAATGATTTCTAAGGTAAACTAGGTCTCCAACCTTATATCTTACAGGTCGTGAATGATTGTCGTAATATACTTTTGATCTTTCTTTAGAAGCCTGTATGCTTTTAATTGCTCTCTCTCTTGAATATTTTAATCTATGAGTTAACATTTTAAGATATTCTGGATACGTTGGATCAGGGGTAGATTCGTAAATAGAGTCTGGTAAGTAAGGTTTGTGTCCGAACAGCAATTCATAGGGAGTGAAGTTTGTGGTACTATGAACACTGGTATTATAAGATAACATGGCTGTGTAGACATAGCGATGCCAGTTATCTTGATCTTCGTTAACAAAAGATTTTAGATACTCTTTTAGGGTTGAGTGACTACGCTCTAGGGCGCCTTGAGTTTGTGGATGATATGGGCTTGACCATAATTGTTTGATTTTCAAAAAGTTGCAAGTTCTTTTGAAGAGTTCCGACGTGAAATTGGTACCTTGATCTGTTAAAATAGTTTTTGATAGGCCAAACAGTGAAATAAAATGGAGAAGGCATTCGCAAGTCTCTTCTGCTGTTGTTGATCGAATTGGATAGGCTATAGAGTATTTAATTAAATCGTCCTGTAGGGTTAAGATATATTTAAGTCTCGCGGGTCCGGAGTCTGGTAAGGGACCGACTATGTCCAAAGCTAGTCTTTGGAATGGTGTTGACGACGTGGTTGTAATTTGCATAGGTGCTCGCGAGATTTGACGAAATGCTTTGTTCTCTTGACACGGTTTACAAGATTTAACATAGTTTTCTATATCGCTACGCATGCCTTTCCAATAATATTTTTCGCGAATTCTTTTAAACATTCTGGGGCCTTACCACCACCTTTACAATAACTATTCAAATGCGCGGCAGTTCAGTTTAGGTACCTATACTGAATCGCTTCGTTTCGTACCATGACGTGTTTAAAGTTGAACCGAATTGGAATTGCTATTAGTGAATGATAGACCAATGTTTGTCTCTGAGTGACATAAAAATCGCCTGTTGTGTAAGAGTGACAGAGCTATGCACAACCGCATAAGTTTGTCTCGTTCTCACATGACAGTTGGTTTCGTTCAAAAATCAACATGCTTAAGGCTTGGTTTACACTTTTCACTTTACCGGTTTTTGAAAAAATGCAACGTATAATTTCTAAATGCAAAATAATAATAAAATGTATCACTTTCCACAAGAATGGACGTTTTTTTGTTTGTTTCCAATGTATTTAGCAAAAGAAAAATATTTATAACGAATGATTATACTGTTGCGTTAAAATTGACATCATCTGTGAAAATATTTTTGAACGTAATTTTTGTTTGTAATGTCACTTGTGAGTTGTGACAAAGGTGAACGTATTGTGAATTTGGCGGCTATTCAAATTTTGAATGTTTGAAGTTTTGAAAAAGTTTTAAGAATTTCCAAATTACTTTAATTAAAAATGTCGTAAGTATATTTTATAAATTGCGAATGTATTTTAATCATTTGGATTACGTTACGTGAAACCGTTTTTAAGATCAAGATCTCATCCTCTTAACATTACCTCAAACTTAAAATGTTTTTATAACTTTCAGCCAACGACGAGTAAGTTATAATCAGTTGGAGAGTCTTTGGGAGTTTTTAAATGAACACAGAGATATAGCGACAGGCTACAATAAAACTGCACAGGCGAGAGAGTTTTCCAAACGAATGTGGGAATCCATAACAAATATTTTAAACTCACAAGGGGAAGGAGCGCGTAAAGATTGGAAGAATTGGAACAAGGTTTATAGAAGTCTTTAAGTTATTGTGTTTTATTAGGGTCGAGCTAAAATTGTGTACTCTAAACTCTGCTTTAACAAATAGATTAGTAATATGTCAAAAATAAGTGAAAAGGCAAATCGTAGTTTAGGCCGTTTTCACGGTATGCTTATTCCATAATTATATCATTTATAAAATATTTATTATGCACTTTTAGTACTGGAATGACTTTAAGTCTAAATTAAAAAGAAAAGTAGCCAATATAAGAGCTTCGCAACAACGAACTGGTGGTGGACCATCTCGGGAAGGTCAGCTATCAGCATTGGAACTTAAGTTCCTTGAAATTTTAGGGGACGATTTTGGGACTGGCCTCCCTGGAGCCAGAGTTGAGCCATTTGTTGAAGTATGTATATAATATTGAGGTGCAAATAACTTTATAGTAAAATTGTTGTTTTATTATATTTTCATTTCCAGCCATTGCTTGAAGAGCCACTTGTATCTTCTGGGGCAGGATCCGAGAGCCTTCTTCAAAATTTTACTCCACTAATTCCGCCCCAAGATATTTTACAAACTCCTTCGGTGGTCAACCCTTCACCACCACCAGTTCCACGTTCGCCAAATGGAGAAACTGTCGCACCAACACCTCGCCGACGACGGCTTGTGCAACAAAGTCCCAACACAGTTCCACGAAGCCGACGCCGCCACAGTCGCCGTCAAGAGACAATAACGATGGACTCAGCTAGACGCGCTTTAATAAGAATATCTGAGGAGAGGGCAGTTGATGAAAGGCGGAGAACAGTTATATTCGAATCAATACTCCAGGAACTGAGAGAAATAAAACAAATGATCAGTTCAAGGTATATTCTATATTATAAACATACATATTACGATCAGTCAGTTAACTTTTAAATTTTTGCTAACATAAAAAAAGAATAATATTTATTTGATTAAATATGTTAATATATTTTTTTAGGTTTGTTGCACCAACCGATGGATCAGAGCAGCTCTAGTCATTTGTCCCTGTTGCAATGCCTGGTTGTGATGGCTCACACCTCCATCATTGTAGTGCAACTGCAGAGCTACCTCTTGTGCTGCTTCTTCCTCCTCAAGTGATGGTTCAGGGAGTTGAGCCTTATTGCAAATGTTATGCAAAATAACGCAGGCATTGATAATCAAAGCAGCCATGTCAGGCCTATAATGCAGTACTCTATGCACCAGCAGACACCGAAAACGTGCTTTGAGAAGACCTATAGTCCTCTCAATGATGTTTCGGGCCCGGACATGCATATCAGTGTAGACTCGTTCTGGTGTACCTGGCGCTGCATCTACTATGGGTGTCAACAAGTACCTTCTTAAAGGATATGCCGAATCACCTGTGGGAAGCCAATTACTACATTAATATGAACACAGATCTGTTAAGTTGATTGATTAGTAAATTTTATTTTGTTTTAAATGTTGAATCGTTATTACATTTATAAGAACACAGCTGTATTATGTTGATTGGTTAATAAATATTATTTCTATTTTGAATGTTGACTTTAATTTGAATTTATAAACAATATTGTAAATATTCAATTAAAACATAGTTTTTAGGTTAATTATTTGTTGTTATTAGAAAATTTTATAGAAAAATTCTTACCAAGGAGCCAAGTTTGTTCATTAAGATCTTCTAAATAAGTTTTAATTGGATGATTATTCCAAATGAAAGAATCATGCGTGGCTCCTCCAAAACTTGAATCCACACTGGTTATGTCCATGTTGGCATTGCAAATCTATTAAAAAAAAGTGTTGTAAGAAGATAGTAACTTTAAAAATTCTAAAGTTTTCTGTTAAACAACTTTTGTAATGGATGTTCTCTGCAATTCTGATAATCAAGCAATAAATGAGAAAAAGACTATTTTAAAGTTTACCAATTGAACATTGAGTGAGTGGTAATGTTTTCTGCAGAAAAAACGTTCTTCATGTTCAGGAGGTCTCACAATGGCAACCTGTGTACAGTCTATACATCCCAGTACACCAGGTATACCAAACTTATTATAAAATCTGAAAAGTTTAGGATATCATTATTATTATATTGTGTAACAGATAGGAATACATATTATGTTGATTTAATTATCAAACTTACGCTGCCCTCGTATTATTCCTTTCATTCAAAGTTCTTGGGAACACAATATACTTTTTCCTCATCTGTTGACTGTTTAAAGCAGCAGTCACTTGAGCCAGTGCTGAAGAGACTGTCTGTTGTGCCATAGAATGCGCAGCAATATCACCAATAGGCCTCTGGTAAGCACCAGTGGCATAAAATGACAGAGCAGCTAAAACCTTTTTAGACTATATTTATGGTAAAGAACTTTATATGCACGAATTACCTTATCTTTTACTGATAAATCAGTTCCTTTTACTGGGTCTCTAAACAGTGGTTTTAACTCTTCACATAGTTCAAGAGTTAATTGTTTAGAGAGCCTGTAACGCCGCATAAATTCTACATCCTCCAAGTGAAACGGGTCCGACATGGAGCGTGATTCGGCCCTGTTTTGCTTTTTAGCTGCATTTTCAGCGTAATCACTCTCCAAAAATTCGAACAGAATCAATTCATCAGACATCTGTAAATTAAGGTTATGTGTGTAATTGTTTCAGAATTTACAGAAAATTATAGCAAAAAATAGCATTTTAAGTTTTAATACTTACTTTTCCTTCTTAGATCTATGAAATTCACAACTTTTTTCTTGCTATGACACGATATTTCTCAAAAAGATTCAGTTAGTGAAACGAAAATAGTAACTTTTATTGAATTGTTGATTTTGACAGAATAGCTACTCAGTGTAGGTTCTAAAAAGAGGTCATGGTACGAATTATAGCGCAATTGAACGAATGAAATAACATGGCGGTGCAACTTCACTCTAGAATCGCTATACGAGAATTGACAGTAAAGTCGATCGCAATTTAGACGTTGTGGTACGAAATAACAAAACAATTCAGTTTAGGTCCTAAATTGGATGGCAATAAGAGGTCGTGGTAGGCCCCCTGGTCCCACCTAAGTGGCCAGCGACAGGTAAGTCATGGTTGTCTTTCAAGATTTGTTTAATTTCACGCAAAGTTGGATAACGTATATTATTAAAACTGTCAAAACTGTCAAACTGTCAAAAGGTTGTCAAAGTAAGAACAGTGTTTCACAAAGTGCTGCTGTTTTTTATTCATTTTGTCGTGAAATTATTGCAAATTTGAACTAAAAGTGCATGTACTTAACTCAATATAGTGCATACATCGTGGTTCCTGATTCAAATCGCAAAGCAAGAAGCATATACGTAAGAAATTACGAAGATTCCACCGTTATCCGGAGGTTGGCCACTCTTTTTTAACTACCCTCATTAAACATAAGATTTTGCATTGGCTATTGGTGTCAACATCAGGGCCTTTATTACTGTGCAACAAAATAATAATATTATTTTTATTTTATCCGGCATTCATCACACTTTTGGACTTCATAATGGCACAGTGCTCGTTATGTAATTCTAACATACAAGTTACGCAGAAACGAATTAAATGCACAAATGAAAGCTGCCAACACAATTATCATCAGGAATGTGTAAAATACAACGAGTCATCCATGACTCGATCTAAGTGGATCTGCCCTACCTGTACCTCGTCTTACTCCAAATTAAGTTCCCAGACGATTAGTCCAAACCTAGGAAAACAATCTAAGGCCGCTGCTACTTCCTCCCTGGATTTAAAAGACGTCATGAACGAGTTGCGGAGCTTTCGCCAGGACGTTTTTGCCAAATTGGAAACTCAACAAACTAGCCTCGATAAATTTAACACTACTCTGACAGATGTCCGCGAAAAGAAGGTCCGCGATTTAGGATCGCAGTTTTTTGGAATGCGCGAAGAGCTCGACGAAGCCGTTAAATCCATTGGTTTTTTGTCTGATGTTCACGATGATCAAGTTAAATTCAACGAACGCGTAAATAATACCATATCACAACTCGATAAGGAAAATAATCTGTTGAGATCTCAAACAAATAATTTACAGGCTAAAATAGAAGAATTAGAACAACGTTCGCGCGAAACAAATATAGAAATACAAGGAGTACCAGAACGAAAAACAGAAAACATTTTGTCAATCATCAATAAGTTGGTTACATCTATTTCCTCTAATCTTAAAGAACATGAAATACTGGCTTTCCATAGAGTAGCTAAAATTAATCCTGAATCCCGGCGACCGCGTAATATAATTGTGAAGTTGAACAGTCAACGTACTCGTGATGATCTTCTGGCCACGGTCAAGCTTTTCAATAAGAATAATGCTAATAACAAATTAAATACTACACACCTGGAAATGTCTTGTGAAAAACAACCGATTTTTATAACCGAACATTTATCACCTGAAAATAAAAAGCTGCATGCAGCAACGAGAATCGCCGCCAAAGAGAAAAAATATGTTTTCGTCTGGATTAAGAATGGCAGAATCTTCATACGTAAAGATATTTCCTCTCCTTCTAAGATGATTAAAACTTTGGATTGCTTAAGTAACTTGTAAATTATTATTATTAATATATATATATATATATATATATCTATATATATGTTTTTTATATACTTTCATATTGTTTTCTTTTTTTTTGTTGTTGTTTGTTTTGTTTTAAATGTTTTATCAAAGTTTTATACTATATTGTTTACATATTGTTAACATTCGATTTAAAAATTTATTATCAAAATGTAAGGGGACTGCGGACCAAGACGGAGGATTTTTATCTCGCTGTACTGCAGAGTAATTACGATATAATTATTATAACAGAATCGTGGTTGAATGACACGGTATTCGATTTTGAGTTATTTGATAGGCGCTATAGCGTGTTCAGGCGCGATAGATCTTCTAGTTGTATTTCGGGCAAAAAAGATGGCGGAGGCGTAGTCGTAGCTGTATTGAAAAGGTATGAAGTATTGAGAAGAACCCTTTGGGAGTCTCATTGTGAGGATATCTGGCTTACTATTTCGGTCGGGAACATGAAAATTAACATATGTGCTGTATATGTCCCTCCACCCGTTCATATAGATTATCTTAGTTTACTTTTGAATGGTATAACACGGGTAGTTGATGAAAATGCCACTTCAAAACAATCTTTAAATTTGGTGGTGGGTGATTTCAATCTGGGCGACATTTGTTGGGCATTGGATACTGATAACACAACCATCATTCCCACATCACCCAATACACTGGTTAGCAATCTTTTCTTAGACTCACTTTCCTACTGTGACTTTCGGCAATGTAACTTGATTGCCAACACAAATGGGCGTATTCTCGACCTAGTTTTAAGTAATACTCTTGCTAGTCTCACGATCTCCAGATCAGAGACGCCGTTCGTTTCAATTGATGCACATCATCCAGCTCTTGAAATCGACTTTTCCTACCGTAGGAAACGTCTATTACGACCCAAAAATATCGCATGCTTAAATTTTTCGAAGTGTAACTACGAATCCGTTAACAAACAATTAAATAAGATAGATTGGAATGAACGATGGAGTCATTGTGAAGATGTAGATGCGATGGTGGATACATTTTACAGTGTTATCCAACCAATTATTGCCGAGAACACTCCCTTAAAGTGGCCACGTGGCGAATCATATCCATTATGGTTTACTAAACCTTTAATCAAAATTCTTAAAGAAAAAGCTAAATATCATTCTAGGTATAAAAAATATGGCAATCTGAGAGATAAACTACAGTATACAACTCTCAGGAAACGTTGCGATGCGATGATAAAGGAGTGCTACAGTAAATTTAAGTTGGACTCTGCCAATTACCTACGACATAGTCCTAAATACTTCTGGAAGATATTTAAAGACAGAAAATCTAACAGCAATTCAATGCCAAATGAGATGACCTATGACGGAACCACTGTCCAGGATGGACAGAAAATAGTCGATTTATTCTCCACATTCTTTAAAAAAGTGTACATGGGAAACGGTTCGTCTTCGTCGTTGTCTGCTCTGCCTCAATCAGGTGTAACAGGCGTTCACATGTTGAATACTCCAGTATACAGTGACTGTACAATAGAGGAGGATGAGGTCCTCAAAGGTTTGGAGTCTTTGAATGAAAATAAAGGGCCGGGCCCTGACTCGGTTCCTCCTATTTTTTTGAAGACGTGTGCACAAAACATCTATAAGCCTCTAACATCGATATATAAAAGATCTCTCGAAACCGGTATATTCCCGTTAGAATGGAAAAAGGCCCATATAACTCCCATTCATAAATCAGGCCCGCTAGATTTAATATCTAATTATAGGCCCATCTCGATTTTATCAGCGGCGGGTAAATTGTTTGAGTCTATCGTACACAAAAATCTGCATGCGCACTTTGTGCAATCCATCGATCGAAATCAGCATGGCTTCTTACCACGTAGGTCGACCAATACTAATCTAACTGAATATATAGCAGATATTACGAAGCATCTGGACGGGAATGTTGAGGTTCATGCAGTCTACACAGATTTTCGAAAGGCGTTTGATTTGGTTAATCACGAATTGCTTGTCGCTAAACTGGGAAGTGCGGGAATACATGGTTCTCTATTAAGATGGTGTGAATCTTATCTTAAGAATAGATCACAATTGGTGTATGTGCGTGGTCTTAAATCAGACATATTTGAGGTTCCTTCCGGAGTACCCCAGGGGTCCCATTTGGGGCCTCTTCTCTTCATTTTATTTATTAACGACATCGGTACCTACATCAACTCAAAATTTAAACTATACGCAGATGACTTAAAAATTTATCGACCTGTTTCGAATCAATTAGACGCAGAAATATTACAATCAGATATAAATAGTATCAACTCATGGTGTACCAGGAATCGCATGTATCTAAATTATGATAAATGTTTCCACATAAAGTTTTCACGAAAAAGAAAACCATCCCAATTCACTTACTTTCTGAATGACAATCCACTTGAAGAAGTTAATTCTATCCGTGATTTGGGAATCATAGTGGACAGTTCGCTTAGTTTCAGAGCTCATATAGACAACATCGTCAATAAGTCGTCGCGACTCTCTGGTTTCGTTGTCCGGCAGATGAAATTATTTAAGCAACCGCGACTTACGATCTCAATTTATTCGACACTAATACGAGGTATTCTGGAATATTGTAGTACAGTATGGAACCCATCTTATCAGACGCACATTGACAGAATTGTAAGTATTCAAAAACGTTTCTTGTACCAACTCTCTTTTTCAGACAACCAATGTCGTAATCTGAACAGCTATGATGAACGTCTTTCGCACTATAAGCTAGAATCTTTACATTCGCGTAGAAAATTATGTGACATTATGTTTCTTTACAAACTTCTGCACAATTACATCGATTCTCCTGGGATCTTGCAACTAATTAACATCTGTGTCCCTCGTTCTAGTAGTCGTTTGTGTAACCGAAAATGTTTTGATTTACCACAGTCAAAGACAAACCTAGGCCTACATTCCCCTATTTATCGCATTTGTAGCGGCGCCAATGATACTCAGTCTGAGTTCGACATCTTCCGTCCTGGTTTTTTAGCCTCAGTTAAGTCTTTATTGAGGAAAGTAATTACTGAATCTTAACTTTAAACTGTGAATATTGTCTTGCTTTCAGACTAACCTTTTTTTGTATTTTATATTTTACTATGGTAGCTGTGTCTACATCAAGCAGGGATAAACTCATAATTATTAACCATGTACTAGACAATAAGTAACGATGTATTTAATAGTTTATCTCAGTTATGTGGACCAAATAAAAAAAAAAAAAAAAAAAAAAAAAAAAATGATAAATATGTATTTTTGAGTTGATTGATTAATATGAGTTGTTAAAGAGGAAGAGAATCATGTTGTAGATTTTAATGAAGTGGTGGTTATCAAAAGGATTTTTGAAGTCAGAAATAGCGATCGTATTGTCATTTTCATTTAGCAGTAGGATGAGTTCATTTCTCAGTGACTTTAAGCTTTCAAATACATCTGTATAAGATGCTTGATCAAAATGATTTACTTTTGTGAATAGAAAATAATCTAATCTTTTGTTGTTTAGGGTGAATTAAGAATGAATTCAACGTTCTTTCCTTGCCCAAAAATAATTCTTTATCTGCGAAAGTATTTATAACGTTTTCTGCATAAGGCATAGATTCGTCGAGGTCGATGGACGTAGGAATAACGATATGTTTGTGTGGTGACTCTAGTAGGTTTTCATTATGTTCTGTTATTTTCGTGTTAGGGTTGTAATTTTTGTCGGTTGTAGCTTTAAGAAATTCTGAGTAAGTGTCTGAGTTTAAGTTGGGACTATTCAGGGGGTCAATTACGTCGTTAGGTAAATTAGGAGAACTGGGGTTAAAGACCTGTGGAGGATCAGGAGTCGGGTTTTCACTAAGTTGATTTGGAACGTTTAGGTCCTCTAAGTTTAAATCGTTGAGATCTGGTAAGTCCAGTAAGCTTCCTGGATTACCAATTAAAGAAGGTATAGCGTCTGGATCTAAGAGATGATCGCAGTCAGGTGAGTTCTCGAATAAGGGACTGTTATTATCAGTAATTGAGGATCCTGGAGTGGGGTTAAGATTTACAGGATTTATGAGTGTTGAATTTTGAATTGGATATCGTGATAGGACATCTGCGGCATTGAGTTTTCCTTTTCTATAAATTATTTCGTATTCGTACTCTTCGAGTTTTAGTCTCCATCTTTGTAATTTGCTACTTGGATCCTTATGATTAAATAACCACTTTAAAGGACGGTGGTCAGTCACTATTTGAAAGTTTCTGCCGTAAAGATAGGGTCGAAATGTTTTACACCCAAATAAAATATCAAGTAGTTCTTTTTCGGTAGTGTTATAATTACACTCACTTTTGTTAAGTGTTCTTGAAGCATAGGCTATGGGTCTATCTTTTCCTAGTTCTCCTTGGGATAGGATAGCGCCAATCGCGTAATTAGATGCGTCTGTAGTTAAAATGAATGTTTTTGTAAAATCAGGGTATGCTAACAAAGGGGCTGAAGTTAATTTTTGTTTTAGTGCATCAAATGCTAGTTGTTGTTCATTTTCCCATAAGAATGCAGTGAATTTTTTCAAAAGAGTTGTCAGGGGCTTTGCCAACTTGGAGAAATCTGGTATAAACCTGCGATAGTAAGAAACAAACCCCAGGAATTTTATTTTTTTATTTTATTTTTATTTTATTTTATTGGTTTACAAAACTGGTCATTACAATGGTGTTACAATAAATAAATGAGCATAACAAACATGATTATATGAATGACCTACTGGATGTAAACACAGCATGCAAATAAAAACACACAAAAATTAAAAAACTTGAGGATAAATGTGAGACAATGATTACTAAACATACAAAGAGTCCATTATAAACAATAGAAAAACGGTAATAATAATTGAGGTTAAAATAATAAAGGTAAAAACTGATTCTGTTCAAACGCAGAGCTTAAAAAAAAAAATCTCTTTTTTTTTTCTTAATTGTTTTGATTATAGTATCAGTACATTTTGTGGTATACAGTTACTTCGTGAGGAAATGTTGCCGAATTTGAGAAATTGATGCACTAAAAATATCAAGGTCATTGCAAATAGCATTATACCGGGAACACATTCGGTAGATTGGTGAATTTTGACCGTAATTTGTTCTACTTAGAGGGAGTCCAAAGGTGGTACGATTCCGAAGACGACTACTGGATCTAGGGATAGCAAACTGTAACCTACCCAACAATTCCGGACTATCAATCTTGCCGCATACCATTTTTTGGAGAAGAATAATTTCCGCTATCTGACGCCTAGTTGAAAGAGAGACCATTTTGAAGTGATGCAATCTAGATTCGTACGTGTTTAGGTTATGGTTGTGATGGGGGAAGAAAGCCAGATGATAAGTGAACCGCTTTTGTAATTTTTCAATTCTTTCGATATTATTCTTATATGCAGGATTCCAAACGGGACTACAGTATTCGAGAAGACTGCGCACGTAGCAATTGAAGAGGATGATAGATACTATGGGATCTTTCATGGATTTTGATTGTCTAAAGATGAAACCGGCTAGGCGTGCTCCTTTCTTAGTAATATAATCTATGTGTTCACGAAAACTAAGTTTGCAATCAATGATCACTCCTAAGTCTCTGACTTTGCTGGCTTCTGGGATGGAAACATGGTTTATATAATATGTTGCCGGTGTGGGAACATGCTTTCGTGTTAATTTTATATGTGTGCATTTGTTTGGGTTTATTTTCATTTTATTGTTCGAACACCATAAGCCAATAGCAGTTATGTCATTCTGTAGAGTTGCAACATCTTCAAGTGTATAAATAGGTCGATAAATTTTTAGATCGTCAGCAAATAGTCTGTATTCAGATTTAATCAATGCACATAGATCGTTGATAAAAATTAGGAAAAAAAGAGGACCAAGATGTGAACCTTGTGGCACACCAGATGGCACCGGCTTTGCAAGTGACTTAAATCCATGGACCCGGACCAGTTGTGAGCGATTACGGAGATAGGACTCACACCACCTTAATAATGACCCACAAATTCCTGCATGCCCGAGTTTTTGGATCAATATGGTGTGGTCTACCACGTCAAAAGCTTTTGAGAAATCAGTGTAGATCACATGTACATCATGTTTATTTTCTAGGACTGAGATACTGTCATCAACAAATCCCAGTAAATTAGATGTAGTGGACCGACCTGGTAAAAATCCATGTTGATGAATGTTGATGAGAGACTTGAAATGGGAGTACAAAACTTTTTGTATTAGGGATTCGAACAGCTTACCAACACTCGATAGTATAGAAATTGGTCGATAGTTAGCGATGTCCCCTAGATCTCCCTTCTTATGAATCGGGGTTATGTGAGCTTGTTTCCATTTGGTAGGAAAAAATCCAGAGGAAAGAGATTTGTTAAAAATTGTAAGCAACGGTTTGCTTAGTTCGTGTGCGCATTTTTTTAAGAAAATAGGAGGGATAGTGTCCGGGCCAGGTCCTTTGTTTGCATCGAGGCATTGGAGTGACTTTAGTATTTCTGATTCTGTAAGAACGTAGTTGCTGATGGATATGTAGCCATCGGACACGTCAGCAAGTCTGGTGGTTGAGGCTGCGGTTGAGGTTGGAGTATTGTCATTATAGATTGAGTGGAAATGGTCTGAAAAGAGATCACATATCATTTGTCCGCCCTGGGCGGTGCGGTCAGCGAGAAACATTTCATCTGGCATATCGGTGTTGTTTGAACGAAAGGATTTAATGAAATTCCAAAAATATTTTGGATTGGTTTTAATAAGGGTTTTTGCATTAGATCTAAATAGAAACAAACAATCGTTAAGCATTTTGTGGCAACGGTCGCGTAATACCTGATATGTTAGTTTGTCTCTAGGGTTTGCATACTTTATGTATCTCTTGTGTATTTTAGATTTTTCTTTTAGCGCTTTAATTGGAGGAATGATTTGACATCCTTTGGAGTTTTAGGAATAGGGAAATGTTTTACTGCTTGGATTTTATCAGGGTTTGGTTTCACACCTTGGTCTGTGATGATGTGTCCTAGGTAAGATACTTCCTTTCGTAGAAACTCACATTTGTGGGGTTGTAGTTTAAGGTTATATTCGCGGAGCCGTTTAAAGACGTTTGATAGATTGTAAAGATGATTTTCGAGATCAGCGGAGTAAATAACAATGTCATCTAAATAAACAAAGCACTGCATTCCTTGCAGGCCAGAAAGTGCCGAATTCATTAATCTTTGAAATGTAGACGGTGCATTTTTAAGCCCAAAAGGCATTCGGCTGAATTCGGATTGACCTTGAGGAACAGTAAAAGCCGTTTTTGCTGAGTCCTCAGGATTCATTTGGATTTGATGAAATCCAGAGGCAAGGTCTAAAGTACTAAAATATTTACTTCTACCGAGTTGATCCAATATTTCGGATATATTTGGAATGGGATATGAGTCCCCAATGGTAAAGTCGTTAAGTTTCCGATAGTCAATGACTACTCTCCACTTCTTTTCGCCAGAAGCGTCTAGTTTTTTGGGTACCACCCAAATCGGGGATGACCAAGGGGATGCTGAAGGTTTTATAATGCCTTGATCCAACATTTTGTTAATTTGTGAATTAACTTCTTGTTTGTGGCATTCCGGAAAACGATACGTTTTGACATGTATGGGGTTTGGTGTTGTCGTTTTTATTTCGTGTTTAATTTCGTTAGTAAACGTTAATAGATCACCGGGGAGATGGAAGATGTCTGAAAACTGTCCGCAAACTTCGAGAAGTTGTAAGTTTTCTTCGCGGTTTAAATAAGTTGTGCGAATTTGTTCGAGTTCTCTTTTTGTTCTAAGATATGTATTCTGGTCGTCACGATTGTAGTTATTTTGAGTATTGATAGAATTAATGTTATACATGTCTTTTACTTCGTTTAGATCATCGAATGGTGTTAATTTTAACTTTAAATCAGAGCTGAAAGACAAGGGTAGTTCTGATGTGTTCACGACGGATATATTGATTCTCGAATTTTCTTTGACCTTGACGATTGAGTTAGCGATAAGTAAATTTTCGATTGGGCGTTGATCTAGAATGAGACCTTCGTGAAGTTCAGGGTTTAATACGGTACATTCGATTATTGTCTCAGATCTTGGGGGAATTACGCATATAGGCACATTGAATTGTAACTTAAAACGAATTTTATTTAATACTAGCTGCCCCGCGCAACTTCGTCTGCGTTACAAAGGGGTTCAAACAGTACTCGCAATGCCGTCGCGTTATTATGTGCCCGTAGTGCACCCACCCACATATTCATTGTGTTTTCTACTCGTGATAACTTCTAAACGAAAAGTCCTATTGGAATAAAACAAAAAGTAATTTACTTCTACATTAATATTCTTGATAATATAATACTTAATTTGGATAAGGGTTATTATAACGATACCCATTTAACGTTAAGTTCAATCTGGGGATGAAATATATATTTTTTAAACATAAAAGCGGTTATTGTGACTAAACTATGATAGTTAGATATATGCTGTCGCGGACTTTTTTGTTTGTCTTACAAATACCTAAAAACCCGTAGTACATCATTTTGTTCTACTGTCAATAGTTTTTGCAGCGTACGCATAAATAGGTTTTCGATTATTCACCTTGTGTTACATATTCGATATTTTCATACGGATCCCTAATTTTTTTGAAAATAAATTATAGCCTATGTTACTCGGGGATAATGTAGCTTTCCAAAAGTGAAAGAATTTTTGAAATCGGTCCAGTAGTTTCGGAGCCTATTCATTACAAACAAACATACAAACAAACAAACAAACAAACAAATCTTTCCTCTTTATAATATTATATTATTATTATTATAGTATAGATATAGATTAATTCTTGTTTAGGGTAGTCAATATTCCCGTTCATTGTATTAAAAATGTCATTACCGATTATACCATCATAAGGTAGGTCTACTCCGTCTACTATATGGAAATTATATTTTAGAGCGTCGAATTTGATTGGAATATGCCCGATGGTCGATTTTGTACCTGTCGAGTCGATTCCTTTAAATTTAACAATATCTCTTGTAATTTCTAATGAATGAAAACATTCTAATGACGATTTTAATATTATACTGATGGACGCACCAGTGTCGATTAATAATGATAAGGGTTTCGAAGAAACGGATGTTAATATCTTTATGTAAGGTAAGTATTTACTGGAAACCTTTGTAGTACAATTGTAAATTTCAGGCGATTCTTGCCTGTTTAGGGTTTCGGAATTGCGACTTGACCATGTAACGGGTGTCGCTGAATCCTTTACAAACAAATGATCTGATTTTGAAATTTTTAATTTTTTTATTTTGGTTTAAAGATAATTTTGTGTCGGGTTTTTGAATGGGGCGGCCCGACCGACACGATTGCGGGCCTCGATTTAGTTTAAAAATGACGGGTCGTGTTCATTAGTATTGTCGACCGTGTCTTCACCTTCTTTTACAAAATTGACGCGGTTCTCGGTTGGCCTGTTGTGTGAATAATTGTACCGTTTAGATTCATTAAACTCCCTTTTGCGACAATTTTCAATAGTGTGACCATTAGTCTTACAATAGCGACAGAATGTTGGAAATGCACGCGGCCTACTTTGATATCCGAAGTCCGGTCTAAAATCAGGAATTTTGTTTTCAGTTTTATAGAATGTTCTAGGTCTCGAAGAGCTTGGCTCTTGTAAGGAAGTTGGTCTCCTGTTCATGAATTGCAAAATTTTTTCTTCGGAGACTGCGGTGTTTACAGCTTCGTTAAGGTTTGGAGGGTTTTTACACCGAACTGTGTTTGAAATGTTCGGTTTCAACCCGATTAGGAATGTATGGAGGGCTAGATCCTCCATTGCGGCTAGACGACCTTCTAGCTCGCTATTCTTTTTATTGGATAAGGTGATTTCTGTCAATAATTTCGAGAGGCATGTTTCTAGGCGTAATGCGAATTGTGTAACAGATTCAGAGGCTTGTTGGCGACATTCTTGTAAGTCGGTTAGGAGGTGTGTGTAATGTTTTCGTTCTGCAAATTGTGTTTTGAGGAAATCATTTAACTGTTCCCATGATTCGAAGTCTTTAATGGAGCATGCGATTTCGGCTTTTCCTTCGAGTTGGGAAAGAATAAACTTAAGCAGTATGGATTTTTGTGACTCTGAAGCGAGTTCGATTGCGTTTTCACAATTTGTTAAGAAGGATGTTAGTTTTTCGCGTGATCCATCAAAGGGTTTTATAAATTTGAACAAGGTCCCTATTTGTACAACTTCTCCTTTTTCAGGTTTTGTTTGAGTTTCCTTTTTTGACATGGTTGTTATGTTTTAGAGTAACTGTTTTAAAAGTTAAGTTACGTTACGGTGTAACGAGTGGACAACTAAGTAGCTCGATATATTGTTATGTCTAAGTGAGATAATATTCGGGACTAACAGTGAGTGTTACAGTGCCAGTACGTGTAGAACAGTGAAATTGTGATGTAATTATTAAAATTAAGTAAATATTAATGTTTTTTGTATTGTATTAAGATACTCAAGTAATGTAACGAGTAAGATAAGTATCAAATTAGCTTTGTAACAGATTGATTCTTGAATATTGGCTTGAAAGAGCGAGAGCGCTAGCGGCAACGTTCCCGCGTATCACATATAAAGAAGCGCATTTTAGCGCAAATCATCGCAGTCCGGCGCTCGCTCTCAAACGGAACAGACATACGGAACGAACTCAAGCATCAATCTGGAACCGCCATAATAATAGTGTATTTATGGACGAATAAATGAAGATTTAGACTGATCCGGATTTTTATTGAAACGACGCCGTGAAGTACAAGGGCACTTGAACTGCTTGCTACAGCGTCGAAATTCTGCAATCCAACGACTCGGGAAGGAACGCTGTCGTCGTCCCGAACACAAATTGGTCCTTCGAGCCGGATTATCAGAATTTCGACGCAGCCATGGTCACAACAAGATCACAGAGTGGAAGACAAGCGTCTAGCCGAACCCGTGGAGATGTTGCTGTTAGAGAACATAGCCCACAAGCCACTGGTATCGCTGCTATTTCCGAACCCGCCGACGCCGCCGTCACCACACCTATTACGCCATCAACCTCGACAGCTGTGTGCAATACAACAGTGACCTTAGCAAGCAACACTCAAGAAGAAAACGCCGCCGCCCTTTTGAGTACACAGATGGACGCCACGAACAAACAAACAGCTCCGTCTACCTCCCAGCGTACTTTGAAATCAAAGAGCAGAAAGTCATCAAAGAAACGTGCCTCCGAGATCGCAAGAACGAAGAAACAAATCTTGGAATTGAAGTTACAATTGGCTACCGCCCATCTCAACGCTCTTGAAGCAGAAGATGATTCCGACGATGAGACCGTCAACAGCCAAGACAGTGACTGTGAATCAATACACAGCAAAGGCACGAAAGTTGGCGCGTGGCTTAGCAACACTCAGCCACACATGTTAGCCACGTCCAACGAAGCGCATCTCCAACAAGCAACAGTAGAATGCATCAAACAGGAAGCCACCAGTAAACATACATCTAATGAACAAGAGAATCAACAAAAATTGGATCTCCGTGAACTCGCCTCGGCAATCACACTCGCCGTGAAATCTGCACAACAAGCAAGGCCGACGCGACACATTGATCTACCGGAATACAATGGAGCCTATCAAGACTGGTTGTTATTCAAGACTGCATATGAAGAATCATCGAACGACTACACAGACATAGAAAATATGTTAAGATTACGTCGCAGTCTCAAGGGCAGAGCCAAGGAAACCGTCGAGAGTCTGCTCATCAACAGCACAGATCCAACAAAAGTATTGAAGCTTCTCCAATCTACATTTGGAAGACCGGACGTCATTGCACGAGTTGAACTAAATAGACTTAGAGCATTGCCACGCATCTCCGATACATCGAAAGACCTCTTCAGGCTATCGTGCAAGCTTACGAACATCGTCGCAACACTTCGCACACTCGAACGTGTACACTACCTGTACAACCCGGAACTCACGAAGTTAACAGTCGATAAGCTGACGCCGACGCTTCGCAGTCGATGGTTGGACTTTGCAGCCGCACAACCTGAAGATGAAGCCGACCTGCTGAAGCTCGCTCGCTTCCTAGAAAGAGAAGTGGACTTGTGGGCGCCGTATGCAGAACCAGAGAGCATACCTACGAGTTCACAGTACGAAGGTCGCGCATATCAGCAACCACGACGTGTACATGATTATAGTACGAACGTCGTTCAAGAAAAGAAGCAACAGAAATGTATTATTTGTGATCAAGAGGGACACTCTATTATACGATGCACTGAATTCCGTGATTCTAACAACGACGCACGCTGGGATCTCGCAAAGAAACACCGTCTATGCTTCAGATGCCTTCGGTTCCGAAACAAGATGCATCACTGCCGAACATCAAAATGTGGAGTCGACGGGTGTTCACATACGCATCATAATTTGCTGCACAATATAAGATAGGCAGAACGTCCTCAAGAAGAAACTGCAACCGTTTCCTCGGCATGGCAATCACATCGAACAGAAAGTTATTTGAAAGTGCTACCTGTCACAGTTCGCGGACCGGCGGGAGAAGTTAACACGCACGCACTGTTGGACGACGGATCCACGGTCACCCTCATCGACGCCGATTTAGCAGAATCCATCGGAGCACAAGGACCGAGCCAGTCGATGCGCATTGAAGTGGTTGGAGGAACAGTTTTAGCCTCCGCTTCATCACAGAAAGTGAAAGTATTCATCAAAGGAGCCACAGAAGAATATCAGATTCGTGCCAGAACATTAAGAAACTTTACAGTATCGAGACAGACTGTCACCGACAGAGATTTGGAACAGTGCACACACTTGTGCGACATAGCGGATACATTGAAATATGAAAATGCAAAGCCGAAGATTTTAATCGGCCAAGACAACTGGGACTTGCTTCTTGCCACTGAAGTACGAAAAGGTAGAAAAAACCAACCGATAGCTTCACTAACGCCACTCGGTTGGGTACTTCACGGCGCACACACAAGAGAATTGGATGAGCAAGTCAACTTGGTACATCCCAAGATAATGGAAGAAAACATGAACAAACAATTGAAGGATAATTTTGCAATCGCCGTGCCTAATGTACAACACTGGCGGGAGCCTTATAGCCCATGCCCAAAGCATCATCAACCGAGACGTCGTGCTGGTGGTCGACAACAACCTACACCCGCGCAATACTCGGCCACGCAAAATGGTCGAGACGATCTACACTATGCCAGATAGCAACGTGCGGACAGTGGACGTTCGCACTCAAGGTGGACTACTCCGCAGAGTGACGGGAAGGCTGGTCATCACACATACGGCAAGGAGTCCCGAAAACAGAACTTCTTCGACTACGGCGTCGAAGAACGGCGGGAGGATATTCGGGACTAACAGTGAGTGTTACAGTGCCAGTACGTGTAGAACAGTGAAATTGTGATGTAATTATTAAAATTAAGTAAATATTAATGTTTTTTGTATTGTATTAAGATACTCAAGTAATGTAACGAGTAAGATAAGTATCAAATTAGCTTTGTAACAGATTGATTCTTGAATATTGGCTTGAAAGAGCGAGAGCGCTAGCGGCAACGTTCCCGCGTATCACATATAAAGAGGCGCATTTTAGCGCAAATCATCGCAGTCCGGCGCTCGCTCTCAAACGGAACAGACATACGGAACGAACTCAAGCATCAATCTGGAACCGCCATAATAATAGTGTATTTATGGACGAATAAATGAAGATTTAGACTGATCCGGATTTTTATTGAAACGACGCCGTGAAGTACAAGGGCACTTGAACTGCTTGCTACAGCGTCGAAATTCTGCAATCCAACGACTCGGGAAGGAACGCTGTCGTCGTCCCGAACAGATAAACACCGGATGAATGACGAGACTATTCAACTTGATTATAACTTGAATTTTTTTTTTTTTTTTTTTTGTTTTCCTAGTATACGTAATTTTATAACGCACACTATTATAATTACAATCTAGTCTAATTCAGACTAATAAGCAATTTTGTTTTAACCTAAATTACTATATGATTTTATGCTAAGAATGTGTCCATTGGCACTTTTCTTATTGTCTCTATTATTAAGGTGTAGACACAATGTTCATGTGGTCTTTGTTATTACACTTCACTGATTTTATACACTAATTGTATTATTAAGTACACTACACTAACTCGAACGGTTTCGTTCTTTTGAGTCTGCTTTTAATATCTGTGATGTCAAGAAGCTGTATAGCTTCTACGTTGACATGATGGTGAAGCCGCCGTTCGTGGGCTTCTGCGCTATTCCTTATGATGCTAGTAACAACCTCCATGTGTAGGTCCCGGTGGAGGTCACTGTTTCGGATGTACCAGGGAGCCCCTACTGCTTCTCTCAGTACTTTGTTTTGGAATCTTTGCAGAATGGCAATATTACTCTGTTTGGTGCAACCCCATAGTGTCGCGCCATAAGTCCAAATAGGCATCAGGACTTGTTTATAAACTAGTATTTTGTTGTGAATTGACAGTTTAGATTGTCTTCCGAGTAGCCAACGCAGTTTTTGGTATCGGAGTTCTAGTTCCTCTCTTTTTTTCTTAACATGGGCTTTCCAGCGCAATTTCGTGTCCAGCGTCATGCCAAGATATTTCGCCGTATTCGCATATGGTATAATTTTACCATTAAGGAATACGTCATGCTGTTCGTGCTGTTTATTAGTAAAATTTATATGAATCGATTAGGATTCATTTAATTTGATGTTCCATTTTTGTGTCCAGTTGTACATATGATCAACTGCACTTTGCAATTTTGCAATAGCCTGCGTGTGCGTATTATCTACTGCCATTATTGCTGTATCATCAGCAAATGTAGCAATAGTACAGTTTTTTAGATTTGGAATATCAGCAGTGTATATGAGGTACAGGACCGGACCTAATACACTCCCCTGAGGTACTCCAGCTTTTATTACTTTTAATTCTGAGTATGCATCTTCCTGCCTTATTCTAAACATTCTGTTTGAGATGTATGATTGAAGTATGTCTGCATACCTTTTTGGTAATGTTTTTCTGAGTTTGAACACGAGGCCTGCATGCCATACTTTATCGAACGCTTGCGCCACATCAAGAAAAATAGTAGAACATACTTTTTTTTCTTCTAGGGTATTTTCGATGATGCTTGTAATGCGATGTATTTGATCTATCGTTGAGTGTTTTTCTCGGAAACCAAACTGATGATTAGGTACTAATTCAGCCCTCTCTATAATAGGTTTTAACCTTTTTAGTAGTAGTTTCTCGAAAAGTTTGGACATAACGGGCAAGAGAGAGATAGGTCTATATGATGATGCTTCATGAGGCGGTTTTCCCGGCTTAGCAATCATGATTACCTCTGCAACTTTCCATAGGTCTGGTACGCAATGTAATCGAAACGCTGCATTGATTAATGTTGTCAATTTCACAATACCTTTTCTAGGAAATTTGTGTAGAACTTCACCTGATATCAGATCATAACCCGGTGCTTTTTTCGGGCGTATACTGATTTTTATTTCCTTTTCAACCTCTTTAGGTGTAACAAGCATGATATCGTCACATAAATGGTGAGAATTCGTTTGAAGGGGAGTCCGTTCACCTGTTCCATTTTCATCAGGTTGGAAAATAGATTCAAGGTATTCTGCAAACCGCTTCGCTTTTTGTTCATTATTAATTGCCCATTTATTATTGCTGCTTTCTCTGATAGGAGGAATTGTAAAGTTGTTTTTATTTATACTTTTTGTAGCTTTCCATAAAGAGTAGTCTGTACAACGGTTACCTGTTAATTTTTCAAGATAATTTTCAGTGAGTTCGTCGTTATAGTGTTGTATTTTCCTGTTGATTTTTTTTGCTAAATTGTTGAGAATTCTTTTATCTTCTGGACATCTAGTATAATGCCACACTTTGCGTTGTTTCCTTTTTTGCTCAATTAATATCTTGATTTCTCTAGGATAGACATTTCCTCTAGTTCCTTTATTGGCTACAGGTGTGTGTTTCCAGAGTGATTGTTGTATAAGTTTTATAAAATTTTCCAATTCGCTATTTAATTGCTCAGTTGTCTTGAGTGGAGTTCTCAAGTTTATATTGCGGTCTAAGTCTGTTCTAAAGCCTTCCCAATCAGTTTGCTTATTAACCAAAGCAGGAGGTTTTTCTTTAAGTATAATTTTGTCATTAACTTCTAAAAATATTGCAGAGTGGTCAGAGTTCATATCATAACTCTGGTACGTTTTTAGATAATTTGTAGATATATTCTTGACAATAAAAAAATCTATAAGGTCAGGTATTTTATTTGGATCGGTAGGCCAATATGTTGGAGTTCCCGTTGATGTAGTATCACATTTCATTTCTTTAATAGCACTCATAAGTTCTTTGCCCTTAGTTGTTGATAGCCTTGAGCCCCAATATGTGTGCTTGGCGTTGAAATCTCCTCCAAGTATAAATCGATTACCAAGGCATCGTAAGAAATTCATGTACTGATCTTTTTTTATGTTATATCTGGGTGGACTGTAAATAGACGAAACCACAACTACTTGTCTTTTTGTTCTCAAACTGATCGACACAGCTTGTATCTCTTTTTCTTCGTAAGTATAGTACTCATGGTGATCTATTTGTTCCTTGATGATGACAGCACTTCCTCCTCTTGATGTATTATCCGGATGTAGTGCGTGATAAATTTTGTAGCCCTTAAATTTAATGTGACATTGTTTAGTAAAATGTGTTTCAGATATAAGACACACATCCACTTTTTCCATGTCTAGGATAACTTGCAGTTCATTTTTATGCTTTAGTAATCCGTTTGAATTCCATACCATTATTTTAACTATGTTATTCATTTTTGTGGCTTGGCAATAGTAGACATTTTAGTGCTACTTTCGATTTTTTGGAGACGTTCGTCAAACGATAGCATAAGTTTTAAGATATCGTTTAACTTCTTATCAGTGCTATCGACGTTTTTAATAATATTTGAATTATTTCTGCTCGTTACCTGGGCATAAGTTAATGTATTTTTTGTGGTTTTGGTGTAGCTAGCTTTATTTGAACTAGATTTAATTGCACTTTTTTTATTATGAGTTTCTGATTCTTGATTCGTCGATCTCGCTGGTTCTCCTGGCTTAGCACTCCTTGTTCTACTTTTGTTGCGTAGCATTTGTATTTCTTTGGCAACAAGACACCCTCGATAGTTTGCAGGGTGGTTATCGCCACAGTGGACACATTTGGGTTTTTCTTCTTTAGATTTTTTACAATCACTCGTTAAGTGTTTCCCAGTGCATTTTACACACCTAGGTTCTTTGGAACAGAACTTTTGTGTATGTCCATATGCTTGACATCTCTTGCACTGGGGAACTAACCTATTGGTTTTAATTGCCTGTATTTCAACTTTACAGCCCAATATAGTATTTATTTTATATATTTTATTTACATCTTCATCATTAGAAAATGTGAGCATAAACATATTTAAAGGCTCTTTTCTTCTCCAGCTTAGCTTATTGACTGCTTCAGTTATTTTTAGACCTTTATTTTTTAGATCTTCAAGAATTCTCTCTGGTTTACACGAAAAGTGTAATTTTTTTGCCATGACTCTAATCGGCCTGTGCTGTTTGTTCTCATATGAGTGCCAGGAACACTGCTTGTTATTCAATAACTCCGTTATAGACCTATACGAGTCCTCAGTACTTGCATTTATCTTTAAAGAGTTACCGCTGAGCATTTTAGTAGTGAATGTATCAGCTGACTGGGTATCTGTTAACAGATCGTAGAATGTTTGATATTCCATTACTTCGTCCACTATTATTGGTGGTGGTAATGGAGATTTTTTTTATTTTTTCCTTGCTTTTTTGAATGGAGTGCTCAGTATGTCGCTCTGTTTGTACGTCTTGGGAGGGTGAAGTGTTTAGTTTTCTTTTCTTCCGAGACTTCGTCCGGATCCACTCTGTTTCCTTTGCAAGTTCTTCCTCGTCAGTGTGGTAATCCATTGGTATTTGATTCTGTAGCAGTTGGTGGGGGTTGGCTCTTTGCCAAGCATTGCAATTGTTCTTGCAGAATCTCTATTTGGCATTTTAAATCGCCTACTAGAGTTTCTAGTTTTTTTCTCTCTTCTCTTTCAGCTCTGTAGTAGCTGTATAGCTCGTGCTCGAGATCGGTTTTCAACTTGATCTGCTGATCCTTCCCGGGTGAACCTGACGCCATTATTAAAGCTATACGTGTGTATTCGCCTTAACAATGTTAGTCACGTTCGGAACGTCATTATCTAGGTCGCCACATTATAGTTCATTAAACTTAATATATAGCACTACACAATATATGCAATGCGATTTAATGATGCGCATGCACTTTTTCGCGTAAGTCTCAGTGACAAGCGTTCGCAAAGGAGGTCGAACGGTCACTGTTTGATTGACAATGATTTAAAGAATTTACTTTGTGGTTTTAATCTTTTTACAAATTTACTTAAATTGTTAATTATTTGACAATTATTTTTAAACAAACAACGCGTGTTATGTATTTTATGTAAATGTCTTGATTCGGGATAGCACTTGTTTCACTTACTGCAAAGTTAAACACCAACATACGATGAGTTTCAGGAGCATAACGTCGTGGTCTTCGGCTGCTTAACCTCGATATGATGAGCTGCGTGGTCTCGGAGGAAGGCGTAATAGCGCCTTCGTTGTGTCTTGGTTTTTCAGGTTTGCGTCAGTGAGGACGCGAATAAATTTTTGTATTAGTTTTGATGTTTTTTCTACACTTCACAATTAGGAACCCAAGTTACGTGGGTTTTTAAACAACTTTACACTTGATTTTTTCTTTTTGTTTCACTTTGAACCTTTAAACTAGGTTTTTCTTAAACACTTTTTGAACACTTTTGTTTTACTTGAATAATGTCTTGAGTAGAAGAATAAGAATGGAGGATACCGAGGATCTTTTCTGATCCCACCGCTGCCACCAATTTGTTATACGAAATCAATGAAATGACTTTTTAAAAAAGATTTATTACGAAAAATAAATGGCAACCGTGCCGTGTGAGATTGGAGATTAGACTGGCGGGAGAGGGAAGGATCGATCTTAAATAAAGGAGCATAATGCTGACTCTACTTGGGATATGTGATGATGGTAACAGGATTGGGAACTGAGGGGAATCGTAACAGTACCACTGTTAAACGTCAGTAATGTCAATACCAACATGATTTTATGTATTAGAGGGTGAGTTTTTTAATTTATTTTATGTTTGTTTAATGTATTATGTATGCATGTTGGAAATAATAAATATTGAATTTGAATTTTGAATAATACGGAGTGATTATTATAATCAATTAAAAAGTAATACAGCATGCATTCAAAAAAGACAACACATTGAGAAATAAAAATAGACATTACATAATTAAATTCATTAAAAGGGAATAATTTGACCGCAAACACGGATATAACTATCATCAGTACGATTAAAACAATGTAGACAATGTGACTTTGGTTATTAATTGAGCGGAACCATCTTATCACTGCTACCCGAGAAGTGCTCTTGTCCAACGTATCGGTCCAGGTCGTCTTGAGATGCAATACGAACGGATGGCTTATTGTGTGACCTACGGACGAGGACAACTCCGTTTTTGATCCAGCAATACTTGAAATCATGCTGTTTACATCTAAGTCTGGTACTGCGAAACAACATCCTGTTCGTTCTGGTCAGTCGTTCATTTATATATACACTATTGACATGTCCAGGTGCGATGCCCTCACTATTAAGAGATCTTCTTACTCTGCCAGCTTTTAACAGTTCTTCTCGTTTAGCATTCTGTAAAAATCGAACAACAATTGGGCGTGGCTTCAAGACATTGATGTCCGCGTCATCTCGCGACCTAGGACCCACTCGCAAGACGGCGTCGATGTTAGCATCTGTTACATCCACTCCTACCTTCATGGCAATGACAGATATAGTGTGATATAAGTTTTCATTCGGTATTTCAGGCACGCCAATAACTTTTTTCATGCCATTTTGCTCGTGACTATTCAGATTCTGCTGTAGTTGCTGGATTGACGCCTTGAGTTTGAGGATTTCGATATCCTTTTGTTGTAATTTTTTCTCGAATTCAATATGAGTGACTGACAGGGAGTGCGTTACCGTAGAAAGTTGTTCACGAAGACCGACAATTTCCTCCTGAAGTTCGCGAATCTCGGATAACACAGTGCTTAGTTGTTCAGAATCACTTTCCCTCTTATCACGACTACCTCTCGTCAACGTAACGTTTTCTTTCATAAAAGTATATTCCTCCAAAGCACAGGTACCGCCTCTTATGGGAGTATTTGAGTTGTCCTGTTTGGGTCTGGAGGAAGAGCAGGATGGACAGATCCATTTTTCCTTGTGTTGTTGCGTAAGCTTAGAAAATTTATCAGCACTTATTTGTAGACATTCGGTGTCGTATAATGCTGCACACGTCCAGCATTTCAAAAATTTTGCTGTTAATATTTTATGTCGACATTCACTGCAAATCTTCGGCATCCTATTTATTATTTAAACAGGCACGACTTAGTAATGTGTTAAAATGCCGAAGGTCGTTCGCCCACGGCGATGTTTACTAGAAACAGCTGATCGAAGCACCGCACAACAGCGACACAAACAGGAGGAGGAGGAGGATCGCGAAACGCGTGTGCTTTTACTGACTACCCAACGATGAACGTGCCATCTAATGTGCCATCGTTTCAGTCGCTTCACGTTTTCTTCAGTATTTGTGAGTTCCTTTGCCAGTTTATTAGCATGTTTGTTCAATCTTTCTTTGTACTTTATCGAATACTTATTAACTTCCTTCTTCACAGTTGGCATGTTCAGACATTTATGTGTCTCAGTGTTTCTTACAAACCAGTGTGCGCTTGATATATTTCTCAATGCTATATTTTGAAATTTTTGTAGAGAATATTTTATTTCACAAAGCGTCAGAACATCGAAAGAATTGTGGGATAAATTGAAAATGCTATTTGATGACTCAGGGTTTTCTAGGAAAATTAGTCTTCTGAGGAATCTTATATCTATTCGATTAGAAAATTCCACGTCGATGACGTCGTATGTTACACAAATTGTTGAAGCAGGTAAGAAATTACAAGGGACGGGTTTTGGCATTAACGATGAGTGGATTGGCTCTATTATGTTGGCTGAATTATCTGAAAAGTATATGCCAATGATAATGACCATCGAACATCCCGGAATGGTTATAACAACAGACGCCATTAAAGGTAAATTGTTAGACATGGAACCGGAAGATAGTGATGTCAATAATGCATTTGTATGTTTCTGCAATAAACCGGTTCTGCGTTCAAAAAATGTGATGTCTACAAAGTCACACAGTTTTGTTTGAGACGCCGCCCGCGCACCGCGCTTGTGACGAATCGCTTTGAATCTCATTAATAATCAAATATAGTGCTTAATTAAGTTGGTGTCGAATTGATTGGACTGTACTTCATTCATTTAGTTGTGTATTTTGATTACCTAACCCTGTGCTGATTAAACAACTGTGATTGTGACAAGGACTTCTGATTTTTTACGCTCACGCCCATCCGCCGACATACCCGCTTTTCTAACCGCACAAGATGAATTTCGATGAAGGCCTTCCTGCCCCTTCATCAGAAGTGGGATTGAATGGAGCTAGAATTGAGCAAGAAACACCAAAATCGGATGCAGAAAAATTGCTGAATAACATGCAAATGCTTTTATCTCGTGTTCTCGCAGCCCAGCCAATACCAGCCGTGAGTACTAACCAGACAACAAATTTCTTACCGTTTGATCCAGACGAACCAGACTGTGACATATCTGGTTGGTGTAAGATTACCGAAGCAATCGTTCATAACAAGCGCTTAAACGGAATTGACCTGCTTATGGCTCTTACTACCTCTTCAAAAGGACGAGCAGCAGCCTGTATAACTCAGCTAAACTTAGATGAAATGTCCTGGAGCGTTGTCAAACAGACACTGTTAGCAAAATTTTAGAAACCAAAACTTTTTCAAGTCTATTTCGACGAGATATTGCGTTTCCAAATAGGAGTTAAGGAGACAGCTTAAGAAGCCGCCCTTCGTCTATGGAGCTTAATCGAACGAATACCTAAGACTGTCATGCCTGAAGAAGTGGTGACTGGATTCGTTATCTCTGTGCTCTGTCAGAAAGACAGCCTTATACGACGTGAATTGATCGCGCATAATATCACAACTCGCACACAATTGTTCCGAATCCTAGGAGGTGTATCGCTTAAGCGGCGTTCAGACGGTGTCGAAGCTAATAAACCTGAAGCAAAGCGTTTCCGTACTACGGAAAGGTTCATTGGCAGATGTAACTTTTGAGGAATATCGGGACATCGTTTTGCGGAATGCCGAAAACGTCGCGATGCGTTGGGATCAGTCCAGCCTCGAGACACTCCGAGTGCTTCCCATCCGTTGGAGAGTACGACCAGCGTAACCTGCTACACCTGTGGCCAAATAGGTCATGTGACGACTAACTGTCCCGCTTAAAAGAACGGTGGTAAAGCTACGGCCAAGGAAGTCCACCATTGTGAACACCGTCCTTCAAGGGGTATCTTGACAACATCTTCCGGTGAGTCTGTGCCTTTCCTATTTGACAGCGGATCGTCCTGGGGCCTTACCACCACCTTTACAATAACTATTCAAATGCGAGGCAGTTCAGTATAGGTACCTATACTGAATCGCTTCGTTTCGTACCATGACGTGTTTAAAGTTGAACGGAATTTGAATAGCTATTAGTGAATGATAGACCGATGTTTGTCTCTGAGTCGCATAAAAAATGCTTGTTGTGCAAAAGTGACAGCGCTATACACTACCAAATAAGTTTGTCTCGTTCTCACATGACAGCTGGTTTCGTTCAAAAATCAACATGCTTTAGGCTTGGTTTACACTTTCAACTTTACCGGTTTTTGAAAACATGCTAAATATAACTTTTTAGTACAAAATTATAACAAAATATAATCAATTATATCACTTTAAATAAAAATCAACGTTATTTCGTTTATTTGCAATTCAATCAACAAAAATAAAAAGTTCCTTGTAAAATTTCGGTATCATTAAACACGGCTGTAAATGTTTTTGAACGTTCTTTGTTTGGATTTGATGTGTCAACGTCAACTGTCAAGGTCAATCTTGTTTATTTTCGTGATTTAAGTTTTATCTAATTTTGTTATATTCTATTGGATTTAATATCAGGGTTTATACATTTTTGGAGATTTCTTCGTTTCTAAATGACAAGACATATTTACCGTGACAAATAATTTCAAAGCTTTTATAAGTTTTAAATGATGTTAGCAGAACATCGTAACTCATCATGATAAAAGAAATCTAGTTAGAGCGGTCTGGGTCTCTTTGCAAAGTTTAATAGTGAATATTCCAAACAGCCGTCACCTTCATGTGCCTTCACCTCTGGCTACTTTAATCTTACTGTTATTATTGCCACTCACTATGAACTGAGTTTGACGACCATTACTCAGAAGAAGCAGAATGAGAGAAATAAAATGAAACAAGTGTTCAAACGGTTCCACAGACGCAACGCTGATAGTCTTCTAAATGAGGCTGGTTTAAATTCAGGGTTTCTAGTCGCAGCTCCAGACGACACCAAGTCTTTGCAAACGACTTTTACAGATTGAATAACGCAGAGGTATTTATGTACGCTGATGACGTGGCTGTGGTGGTTACGGCTTCAGTGCTGCAAAACTTAAAGCCAAAAATCAGAGAAACCTTAAGAGCACTGGAACGTTGGTTTAAAATTAATTATACTTCGTATCTCTCCCGAAGATGATTACGATTTACATGCAGCAGTACGCGAGTTGCTGTCCTAATCACACTTTTAGAGTTTATTAAAAATAAATTAAAATATAAAAAGTATTGAATATGACTTTATACCCCACCATTATTTCCCCGACATTGTCCCGCAGTCCCTAGGTCGACAATGACACTGTTGAAAAATTATTAAAAAAAGTGAAAAAATTAGTGAAAAAACGCCGAAGAATTTCATCATCAGATTCTAGTGTTGAACCACCGATGTCGCCTGCACAGTCATCACATCTCGACATAACCAGCGATCTGGAACCTCAAGGCAAGTCTAACGAAAAAATTATTGTCATCTACCTACCTTAAAAATTTATGTACTAAATTTGTATTTTTATACAATTTTATATTCAAATATACACTATATCGTGTGTGGAGGCCGTGATAGCTATGCAACGGTTTTGTATGCATAAATTCAATCATATCCCGACGTACATCGTGTGTGGATGTAATAATAGTTTTAAAACTATTTGATGCGTGTAATGACAATATTATCCCGACGTAAATCGTATGAGGATATCGATTATGTTTTAAAAGTGCAATTTAAAATTACAGACGAGATCCCATCCGTCGAGATGTCAACTGAAAATATTGAAATTCAGGAACTGAACCCGGATATCTTGGAACTGCTAGGTTCAGATCCCACCCAAAATAAACCATTTGGAGAAGACTTGCATAAGGATTTAGCAACTCGATGGAAATATATCCTAATTAATGGTCTACCCAAGAATGAAAAACAAGATATTTTGAAAAAGTATCTTCCTGCAGAAAATTGCACAAATATGAAAGCACCCATACTCAATCCTGAAATAAAATCTGCCATCTCTGAAAATATACTAAAAAGAGACACATATAGTGAACAAAAACAAAACCAAATGTCCAGCTGTATTTCAGCTATTGGCAAAGCACTAAATCTAGCGCTTTCAAAAACTGATAATATCCCACAGAATATTATAAAGATCCTGAGCGATGCTGGGCGATTACTATGCGATACACATTACAGAGAATCTCTTTCAAGAAGATTCTCAATTGTAAACTCATTGAGTAAACAAAAACGAGAGACCATAAAAAATACAAAGGTGGACGAGTTTTTATTTGGTGCTAATTTGCCTGAACACCTGAAATCATCAAAGGCTATAAACTGTGTAAATATGTCTGCTTCAGAACTGAAATTAAACACAAGTACAAATAGGTTCAATCAGACACAGCGCGGCCAACCCAGCACTTCTCGCCTTCCTGGAGCTTTAAACGCACGGGGGGCACCACGAGCACCAGCCGCCGAGCCGCGAGTGTACCCCAACCAGAATCGGCGTCAGCCACCGCCACCTCCGGCGCCTCGAGACCGCCGTCGTGCAACAACCCAGGCATATCCACGGAGCAGCCGCCAGCAACAATCTCGGGGACGTTAACCACCTCGCCACAGGTACATAATGATGTTATACCTATATCTGGCAGATTACGACATTTTACACATGAATGGTCTCAAATAACAAGAGACCAAACTGTTTTGTCTTGGATTAAGGGCTATCGAATACCGTTTCGCTGTGAACCGTATCAGACAAATTTGTATACCACTAAAACTTATACAATAAGAGAAACTAAAATAATCGATAATTCTATTTCTGATCTATTAAAAGCAGGCTTTATTTCACGTTGTTCTCCATGTGAGAAACAATTCATTTCACCAATATTTACGGTCCCTAAATCTAACGGAAAACACCGGTTTATTCTAAACTTAAAACAACTAAATAAATTTATTACTATCAACCATTTTAAAATGGAAGACTATCGTACAGCGCTAAAACTGATTGATAAAAATTGTTACATGGCTACATTAGACTTAAAAGACGCATATTTCTCGATCCCAATTGCAGAAAGTGATAGAATCTATCTTCGATTTACTTGGAATTCAGATTTATTTCAGAACCAATTGTTTCAATTCAATGTACTACCGTTCGGGATCTGTACGGCACCTTACGTATTTACTAAATTAATTAAACCTATATTATACTATTTACGGTCATTAAGACATATATCGGTTAATTACATAGATGATTTCCTATGTATCGGCAACTCACTCGACAGTTGCTTGAATAATATTGAAACGACTAAAAAATTATTGATGAGATTAGGTTTTTTAATAAATAATGATAAAAGTCAATATTATCCAAGAAATAAGTGCACCGTTTTAGGATTTATATTTGACTCAGTCAACATGTCTTTAACACTACCTCCTGAAAAGAAAGATCGCATAAAACTTCTTACAAAGAAGTTTTTAATTACAAATAAATGTACAATTAGGGAATTCGCTAGTTACATAGGATTGTTGACGTCAGCGTGCCCTGCTGTCAAATACGGCTGGCTATACACAAAACTTTTTGAAAGAACAAAATTTTTAGCACTTAATTATTCAAATTATTATAACAAACAATTAATATTACCAGGAGATATTAGAGACGACCTAATATGGTGGAGAGATAACATTAGTTCCTCCTTCTGCTCTTTTCAGTCTAGAGATTATGTTCTCGAAATATTTACCGACGCTTCGAATACGGGTTGGGGTGTAGCGTGCAATAACAAAACTGCACACGGCCACTGGAACTATTTACAATCGTAAATGCACATAAATTGCACATAAATTGTAGGGTGCAGTGTGAGGGTTGTATTAAAATGTTGTTTGTTTTTAAATGTTTAATGTTGAAATGGACTTATAATAACTTATTTGTAAAATGTTATAAAATGTTAATGTTAAAAATGTTAATGAATGCACCCGACTAACGCGGTAATCAAATGTGCACTGATGGTTTGTAGAAATGACGTTGTACATTACGCCAATACCGCTGAGTAAGGTGTTCGGTAAAAATCACCGAACATATTCCGGGGCAACAAAGATGAGGATGCTGATTTAAAAATTGTTAATAAAATAAACTAGTGATTGTGAATTACAAGGTGATAAAAGTAAAATTAAATGTTAGGTTTATAAAACTAAGAACTTATAGTCCATATAGGTCTCCGTGGTATCGGAGAGCACGCCTTGTTTGCTACTTTAGCATAAACTCTAGCTTCACTAGGCTGACGGTCAGCCACATTGTAACGCGCACTAAACCTTGGACTTGCACTGTTTACATTGACACATTCACTAGCACTATCACCACACTGTTGAAGCTCGATGCTCGAGGAGATGAGCGCGCGGTTCGCCCTCAACCGCTGTCGTCGTCTCCACAGCAGCACGCCGGCTGCCACAACTCCTATGCTCACGATGACGTAGATTATCACGTACTGATGTATTTCGTGAGATGTTAACGAAGACTCCAATGCAGGCGGATTTCTTTTTAAATCTTCTATACGCTCATGTATGTTTAGAAGAGCGTCCTTGAGGTCTTTAGGTTCCGTAATGTTTATGTTTTTAAGGTTGATGAGAGAGCTGTTTATGAGCTGTTTTAACTTCGCAGATTCCACAGCAATGGTACAAATATGAGGATGTATCGCCCAAAGCTGTTATTTTGTTTTTACAGTAATTGTATTCCAATTTGCAGTTGTTACTTTTAATATCAATCATACAAAACTTAGTGTCAGGGCGAAGATGACGAATTGGTTGTCGAAAATTGCAGTAGTAAGCTTCTTCTTGTTGATTGCATGTTGAGACATCTTCCGTCGTAAGTTCTAAGAATGAGTCTCTTTTTAAGTCAATAGCGATGTATTCAGTTGCAGGAACTAGTTCAAGGGTCCAATTACCGCTCTGATAGGGAACGGAATATACTTTATAAAGTTTGAATCGATTTTGACTTATAAGTGGAAATGTTATTTTGAATATAAAATATTCAAAAGTAATCCGAGCCTTTATGTTTAACAGAGGATACAGAAATTTAATATTCTGTTGTTCAATGGGAAGAGCAGTGTCTTCAGGTAGATACCCTGTGATAATGTTTAGTTCTTTCCGAAGTTGTTCTGGAGTGAGTAAGTGAATGTTGAATTGGCCATGATGTATGTTACTTAAAATTTCTAATAAAATATTCTGCGACCCCTTTAAGTTATGTAATAAATTGGTTGCAAGAATAGATGTTAACGTAAATTCTTGTACTAGTGATATGTTATTCACTTGTTGTTGTAGTCTATTCGTCATATTTTCCAAGTTATTGATGTGTTTGCTGATAGTTTTATGTTGCTTAGTGATAATTTCTTCTGTTCTTTTCAGTAAATTGTATTCTGATTCTACAATTGAAGTTTGGTTTCTCCACAGTTTCACTAAATGTTGTTCATTGTGTTTTATGAGTTCAATGTCTTGAGTGTACTTTTCTGCGAAATGTTCATCTAATACGCCGAACAGAGAGTTTGCAAGATATCCGACACCGTTGATAAGACCACGACGTTGTCTGCCGTGTTCATTTGAACGTTGATTTACAAGTAGCTCATTATAGTATGTTAATTCTTTATGTTCGTGTATTAATTGAGCGACTATCATGTTACACTGTCCACCATTAATTGTTTTGCATGTTTTATCTAAGTATGTTGCAGCCTTTTCGAATATCTTCATTCCTTCTCTATAGGGAGACATGTCATAATATACGACCATTGTCCATGTGTTCTTTATCAAATTTAGTTTTGTTATTGGATCAAAATATAATGCTTTATCGCCTTTTATTTCTGTTATGTTGCTTGCATTGCTTGTATTGCAACACAATGTTAAAAATAATGTTAAAGCCATCACTATACGTGATAGTTTTCCGTGTCTCGACTGTTTCTGATTTGTTTTAAGGTTTGTTTGTTTATGTGATGAGTTGTTTTGTTTCGAGTTGTCAGCTTTTTCGCTATGGTCTCTTGTTCAGGGTTTGCACTTATCGGCAATTTAGATAGTTTGACGATAGGTCTCTTTATAATGCCATTTTTTGTTTTCAAGGACACCACCCGGACGTAGCCATCGCTGCCGGGAAATACTTCTATCACTCTACCCATAGCCCACTTCCCAGCTGGGAGATTGTCTTCATGTATCATCACCATATCACCAACTTGCATGTTTGTTTGTGTTTTCACCCACTTGTCTCGTACTGTTAATTGTGTTAAATACTGATTTTTCCAACTGTTCCAAATTTGTTTAAATATGTTGTTAGTCAGATGCCATCTGGTTCTAGCATCTTCTTTTGTTTCTATCACGGTTCCTCCAGACCTTCCAGTTAGAAAGTGTGCCGGTGATAGGTAATCCAAATCTTCTATGTTTTCTGTTAGAGAGCACAACGGTCTAGAGTTAAGACCGGCCTCTAGCTGCGCTAGAATGGTGCTGTACTCTTCAAATGTTAGCTTCTGTTCTCCGACAACTCTTTTCAAGTGCCATTTTAAGCTTTGCACAGCGCGCTCCCATAGTCCTCCTGCACTAGGCCAAGATGGTGCGTTGAAGTGCCATTCTATGTTCATCTCTGCAACTTCCGCTAAGAAACTGTCACTAAAGACTTGTTGTAAGGTATGATATTCTTCTTGTAGCATCCGATTAGCTCCAATAAAGTTAGTTCCTTGGTCACTGTATAGATGGTGAGGGGTTCCTCTTCGGGCTGCCATTCTTCTCAACGAAGCTAAGAACGCTGAGCTGGTCAAGTCGGAAACTATGTCCAGGTAGACCGCCTTCGTGACCAAGCAGATATATACCACGATGTATCCTTTACTTGTTTTAACACCTCTGCCCTTGTTGATCTTGACGTCGACAAAACCTGTGTAATCCACTCCAGTATGGTAGAATGGTGATGCTTCATTGATTCTGGCGGCGGGAAGATCTCCCATTAGTTGATACTGTTTCTTCGAGTCATATTTTCGACATGTTACGCAATTTCTCAACTGCTTCTTAGTGGTGCTATATCCACTCGTGATCCAATAATGTTGCCTGAGTGTTGTTAGCGTGAGTCGGGGTCCTCCGTGAAATGTTAGTTTATGCGCTTCATCTATCAATAGTTCTGCTAAACGACTTTTATGAGGTATTATTTTAGGATGTTTCATTTCCATACTTATGTTAGCGTTCCTTAGTCGACCTCCGACACGTAAAAAACCGTCTTGATCAATAAATGGTTTTAAGTTAAATAATTTACTGTTTGATGCAATTTGTTCGTTTTTGTTAAATTTTTCAATATCTGACCTAAATTCCATACTTTGAACATGTTTCACCATTGCTGATTTTGCATTTCGCAATTCTCGTAATGTTAAGTACGCCGGTAACTGTTTACGCTGCATAATGGGCATTAAGCTCGTTGTATCCATGCAAAAATACGAACTATTTTTATAAATGTGTTATGTTTTTGAAGTAAATTGTCGATAATATTTAGTTTATTTTCATGTTGTATAACATGAACTAACTTCTTAGTTTTTGTTTATTCTTCTGTTTTGTATATTATTTGTTGATGTTCTGTTTCTTTGTTAAATGTTTTTAACCATGATGGTCCGTTCCACCACAGAGTATGTTTTACTAGCTGGCCGCCTGTAAGTCCGCGACTTGCAGCGTCAGCAGGGTTATCGCTTGACTTTACGTATCTCCAAGTTTCAGCTGGTGTGATTTGTTTTATAGCAGTGACTCGATTTGCTACGAATGGCTTCCATCGGTTTGGCTCTCCGTTAAGCCAACCTAAAACAACCATGGAGTCACACCAACAGTGGATCTCTAATTTACACGTTAGGCTTTGTTTTATTTGTTTGATGAGCTTGGAAAGTAAATGAGCTCCACATAACTCAATTCTAGGTAATGTTAGGGCCTTTTTGTGCGGCACTAACTTGGATTTGGCTACAACCAGTATTATGTTTTGTTGATTTTTAGCTCGTGCGTAAACCACACAAGCGTAGGCGGCAGTAGAGGCGTCACAGAATCCGTGCAGTTCGATCGTGTTATGTTCTTCTGATAGAATCCATCTTGGTATAGCACAACTGTTGATAGAACTAATATCTGACATCAATCTAGCCCATTCCTTGTAAATGTCTTCCGGCACCAGATCGTCCCATTTTAAATTGTTATTCCATAATCTTTGAAACAGTAATTTGAGCTTTGTGGACAGTGGTGTTAACCAACCAAGTGGATCAAATAACTTAGATATTTCTGATAATAAGCTTCGTTTAGTCAGTTTTGTTGTTAATTTTGAGAAGTTGCACTTGAAAATAAATTGATCTTCTGTTGAATTCCAGCGCAGCCCTAATGTTTTTGCTGTATCATCTGTTTTAAAGTTAAAAATCGTATCATCTTCGCATTGTTGTATTTGTTCAAGAAGTTGTTGTTCATTTGTTGACCATTTTCTAAGATTGAATCCGCCCAACTTTAAAAGGTGAATTAAATTCATTATTAATCTTTTACCGTTTTCTATGTTATAGCAACCGTGTAGAAGATCGTCCATGTAAAATGACTCCTCTAAGGTACGTGCTGCTTCTGGGTATTTCATTCGTTCGTCGTGCGCTAATTGTTTTAATGTCATCATTGCTAAAAATGGTGCCGCCTTTGTTCCGTACGTAACTGTTGCTAGTTGAAACGATTGTATAGGTTGGTCTGGTGACTGTCTCCATACAATTTTTTGAAGATGTTGATCTTCACTGTTTATGAGAATTTGACGATACATTTTCTCGATATCTGCCGTGAATGCATATGGAAATTGTCTCCATTGTAATAAAAGTACTTGTAAGTTTTTCTGCAGATTGGGGCCTTTATGCATAATGTCATTCAAGCTCCATTTAGATGATGTTGCAGCTGACCCGTTGAATACAACTCTCAAACTTGATGACGACGAGTTTTTGCGCAATACACCGTGATGAGGCATGTAGCATTCGAGATATATGTTTCCTTTTACTTCCGGGATCATATGTTGAAGGTCAGCATATTCCTTCATAAATGTTCCGTATTTTTCTGCTAAATCTCTCTGTTTCTCGAATCTACGTTCTAAGTTTTTTAATTGGGCAATAGCCATTGGTTTTGATTGACCCAATTTATGTTTTAGTTCCTCCTTTATAGGTAATCGAACCTCATAACGACCGCTTTCAGTGCGTCGTGTTGTTGTGGAGTACCATTCGATACATTGTTGCTCTTCTACTGATATGTTTGAGGTTTCGTTTATTTCTTCGATTTCCCAAAATGTTTGTATTTCCTCTATGTTATTCAGGACAACGTTACACTGATACGTTTTAACGCTTCCACATAAGAGCCACCCTAATTTAGATTGTTGAGCTATTGGTTGTTCTAACTTTTCTCCCTTAATTACTCCTCCAAGAATAATGTTAGCGTAGACATCTGCTCCCAGCAGCAAATCTACGGGCCGACTCTTATAATATTCAGGATCGGCCAAGTTTATGTTATTTAGGTATGACCATGTTGGTTTTGAAAATGTTTTGTTGGGCAGATTTTTGATTAAATTGTTCATAATGAGAGCTTCGACTTCAAATTTGAAGTCGTTGTTAATTGAGGAGCATTCAATTGTTAATTTCCCTTTACAACTGTTTTCGTTCTGGCCTACTCCAAATATCACTCCCTTACATCTTTGCCGTTTTATCCCTAATTTTTGGGCGGCTGTTTCCGTTATCAACGATATTTGCGATCCTTGATCCAATAAAGCTCGTATGTTGTAGAATAGTCCATCAGAACCCTTAACTTTTACCACAGCAGTGGCTAACAATATTTCTGAGTTTTCGTTTAAGGAGGCATGAGAGGTTCTCGAAACGTTCTCCCTTTCTTTCACTGTTTGTTTGACATCCCTTTGTTCAGAAGACATCGGAGCTGTGGAATTTATATGTTTCGCAATATTTATACGCTTCGTGTAAGAGAGTGTTATGCGGAGCTAAGCATTTTCGACAAGTTTGTGTTGAAATACATGGATTTCCATTATGACTAAACAGACAATTTGTGCAAAGTTTTAATTTATTTGCAGTTTTAAGTTTCTGTTCGGTATTCAACAATAAATAATTCTTGCAATTATAAAGTCCATGTTTATTATTGCAAAGCGGGCATTTGATATTTGAAACATGCATTGATTTCGCAATCGGTTTATTTCCATAGAATTGTTTGTTAAAATTGTTTGATTTGTTCGAATTATAGTTATTTTTTCGATAGTTGAATGATGTTTGAGGATAGTTTGTTTGATTAAGAGGTCTTTGAGATGTTAGTTCTTGTTTGCGACGGGAGGCTTCTAGACTGAAGAACTTTGTTTCTAAGAACTCCAGAAATTCCTTTAAAATTGGCAGTTCTCTGGAATTCTTCAACGATTGTATGTACTCAGTATAGGTGTCGGAGTCTAGTTTTTGACCTAGTATATGAACAACTATCGGGTCCCATGTTGTTATGTTCACACCTAAGTTTTTAATAGCATTTAGGCATTCTAGGGTGGTGTCATGCATTCGCTTTATCTGTTGTAAAGATTGTTGTGACATAGTTGGGAGGCCTAATAAGATATTCATTTGTGACGAGAAGATCAGTTTTTTGTTGTCGTAGCGATGAGTCAAAATATCCCAGCATGTTAAATAGTTATCGCTACTTATCTGTAGATGTTGAATGAGTTTCTCCGCATCTCCGCGGATTTTGCTTTTCAAGTGTTGCATTTTTTGACTGTTGGATAGTGATGGGTTGTTGTGGATAACTTCCGAGAATAGGTCTTTGAATGACACCCATTCACTATAGTTTCCGTTGAAGACGGGTATTTCAAGTTGTGGTGTAGCACTTGATCTATGAGCTACGGACCACATTTTCGTATTTAAAGACTTTTTAAGAGAGTTGAATTTTTTCTCGTACCTGTCGTACATGGCAGCGTATGTTTCGTTCTCTCCATCCATGTCTGCCTCGATCTCCCAGTGCAGGTTATCAATAGCAGACCATCTTTCGTGTAGAGTTTTCAAAGAATCTTCAAACTCCCACTTTTCAGAGATCAGATCGACCTCAATGTTCGATGTTGTTCGCACGAATGCTTTGAAGTTTGCATATTGACGTTTTATCAATTCATCCATCTTACTACTAGTCCCCTGATGTTTTGTTACCTCCTCAACCTGACCCTGACCACTAGGTCCTGCCTCACCAGTTGTTTGTTTAGATCTGATATTAGCTGGTGTTTTCGACCGAGCACCAGCTTCCTCCTCCTCACGGGAGATATTTACTTGTTCGCACAGTCGTTGATACTGCTCGTTAATCAAGCCCTTGGTTGCCTCATATGCTTGAAATGTTTTCTCAAATTGTTGTTCTATGAAGTAAGGATGAGATTTACTTACTTCGCTCTGGATACGGTCATGATTAAATTGGCACTCTTGCCAGTAGCTCTCTAGAGTACTAAGACGTCTCTTGAAGTAATCTGCCGTCTTCCTGTCAGCACTATCCTTTTTCAGGTTAATGCTAAGTTTTACGATGTTTTCATATATCATAGACTGGATTTCAATGAGTTCAGCCATGATGTTTGTTGTTTCAATGTTCTTGTTAATGTTCTCACACCACACACACACACAATAAATGTTTAACTAGTTCAATACCTCAAACGACGGAAGCACTTTTCACGGAATTCACCGACGCGCGAGGGTCTCTCGAAGGACCAAAATGTAGGGTGCAGTGTGAGGGTTGTATTAAAATGTTGTTTGTTTTTAAATGTTTAATGTTGAAATGGACTTATAATAACTTATTTGTAAAATGTTATAAAATGTTAATGTTAAAAATGTTAATGAATGCACCCGACTAACGCGGTAATCAAATGTGCACTGATGGTTTGTAGAAATGACGTTGTACATTACGCCAATACCGCTGAGTAAGGTGTTCGGTAAAAATCACCGAACATAAATACTCTGGAACTTTTAGCCGCCTTCTATGGTCTTAAGGTTTTTGCATCAGAACTCAATAATTGCGATATATTACTTAGAATTGATAATGCAACAGCTATTGCTTACATCAACAAAATGGGTGGAATACAACTTACACATCTAAATAACATTGCTCGTGATGTATGGCAATGGTGTGAAAAACGTAATATTCATATTTTTGCGTCCTATATACAATCTAGTAAAAATAAGGTTGCAGACTTCGCGTCACGTCAATCATATAATGTAGATACAGAATGGGAACTTGCGGAATACGCATTTCACCAGATATGCTCTTTGTTCGGGACCCCTGAATTTGACTTATTTGCAAGTATTCAAAACCATAAGTGCCCCAAATATGCCTCATGGAAGCTAGACCCCAATTCTGTAATTATTGACGCATTCACATTTAATTGGAAAAATATAAAATTTTACGCCTTTCCGCCGTTTTGCTTAATTTCTAAAGTTTTACACAAAATTAAGCGTGATAAAGCAGAGGGAATTGTTGTAGTTCCATACTGGCCCACACAACCTTGGTACCCAGTGTGGTCAAACCTACTAACATCGAAACCATTGTTATTTGAACCTAATAGAAAATTACTATTTTCCCCTTTCAGGGAAGAACATCCCCTGCATGCAGACCTCACCCTGATGGCAGGGAAATTATCAGGCAGTCACTGTTAACACGCGGAATACCTAACGCATCCCTTGATATAATGATGGCCTCTTTCTCAATAAATACACTAAATCAATATAATAGCTCACTAAAGTCGTGGTGGAACTACTGTAAAAGTAACAATCTTGATTATTGTACCTCCAACACAACAATACTGATTCAGTTTTTAACGGAAACAATTTATTCGGGCGCTAGTTACAGCACTCTTAATAGTATCGTTCTGCACTATCTATATTACTAGGTCAGGAATTAACATGTAATGATTATATTAAAAGATATTTTTAAGGGATTTATCGCATCAAGCCACCAACTCCAAAATATAATAACACTTGGAATCCAAATACAGTGTTAGAATTTTTATCTAATTATTTTCCTCTTGATACCATTACATTAAAAGAATTATCACTAAAAACAGTAACATTACTTGCCTTAGCATCCGCGCAGAGAATGCAAACATTAAGCTTAATAAAAGTAAAAAATATAATCTTTGATTCAGAAAAAAATATAATAAAAATCGATGATTTAACTAAAACTTCTAGACCGGGTAACTGCGAGCCATTGATTGTCTTGCTATACATTAAAGAGAACCCTAAAATATGTCCAGCCTTAACTCTTAAACATTATCTTGAAGAGACAACTCCATTACGTTTACATGAAGAATATACTTTTATTAGCTATCAAAAACCTCACAAGAAGGTGGGTTCTCAAACATTATCTCACTGGGTTAAATCAATATTAGAAAAAAGTGGTATAGACACGACATTGTACGGTGCACATAGTACGCGACATGCGTCAACGTCTGCAGCTCATAGATCTGGAGTTAATCTGGAAGTTATCCGCAAAACCGCGGGCTGGACCAAATCCTCCCATGTATTCACAAAATATTACAATAAAAATCTAAATATGTCCTCAGAAAATGATTTTGTAAATGCTATTTTTACATAATTGTATATTTTAGAATTTATTGCGTTTTTCTTTTTTTTGGTGTGTTAAAACAAAATATACTTAAATTGTTAAATATATCGATACTATTTAAATATGTTCGACGATTTTTTCGATTTTTCGTTCGATTTTTTCAATGCTCTTAACATCTGCATGTAAATCGTAATCATCTTCGGGAGAGATACGAAGTATAATTAAGAATCAAACGAACTTACCTTGTGAAGTTTGATGTCTAATTATACGAGTGTCTTGACCGAAGATGATTACGATTTACATGCAGCAGTACGCGAGTTGCTGTCCTAATCACACTTTTAGAGTTTATTAAAAAAGCAAAGTTCCCTGCGGTCAACCGTACTCGTGCACCTGGCGATGCTGTGTCCAGTACCGAAGCACCGGAGGCACCGCTAGGCGCGCGACTCTAGCAGGCGCACGGGGGCCGCAATCCAGCCCACGCGCAGCCTGCCAGGGTGTCCAGCCGGTTGGTCCCGGCGGGGGAGTGGCCAGGGAGGTGGCCGCCTCAACAGGGCATCGCGCCCACGCCGATCTGGCCCCGGAGTACCCGGGGCGAAGCTCGCCCACGACTACGTTCTCCGGGGCACATTTGCCCTGGGCAGCGATGGCCGCTGCCACCTCCTAATTGGTGGCGCAATCGTCCAGACCGGTGATTCTGACCTCCGCCATCTTCGCCGGCCTGTGGACGCGCACCACCTCCTCCGGCCAGACTGCCCGGAGACCCGCCATCAGGAGGTCCGCGATGCCGGAACTATCGGCACCGGGACACTCCAGCAGACGAGCGCCGTTGGCGGTCGTCCGGAAGCGGAGGCCCTCCCCCGCTCCTATTTCCCCCAGGTCAATAGACGCGCGCGCCTGGGCCATGACGTTGGGGTACGTCATGCCCCTTTCCTCGCCGGCTGGCAGCAGTGTGACCACCACTGCTGCCGACTTCGGCGCGCGCGGGCCCTTCTTCTTGGGCTTCTTCTTCTTGGCGGCCGGTGCTCGACCCTGTTGCAGGCGCTCGACCCCTCTGGGGAGCTTCTGCCACCACCCGCGTCTTCGTCTGTGGGGGGGCTGCAGGCCCTCCAGGTGGTGAGGCCTCCGCCGCCACCGAAGGGGCCGCAACCCTGGCCCTTTTATTGCCCCGCCGCACCACCTCCGTCCAAGCGTCATCCATATTGGACGGCGCTGGCGGCAGCGGACGGGGCTTCGGTGCTGGGGCAATCGCCGCGCCAGCACCGCGTCCCTTCTTGGGGGTTGAGGTTGGCCCCGCAGGGGGCCGACGAGCCGACCGCCGAGTGGTGGGACCAGACGGGGTGGTGGAAGGTGGCGCCGCGTCAGCAGCCACAGTTGCAGCTGCAGCTGACGCAGCACCACGCAGGGCAGCGACTTCTGCCCTGAGTTCGGCAATCTCCTTGCCGAACTCTTCCATCAGCTCCCGTCTGATGCGTCCCTCCAATTCGGTCGCCTCCCTGATCTCCTCCCTCGAGCGGGGAGAGGGGTGGCGCCTGGGCCCTGCCGCCTCCTCGAGAGGGGGCAACGCTGGCTGCTTGTCGCTCGTTGGAGCAGGAGGGGACCGATGCGCAGACGCATCCCCCGGGCTAGAGCCTGGTGTAGGCGTGCGCCGCTCCCTTCGGAACGAGCGCGATGGCCCCTTCCGCTCCAACGCCGCCGGCCTCTCTACGAGCCCTCTTTACGAGACCGCTCGGCCTCCGCCTCCAGCGCCGATGCTCGGCTGACAGCCGCCGAGAGCACCGGCACCAGTTTGCGGGCATTGGAGGCGATCGCTCGCAGCCGCTGCCCATCCTCCCTGGCCCCCTTTCCTGAGGCCCGGCTGGCCGCATAAAGCGCCCTGCGCCCCAGGCTCTGCAGGATGAGCGAGTGCTCATCGAGCTCCCTCTGAGCCGGCTGAGCCGAGGAGTCTCGGCCGGGCCCGGCGCCGCCGCTCTTGGCGGCCAGCCTCCCCGAGCGTCTCGTCCTCTGCGGTCGCTCTTTCTGGGGGGGATTTAGTCCCCCAAGGCTCGCGATCGCCTGGGTGCAGGTTACCCGCCGCCTGCGGTTCGGCGTCCTCCTCCGGTGGCCCACCAGCCACCCTCCTCGTCCCCGAGGGCACCGCTTGCTTAACAAGCGGTGTGGGGAGAGGAGCTTCTTGTAGTCCGCTTAGTCGCGGCACCCTCTTGCCAACAAAACACCCTGCGGGGTGCGAGGGTGCACGCTCAAGCCCACCGCCACGACAAGGCGGGACCACCGGGTGGGGTCAAATCTCGGGCACACAGAATTTACTAACCCATCACGGGTGTATACTGAAGACTATTTAACCATTTCAAAAAATTATCTCGGAATGAGAAATTAATGTGTGCGCTCGGATTTTATACCCTTGGAGACAATACGATGCAATATATATTCATAATTAGGTACCGGTTTAGTGAGGAGACACGGAACCTAAGTGAAGCAGAAAGGGTATCGATAATCGATATCGATAAAATTGTGTAATTAAAATAAAAAAAAAATATGTTACAAAAATGTACTTAAACAGAATTTAATGTACTTTAAGAATCAGCGGTTTATTTAAAAAAATATTGGATCCCCTAGCTCCTGTAGATGATCTGCGGAGAGACCTCCAAAAAAAAGTGCTTGGCGGTGAACAAGATATTTCTGGTCTAAATTATCTGAAAACCAAAAATATTTAGTTTTGTAATAAATAAATACAGGTGATGATCGAAGGTCTAGTCAAAATTTTGATTTTTGACAAAATGGCGGCCGTTCAAAAAAAAAGTTCAGTTTTTCATGAAAATTTTTCACTTTAAAGAGGCTTAAAAAATCGAAATTATTGTCCAAAATCTTATTCCTTCGATCATTACCTGAAAAATATATCTGAGTAAGTCGTGTGAAAATTTCAAACCGATCGGTTTAGCGGTTTCGGAGAAATTTTGTTCACCGACTCTGAAAACACGGTTTTGAGATAAACGCGTTTAAAGTTTCGGGAACGATTTATACTAAATTAAAAAAAAAAATTCTACTTACATCGTGTCATCTATTCCAGCACCATAAGAGGAACCCTCTGCTTCGTCGTTTGCCTCCAAAATGTTTAGTTGTTGTTGTCTACGAGCCATTCTCCCCTCGCGCGTCGACCCTTGCGCTCTTGCGTCCGAAATTGAGATGCGCTCTGCGTCCTCTTTACTTACATAGGAATGAGCATTGGGTCCAAGTGATAACAAACACAACTTGTCCACGAGGAAGATCACTTCTAACTGATGAGTTCACATATTTTTAATCTAAAATTCCTCAACATAGGTTTCAGGTATAAAGAGGTTTTATATTATATTAGGGTCCCAAACACAATATAAGTCGAGAACAAAAGGATAGAAGCTACCAGAAACAGCTGCTACTCCGGCTCGTGCTCCGCCTACTTTCGAACGCTCGGAGACGTTCTTACTAATATGCTCATATCTCCGAAACTAATTCTCGGATCGATTTGAAATTATCAGAGAATATTCTTGAATATATGTACATTCAAAAAATGAAAAAAAAAAATTCGATTTTTTGAAAATCAAAATTTTTTTTTTTAGGTCATCGTATTAAGGTCATCAGCAGCTTGACTAGAAATATCCAACTTCCAATTCTCACCTATTATTTTTGATAGAATTTTTAAATCTGCTTGAATAGAACCTGTGTGAACAGTGTTTTCCATTTTAGAATTTTGCAATAAAGCGATACTACAACATTGTTTTATTGATGTAGCAATGTTCATGGCATATGTCGGTGCATCAAATTTTTGTGTTTCCTCATTGTATCGGGCTACTATTTTGGTTGCGTGTACTATAGTGTCATAATATTGTGGTTTTAATACTTGTTCAAAGCTATTAATATTTGGGTTCAGTTTAGTTATTTCCACCAGTAATTTCGCCAACTCCCTCATCTTACGTGAGACTACAGTTGCAAAATGATCGTCGCGATGTGTTCTCAAATATTTGGCTCCAAACATACAAATTAATTTATCTTTTTTAGCTACTAATGATATCTTATCTGGTTTCATACGAGGAAATACATTTTTCACTAAATTATTGTCGACTTTAACGTAATGTACAAGAAAATTTTGTGCGTCAACTTGTGCGTTGTTTGTAGAAATTGTATTATTGCATTTCTTTACATGTCTCCAAAGTTGTTTCCTTGAGTAAAAACCTAGACATCTGGAACACGGTAAATAGTCGGTCTTTTCAGAAAACCTACACTTCTTCACTGGTTTGAATGCAGTTTGTGAATTACTCACATAATTTTCTTAAATCGCTAAAACATTGTTTACGTTTAAGGCTATTTTTGGGATGTGATAAATTTAATGCTAATTGCACTTCAGGTTCAGATAAGTGGTTTCGAACCATATGTCGTGAAAAATTTAATAATATAAAATTTTCACAGTAAAAACAAAAATCTCTTTCTCGAATGCGTTTACCTTTTAAATTATTCTCCGATTTTTTTTTATTTTCCGGGACTTCCTTTTCTGTATCCACATTTTCATTCAAAATTTCTTCCGAGTCAATCCCCACGAAATCTTCTCTCCATGAAACATTTTCTTTTTCTGCTGGACCCGTATAATAGCTAGAAGGAAATTTACATGATCCATCTAAACATTCGTTTTCCATTAATAGTTCTTGGTCAGATTCTGATGAAGATTCATGAGATGATGGTTCATAATTCTTATCATTTGAAAGTTCAGAAAAGTCAGACTCTGTGTCAAATAATGGTACAGATTGGTCTTGATTCCGATCATCTGACACTATGCATGGATGTTCTAGCTGAGGCTTCTGGCTTACTTCTGATGCGTAAGTGGACTTGTTACTGATTGTATTTCCAGTAGGATCAAGATGTCTGAGATGGTTCAAGGTAGACGATTCAACTGCTAATGGTGGAGGTTCATTAGTGTCATTATTTAAGTGGTAAGTAGAATTCTTTTCAGTATTTTTAGGATCAAGGGTGCTAACGTGATTCAAGATTCCAGGAGATTCCAGAAGCTCACCAATATCAGTGCTTAAGGGATTGGTGGAATTTTTCTCTATCTTTTCAGCATCGATGCGACTGACGTTATCCGAGATAGCAGAAGGTTCTAATACTACTGACAGAGGCTCAAAATTATCAGCACTTAAGGGGTAAGTAGATTTTTTTTCTATATTTTCAGGATTGGGGGAGCTAACGATATCCAAAACAGCAAGAGGTTCAGTTGCTGTTGGCTGAGGCTTAACAGTACTTATGAGGTACGTGGACGTTATATCTACATTTTGAGGGTCAAGGTGCCTCGCGTGGTTTAAGATAGCAGAAGGTTTCATAGCTACTGACGAAGGTACATCAATAACAGTAACATTTGATGCGTAAGTACGTTTATCTGAGATTTCGTTTCCAGAATCTAGTAGAACATTATTCTCAAAGGAAGTCGAATTATTTATTAATGGCGAAAATTTTTAACATTTCAGAAACATTTAATATATCAGATAATTTGAAAAAACTATGCATCTGAGAATCAGGTAAGCCATTAAGAGACACATTGAAATAAGACGTTCTCTTTTTTTATCCATGGATTGAGAATAATTATTGTCATTGTTTTCACAAAGGGACACGCTTTCTAGTTTCTTTGTTGAAATAAATTCATAAGAGTCTGATATATGGCTTACATCTGAAGAAATGCAAGGGTTACAATTTTCTTGGTTATCAGGTGAAAAAGACGCGGAGTACGAGACATGAGAAATATTTGTAGAAATGGAAGCGTCAACAGTGTAATCTATGTTTCTATTTAATACGGACGTACTAGTAATACAGTGAAACCTGGTTAAGTGTGACATCAAGGGACCTACAATGTCGTTTCACTTATAGAGGTATTCCACTTACCCAGTGTCTCAGATATACAGGTATAAATAAATATCTGTCTCATTTACAGAGGGTTCCATTAATAGAGGAGAGAATACAGGTTATACAGGTGCGATCATTAAATAAAATAACGTACTTAAACAGAATGTATCAATTATAAAAATCTGTCATTTTAGTTTGTCGTTTGGAAGTATCAGCCATCAGATGATTTTCGATATTATAAATTTCATCAAATATGCTTTGGTCACCAATTGATGACATTTCAAACTAACTGTGCAAAGTTTCTAGTGATTTTACTGCTTCGCGTGAAGAAGGCGAGAATGCATGAACAATGTCGCTTTCATTAAGTTCTCCTGAAACTATTAAACCGTCATCGACGTTTATAAAATCTTCGAATGCTGGTTGTTGATTATTGTCATTGAATGAGTAAACAAACAATGTTATCTCAGTTACAGAGGTTTATGCATATAAAATTTACTCGCTGTCTCAGTTATAGAGGTAACTATCGAAAGAAAAAATCCCAGATATAGAGGTTTACCTCGTCCCACTAACAGAGGTAATTCAGTGCCAAAGTGTTGGGACCTCAGCATGAGTTCCAGTTATGGAGGTTTCTCACTTATCCAGGTCCCACTTAACCAAGTTTCACTGTATTTGCAAAAAATAATGAGTTATCAGTGGAACTTGCAGGCACGTAAGCATGAGCACAGGGTGGGGTACTTGTTGGCAATGTAGTATCTTCTTCATTTATCTCGTGACTATGATCGGCTTGGCTTGTATTATTTTTACGTCGTCCTTTTTTATTCCCGGTACCATTTTTCCTTTTTTGAGCTAAAAAAAGCAGAAGATTCATTAAGTATATCTATTATATTTTATGTATAAAATACATACATACAATCACTCATACATAAAATAAAAAATCAGAAGTTAAACTGTAATGATACCTAACTTAATGAATGGTTTACTTTTACAACTGATACATTTTAATACTTATAATCAATAGTAGAATAAAGGCGTGCGTAGATGGTAGTGCGTTGAAGTGCTTTAGAGTAAACACTTAAAATTAAAAGGTAAAAAATACCTAATTTGACGTACAACTGATCTCGAACTTTTATTTACCTACCACTCCTGCAGTCCCAATAAGGTACCAGTTGCCAATCGCGACATCGTCCACGTTGCCTATGCTTACGAATATCTACCTAATTAAACTAATCGTCGCCTCAGTGCTTGTTTGGCCTATCTGCACTCGAGCAAATTTTACAGGAGACGTTTTTTTTGTTTTATTTATTAACTAACGTTTAATTTTTTAATTTGATACTTAATATAAATACACGAGCTACCCACAAATTGATTTATAAAGAAATAAAATACAATAGTTTATGATTCTAGCGTATTTTACATGTTTTGTGTGACGATAGGCCAAACGTGCACTAAAAATTTTTCGGATGTTTACTTACAACAAACGTGCACTGAAGATTGACCAAAGGATTGTGATAATTTTCCGTGCTTGTTTGTGCTAAGTGCTAATATTGTTGATACAGGATGTAACTTTTTAATTAGTATAAGTTTTACTGCCGATTTCGCTTGTTCCGTTGTGTATATTATTTTAAAATATGACCAACTTCTCGATTTTTGATTGATGGGTTTTTTGCGCTTGAAGCGTCCTGGTGAGTATTTTGTCTGTAGATGAAGGTCAAGGTCTGATGATGGAGCTGGAAGGTGGCAACAGAAACTCTGTCAATAAGCAAGATAACCTCATCGTGTTTAGGCTCTAATGAAGCGTCCTGGTGAGTACTTTGTCCCTAGATGAATGTCAAGGTCTGATGATGGAGCTGGAAGGTGACTACGGAAACTCCGTCAATAAGCAAGATAACCTCATCGTGTTTAGGCTCTACTGAAGCGTCTTGATGAGTTCTTTGCATAGACATGAATGTCAAGGTCTGATGATGGAACTGGAAGGTGGCCACAGGAAATCCGTCACTAAGCAAGATAACCTCATCGTGTTTAGGCTCTAATGAAGCGTCCTGGTGAGTACTTTGTCCCTAGATGAATGTCAAGGTCTGATGATGGAGCTGGAAGGTGACTACGGAAACTCCGTCAATAAGCAAGATAACCTCATCGTGTTTAGGCTCTACTGAAGCGTCTTGATGAGTTCTTTGCATAGACATGAATGTCAAGGTCTGATGATGGAGCTGGAAGGTGGCTACCGGAACTCTGTCAATAAGCAAGATAACCTCATCGTGTTTAGGCTCTACTGAAGCGTCTTGATGAGTTCTTTGCATAGACATGAATGTCAAGGTCTGATGATGGAGCTGGAAGGTGGCTACTGGAACTCTGTCAATAAGCAAGATAACCTCATCGTGTTTAGGCTCTACTGAAGCGTCTTGATGAGTTCTTTGCATAGACATGAATGTCAAGGTCTGATGATGGAGCTGGAAGGTGGTTACAGGAACTCCGTCAATAAGCAAGATAACTTCATCGTGTTTAGGCTCTAATGAAGCGTCTTGATGAGTTCTTTGAGAAGAGGTGAATGTCAAGGTCTGATGATGGAGCTGTAAGGTGGTTACAGGAACTCTGTCAATAAGCAAAATAACCTCATCGTGTTTAGGCGTAAAATACGTATTTCTCTATTTTTAGCGGTGTCTGCTCATCTTTGCTTTTATGGTTTGTTGAAGAAATACTTTTAAAATGATATTCAATCAAATTTATGAAAAAAAAACATAATTTAATAAACTATTTCTCATTTTTTATGGTGATTTCATGCGAATCTCACTGTGTTTCGAACTACTGTGACGTCATACAAAATGGCGGATACGGCGCTACGCCGGCTGTGATTGGTCAATTGAGTTGCGATACAACAAACAAGCACTGAATTTTTAAAAAACTACCGATACAGCAAACAAGCACGGAATTTTCGTTAAGTGCCGTGTTGAGAAAAAAATTAAAATGAGATTTTTATTGCTTTAGAATTGAAAATTTTAAAAAGTTATTTTACCAGTAAGATGGAAATTTAATTCTTTATAATACTGCATTAAAAAGTCATTTTCGTAAAAAATGTCAGATAGGCCAAACAAGCACTGGGGCGACGTAATGTAACAATAGAAGTAGAAGATAGGTAACATAAAGCTATAGTCAAATATACATTTATGCTTAAAACATTTCATAATTTACTAAACAAGTGAAATTACAAAATGAAAAATTTTGACCCAACCAGGATTCGAACCCGGGAATCTTGGCATACCACGCCGGATATGTTGAGCCACTATTTACTTTACCTTCTCAGTTACTTTAGCTTGAGTATTCGTAAACAAAAATAACGCGGTTTGCAATTAGTACCTTGTTAAGAGTTATACGGACGCCATACAGCTCTACGGACGTCAAAAACCCTTTATTAAATAGATACGCGAAATATTAATATAACATAGGTATAATAGCATTTATTAACATTTTTGTAACATCTATATATTAATAAGATAAATATATATTTTTTTTTATTGCCATGTAGGCAGACGAGCCAACGGCCCACCTGATGGGAAGTGGTTACCGTCGCTCATGAACCTCTGCAATGTCAGGGGACACTGAGGGGTCGCTACCTACAAAATATTTGTGTCTGCTTTTATGATAGTTATTTGTGGACAAAAACTGAAGGAATTTGAATTAAATTTTGTACAGCAGTGGCTTAAATCTTAGTTTATTATATCTACGAGTGAGTAGGTAAACTATTTTATCCTGATGGATTTAAAGTTATAGTAGTTTGATACTTTTTAGTCTTAACCGGCAGTTATTACATGTTAAGGTAGTTACTTTAACAATATAAATATAGGCACAAACCTTTAATAATTTAATTGTTTAATTCAGCACATATTGTACACTCATCAGTTGGGTAGTGATCGTATAATAAATAGTTATACAAATGACAGAAAAACACGCTATTCTGTAGCCACCAAATAATGTTCCAATTATTGTTCATGTCCACAATCATATGTATTGGATTTCCAGAAGAATTTGAATACACTCCACAAATGAAACACTTATTTCGCAAGATGAAATGAGTCGAAGGCCACGGCCACTTCAATTCGTTTTTTAAAAAATATACCAAGAATTTTTTGTCTAAAAACCTGTCAATATCAGCAATAATTACCATTTTGTAAGAGAAATATAATACAATATTTATTTAGGTATAAGTAGATATCGACACAGTAGCCGTAGAGATCGAATTGAAGTTCTTTAACACGACGACGACGTGTCTTAACTTGTCAACATATACCTACTAATAAGAAGTGAAGAGAGAAGACATATTGCGCCGACTCTATATAAATAGGATAAGGTGTAACGAACTAAAAGTAAAAAGACTCTTGTATGTACTTAAATTCAGAAAATAAAACTTACCTGTAGTAAAACCTTTAGTCGAAAGATTTTCATCGACTAATGATATTATTTTTCTACTCCGAAGTCTTCGGGAATTCATCTTCTATCCACATACGTTCCAATAACTGCACGTATTTTTTTCGTAAATTTCACTGATTTTTTAAACTTTTAATAATCTTGGACTCCTAATGATACGCAACACGTACATCCACCTTCGGCGAATATATTGTTTTGATTGAATAACATGGGATAATTGTAATCTATTGTTACAAACGAGCTGGCAACGTCGCAGTTGTAGATGCCAAATACGCTGGTCCGTAGTCAGGAACTCCCCGATATATGCGGCTGTCAATATACGCGCGACAGCAGCGCCACACCTGCGTTACGATTTCGTCGCGATCTTTTTAATATATTATTGCAGCCATTTAAGCGATAATTTGGTTTCTATCAATATTTGTACTACGGCTAGTCAGGACCAATAGAACGTAAGTGCCACTGACTATCAAAGTGGCGTCCAGTATGCGGACGCCAAAAGCAGGTGGACGCCAGTTTAAATGCATTTTTCTCTTCATAGGACGTCTAATAGTTCGGGGGACAAATATATACATATATAGGATGGGAATACTAACAGTTGCCCGAAGTCAACTTATTAGTGCATCATGAATTTACTACTACTGGTTCGGAACGCGACCCAACTGAGAAGAACCAGCAAGAAACTCAGAGAGTAAGCGAGATGGTGATGGTTTAAGTACAACGCCGAACTCTGCGTCGAGTTCGAACGAACGAGATAGCCAGCGCGTCGTCTCGAGCTGTTAGCGTTAGCGCTGGCAGCGAGCTGCGCCGATAACTTGTCGGGAGGGTCCGTGAGGACGTGCCGCGGACGACGACGGCACCATTTCTCGGCGTGCGCAGGATCGGGTTCGTAGTCGGCGGCGGCTACGATAAGAGGGTTGGAATGGTCCTCTGCTTTTTTGAAGTAACGCTCGGAAGTATCCTTCAAAAATTGTATGATAGGGACTAGATCGAAATCGTCATGAAGATCGACGTTACGCAAATACCACGGAGCGCCGACGGCTTTACGCAGAAATCTATTCTGCAAGATCTGAAGGGAGTTGATATGAGTGCGAGCCGCATGAGCGAACGCCGCACTACCATATGACGTAATGGGCCTAACGCACGTTTTGTAAAGTGTCAACTTATTACGAAGTGACAGTTTCTACGCTTGCAGATCATGGGGTTGAGTCTGCCGAGGACGAACGCGGCGCGATTGCGGACGGTTTTGATGTGCTGACGAAAGGTCATAGCACTATCGAAGATAATACCCAGGTATTTCACCTGTTTAACCCAAGGGATGGGATGTCCGAAAAGAGTGATCGGAGGGGTCTCATTCCTCCGGAGAGTACGACGATGGGAGTCCAGTGCCGGGAGACTCTGAAAGAGTACAGCCGTACTTTTCTCGGGGTTAACCTCAATACGCCACTTCTGGAACCAACTGTTTGACGATGAATACCTTGTTTCTATCTGAATAGAACACGGCAGTATCATCGGCAAACAGAGCGAGAGAGGTGGGTAACGTACGAGGAATATCGCTCGTAAATAAGCTAAAGAGAAGAGGGGCTAGCACGGAGCCCTGGGGGACGCCGGCGTTTATAGGACGAGACGAGGAGCGAACGCCCTCCAATCGATATCGGAACGAACGATTCGACAGGTAGTCTCGGATG